>ML685787.1:16906748-16961740 GCA_007922175.1 Pelusios castaneus
CCCCCTGTGCCCCCCCTGGCAGGAAGGGCATTGGTGTAGTCCTGGGATAGCCCTAAGTCGACTTAGGGCTACCCCAGGGCTACACTGGCTTAATTCGACTTTAAAAAGTCGAATTAAGCCTTAGGTAGAGTAGAAAGGTTGTTTAATAAAGTCGACTTAATTTTCATTAAGTCGACTTTATTTTCCTTAAGTCAACTTAAGCAAGCTCCTTAAGTCGACTTAAGCAAGCTGCTTAAGTTGACTTAAGCAAAGTGTAGTGTAGACGAAGGGCAAATTAAGTCGACTTAAGCCAAACTTAAGTCAACTTAATTTACCAGTGTAGACGCAGCCATTGGGTGCTACACAAATAAATAAGTGATATTCAAACTGCAGCCAACTTAATGTACATTCAGAGCATTTTTAAGGGAATGTCTTGAGAAAAGATATGGACCCAATATCTAATACAAGTTCCAGAGGGGGAGCTGTGTTAGTCTATTTCAGCAAAACAAACAAGGAGTCCCGTGGCACTTTTAGGCTATGTCTACACTTGACTTAACTTTTCAAGTGTAGACACGGCTTTGTGGCTCCCCGCTGAGAAGGGACACATGGGTCCTTGCCCCAGGAAGCCAGGGACCCAGCAAAGAGGGAGCCATGGCTCCTTTCTCGCCAGGATCTGTGGCTTCCTGGCAGAAGGGAGCCGTGGATCCAAACTGGGGCTCCCTTATTGCTGGGACCCCCAGGCGGGTCCAGGTGAGAAAAGAGCATAGGCTCCCTTCTCCCCAGACCTCCGTGGGTCCAGGCAAGAAGGAAGCTGCTGGCGCTCCAGCTGACAGGGGAACCTCCATGGATCCCCTGTCCAGTGAGCATTGCTCCCTTCTTGCTCAGACCCCCACGGGTCTGGGGAGAAGAGAGCTGTGCTCCCTTCTGGCCTGGATGGCTCGGTCCCAGACAGAAAAGAACCACAGGGCTCCCTCCTGGCCGGGACCCACATCCCAGGCAGAGAGAAGCTGCAGCTCCCTCTCTGTGGGTCCCAGCGCAGAGGCAAGCCACGGCTCCCTTTTAGCCAAGACCTATGGGGGTCCTGGGCAGAGGGAAGCCACAGGGCTCCCTTCTTGCCGGGCTGAGACCCGCAGTCCTGGGGAGAAAGGAGTCTGACTTCCTTCTCCCCGGGACCATGCTCCAGGTCGACTTATAGAATAAGTCGACCTAGGGCGTCCACACTGTCTTTAGGTCGACTTAACCATTCAACTTAAGAGTTAAGTCGACCTAAAGACCGGTAGTTATTAAGTTGAATTAAGGAGCTGCTTAAGTCAACTTAATGACAGCCAGGTGTGGACGCAGCTTAATATAAGTCAACTTAAGCCTCCTTAAGTCTACTTAAATTGCCAGTGTAAAAGTAGCCTTAAAGACTAACACATTTATTTAAGGCATAAGCTTTCGTGGGCATAGCCTACTTCATGAGATGCATGCAATGAGAACTGAATATACATATGTCAAGAAGGGTGAGTCACATAATTATCTGGAGGGTTAACAAGGTCAGTTCAAAGACTCACCCTTCTCTGCAGGTGTATATATACCTCACATACTGTAGTTTCCATTTCAAGCATTTGAGGAAGTGGGATTATGCCCACCAAAGCTTATGCCTTAAATAAATGTGTTGGTCTTTAAAAGTGCCACAGGTCTCCTTGTTTGTTTAACATCTAATACAATATCAAAAGTGAAAACAAAATTGAGACATTCAAAATCTAACCATTAAATTTCGAAGATCACACTTGAAGTGCTCCTGAAATATAGCACTTTAAAAAGTGTTACCGGATAGGCAGGAGAGTAAAGGAGACATAGGTGCAGACCCCAATATCCAGCCAGTGCCAGTGTTCCTATCCCTCTTAATATAACCAGCAGTAGGTCCAAATTTATATTAAGGACATTTGGAGGTTTGTTTCCTAGAGGCACCTATCATCCGCAGACTCACAATAGGGAACCACAAGTCTGTTAAGGATAAAACAATAACAGTTTTTTAACAATGAAACACAGACCAGATACCCAATGGGCCTAAAGCCCAAGGACCCAAGCCACACAGGGTCTTAAAAGGGGAATAGAAACAACAATTAACAGTCTCATAACTCATGCCCTTTGGATGTTCTTGAATAATGTCAGACAGCACACAAGGCAGCAGGTGAACGTAGGACTGGACCCACAGAGAATAATGATAGGAAAGGACAATGGGAACCACAGCAGATGACAACGGAGACAAGAACGGATGACAGGAATGGATGCACAGGTGAAGGAACACACAAACAGGTAAGGTCTCTTGATCTTCTTTTTCTTGGTCTGATAGGATAGAAAAACACAGGTTACCACCTCACAGGACAGCACATTGCTTGGGCTGCCCAAAGTCTTGTGTACTAACAGTTCAACCAATCAGGTAGCTTGTTTCTCCTGCCTTCTGCACTCAACACACTGGATCTGCATCTGACACTACAATGTGGTGCACATGGCATTATGCATTTGCACTCAACACTGTATACCCTATATATTAATTCATAATTATAGTTTCTACTTAAGGTTTTTCAATTTTTCTTCCATCAACCAAGAATATTTCATGCTTATGTGTTGTGCTTCTTGAAATATTAAAATTTACAATAATCTAGGCTCACTAATTGCTAAACTAAACTAATCTGATCCCTAGTGCTGAACTGAGTGCTGATAAGAAGTTTTGATAACCTTTGTAGGCATCCACATTTGAAAATTGGGCTTCCAGACTGCACTGACTTGTGAAGTTTTAAACAGTTACCTAATCTATACTTTTATTTCCATTCTCCAGATAAGGAGTTCTCAACTACTATGTTGGGACACATTACTATATTGCCACACAGTGGAAAGTGTGTCACAAATAGCCAGGGAGGTAGCTGAATTAAGCCTGAGGGTAGGGAGTAGTGTGTCCACCAAGTGTGTTCTGACCCACAAAATGTTGAAGACCACTACTCCAGGCCAACAATAGGTTATGAGGATTTGATTATAGCATTGTGAATTTTCTCTTTTGCAGTTGCCAAGAAACCAGAAAATACAAAAAAACCCCACAATCATTAGCATTAGATTCCTACTATTAATTTGTCTGTTTTTCTTTTGCTCCATTATTAATGCGGAGATCTTCAGAACGAAGCGGGTTGGGTGGGAGCACCGAAATCTCTCAAGTGTACTTGATTAACTACCTGGATGATTATTTTGAAAACTCCACATAATTGTTAAATTCTCTGTAAGGTATGTCATCATCAGATAAGGAAAATAATGCAGTACAGTGCTGCAGATCTGCTGAGTCTGCTTTTTAGAAGCATTTTAATTAATGCTGTAACAGTTCTGATGCAATTCCCAAGACTGCTTTGTATTTATAACCATTGCTACCGTAGAACTTTATGCAAATTTTATAGGTTTTTTTCAAGAGAGAAAAAAATGACATTCCAGTTTGGAGTGATTTCAGTTCTGCAATCATTGCTGTTTTCCATATCTGACAAAACATGGAGATCCAAAACCTTGGGCTCAGACTCCAGAGCTAAAACTATTCATTCTACCAAAAACTGTTCAGGTCTGAAAGATAACCTGATTGTGTTTACTCTTCCTCCAGTAGTACTTTGGACTACTGGACCTGTCTAAGAATTGATCAGTAGCCCATCCTGCAGTGTGAGCTAGCCCAGCCAGAGCAGCTTCCTTTGCAAGATTGTAGTAATAGAAAATGTTAGTCTCTTGGGTCACATCTACACTGATATAGACAACTTTCCTGGTAATTGACTTAATAAAATCACCACCTGGTGCAGCGCTGCATCAATAGGAATACATTTCCCGTTGGTGCAGTGCAGTGAAGACACCACGCAAAAAGGGAGTTAGAAAGTCAATGGGAGTTACACATGCTACTCTGCACAGCTTGCATAACTCCCATCGACAACCACTGAATTTCACCACCAGTGTAAACCTGGCTTCCAAATTTACTTCTGCTTCCCACTTCTAAACTTACCCTGGATTACAACCATCAAATCATCTGGACAATTGTGATCACTTAAGCCCCATTGAGAATGATGATCCTAAACTAATTTTGTGATGGCACTTTTATCGTCTACAATCGTGGTAAGAGCAGATGTCAATTTTGTTTTTTTTAAAATCATGCCTTAAAAGTACATTTTTGTAAACTCATGCTTCCGGTGCATTTCAGTGAAGACAATAAGGGACAGGTGGCAAGTTCCCCTTATATAGATGGGCCAGGCGTAAGAAGCTTGTGCTTCTATAGGCTGCAACTTGAGGGTCTGCTGAAGGAACTGAGCCCATCTTCACTCTGTGATGCCTCTCAGCAATTGTATTCAGCAAGGATGGTCCAATAGCTAAGCTGCTGGCCTGGAACTTAGAAGGCATCAGGTTCAAGTCCTTACTCAGCCACACACATCCTAGTGTGACCGTGACGAAGTCACTTAGACAGGGCTGCCCCCAGGGGGTGTGGTTAAGTGGGCCCCACACTGTCCCGCTCCCAGAAGGGCAGTGCAGGGCCCATGCCGCAACCCTTCCACAGCAGCACTTCGCCCTGCTGGGCTGGCCCTCCCCGCCCCCAGGGAGGAGCTGCCGGCCCGCCCAGGGGTGGGACGGGTTTGTGGGGCAGGCCAGGCTGGCCTGCTGCCCCACACAGGGTTCCCGGTTGCGACTGCTGCTGGTGCCTCGGCCGTGGCCAGCTCCTGGCGGTGGCCAAGCCCCAGCGACGGCCTTAGGTCCCCAGACCATGGCTGGGTCCCTGGCGGTGGCGGCCTTGGCAGGATCCCGGCCAGGGCTAGATCCCAGCAGGAGCCTCAGCTGAGACAACACCTGCCAGCGGCCCGGCCTGGCCCAGCCCGGAGCTATTTGGCTTGGTGTGGCCCCAGCCCAGCTTAGGGGCTGGGGTTGCTGGGAGGGGGGGAGGAGGAATGCTGGGGTGGGTGGGCAAGGAATGCCGCAGGGGGGGCTGTGTGCCCTGAATGTTTTTGGGGGGACAGCAATGCCCCGTCCCACTACCCCTACCTATCCCCCACCCTCCCACAGTGGTAGCCTTAATTGCCAGGGGTGGAGCAGGCCCACCCTTCCCCCCTCCACTGTGGGGTAGGTTGGGGGCCACCCCAGGCCAGTTGGCCCTGGGCCCCGCTCCCCCCTAGGGACGGCCCTGCACTTAGACAACAGAGGCAGAGAAAGATGTATGGTGGGATAACAATACTTCCCTACCTCACAGGTGAATGGGGATTAATATATTTAAGATTGTGAGATACTCATTTACTATTGTAATGATGACCATAGAAGTACCCAAGACAGATAGAAATGTTACAGCGTAGAGAGTCGGTATCACAATATTGTTTAAACAGTGTCAGCACTGCAGTCTTCCCATTTATCACTGTGATCAACAACATTTTTCCTTCCAATTGTGCATCCTACTCTGCTTCAGGGAAAATGTCTCATTTACAGAATACTAAATCTTGCATAAAGAAGTTAAAATATATAGAAGCAGAAGCAACTTGTAGCTCTGATAAAGAATATTAACTCCCCCCCCACACACACACACATAATTATTATGCTTAATACTCACTTTAAACTTCTGCTAACTTTCCATGTGTTGTGTCCCTAGAAAGGATTACTTTCTTCTTCTCCCCCCACCCAACATTTGCAATGAGAATATATCGAAATTTAAGCTCCACTAAGAACTTCTAGTTCTGCAAAATAATGACCCACCTGGTCTTTCCCTGGTGCCTGTTATAACATATTCCAACTCAGCAGGGGTTGGATTATGCCAAATAGCCATAGCCAAGGGATGGATTTACAGAAGGCAGTGCCTAGCTCACATGTGACACCTTATGGCACTCCAAGGACTGTGACATCTTCTAACAGGATAGAGTGTCTACTCCCCTTTGTGCACAGACAACTAGATAGGCAGGCCACACTCCATTAACCATTTTGGAGAGGATAGTATCAACAGTAGCTCTAATTCAACAGTGCAAAGATTGCCTTGGTTCTCAGCTGGTTGCACCCTCTCCCCATTTCTTTGATGAATGCATGAATCATTGTTTGACAGAAAGGTATTTTAAAAATATCTAGCACCCAAAAATGGTTAGATGAAACCTTCTTAACCTTTCACAAATTATATTTGAAGATTATCTAAAAAAAGTATATTCCATTTTTGCATATGTATCTTTTACACACAGGCACACATTTGTTCTCTTGCACATGCCCCAAAGGAAGTGAAGTGAAGCCACATATGGGGCATGCCATAATCTTATCCAAATCCTATATTCCTATGAAACTGAAAAACACAGCAAGCTGCCAAGTCAAAGTAGCTCATTGGTCCATCTACACCAGTAGCATACCTTTGGCAGTGGTTTTTACTTGATGCTTCAGGCAAAAAGCAACAAACAGAATCTCGCTGAAGTCAGATTATGGGGAAAAGGAATTCCTTCTTAACACCTTTATCACTTATGGGCTGAAACATGAGGATTTGTATCCTGTGGAGTCCTTTATAAAACCCATAGCATTCTTGCTAGAGAATGGTTAAACACCACTTCTGCTCAGGGTAGGTTTTTTTCCCCAGTTCAAGTTTAATTAGAGTTTGCTTTATTACTACTGACTTCTTTAAAACAGAAGTTTCTTTCACCCTATTTTCCCCTTCCCTAGTATGTGTGGATTTCATTCTTTCCGTAGTTTGAAGCATTATCTACAACATCTCTTCATGATGAGAAGTGGGTGCTACTGTCAGTACAAAGAGACCAAGCAATTAGATAACATGCCAGGCAAGGTTTTGCAACCAGCCTCAACATGTCAAATAATTTAAAAAGGAAGTGTTTGCAGAACCATTTTCTTATAATTATTTGCCAG
Source organism: Pelusios castaneus (assembly GCA_007922175.1). Classification (NCBI taxonomy): domain Eukaryota; kingdom Metazoa; phylum Chordata; order Testudines; family Pelomedusidae; genus Pelusios; species Pelusios castaneus. The sequence continues at coordinate 16,913,598 of ML685787.1, forward strand.
CTGTAACAGTCTTTGACCATCTTGTGTTCCACATCCATTTATCCATGACAGGCTGACTCACATGCTGTCAAAGGTTTCCTAAAAAGCCACTCTGATTATTCTGCTACCATTTTCACAAAGATTCCAGTTGGGTTGGTTTTGTTTTTAATTAAGCTGAGTGTGAAGACCTGGCCTCAAATGCTCCTAAACATATGGATCTAGATTATGATCTCAGGTGCACTTGGTAAGGGGCAAATGTTGCTACTCGCAGGGCACCTTCAAATTCCATGCGTATCACTGGGAGCTGGGTATTAGATCTAGGGTAATTCCACTGAAGACTGTGTTATTATGGATCAGATCTGTTGAGCCTCATCCATTTCATGCTTTGTTTTATAGATGGAGCCAATTCAAAATTCCAGGAGTTAGAGTGTCATCTCATTTACACCCTTTTCAAATCAATTGACAAAAGCTCATTTATACCTTTGTCAGTGAAACGAGAATTATGCTCAAGATTTGCCTACTACCAGACTGTGGAGTGTTTGAAAGTCTGCATCTCAGGCCCATCTCTGGAGATAATTGTCAGCAATGTTTGTTAATTAATAATATGTTTCCAGTTTTTTTCTGTTGGCTGTTGCGGGTTGGGGCTCAACTCCACTAGTGATTTAGAGTCAAAAGAAAACTAACATCTTAGACATAAAGGCTGTGTCTACACTGGCAAGTTAGTTCGAATTAAGGAGGCTTAATTCAAACTAACTAAAGCCATGGCTACACTAGGCTTTAGTTAGTTCGAATTAAGGGCTTCCTTAATTTGAACTAATAAGTTCGAATAGGGCTTCAGAAGTAAGGCTTTAATTTGAACTAACTAGTTCGAATTAGCCAATGTGGCCATGTTAATTCGAACTAATTTCTTAGTTCGAACTAACCGGCCATTGAAATGAATGGAGATCGCTAATTCGAACTAAGCAGTGTCATGAATGGCACTTGCTTAGTTCGAACTAACTTTTTCTAGTTCGAATTAAGCTAATTTGAACTAACTAAAATTAGTTTGAATTAGTTAGTTCGAACTAACTAATTCGAACTAATTTTAGCAAGTGTAGACATAGCCAAAGAGCCCAGTTTTACACTGCTCTGAACATAGTAAAACCTTTTACATTGGTGAGGAGAGCCAAACAAATGGGAGGAAAATGCTACCAAATGTGAATGGAAATATGTCATGCCCATTATACACAGGCATAAAAGACTACCTAAGGTTTAAGGCAGAGTATCAGTCTTGACCCACTGACTGCTTACATGGTTTTTCTTCTGTCATTTTCCCCTTTATTTTGCAAAATGTGTTAGAATAGTAAATATTTAAGAAGGGGAATTTGACCTAGTATACCATCCCCAATTCCCTCCTATGGTTTGTTATACTCACTTTTTATATTTTGACTTAGGCCTGGTCTACACTATAGAGTTTTTTTGCCCAAAATCAGATTTTTGCTCCAAAACAGTGGAGGTGTACCAAAAAAATTAATTAATAATAGTAAGTGGCGGGCCGGGGGGGCATCGAGTTACTGATTGGCTGGGAAAAAAATCAGAGAATGGGTATACAGCGAGGAGAGAAAACCAGGACTGGGTGATAGCAGTCACAAATGCATGATAAAAGCTACAAAGGACCAACCAGAGCTGCTGAAGTCACTCATAATGTTGCAGACTGAATTCATGCATTCTTGCCCCCTACCTCTTAAAAGTAATCCAGAACTGCTTTCCATGCCCTCCCAAAACTCCACCTACACATTCCTACCAAACTCCTAGCCAGTATCAGTACTCCATTCATTCTGTAAGTTGTCTGAAGGGATGAATGATAGCTGGATTTACACTTACCTGTGATAGCCCACACTGTCCCTCACTGCTTTCTCCTCTCCAGCCCAGCATTCTGTGTGTGTTGTGAATAATTGTTATTTAATAAAGACATACTGTGAAAGATAAGAGTCTTTGTCTGTCTTCTGCACGTGGTGGTTGCAACTTACATTGATACACAGTGCAAGCTTGCAAGCTGTTTACAAAGATACTTATTTTTTTCTCATATTTAAAATAGTTCCTCAATGCTGCCCTGGTTCAAATGGCCCCCATTGTGCTCCCATAATAGTTCTGAGCTCTAATTATTCATAGTCAGCTGCAAGGTGATCTGCCTCTGCGCTCTACCCAGTGGGTAGCTTTTCACCCTTGGTGTCACAAATATTGTGGCGCACACAGCAAGTGGTTATAACCATAGGAATATTTTCCCCATTTTGATCCAACCCACCATAAAGACATCACCAGAGTGCTTTTAATCTGCCGAAAGTACATTCCACAGCATTTCAGCACCTGCTTAGCATATTATTGGAGAAACTCCTTGCTGCTGTCCAGGTTGCCCATCTAAGGCTCCATGAGCCATTGCATTAAGGAATAGACTGGGTCTCCCAGCATCACTATGGGCATCTCAACATCCTGCATTGGAATCTTTTGTTCTAGAAAGGAAACTCCTGCTTGCAGCTTTCTGTAAAGGCCAATGTTCCTGAAGATATGTGCATCATGCTCCTTCCCTGACCAACCCATATTGATGGCAGTGAAATGCTCACAGTGATCCACAAGCACCTGCAGTATCATAGAGAAGTACCATTTTCTATTAATGTACTCTTTCACTTCAGAAAATGGGTAGACAGGAGGTCCAGAGCCAAAATTGAGATATGCATACCATCCTGCGCCTGACCACAATTAGGGAATCCCATCTCTGTAAAGCCATCTACACATCACACACATTTGCAAGACTCACAGTCCTTCACAGCAGAATGCGATTAACGGTGCTGCATACTTGCAATAATGCAGCCCCACCAGTGGTCTTCCAGAGTCCAAACTGATCAGCAACCTACCAGTAGCAGTCTGAAGTTGCCAGCTTCCACACAGCAATTGCCACACACTTCTCCACGAAATAGGCAGCTCTCATTCTGGTATACTTGTATTGATCTGCACAGAGTTCCACTAAGGTGATTTTGCACATTCAAAAGTTTTGCAGCCACTGCTCGTCATCTCAGACCTGTATAACAAAATGATCCCATGGCTTGTTTCACATGCCCAAAAGCAGTGATATACTGTACGCAGGTGCTTCATGAATGCTAACAGTGATTCAGTGTTGTTTGCATGGCACACAGCTAATCAGGTGGCTCAGGTTCCAGTTCCAATTGGAGCTCATGACATACTGCAGCAGTGATGTATTCAAAAGACTGACCACAGCAGTGGAGATCAATGCAGGATCCATTCTTATAGAGAGACAAAGTGGGCTGTGATGTGCTGTACCCCCCACAGCTCTGTAATGTGATTTGTGTATCTTTCCTGTTCACCCTTCTAATGTAATGGTGTGGTTTAATGCAAAATATGTCATCTGAGGTATTTTTAATGCTCATCGCATGCTTTCCATTATTGTTATGTTATGGTAGCATGTTTCCCGCAATATCATACACGTGTACAGAGATGAATGTATTTCACATGGCTCAAGTAGGAGCAAGCATCAAGGCGGCAAACACACATCCAGAAGAAATATGCATAACAATGGAATAGCTAAATGTCTGTAGCACCCTGAAGGGAGATCACCTACCCTTTCTGAACAAAGTGAATTACCTGACCATAAAGAGGAGGAGAGAAGGGGTGTTTGAGGAGAGAAAAAGAGACACTTTAAACAGGCGTGAGGGTTTTCTGCTTTGGTCTCCATCTTGTAAGCAGCCCCTAAGAGCTGGGCCCTGCCCACAGGAGTGCAGAGACTGGATAAAAACCATTATTGCCAAATTTGAGTGGTAAGCTGAGCATGATTGTAATAGTGATTTTAGGTTAGAATGTGAGTTATCTTTTATTTGATTGTGTTAAACTCTGATCGATTGATCGATTGATTGATGGATTGATTTGCATTGATTTGCTATATGCTTAAAATCGTGTTTTAATCAAAAAATTAATATTTATTTTATCTAAAGCAGTGTGGGGTTTGGAAAGAAAGTGAAAATGTGGACACCTAACTTGGAGCAAAAGTGATGCATCTCAGTTTCTTTGTTAAACCGACAGACCAGAGTAAGACAACAGAGTCCTGTGGCACTTTTAAAGACTAACAGATTTATAAATAAATCTGTTAGTCTTTAAAAGTGCCACAGGACTCTGTTGTCTTTCTACAATAGACTAACATGGCTACCCCTTTGGAATTAGACCAGAGTAAATGAGCCTGCAGTGATTGGGAAGGGTCCCAACCCCTTCAGGACAGAAGTTCTTGGTGTGGCATCTGAGGACTGGGGAACCATCCCATGAGTTGCTAGTGAGCCCACTTCCACTAACTGAAACCAATTACATGCAGAAGGCTGGTGTGAGCTGATCCAGGAGTTCACCTAATGAGCCGGGGTAAGTCGGGGTCCAGGAGTGGGCGATCAGGGAGGCACAGTAGCACACCGGACCAGATTGCAGGAAGGGAACATCAAATGGGTGCACAGGAAACAGGACCATTGAAAAATGTTGTGAAATGCAGTCAGAAACCCATGGAATAACAGGACAGAAATCACTGCATCATGGGATGGTGAGCCCACACCCATGATGCACTGCAATCCTCTCTGCCATCACACAACTCCTAGTGACACAAGATAGTGAGTTGCACAGGGGGATAGCTGCCCACAATGTAGTGCTAAAGCATCAACTGTGGACGTGCTGTATAAAGAGGGACAATTAGCTCATTAAAAATATTAATTGTCCCTCTTCAGACATTCTCATCTTTGAATCGACTGTTGTGAATGGAGCTCATCTACCTTAACTGAATTGATTTTGTTAGCACTTGCTCTCCACATTGTAATGTTTCTCATCCATCCTTGCATGTGTATATATATCTTCTAATGGTAGTTTCTACTTCAGGCATCTGATGAAGTGGGTTGCAGCCCACAAAAGCTTATGCTGAAGAAACTTGTGTTTCTTCAGGTGTCACAGGGCTCTCATTGTTTTTGACCATATAACACAATAGTTAATTAGTCTTGCCAAACCTCAAATGTTCAAAAATCATGAGACAGGCTCACCAAGAACCATGAGATTAGCTTTAAAAATCATGAGATTACCGGTACATGAAATAATAGAAGTGGTGTTCTTTTTTATTTACCTTCTGTTTTTTGAGCCATTAGGGTATGCTGGGGGTCACATTTTGAAACTTTCTACACAGTCACAAAGGCTAGAAACTTTTTCTTTAAAAATGAAGGCGGAAATAATCACATATCCACTTAACTCCAAGAATTGCAGCTTTAAGAAAAACAATAATTATCATGAGACTCCTGACAAAATCAAGAGAGTTGACAACATGAATTAATACTGTAAATCCCATTACATATCACTCTGCCCCAGCAATTGTATTCTGTGATGAGAAGCCGTTCTCTTTCCTCCAGCTGTTCTAGCCTTCTTCTGAATGTTTTTTTGCAAACAGTGCAAGCAGCTGTGGTGCCTCCAGGTGGAAGATATTAACTCTTAAACTGCCAGACAGGGACCAGCAGTGCACAACCCCCCACAGTTAACGAGCGGACTTTAAGGGTATATATCAAGCTCACCGAGTGAAAAGAGACTGTCAGGATATATAGGGTAAAGGAACTTCAGGAAGATATGGTGTAAGAAGGTATGAACACATGATAATCGTTAAAGAACAATTATTGGGCCAGATCCCTGCCTTCAATAATGTTAGGATGCACTATTGGAGTGGTGCAAATCAACCTGCAAGCCACCCTAACTGGGCAGCTGGGAATTCTATTGGCAAGACAAAAAGCCGACAGATCTGGCTCTACATCATCCTTCCCTGGTTCCCACCACCTGTGTTGGTGAGAGCAGGAGGAGACAGAGCCATCACATGATGCACTCCTCTGGTACACAGCTGGCATAATACACAGCCTGCCTGCCCCCTGAGACTATTACAACTTATGCTGTCAGCTGAACCAGTCCCAACAATACCAGGGATTGAGGGGAAAGTCCAAAGAGCATTTCAAGCCACTATTTTCTCCCCCTCACAGCTATACTGAATGGTACAGCTGAGAATCTAACTATTTCTTTTAGTCCCCGCTTTACTAGTTAAGTTAACGCTAATCTATTGGCGCTTCAATTCTAAGCTAAAAGTTATCTGTCATGATATTCCATCCCACCTTCATAAGTATATGTACAAACATATAATTAATGTATCTATTTGTATATTGAGCCATCATCATACAATTAGAGTATTACAGTACTTTTTGAAGAATGTATTAGAATATTATGGAGGCAACTAATCACAAATCCATAGTTAAGATTGAGTTTGATTTTGTACTTTAAAGCAAAGATTCAGTCTATTTGTTTGGTATGAAAAATACAGAATATCCTCCCAAAACTTACAGCTGAGCACAGAATAATTCTGAGAATTTACATGGCCTATAGGTAGGGATCAGACAAACTCATGGTAAATTAGGCAAAAATCACAGAACGGTCTTGATAAAAATGAATAAAATCATTGTATGGTAACGGTCACAAAAAATGTGCAATTTTTAACGATAAATTATTACAAAATGTAATATTTACACTGTCCAGCAGACCTCAGGCCTCCCCCACAGCCAGTGGCAACATTTGTCCCGAGAGACACTCCTGCCTGCTGGCCCTGCAGCTGGACGCTGCCTCCTCAGTCCTAGAGCTACAAAAGTTCCAATTCTATGTATGCTGGCTGGCCCAGCATACACAGAAGTGGAAAGTCACAGGAAAAGTCGCAGGAAGTCAGGAAAGTTGAGGAGATCACTGGTTTCCATGACCTCCATGAATTAGTCTGATCCCTGCATGGGTGACACCAAGGAGGGAAAAATATGGGGGAAAAAATCTTTTGCCTTTAAAAATCAGTTTGATCAAAGCTAGAACTACAAAAACTAAAATACATTTGTCAAAAATCATTGCACAACATCTTTATGTGGCAGAACTAAAGTTTCTTAGAGGTCTTAACTGTGCCTTTCCCTGCCTTAAAAAATAACCTTTATTCTGAATTTCCTGGGGTCATAATACTTGGGTTTTGGATAATGACATCTTCCTTGTAACTGAAACTTAAATTACTGATATATATAGTTCAGCCTTTACTGGGGTGGGGTGAGACTGAGAGTGAGATCTGTCTATTAGGCAGTAAACTAACTAGTACATATTGCCTTGGCTTAAAATTCAGAAGCTGTAGGGCTTTATTTTTCTTCAGAACAGCATGTTTTTCTGTCAACGGCTATTTTTAAAGAATTCCTCTAGCTATGCATATTCCTTCCCAGTCTTTTCATATTGACATTCAATTTAGTGTATTCAGGAGTTTCATAAACATGTTGCATATGAGTTAAAATATGTAGCTATGAAAAAGCGAAGAGGTAAAAAATATTGTGCAGTAACAATTCAGCTGGCTAGGTGGAGTGAACGGTGAACATTAAATCATTTGGAAGACCTCTGTGGATAACCTATGATGAATTTGAACACTATTTCTTTTAATGATGAATTTCCAATGAAAAATGGGAGGGAGAAGGGGAACTGAATAGAGAGAACAATTATAGAGAAAGATCAGTGCAATTACAAATGAAACAAGATGGTCACTAAAGAGACAGCATTAAAAATAGCTTCCTAGAGTTGTCTGAGGAATAGTATTTGCCTTTGTGGATTAATACTAATCTTAGTTCACAACAGCTTTCATCACCAAAATCCACTCTCTGTTGATGCCGCTTTGCTGTATTTTTGTGGTTAAAGCCTAAAGGAAATGCCACATAGGAATCCCAACAGCAGATGTTGCTTAAAAGCATTTTAATGGGGATGAAGCTGAAAAAAAATGTTAGCTTTTATTGTTTTTTTTTTTCTTTTGGGAAATTAGCAACAAATCACATTGGAAAATAATCATTTATTTCCTCCATGACTTATGCACAGATGGCTGATTTTTCAGTTTTCATTGCCTGCTAAAAAAGTATGCAAGATACACATAGTGTTTATCAGAAAAAGAAAACTACATTCCTCATGAGGAGGTCTCAGAAGAGGCATTTTCTGGTCCATTATCTTTCTTAATAAGTAGCAGGCCTGTGGCAGAACAGTTTCATAGTGTATGTGACTTCTGTGGGAGGTATGTGAGTGTTCAGCACTTCTGAAAACCAACTCACTTATTTAGGTGTCTTAATATGGATTAAGATGCCTGATTTTAAACACCCAACTTGAATGATTTTGCCTAGTACCCAAGAAATTGCCACGTTTTAAGTAGAAATGTCAAAACACAAGAGGGGAAATCCTGGCCTCGTTGACACCACCAGCAAAGACTTCAATAGGGCAAGGATTTTCCTCAAAGTGTGCTCGCGTATTTTACCAGTTATGGGAGTGTCAATTCTTAGCTAATGCCTTCAACCTGGGCAAAAGCTGACACCTAGTTTGCCAGCGCCACAGGGTCATTTAGTCCATCTTCTCGGTGCTCAGAAAGGATTAAGTATATCTAGACCATCTCTGATAGGTGTTTGTCTAAACTGTTCTTACAAACCTCCAATGACAGGGATTCCTAACCTCCCTAGTTAACTTGTTCCGGTGCTTCATTATCCTTATAATTAGAGAAATTCTCCTAATCTTTTAAATTTTTCTAACGATTGCTTTTTGTCCTACCCTCAGAGGAGATGGAGAATAACTGATCTTTGTCCTTTTATAATAGTGCTTCACATATTTGAAGTCTTTTATCAGGTTCCCCTCTTTTGCAAGACTAAACATGACCAGTTTTTTAAACTTTCCTCATAGTTCAGTTTTCTAAAATTTTCCTCGTTTTTGTTGCTCTCCTTTGAACTCTCTAATTTGGTCCCATTGTTCTTAAAGTAGGGTGCCCAATAGTGTGCACAGTACTCCAGTTGAGACCTCACCATGACAAGTAGAGCAGGACAATTACCTCCCTTGTTTTATAGACTTCTGTTAACATACCTCATAGTGGCTATGTCTACACTAGAAAAATTCAGTCGACTTTATTAAGTCGACTTAACAAAAGTCGACTTAACTTTTCTAGTGTAGACAGAGTCCCTTTTCGACATTATTAAGTTAACTTAACACTTTAAGTCAACTTAATACGGTCGACTTAGGTGCTAATCCTAATAAGATCGACGTAAGCATTAAGTCAACCTAAAACGAGGTGTTATTAAGTCGACTTAACTTTTCCTTAAGTCAACTTAAGGAAATGCTTAGGTCGACTTAAGGAAAGCCCAGTGTGGACATGGAGTAGGTTAGGTCGACTTAAGCCTCCTTAAGTTGACCTAACTTGTTAGTGTAGACACACCCAATGATATTAGTCCTTTTTACAGCTACATTACATGGTTGGCTCATATTCAAGTAACTCCCAGATCCTTTTCTGCAGATCCTTTGTCCACATACTCAAAAATAACCACATTTTTTCATAAATCCAGAGTTTTAAGGCCAGAAGGGACCATTAAGTCATCTAGTATTACTGCCCAGCCAGTTATTCTCCATTTTTTAATTTGCCATTTGATTTTTCCTTTTTAACTGTAGTACTTGTCTTTATTGAATTTCTGCTTGACTTCAGATCAATTCTCCAATTTGTCAAGGTCATTTTGAATTCTAATCCTGTCCTCCAAAGTGCTCCCAACTTGGTGTCATCCACAAATTGTTTAAGCATACTCTCCACTTCATTATCTGAGTCCCAAAGGCTACACTTGATAATTTAGGTCGACTTAGCTAAGTCAACTTAACAAAGTCAACTTTAAGTCGACTTTGTTAAGTTGACTTAGTATGTCCACACTTAAATTTTAAGTCGACTTTGAGGGGATTCTACAAAGTCAGGGAGGCAGGGAGGGCAGTAGGGAAGCCCTGGAACCCCCTAAGTCGACTTAAAGTTGACTTAGGGGTACTCCGCATCTACACTGGCTTAAATTGACTTTAGAAAGTCAACTTAAGCAGAAAGTCGACTTAAAACGAGGTTTTAGAAAGTCGACTTAATTTTTCCTTAAGTCGACTTAAGCAGCTGCTTAAGTCGACTTAAGGAAAGTATAGTGTAGACAGAGTAAATTAAGCAAGCTTAAGTCGACTTAATTTACAAGCGTAGATGCACCCAAAGAGGTAGCCATGGTGGTCTAGTTCAGCAAAACAAATAAGGAGTCCTGTGGCACTTTTAAAGACTAGCAAATGTATTTATCTCATGAGCTTTCATGAGAGAAGGCCCACTTTGTCAGATTCCTTGAAGATGCTTCTTCAAAGCATCTGATAAAGTGGGATCTTCTCCCATGAAAGCTCATGTGATAAATAAATTTGTTAGCTTTTAAAAGTGCCACAGGACTCCTTATTTGTTTCATTATCCAAGTCATTAATGAAAATGTTGACTAGTATCAGACACAGGACAGATCTCTGTGGGAATCCATGAGATCTGTCCCCTCCCAGCTTGACAGTGAACCATTGATAATGACTCTTTGAAGACAGTTTTTCAACAAGCTGTACACTCAACCTTATAATAATTTAAATTAAACTACCATTTCCCTAGTTTGCTTGTGAAAATGTCATGTGGAACTGTGTCAACAGTCTTACTCTAAAAACAAGATATATCATATCTTCTTTCATATCTACTAGACCAATAATCCCGTCAAAGAAGAAAATCAATTGATTCGGTATAATATGTTCTTGACAAACTCATGTTGGTTATTCCTTACAACCCTAGTATCCTCCAGGTTTGAACAAGTTGATTAATTGTTTGATCCAGTATCTTTCCAGGTATTAAAGTTAGGCTGATTGCTCTAGAATTCCCCAGGTCCTCCTTTACTCCCTTTTTAAAGACAGTCCTCCAAAATCTCACCAATCCTCCATGGGTTCTCAAAGATCACTCTGAATGGTTCTATGCACTAATTGTTTCCAGCACTAACACTAGCCTAAGTCAGTGAGTTGGCCCTAAACCTATCCCCAAGCCAGGGCCCTGAACTGACTCCATCCCTAAACTAACCCTAATCTGGACCCTAAACCAGCTACAACTGCAAGGTAACATAGACCTAAATAACTTAATTGTTCCCTGTGCTTTTCCAACATGCTTGATTGCCTCTCTCTAATTACGGTAAACTTAACATATGGTACTAAACCAACATTTTAAGCACTTTCTTCTAAAATTCCCTGAATCTAGGAACTATTAAAAATAATGTTGATGTTTAATAACCAAGAACATTTTTTACGAAAGATAGTTCCTGATCAAGAGAAAGACTCCTCAGGATCCATTTCCTTTTTCAGAGCTGACCATCACATTAAGTCACACAATTCCCAGTGGTACCACATAGCACAGAGTTCAGTGTTGTGTCACTATTAAAATGATCTGCACTATAGTTTAAGAAAGAGGATCTGAACATCACATATTTGTGTCAGAAGTAGAGCTAGGGTTCCATGCCAGACAATTTAGTGCAGGATCAAAAGCTCTGTACCTTTGGGTATTTTAGTTTGAACACATCTCTTATAAGAAGTCTAGTGATCTGATAGTTTTTCCTTGTCCTTGAAGCTTTGTATAGAGGGCCTGATTCTGCTCTCATTTATGCAAGATGCACACCACTGTACCTCCATTGCCTCCTGATTTATATAAATATAACAGTGTGTCATTTCTCAGTAGGGAAGTGCTTCAGAGGAAAAACTGCCACAGCCCCGAGGGTCAGTTACTACAGGTTCTTATATAAAACGTTCTTAGAAAACTAGCACAGATGCTTCAGCAGTCAGATATAGGAACACCTCGGAGTTTGTAGAAGGCACAGTTTGCTCCAGTCTCTGAACTATTCCATTAAGACTGAAAAGTGGGTGGTTGGAGGGAAAGGACCGCCACACGCCTTGCACTTTACAAAAACTTTTTCAGAGAATCAGTAATGTTGCTGTGATCAAGTACCTTTGTATTGCATAAAACAAACAATCTTTGCTCTCCTTCTTGCAGGAAGGGTTTGATTCTGAATTACTAGAACCAGGGAGTTTGTGGATAACGAAAGTATCTTTTCTAGATCACTCCTGCTTTGAATTCAAAGGCTGAAGTTGCTGGAAGCAGCAGGTAACAGAATGCTACAGTGTATAAACCTGCTTTAGCAAAAATAAATAAATAAAAAGGTAAAAGCCTGTCCCTAAGGATATGTCTATACTGCAGCTGCGAATGAGCCTGCCAACCTGAGGAGACAGACTCACAGTAACAGGGCTCAAACTAGCATCCTAAAATTAGTAGTGTGGATCCTGCTCAGGAGAGCTCTGGCTCTGAGCTCCACCAGAGGCACAGACGCCCACATGGCCAGGGCCAGATTAACTGGCCTGGGGGCCCCAGGCTGTCCTTCACTGTGGGCCCACCTCCCCCATGTGGCACCACCGGTTACCGTCTACCACAGGCCCCCCCACCACATGGGCTCCATCGCTGGGGGGGGAGTCCCTGGGGCCAGAGGGTGCTCCCACCTTACCCCACTGTGGCCAGTCTGCCTGGGGGATGGGGGAACCATCTGGCATGGCCTCTGACACAGCCCCCCAAAAGCCCTGGAAGGCCACACCATGAGCCAGCCAGCCCCACACCCCAGGCAGAGTGAACATGGGCTGGCTTGCCCACTCTGGCCCCAGGGGTGGGCCAGCCAGCCTAGGGGCAAGGCGGGTGCTCAGAGCCCATTCTCTGGCCCCAGCAGGGCTCCTCGCCCCTGCCGCTTTGTCTGACAAAGTGGGATTTTCTCCCACGAAAGCTCATGCGATAAATAAATCTGTTAGTCTTTAAAAGTGCCACAGGACTCTGTTGTCTTTCTACAATAGACTAACACGGCTACCCCTTTGGAATTTGACTACACTAGAAAAGTTAAGTCAATTTAACAAAAGTCGACTTAACTTTTTTGGTGTAGACATAGCCCCTTTTTGATCTTATTAAGTCGACTTAACACTTTAAGTCGACTTAATAAGGTGGACTTAGGCACTAATCCTGGCCGCACCAGTTTAAGTCAACCTAATAAGGTCGATTTAAGCATTAAGTCGACCTAAAACGAGGTGTTATTAAGTCAACTTAACTTTGCCTTAAGTCGACTTAAGGAAAGCCCAGTGTGGACGCAGAGTAGTTCAGGTCGACTTAAGCCTCCTTAAATCGACCTAACTTGTAAGTGTAGATGCACACAGGGGTTTTAGCGGCTTGAGCCTGGGGCCCCGTTTTTGGCTGGAGCCTGGGGCTTAAGCCCCTAAAGCCCCTGTGATAATCTGGCCCTGCACATGGCTAATTTTCTGAAGCATTAGTCCTACTTTTTCAGATTGAGCTAGTGCGCTAAAAATAGATGTGTAGCTGCAGGAGTGCAAGGTCTCAGGTGGATACTTACTTGGGCAACTAGACCCTCATACTGCTCATACCATCATGGCTACGCTCTACATTCAGTGTGTTAACTAGATGACAGCTAACACAGAAATCTCTCCTCAAGAGGGAAGTGTAAAGCTTGCCCTTAATCAGACACAAACAATCCAATTCAGACATGATCCATGGACTGACAGACCAATCTTGAAGCAGTGCATATATCTTCTGGAGGCTACCCTAAGACAGATCCCCTTTGTGTGCTCCTTGTGGTGGGTGCAGCCCTGCCAATGATCTTTAATAGTAATGATATTCTTACATCTTTTACCAGATGTTACAGTTACTCTGGCAGAATCATATCCGGGCAGCAGATATCCCACATAAAGCAATAGTTTCTCTCTCAGTGACAAATTCAAAAACATTTATCCACATAAGTCCATAGATTGCTCAAGATAAAATCAGTTCCTCTCAAATCCTAATAGTAAAACAAGGCTGCAAAGTGGCAGCTCTTCAATCCTTATCAAAGGGCACCATTCCCAGGTCACCCATAGGACAGTCATTAACCATTCTGTCCCAGTTCTTTCAGACTCAGTTCCAGGGACCCACTCTCCAGGCCCTCAACCTGAGAGATCCAAGACCTGATTCTCTCCCATGAGTCTTCCCTGTAGTCTTAGTTTAGATGTCCCACAAGAGGTCTCCCTGCAGCATTCCCTCCTCACCTGGAAGTCCTACCTCTGCTCAGGGGAACATCCCTCCAGGACAGATCCCTTTTTCCTAGACTCCTCCCACAGCCCTCAACTGGGATCTTCTGACTGATGGCTCCTTCTAGTGTTCTTCCTGCCTCCTTGCCCATGGGTCCTACCACTGGGAACCTCCCCTTCAGAATCATCCCCTTGTTTCTTGGCCCAGCTTAAACTAGCCAAGCTGGTTCTTCCCCTTATTTCTATGGGCCTATGCACAAAGTTCCTGCAACTTAGCAGGGTTTTGCAGCTCCAGCCAGTCCACACAACAGATTTCCTTCAAACTCCTCATGAGCAGCTCCTCTTTACTGCTCTTCTTCAAGTGTCCTGGAGCTTTTGCTCAAGCAATCCTCTGCTGCTCCTTCTGTCTTTCCTCTGTTCTCAGGCAGTTCTCACTTGGCCCTTCTTGATTCTATTGGTCCAGTTTTAGACAGCAGCCACTTCCCCACACAGTCTCCGCTTTATAGGCCAACTGTGCCATTTCTGAAGCCTAATTGGGGAACCAGCTGATGAATCACAGATGCACTGGACCAGTCTCCCTTTTAAAGGGCCATTCAATCTCTGGGAATGGATGAGTTCATCAGGAGAGATTGAAATGGACAGAGAGAAGAATATATTCTGGTGCCAATAAAGTAAAGTACAGATATCTTTGGTGATGACCAAGATCCAAAATCTGTTCTCCTAACATATACTTTGGTCATCAGCCATCCCTAAACTGGAAGAGACTACCTGGTCACCCACAACTAACCTGGTTGCAACAAATCAGCAGTAGGACATCTGTTAGTATTGGACATGAATGGAACAAAGTCATTGTAGAAGTGACAAGGAATTGTCGCAATGGACCCCTGCAGTCTAGGTGAACTAATGATGATGATGATGTTGAATAAAGTAAGTGTCACTTAACCTACTGATTAATAACCCTTGGATGGTCTGAAACATTTTTAATCAACCAACGTAAAATACCCAGAAAAATGAGCAAGCCCTGAGGGTGGGTAATTCAATGTACACAAATGTCCATCCATTGCAGAGAAGAAAGGATCATAGTTCAGGTGGCTGTGCAGAATGGTCTGGCTACATGTGCCAGTTTCTCACAGACTAATGAGCAGCATCACTCCGTCATCATCAGCTGTCACCACCATCACCTTTTGCAGCAGAGCCAGCGGCAATAGCACTTGCTGCTGTGCAGATTCAAAGGGTGCAATGCTTTGATGTCGGAAAGAAGCGGGGACAATGTTTGAAACAGTATGACTCCTGCTCAAGCCCTCAGTGTAGATTCTGACTATGCCAAAACACCCCAGTGGTGGTTGTTGCTTTCTAATATGACATTTTATAATTTACATGGACCTTTTAGGAAACTGCATCCGGGTCCTAAACAAACCAGAACCTTTCTGGTACCAATGCTTAGGACAAGGACTTTTCTCTCTGCTGTATTTATTGACATGGTTTTGGGTGACGCTTTCATAGTGAAGAAAGTGGGCATGATAGATCCATTGTCTCTTTGCAATTAAAACTGACTTTAAACCAACTTCCCCCTGTCTTCCAACAAACATAAGAAACTACTTTTGGGTCCCAGCACCAAGTTCAGACCATGAACCCCCAGCTCTCCCTACATGAGTGTGCTGTGTGAAGATATAATTTCTGCAAACTCTGGCCAACTCACATGATGGCCTCACATTTTCAAAGATGACTGGTGATTTGGTGTGCCTCCATTTTTGGTTACCCACTGTGATAACTTAAAGGGATTGATTGTCAGGAAGCATTGATTGACCTCCCCCTGATAGTCAGGCCCCTTTATGGAGTCCCACATTGGCCACACAAGGGTTTTCCCATCTTTAGTTCTCAGGGTTCTTCCACCTCCCCTCCCAGGAGCCTGGCAGTCCTGCTGCTCCCACTTCCCTGCCTCCCCTCCCAGGGGACTCGAGCAGTCTTAGCTTTCTAGAGCTCACTATTCCCATGGAGCATGCAGTGAGGGCTTTATGTCTGCTCTCACTGCTCCTGTCCTGATTTCTGCTCCACCCTCTCAGTTATCCTCTTTTAAAGCTCACAGGTCATGCTCACTCTTGAAAAGGCAGTGTTATGCAGTGCCACCATATACCTTAGTGCACTAGAGAGTTGCCATACCTGCTTTATCCACCATAGAATGTGTCTTTGGCTTAGCTCCTGCTACCTTTTGATTACAGAAGAAAATAGTCTAGTGTGAACTATGTTGACATTCATTTTCTTCCTTCCCCCGGATATTAAACAGATTCATTCAGGGCAGTGAGCAGGGGAGGTCAAATGGTTCCAGTGGAACTAGGTGTGGCCCATAAATGGCTCTTTGGGTTTTTTTTGTAAAACATCTCGCTCCTTTCTTCCATCATGCAGTCAGAGCCTTCTTCAGGACCACTTCGGGCCTCTTCTGGAGTCCTGAATGGTCTGTTCAGGGCTCCATTTAATGATTTGTAGATTTCATTGTTACCCATCCCTGTTTTTGTGTGGCAATGACAGATTTTAGCAAAGCTGAACTGAAGAAAAAAAAAATAGATGTCTTAGGTATGACTGATTGCAGGGGACAAAGCCAATGATGGCACTAACGTGGCAGGAACCCACAAAGGTGTTAAAAATTAAGTGAAAGCAGTGAAATTAATCAGAGAAGCTACTGCAGTGTTTTGGCCCAAAATTTTTCTATTTTCTACAATTGTTCAAAGAATGTATATTCTATTCCCTGCTTCTACTAGTTGTTGGGAGGTGCTGAAAAAAGTATTTTAGCACTACATTAAAGTGCCAAAGCAGGACAACATTGTCAGCAAATCCAGATGCAATCCATCCACTGTGAAATCAGTTTGCTGGTGTTCTTGACACTTTAGATAAGATCAAGCTCTTATGCCAGAACTAAGGTTGGAAGCTGATAGCTTGGAAATGAACATTTCAAAATTTTTATATCTTGTTTTAGCCAAGATAGTGTATCCTATCTTATTTTTTAAAAAATAGCATTGGTGGCAAAATATTGCTGAATTCAGATCTTGCCATTCCAACAGGTTGTAATTTACATAGTGGCCTTTGAAATGCTTTATTGGAAATATGGTCTTCTAAATTCACTGCATGTAGGGAAGCAGCTGCTGCATAGCCTTAAATATTAGCACTATCCATGAAGTACAAAGAACTGATTTCAGAGAAGGTAAGTAATGTGAGGTGTACTTACAAAGGACAAAAGTTCATTAGCTCCAAAAAAAAGTTTTAAAGGCAAGGTTTTCAAGCTCATTTTATTCACAATATAGACAATAGGATCAAGATCAAGAACCTGAAAAGTATCTGTAGCAAAGATCTAAAGAGGCACTCTGAAAATTGCACAATAAGCTACCCTGAAACTTGGAGAATTTTGAGAATGAGATTGAACTCTTCACCAGTTTTTGCAAACAAGTCATTATGGATGCCTTGGGAATAAAGGCACCAATTGATCTCCTTAGCTACATTCACAAAAAGGTCTTTAGATGCAAGTTTCCTGAGCACAGAAACAGCACTGTGTATTTTTTGCAGTTTTCTGCAATTGTGGCTGCTAATGAAAGGAGTTTCAGCAAACTAAAATCAATTAAGACCTAGCTAAGGATGTCCATGGGGCTGGAAAGGTTAGGCTATCTGGCAGTTATTTCTATAGAGAACTCAGAAAGAAGGCAGATAGACTGGGATGAATTAATTAATGAGTGCTTCAGAGAAGACAAGGTCCCTTTGTAAAAGTATTTAGTAATATTTTGGGGGGTTGCTTGTTTTTATTTGTTCTTTGCAGCAAGTGGGGGGGACAGATTTCACCCTTCAAAGTGGGCCTAGAAGACCCTTGGCATGACATTGATGGTCCCTTGATGACCTTTTTTCCTTTGCCCGTATCCATATTTTAAGAGATTTTCTCCAATATAATAAGCCAGCTCTCTGTACATTTATTTTCCATTTTACAGCCTGTGGGGTTTTGCGTACACCAATAGTGAGCGTACATTTTCAGAAGCATAGCCCCTGTACTTGCAAACAAACATTTTGCTACCACAATTCAAAATAAAAAGTAAAACTAAAAGCATTTCCACATCAGGAAAAATTGTGTGGAGCAGTGGGGGGTTGGCAAATACATCTTAAGTTGGAAATGAGCCAAAATACATTTGTTTGGGGGTTTTGTTTTGTTTTGGGTTGGGTTTTTTGCACTTATACAAACAACAACAAAAAAAGACTTGCCGTTTTGCTTAATGAGTAAACTGATTACTGATCTCTGCCCCAAGTTGATATATTCGTATTGAGAGAGATTTCTGGGAATTCAAGAATTGGAAACATGACCATATCAGACCATGCTCCCTTAATCATCACCCTGTGTTTGTGGCTGGAGTTTTTCCATTCACAATTTTCTCACAGCAACCTCACATTTTTAATTAATGTTCATGAATTAAGTTTTGCATTGAGAAGACACCCAAGGGGAAAAAAAAAAAAAATATACCTCAGAAATGTCTAGGACAACACAGCTAATAAGCCTACAATACGCAAGGCTGATTTGTATAAACAAATTTATTATGTATTCAGCCAATATATTAATTCATGAAATATTGAGAACATACCTTTAATTTTCAAGAGATGTGGGATGTATAATGTACTTAAACAGAAAACTTGAGGCACAAATGGATGTTTAATGTAAAACATTTTTAACACCAGCAGTACAGATGGGAATATGAACAACTTGTTCCTCTTTTAAAGTCAGTTCTTCCTAGTTTTAATAAAAAAGAAACTTTATTTAATGCTTTCTAATTAAAAAAGAACTTTTGCTTTCTAATTGTTTGGAAAGCACTGCATCATAACAGCCAGAACATGAGTGATTTTAAAATAGAAACATCGGTTTTAAGAGAACCTTTTTTGTAACAGTTATATAATTGCAATGCTTCATCAAATTCAGCCATTGCTTTTTGTGGGGCAGATTGGGCTGTATTCACTTATTTTACCATTTTGCTTGCTGGATTAACCATTTATTTACACCAAATCACAAAAATGCTAGGGACCAGTATTTTCCTGTATGAAACAAATTATCCAAAGATATTGTAAAAAACAACGTTGTATAGTAGGTAAGAAAATGAATGAATTTGGATTTTTTTTTTTAATACATTACATGAATATACAAAGCTACTGAATGTCATTGCCCCTCAAAAAACGAACAAAACTTTTTGTTTAGGCTATACGTTATCTATATTTAGAATGTACAGTTCCTTTCTCTTTGAACTATGACTCCCACACAAAATTTTCTCCTCTCTATAATATGGGTTAAATATGCATGTATCACCTGATGTTCTTCGTTTTGGAAACTGCATTGTTAAAACACATTCTTCTTAGTTAACAGCTACTATTTCTGTTTTGATATCTTGCTGTGCTGTATGTTACTGCTGTGAACAGTCGTATATGATTTTACTGTTAGAATTTTATATTTTTCACCTATTGTGGAAATGCTAGGATGCCCCCTACTGTTGAAATGGAAAAAAAACCTTTAAATATCTGCTATTAGCAGTGCTAAATTCAAAAAGCAAAATATAAAGGAACAATTCAAATGAAAAATAGCAGTATTTTAACTGAAATTATGGGTCAGTCCAAAACATCTCACAGATGGGATATTAAGGCTGAAATCAAAATTTGTACTCCATGAATTACTCACACTATCTTGATGCCACTCTTCCCCTTCCTTCTAATACCACCTTAGCCAATAGAATACACACATAGAAGGTAGAATCTTCCATTATTTATAGAGCACTGAGTCATAATATTAGACATATACTAGATCAATATTCCATCATTGGGTGCAGTAAAATATCAGATTCTGTAAATATACTGTACTTGTATATAAATATATAAAAATATACTGTAAATATATATTCTATAAGTTCCCCATCTTCAAAGTGTCTGACAAAGTGGGATTTTCTCCCACAAAATCACATGCAATAAATAAATTTGTTAGTCTTTAAAAGTGCCACAGGGCTCCTTGTTTGCTTTGCTGAACTAGACTAACACAGCTACCCCTTTGGAACTTGTAAATATACTGACACCAAAGCAATTCCCTGTCAGATTGCACTAATATACAAAATGAATATGCACACGGGAGCCAAAAGGTGAGGGTAAATTGGAATGGGAATAGGAAAGGTCAAATGACGCACAATATTCCTTGACTTTTGTGAGTTTAAATGTCCACTTTAACATCCCAGCAACATCATTTTTGAGATATTTTCCCATTCTTTTTATAAAAAGAAAAGAAAATAGAAAGAACAGGCATATATGAGAGGGTTGAAATCTTAGGACTCTGCTAACTGCAGTATTTCATAGTACAGATACATAATACCATTTTAAAAACTTACACTTTTTCATATAGGAAGCACTGCTGCTTACCAGTTCTGGGCAGTCACACCAGCTACCCTGAACTGTTTATCATTTCACAGGCAAAACTTTATTCTTTAAAGCTAAATTATTGACCAGGTTGGTAGCACAATGCTTCCCAACACAAGACACTTACCAGTTGCTTATAACTTCACCAAACATTAATAATTCAGACTGTAGATTTCCATTTCAGTAGTCCGCCCCCAGCTGTTTCTCCCTCACCCCTTACACACCCCACGCCTGCTGAGCCAAAATTATTCAACTGTTTCTGAAAGAAAGCTAGGAAAAAATATGTTGTTTTGCACATTTAAAAAAAATTGTAGTACCCTTTTCTTTGGACAGCCCTACAGCCCCCACACTTTCACCAGCCCCATGAAAATCTGCCCTAGTTTAGCTGAATAATAAGCCTCTGAAAAGATGCAGTTTGCACATGCTCAGTAAAGGGATTTTTTTTTTTTTTTTAAAAGAGCTTTGCTGCTAAAGTCCAAGATTTTATCTGTATTGGGCATCCTTAGACCAGAGGTCAAGATAATTTTCCCCGCAATTGCAGCTTTGCACATCTTGGAATCAGGCTGCACAGGTTTAGTGTTCTTAAAACACCCAGGGGTGATGTAGATTAGGATTTAAAATCTCTAAATTAACCTTTGTCACAATCAAATTTTGTATATGCACAATGTAATTCCATACATGATACTATACCTCCAAAATTATTAAATTTGCAAAGTCTAGTACTGACAAGTTGGGAAATGGCAGAATTAAGGGGTTTTTGTATAATCTTAATTCAAGTTCCCTGTGAATTTTCATTTTGATACAGTCTTTAATTACATGATCACATACTATTTTTTCCTGGCTCATATAGTGCACATGATGGACTTGCTCTGGGAATGAATTAGGATAGTATAATATAGATACTTGTCAGTAGGATCTTCTGCTTCATTTGTTATAGAACTTGGAAGGTATGAAGTGAATGAGGCAGGTGATTTCAGAAAACAAGAGATGGGGTCAAGGGTATCAATACCCCAAAAAGAGGTTCAAAGCCCAGGCCTCCACCCCTTGGGGCCAGATCCTGCCATTGCTGGTGGCCCGGCCCCATGTCCCCAGCCAGGGTTGGTGCCAGATCCCACCCCTGCTGGCAGACCGAGCCAGGGTCCCGGGTCCTGGCACTTGGACTTGGGGCCTGTGCCCCCTGTGCTCAGCACCAGTGACACCACTGGATAGAGTACTGCTTAAGAGAGTTGAATGCTGCCCAGGAAAATTTCATTCTATCCCTGCTCCTTCAATGCTCAGCAAGTCACTTAAAGCGAACTTCTCACACATGGTCATTAATTGTGTCTTCTTCATTTTTGGGTTATCTGACTTGAGAAACAGATCTGATTTACAGAAGCATTGAGCACTCACTGGAGTAAATGGGAACTGTGCTTTGCATTTCAGGCTATAGGTGTTTCAAGTTGAGCACCCAGAATTAATGGCTATTTTGACCTTAATCACTCTGGCTATGTCTACACTTACAAAAGCTAGTTCAAATTACTTAATTTGAATTAACTAATTCAAACTAATTTTAATTCATTCAAATTAACTTAATTCGAACTAGCATGGCCCCACTAGAATGCTAGTTCGAACTAACCATGTCCATGCAGGGCACTTGCTTAGTTCGAATTAGTCAGTTGCATGAAGGTCAATTGGTTTGAACTAAGCAGTTAGTTCAAAGTAATATGGCCACATTGACTTAATTCAGACTAACTATTTTGAATTAAGGGTTAGTTCAAACTAAGCAATCAAATTTATTAGTTCAAATTAAGGAAGCCCTTAATTCAAACTAATGAAAGGTTAGTGTGGCCAAGGCTTAAATTAGTTTGAATTAAGCTTCCTTAATTCAAACTAACTTGCAAGTGTAGACATAGCCTCTGTGCCTCAGTTCCCCATTTTTAAAATAGGGGTAATCCCATCCACCACACCTCAGAAGGATGTGGTGAAAGTGAATTCATATTCATGAAATGCTCACATGCTGTAGTCATGAGTATCACAGAAAAGCTTATAAGGAAATTAATAATTGTGTCTTCAGAGCAAGGTTTGAATAGCATGCAGTAAATAAGGAATGAGCTACACATTTCTCTCCATTGTTCAAACAAAATGTTGAACAGCTGCTCATTAACAGCATCATGCATTCAGTGTACTGAATGTGACACAGGTCCTGTGTTAAAAATAGTATGTGATCATGTAATTAAAGATAGTATCATAATGCATATGCATAAGGAGGTTGACTTAAGATAGCACAGGCAATCTTAAATCTCGCTTTTCCTAAATGTTGCATGCTTCAGTTTGCAACCTTAGTCATGTTAAACTTGTGTATGTGTAATATTATATGCATAATTGCACCATGCATATACAGAATTGCATCATGCTAAAAATTAGTTAATTTAATTCAAACAACAAGGGCTGCTGCTATAGGTCAAGATTTCTATCACAAAACTTGAGATGTTTTATATGTGCTAAGGACTGAAAACAATCAGTGGTTAGAATTCTAGATTAAAATTTTCAGATTGGGGGCCTGAAATCAGACATCTAAATTCACATCTAGGCACTTAAATAAATAGTCTGATTTTCAGAGGTGCCAAAAGCATGGCATGAAAAAAAAAGAAGCTGAAACAATGCAACTTATTCTCCAACTTCATATATCACTATTTATTTTACACATAACCCTCACACCAGTCACCAAAGTGAAAATTATACATAAACCTACAGTTTCCAGTGGAATTAAAGAAATTAATTTAATACCATATTTCTACTTTCTGCCTAGAAATAGAAGGCAAAACAGTGATTTATACACATATTTCCATAAACAGTCTGTTCCCCTAGTTCTTTATTTTGATCTTATAAAGAGATATAGAAGTAGTGCGAGTCATGAGACAGTGCACCATCAGCCTATTAGAAGAAAGTATGAGATGTGAGGGGGAGAAAACCATAATTCTTGTCTCTCTTGCTCACAAGGGAAAAAGGCTCACTTCATACTTTTATAACCAATAACCACGCTGGTGAATAACAGATCATCCCCGATGGGAAAAATCTTATAGAATTGAATAGAGGGAAAGGATTTACAACATCTATAGACTTCAAATAGGATTCTATAAAAATTACCTCTTTCCTCCTTTTCCCTCTCCCCCTCAAAAAGTTCACTGTCCCAAAGAACAGGGCAGACAATATCCATTGCTGCTCCAGTGATAAATTGAAGGTTTATATACTTCTGAACCTTCCGGCCTAGAAGCGAGAGCTTTTATTTAAAAGGAGAGATTCCCAACTTTTCCACTGGGATTCAACACTTATTTTAAGGCCTTAGCTACAAGGCACAAAGACAATAGAATTTAACATCATTGTTTTATTATATACAAGCTATCCATATCTCAGAGGTTTCTGTGATCTGCTCTTTATTTTTTGCTTCATTATAAACATGTATAGTTGGACCAGAGCCAGATTGAGGCAAGGGCTGTAGAGGCTGCAGCCACTGCCCCCAGCCTAAATGGGGGCCCTGTGGCCCCCCAAAAATCTGGTCCAGCCAGCCTGACTGGGGAGCTGCTGCGTTCACTTTCAGGCTGCCTGCCCAGCCTCTGGGCTGAGTGGGCTGCTCATCAGCCAGCCTTGGGGTGGGGCAGGAGTACCGCAGCCTCTGGCCCCCTCCACCAACTTGTGCTGGCCTGCGCCTGCCCCCCCGCCCCCTGAACTCTACCAGTGGTGCAGCATACAGCCCACAGCCCCCCACCCGCAGCAGCATGGACCCCCACAACTCCCACCCTACAGTCCCTCCAACCCCCTCATCAGTGCCGGAAGGGGCCCTGGATCCCGAACCTTCCCCCCCAGCATGGAGGGCACAATGGGGGGCCCACAAGGGTGGGCAGCTCTGCCCCCCCCCCGGCCCTGATCCAGCCCTGAGTTGGACTGATGGCTTTACACATTACTTAAGTCCCACTTAAAGCCTATTCTGAGGGCTTGGAGGTATAATATAGGCCTTGTGCTAGTTCTTTACCCAGGGAAGTTAATTCACCCCAATAAAATAAAGATTCTTTCATCTTAGAAATCTAAGTTTAAGGCATCTGGGTGTCATATTGGACCACAAGCTAAATGTGAGTCAACAGTGTAACACTGTTGCAAAAAAAGCAAACACCATTCTGGGATATATTAACAGGAGTACTGTAAGTAAGACATGAGAAGTAATTCTTCCACTCTACTCCAAGCTGATTAGGCCTCATTTAGAGTATTGTGTCCAGTTCTGGGCACCTCATTTCAGGAAAGATATGGACAAATTAGAGAAAGTCCAGAGAAGAGCAATAAGAATGATTAAAAGTCTGGAACACTTGACTTATGAGGGAAGATTGAAAAAGCTGGGTTTGTTTAGTCTGGGAAAGAGGAGACAAAGGGGATATGTTAACATTTTTAAGTACCTAAAAGTTTGTTACGAGGAGGAGGGAGAAAAATTATTCTCCTTAACTGCCAATAGGACAAGAAGCAATGGGCTTAAATTACAGCAAAGGAGGTTTATGTTGGACATTAGGAAAAAAAGCCCTAACTGTCAGAGTGATTAACCACTGAAATAAGTTGCCTGTGGAGATTGTGGAATGTCCATGATTGGAAGTTTTTAAGAGCAGGTTAGACAAACATCTGTCAGGGATGGTTTAAAATGGTACTTGGTCCTGCCATGAGTGCAGGGGACTGGACTTGATGAGTTCCCATGGTCCCATCCACTTTCTATGGGTATATCTACCCTTAAAAAAACTAAGTCGACTCCGTTAAGTCGACTTAACAAGGTCAGCTTAAGTCGACATAAAGTCAACCTTGTTAATTAGACTTACAGAGTCTACACAAGGACTCCTGGGGACAAGGGACCCATCGCTCCCTGGCAGAAGGGAGACCCACGCGGGTCCAGGCAAGAAGGCAGACGCAGCTTCCTGGCAAGAAGGGAGCATGGCTCTCTTCTGCTGGGAAACCATGGGTCCTGGGGAGAAAGGAGCCATGGCTCCCCTGTCCCCAGCCCTAGGTTGACTTAGGGAACAAAGTCAACCTAGGGCATCCACACCGGCTTTAGGTCAGCTTAACAAATCGACTTAGCTGTTAAGTTGACCTAAACAGCGGTAGTTATTAAGTCGACTTAAGGAAGCCCTTAAGTCAACTTAATGAAAGCCTGGTGTGGACGTGGGGGTCTTTAGGTCGACTTAAGCATCCTTAAGTCGACGTAAATTACTCCAGGTCCACACTGGACTTTCATTAAGTCGACTTAAGGGCTTCCTTAAGTCGACTTAATGAAAGCTTAAGTAGACTTATTAACAACTGCCCATTAGGTCAACTTAAGCCTTAAGTCAACTTAAGGACGGTGTGGATGGGGAGTAACCCTTAAGTCGACTTTATTAAGGCCAGTTAAATTGACTTAAAGTGGATTAAGTTGACTTAAAGTGTTGCCAATTTGTTAAGTCAACTTCATAAGGTTGATTTTAAGTTGACTTAAAGTCGACTTAACTTTCTCTAGTGTAGACATACCCTATGAGTCTACTATTCATGTATAGGAAACAACTGTGATACAATTGCTGTATAAAAATCTACAGATGCATCAGTAAACTGAATATACATTAAAATAATAATTTATACTTACATTGTTCCTTCCATCCAACAAAAATCAAAGTACTTTACAAAATAAAATAGACTATACCTGTATACTTTGAGGTAGATTCTGATATAATACCAAATGTAAATTCGAAGTAGCTTCATTTGATTAAATGATATTACTCCAGATTAACACTAGTATAACATATTGGAATCTGGGGCTTTCAACTGATTGTTCAATAGGTTGCATTGTATTGGCTGAAACACCATTCAGTGTGTCCCTATTAGCCACCCTGAATTGGTATAATGTTTACCCTGGAGTCAACATTAAATGTAAAGGATTAATACTATCATGCTTTATACCTATGCTTATTAGCAGAATTTAGTACTCATTGTTCTTTGCAGGAATACTTTTTTCCTATTTTATTGTGAGATTTTATTCATGTTTTGTCTCCACTCCTGCAAACTCTTTTATAACTGCAAAGCCATCATCCAATGACTAATCTTTATAATTTAAAAGCCTTTGCACTCTGATTTCAACTCTTTCTTCTACCTCAAATCCCAACAGAAGCAGAATCTTTCACATAACCTGGACTCCACCAAAGAGTCCAAGGCTTAAAGAAAATCTATTTTTAAAAATGAGTATACTTTAGCAATTCAGGCTGGCCAGGCTGTGACTCTACGGGTGCATCTACACTGGCAATTTAGGTCGACTTATGGAGACTTAAATCAACCTAAACAAAGCCACGTCCACACTGGGCTTTTATTAAGTCGACTTAAGCATTTCCTTAAATTGACTTAAGGAAAGCTTAAGTTGACTTAATAATGCCTCGTTTAGGTTGACTTAAATCTTAAGTCAACTCCTTAAGTTGACTTCTCAAGTCGACTTAAAGCATTAAGTTAGCCCCTTGTCGACCTTATTAAGTTAAGTCAACTTTGTTAAGTCTACTTAATAAGGTCGACTTTAAATCTACTTAAAGTCAACCTTATTAACTTAAGAAAGTTAACTTTTCTAGTGTATACATAGCCCATGAAACTATGAAATCAGGAGTAACTGCTTTGAATCCAGTGGAATTTCACCACCATAAAATCAGTGTATTTTTTGTATTTCTTTTTAATCAAGAGAAACACTATGCAAATTAGGCAAACAAACAAGGAGTCCTGTGGCACTTTTAAAGACTAACAAATTTGGATATTGGAGCTATAACACATTTTTAAAACTAACAAATTCATCAGAGCTTCTGACAAAGTGGGATTTTCTCCCATGAAAGCTTATGCGATAAATAAATGTATTAGTCTTTAAAAGTGCCACAGACTCCTTGTTTGTTTCCCTGACCTAGACTAACAGTTACCCCTTTGGAACTATGCAAGTTATTTTACCTCCCACTCTAACTTCAGACCATTTAATCTGCTTTAAAAGTTAAGAGGAGAGCAAGATACTTGACAGAGCCAATTATAATAGACAAATTAAAGTTAGTCTTCAGAGTATTCTTATGGCAAGACAGAGATAAAAATGAGTGTTGGGGGGGAAAGAGTACAGTTATATGTGCTTTGTATTTCAGCTGACACCCTGTTGCAAGAAAACACTGTAGAATAACAATGTACCAAATCATTCCCAATGAAATGAAAGCAGAATGAATTTGGCTTGATGAGTTTTGAACCCATCACTTTTTTTAGAAAGTATTCACATTTCTAGGTATTTTGAATACAGTAGTCTCATCTATGGAGTCTGAGTATTGTATGTCTGTACTCTGTGACTGATACTTTGTAAGCACCTAGCATCAATTAAGGAAATTTCATTAATTTTACCGTATACTGTAACCATTACATGTTATATAGAAAGATGTTTATATTTTTTATAGAGCCCACCCAGTCACTGGGTAAGTTTGATTGTTTGTAGGACACAGCATTTGAGTGCTGCTGAAAGATGTTTAGCTGATCCTTTTTGACAATTTGGATATTGGAGCTATAAACACATTTTATTAGAAAGTAGACTTCTTTTGTGGATGAACCAATTCTGAGGACTGGGTAAAGACACTCATGCTACAGTAAAGAGAAAGAAAAAAAATTTCATAACTATCAGCTGGGTATAAATCGAGAGAGCTGTAAAGTCACTGAATGCAGCTTACAAATCTGAAGCCTAGAACTATAATCACTGAATCCACAAATGCTGGACTGATTACCAAACAAGAAAAGAAAGATTTTTGCACAAGTATTTAACATGTATTTTATAAACCTTTTCACAAAAAGAGAAAAATGGAAGGATTGTGAAACTCTCCAAAAACTCGTTGGCTGCTATGTGACAGTGATTATATTTTTTAAAAGTCTGTGGGTATATTCTGATGCAAAGCAAGTAAATTAGAGTAGAATTTACAGGCCTGTTCATTGATGAATCCTTTAAAGCTTTGGAATACATGAATGGGTTAGGTGAACATTGCTTCAAATTCATTTCAAATCCTACCTCAAAAGAAAAACTTGAGTTTGCGGTTCAGAACATACTGGCAAAAGATTAAAACAGGATTCATCCGTCTTTTTTATTTTGGGCTTATTTAGAAGTCAGTCTAAGAAGAACATTAATTCCATTCCACTGGTAGGAGGAAAAAATGAAGATAACATTATTGAAAGAAAAAGTCTGAAAGTGGGTGACTGTACTGTTGGATGTAAAATTGAGAGTTTTCACCAATGCAATGAATATCTTCTGTGGTTCTTACAGCGCAAAATAATCACTAAATCTCTCTTTCATCTCAAAATTTCAGGTTGGAAGCAAAACAAAAACAAAAAATGATTTTTAGGACTAGATCCTAGCTGGTACTTATGGAGATAGTCACAGAGGACACAAGGACCCTTACCCCCAGCTCATATCAATAGCATAAGGACCAAGCAGAATTTCATTCAGGTGATGTAATCCTGGCCCAACTAAAACTGCCATTTTCTTCAATGGAGTCAGGATTTCACACAATGTTTAGGAGATGCTTTCTCCCTGTTGTTTCCCCAAGGATCTCCCAAAATAGAAGGGGAGAACAAGGCCATTACAATGCCACCCATGCCCCACTAACCCATAGAATAGGACTGTGGTCACAGAGAGGAGCAAACTACCTCTCCATAAAAGATGCATTTCCTGCTTGCTGGGATTCTCCAGGGTGCATCTATGGCTATGTCTACACTACAAAAAAGTTAGGTCGACATTAAGTCGAGCTAAAGTCAACCTTATTAGGTCTGCTTAACAAAGCGGTTTCCATGAACAGGGACTTCGTAAGTCAACCTAACTGCCCTTAGGTCGACCTAATAAAGTGGACTTAAGCGTCCGCACTGTGCTTAGGTCGACCTAAGGGTTAGGTTGACCTAACCGGTGATTCTTATTAAGTTGACCTAAACTTTCATTAAGTCGACTTAATGAAAGCCTGGTGTGGACAGCGACCAAGATAGGTCAACTTAAGGAGGCTTACGTTGACCTAACTTGCAAGTGTAGACATAGCCTGTGTGATTTCTGGTAACTTAAAAATATCCGTTATTTAGTTTAGAAGTTTAAGTTAATTTGAAAATGAATCCTTTCAGAAATTGAGCATCCTGTGCCAGGTTGGTCCTTAATGATTTCAGTAACAAAACACATACTCTTTGCACTTTCTATGAAGTTAAAACTCACAAAGCTTCTGCATAGATATTCTGAAGATAGTTCTGAGGATTAATGGTCATTTTTTTTTCCATGAGGCTAGATAAACTTTCTTCTCCAACAGACTGAAGAATAACATTCTTCTTTAGAGCAGAAGTCCATAAAGAACTCCTCTCTTTCAAAACGGCCACCACATCTCATTTCTCTCAAAGGGACTGAAGCCATGTCAGGGGTCAGCAACCCCTGGCACGCGTGCCAGAGTTGGCACGCGGGCCGAGCCTGAGCGGCACGTGGAGCCACTCGGGCTCCCCCAGTGGCCCCGTAAACCACGAGGCCAGCAGCTCTGGCACGCAGCTGAGGGTCTCTTCTGGCCCCACCCCTTTGCTGCACAGCAGGAGGAGAGGGGAGCTGAACAGGTCACATCACCCCGGCCCACCCAGAGCCACGCTGCTGCCAGCAGGGCAGAGCCGGCCCTGGCCATGGCCGGCAAGAGGGCGGGGCGGGTCAGCCGAGCCAGAGCCGCCGCTGCCGGTGGACAGCCTCTGGTTCCTGGCCCCAGCTCTTTCCGGCAGTGGCAGCTCTGGGTGAACCGACCCAACTCACTCTCTTGCCGGCTATGGCTGGGGCTGGCTCTGGGTGGGCTGGGGCCACGTGACCCAGTCTGCTCTGCTCCCCTCCTGCCGTCCAGCAAAGGGGCAGGGCCACCAGGGGCCATCAGCCCCGCGTCGCCCCTGTGGATGGGATCTGGGGCTGGGAACGGGAGGCTGCCCGCCAGCTGATGCTGGCACAGGCCCCAGCCAACAGGGCACCTGGTCTGGCCCCACCCCTTTTGGCTTTGCCCCCGGAACCTGCTGAGGGTGCGGTGGGCAGGGCTGGCACAGGGGCCAGCAAAGGTTGCCAACCCCTGCTATACGTGCACTTAAACGGGTGACCATTTTGAGAAAGGCGTCTTTCACCCATTGTTCTCAGTGGGACTGAATGTCTTTGCCACCTGACAGCATAGAGAACAGAGTGGCCTAAGAGGGCAGCTTTGCTTCACTCTCATTTGATATATCAGCACAGCAGCTGAGAGATGCAATTCCTGTCTTGGGTGGACAATGACATACTTATGATCACTGCTTGTGTAGACACATATGCACACAACCAGCAATGTGGTGGAGGTGGCACAGCAGTGGGGTCAGGCTACCCCCCCAAGTATATACCTACATTCTCGGTCAGGGCTGTACGTAGGCAACTAACCTATGCTGCCAAGTCCATGCTGCTGGTTTTAGCATGCTAGCTCAAGTACAGTTGGTACTTGTGAGTCAAATCAGAGCTGGGAATAACATCTGCCAGCTGCAGTGTAGACACAACCACTAAGAACAATATGGGATGGCAGCCATTTTAGAAAGAGATCAACTCTGTGGATGTCTCTCAGAAGCCTCTTCCTCTGCTAACAAAACTTTCAGTTATGAAAAATAACCACAAAATAAGCCAATGTCCTCACTATTTTTTTTTTTTTAAACTACTCATGTTGCTAGATCTGCTCCCCAAAGAGGCAGGAAGGAAGGGAAACTAGGGGACATACATATATTCCCAATTTAACTACCCAATGTGCTTTGTGTTGCTTCAGAGTGGCACAAAGCAGCCAGAGTCTACCAGTTACTCACCATACAAGATAATTTTTTTTAAAAGATAACACATTAAAGATTGATAAATTTCTAATGATTTGAAGATATCACTTAGTAACAGTTTTTGTGAATCTCTTATTTAAAAATTTATCCATTAACATCAGTTAAAAAAAACAAAAAACAAGGACATTCCCAAACAAAGCTATATTAAAATGAAGTTAAGACTGACCGTATATATTGGTAGTTTAGGATCAAATACATCACAGGAATGTTGTAATTATCATAAAGCCAAGTGAGATACGTGGGTGGGATGGGAGAGAGGGTGCACAAAATACCTTTTGTTTCATTTTATTTTTTAAATCATTAATTTTAAACTCCTCAATAATTCTTTTTTAATTTAATTTGGGAATACAAACATTGAAATGTCTTTTTCATAAATTGTGTGATTATGGCATGTTTTCCAATAAAGAAAAGAGTTAGGGCATGTATAATAATCTTAACTTCCACACCTTAAGTCTGAATTTCTTGGGTTGATAGCAATATGTTTTGGAATTGTTACATAATTCAGGGTAAAAGACATTACATAGATTATTGATACATATTCTCAATTCTATATCTTAATTCCATCCAAGTGAAATTTTTCTCTAGGACTATATGTCTAATATGTTAACTTTAATAAGATCTTGGACATAGTATCTATGGCAATGAGTTCTACAAGCTAATCTTTCATTGCATAAGAAAATATTTCATTTAATCAGTTTTAAATAGCTTTGTATATGTTTTATGTGAAAGCGTAAACAGGAGTGCATGATTATTAATAATAAATTATTATTATAGTGTTTTGTATACCTTGAGAAAGTCTTTTCCTTATTCTTCCTGTCTGTCAAATAAATAATCTCCATCTTTTTATATTTCTTTTTATGGGAGGCTTTACATAACTCATCATTTTCACTGCCTGTCTCTGAACTTTTTCTATTGTTTCAATATCCTTTTTGAAATAAAGTGCACAGAACTGAACATAATACTCTAGGAGAAGGGCATAACATTGATTCAGACAAGCATTATTGTTATCAAACCCATTTTTTACTCATCCTAACATTTTATTTGCATATTGAACAGATTTTCACTGAGCTGTTGTCACAGAGCACTTCCATTGCTACCAAATGAACTTCACTGCCTGGCCAGTTCAGATGGCTTCACAGTCACAAAAGCCCATCAGACTGTTTGCTTATGGCCCTCTTACATAATATCATGCAACACAGACCTGTAACAAGGACAACCTTTCTTGCAGCTCTCATTCCTCAACCCAGCTTGGACTTTGAGCTTCCTCTTGCACTCCTTTGAGCTGCCCCATGCCATGAAACCTGTTACCTCCCCTTATATCCTCCTCAGTTGCCTTGTTAGCCCAGTGATTGTCAACCAGCTGCTCACAACCCCCCATCAAAAGTGTGTAATTGTCTTCAGTTGGGCCTGCAGCCTTTTCTAGGCTGCAGCAATGCTAACAATCACAGTGCTGCTGATAGCATCCTGTTACAGATGTCTACAAGCAGATCTTTTTCTTGTGTGGTTACAATTCAGTTTTCGAATCCAGCACTTGGTCTCCATAGTTCAGATCATTCTTTCCAATGTGTATCATGCACTGGTGTAGCAAGGGGGCCAAGCCCACATTTGTGCTCCCCCAGATGCCCCACTACTTGCAGCCCTTCCCCCCCAGCCTAGCACCCCCCTGCAGCCCGGCACCCAGGGGCTTGGCCCCCATGACTACACCACTGGGATCATGTTGTATTTATCAACAATGAACTTCATTTGCTATCCATGGACTGACAGACGTCTCTGAAAATTCTCATGGTCTTCTCTCGCCTTACCTAGTTTGTATAATTTTATGTAATCTGCAAATTTTGCATTTAAGTGTTCATTCATTTTTCCAGATCACATATATTAAATACTGTTTCTAGTATCAGAACCTTAGGGGTATCACACCATTAGCCTTTTGCCAAGCTGAAAATTGGATATTTATTCCTGCTTTGTTTGCTGTCTCAGTCAGTTTCTTATTCATTCAATACATTACATCTCAATCCATGATTATTTGGTTTCCTTAGTACTCTCCGATGAGGAGTCTTGTCAAAGACTTTTAGAAAATCCAAATAAACTATGGCAACTAACGTCTTAGCCACCATTTTGTTGACTCCAACAAGGAATTCTAGAAGAGTAGATGAACAATTTTCCGTTAAACAGAAATCCTGGCTTTAAAAAAAACATTCTGAATCAGAGATGTTCCAAAGGGGTAGCCATGTTAGTCTAGTTCATTAAAACAAACAAGGAGTCTAGGGGCACTTTAAAAGACTAACAAATTTATTTACTGCATAAGCTTTCGTGGAAGAAAATCTCACTTCATCAGATGCTTGAAGATGGAGAAATACAGATGAATGGGAGGAAAATAAATGCTGTGACTTACACTTCCCTGCCTTTATTTTCCTCTCATTCATCTGTACTTCTCGATCTTCAAGCGTCTGAAAAAATGGGATTTTCTCCCACAAAAGCTTATGCAGCAAATAAATTAGTTAGTCTTTAAAAAGTGCCACCAGACTCCTTGTTTGTTTTAATCAGACAAGTTCATATTATTGAATTAATTATTCTCAGTATGTAAAATCATTTCAAATATCCATGCAACAGTCTCTCTTTTGTAAACAAAAACAAAATTGAAAAGCGTTCATGATCAAAGTGTAAAAATGAATATTTAGACATATTAAGTCATATGATAATATACAGAAAAACAACAGAGTTCAATTTATAAGCACATTACATGCCTAGACCTGTTCACAATTCCCAGACTTTAATGGGGATAAGAACTGATCCATATACATGCAGTCTCCCACAGTCCGTAGAGAAGGACTAGAGATTGGATTCTAATTTTGTAAACACAATACACAAACATTTGTTCTGGTCAATACCAAAATTTTGGCTAATTTTATTTTAAATAAAATACTACAAAGAATAACGATCCTCAATTGCATTTTGTGTGTGATGCTTGTATCTCATCCAGTATATTTCTGATGGATTCTACACAGACATCTCCTCTGTGATGTTTCATGCAGGCCTGCTTCCATACTTCTTCAAAGTTTTCATCGGAAATGCTCACACCGATGTTGCGGAGAATTCGTGCAATCTGTAAAGTGATATATCATGGAATTAATTTTGGTCAGCATTTACTTTAATTTATATAGGGCCTGATTTATCAGGCATCATTTACATGAGGAATCTTAATTTGTCTAGGAATGTTTTTCACCATTAATAAAGACTACAAGCCAAATCCTGGCCAAGTCCAAGCCAACTCCCATTAAAGTTAGTGTGAGTATTATCTAAGGAAGAACTAAGGCATGATGTGGCCCTCAATGTCTAAACTAGGGTTATTGCAGATTAAAGGTCCAGAACACAAGCAGACAGAATTCAGGAAATGTGTAAATTAAGGTTTCCAAACAATCCCAATAAAAGCATGCTACTAATCCATTATCTTTTATGCTTTAAGTTTATCAACATAAATATTATTTTAAGGTCTACATTTAACAAGGAAAACCCGTCTTGAAAGTTCTATAGGCCAGATCCTCAGATGGCATACATCAGCATAGCTAGGTTGACTTCAGTGAAGCTACCCCAATTTACAGTAGCTTTGGATCTAGTCCTACATATATACAATGAGATTGGTTTTACCTCAGTAAAGTGGAGTGGAGGATCAAGCACCTTATTTTATTTATTTACTTAGTTTCTCACATATGCCGTTTCTACTGAGTAACAGATTATATCAAGCTGTAGAGTTGCAGTACTTGCCTAACAGTTTGAGCAGGGTGTCAGTGGAATATTGTCATTCCATATACATATTTGTTATTCCTCACTGCTCATCTTTATGGGTGCGTCTACACTTGTAAATGAAGTTGACTTAAGCGACTCTGCGTCTACACGACACTTTCCTTAAGTTGACTTAAGCAGCTGCTTAAGTTGACTTAAGGAAAAATTAAGTCGACTTTACTAAACCTCATTTTAAGTCAACTTTCTAAAGTCGACTTAAGCCAGTGAAGATGTGGAGTACCTCTAAGTCGACTTAGGGGCCTCCAGGGCTTCCCCACTGCCCTCTCTGCCAGAGTGGCTGGCATAGGGAGAGCCTGGCATGCCCCCCAAAGGGCAGGGCAGAGCCCTGTCCACCCTGCCCCTATGCCCTGCCAGGGTCCCTGTCCCCCTTTGCCCCATTGTACCAAGGTACAATGGGGCAAAGGCTGAGCCCCCTGGCACTTGGCAAGGGGTGTCCCCCCTGCCACTGTGGACCTGTCCCAGGTCCACCTAGCCCCTACAAGTCGACATTCTTAAGTCGACTTAGCTAAGTCGACCTAAGTTAACAAGTGTAGACATAGCCCATGTTAGTATATTTTCTTTTGTGCATATTTTTTCTGCTCTTTACTATTAATTCAGGGATTTCTCCCCTAACCTTTGTTCAATCAAGAACTCCAGGCAAGACAGCAACACTTGACAGAGTGACTCCTTTATGGATATTGTTCTTCATTCCAATGGCTCTCTGGTATACCCTCCACCACTCAGTATACCCTCTATCACCTAGTTTAGTTGCCAAGCCCCCAGCCTGTGGCAGGATGTACTGGATTATGTGGTACCAATAGCAGGCCTTACATGTCTGACCTGATCTGAATCAAATGCACTGTGGAGAAAGTGCTGGGTCATTGCACTGCAACTCAGACATACCGACCTGCAGTTGTGCTGGCTTTCAAAGATCATAGGCTTCCAAACTTTGGGGCTCAGTCCATATTCCCAATAGGGAGGTTCTGATCTGAGGTAAGTCCTTGTCTCCTCCCTTTTTTGACTAGACATATATGCTAAAGATTTAGGTACAATGGGCACCCTCTTCAAACTTACTGATTGGAATGAAAGGAATTGATATGTCAAATGATCTAGGAAGAAGACAATGACTCTAGAAAGACTGCCATCATTGCATCAACACAGCCTCTCTGAAACCAGACTAGCTGACATAGGTTCTCTATACAAGATGCATTACATCTTCTGGCATGGAAAAGGTGAACAAGACTGCTGCAAACACAGTGAGGGTTTAGCAATCAAAATCTAATTAGCACCCATATTTGAATGTCCTATAGCAACATCAGACCATATTATATCACTAAGGATATCTACCACAAATGGCTTTGCGAACATTAAGTTCATATACCCCAACACTTTCCTCCATCACTAAAGAGAAGGTCTTGTTCTATCAGCAACTTGACAGCATCACCAACCAGCTGTCACTGAGTGATTATTTATTGTGAGACTTCATCACTAGAGTCAGTTCAGATCACATGCCTCTATTCACTGACCACCATGGAACAGGAAAATGAATGACAATGAGCAAAGACTGCTTGCACTCTGCATTACCAACACTTATTTGGCATGAACTGGAT
This sequence comes from Pelusios castaneus, assembly GCA_007922175.1. Taxonomy (NCBI): domain Eukaryota; kingdom Metazoa; phylum Chordata; order Testudines; family Pelomedusidae; genus Pelusios; species Pelusios castaneus. The sequence goes on from ML685787.1 coordinate 16,950,215, forward strand.
TTGTCACCCACAGACATCACCTACAGGTTGCTCTCCATATTCAATTTTCATGGTGCAAACTGCAACACAGATCATACACTTGTATGTTGCAAAATGAGGATTTTACTATTGTAATTCCACTGTACCAAACAAAGCAACTGTCCATGCATTAACATCAACAATATAAAAGATCAAGGAAGTTATCTCCAATCCACTGCAAATCTCTGGGAAGCTATTTCATCAACTGTACCTCCTTGAATGCTGATGTAGCATGAATCACATTCAGAATAAATATCTATATAGATGCAACCTTAGCTTTTATTAAAAAGACTGTACAAGATAGAACATTGTAAATATTTCCTCAGAATATGCTGCAACCCAGTTATTGAAATAAATATTTCTCCACCTCAACAAGACACGTCCACCCAAGACATATGCTAACCTCAGAATAGGCAAGAGCACATTGCAGTGAACAGTACAGCAACATGCTCAATCTGTAAGAGAAGATGGAAATGTCCTTTGAGAATGGAGATCTAAGAGGCATGTATGATGGTCATGTTGACATTGAACAAGTGAATGACATGTTATTTGCCAGTCAAAATTAACTCATTCACTCTAATGGTTTGATCTGTAGCCTAAAGAATAGACTCTAATTGACACCAAAGGACACCAGAACAGGCTTTTATTCAGGACAGCACTTAAGCATATGCTTAAGTCCCAATGTATTAAATAAAATTAAAAACGTCCTTACGAGCTTTTCTGAATAGGAATGCTTTCTTGAATTGTAGCCTTAGTCCGAACAATTTTTCAGAATGGTCTTAACCTATACTGTTTTATTGGTTAGTAATCCTGTGTCCACTCAGATCTCCTGTAATGAAGGCTGGAATTGTGGGTCATATTATGCAATTGACTATTAAGCAAACTCCTTATTGATTTCAATCAGGCTTTCTGCTCCAAAACGGATGGTTTCATATAGTCCCATGTTTTTTAATTATAAATGTCATTAACCAATGCATGATTGAGTAAAGTTAATATTCATTATCAAAATAAATTAAAAAATAAACAGAACTACTGAAATATTCAATGCACTGTATGAGTGCAGGATGATATAACACTGTTGCTGTCTATCATGTTCTGCATAAACTGGATAGTCTACAATGGAGACTGATTTCTCAGGCTAAATAATTTCAAAGAACAGTTTTGTCTAATGCATGACAGGCTTATCAATGAAGCATAAATTCTATTTGCTGTTAGCTATATTGTGTGTACATGGAATTCCTACTTCAGACCTTGATTATAAAATGTTAACTTGCTCATGTGCAAGTCATTCTGAGGAGTTCGGAGGCCTCTAATTAGCAGTATACCTTACTATAAAATACCAAGCTCTAAGTGCCCTTTCAAGCATGACTAAATATTTTATGTAATAAAATGAACAGGGGAGAGAAGGAGGTTGTCAAGTCCCCTATTTTAATTTTAGATTTGAATTGTATATTTTAAGTTGCTATTCTCTTAGAACTTTATTAGGCACCTGTTTAAAGTAATAAAATCAGCACTTAATTTTTAACATTGCTGACATTAGAAAATACAAAAAAATAGTATTCAATAATAACACAATGAAACAGCACAAGATATTATAGAAGGAGTAATGGAAGATACAAAAGTCATTTTTAAATTAGATATACACACTGAGATGTTAAAGTGTGTGTGAGGGAGGACAATGGTCTCTGGGAAAGGGGTACTACCAAAATTAATGATTTGTTCTCATTCTTCATTGCAAGAACAAAAATGTAAATAAAAATGCTTGTTTTCCTTCATGCCCTTTGCATTAAATGTGAGGAATTTATTCAAAATGCTGACACGCTAATATGTTTTCAAAAATAACCAGCCTATTCCAATCATTTAGTTCTATAAGAGACATACAACAAATGCTATTATGATCAGTTCCTGCCCCATTCCTCCACTGTATATTTGTATTAACGAATACTTGGAAAATTGATGGATTATAGAAACAAGCCCCACTTCAACAAAGCATGCCTGTTCAACAAAGCACTTAAGCACATGTTTAAGTGCTTTGCTGAATAATAATAGACTTATATACTTGCTTATGTGCTTTCTTGAACATATATATATATATGTCTTTCATATTTTTTCCTCATGGATGTTCAAGGTGCAGAGTTGAAGTTATTTTATCATTATATTTGGCACTGGTGTGATCACTCTTGGAATAGTGTGTCCAGTTCTGGGGCCCACAATTCAAGAAGGATGTTGAGAAACTGGAGAGGGTTCAGAAAAGAGCCACAGGGGGAATGACTGAAGGATTAGAAACCCTGCCTCATAGAGATAGACTCAAGAAGCTCCATCTATTTAGCTTAACAAAGAAAAGATTAAGAGGCACCTTGACTGTAGTCTACGAATATGTACATGGGGAACAAATATTTAATAATGGGCCTTGGTCTAGCAGAGAAAGATATAACATGATACAATGGCTAAAAGCTGAAGCTAGGCAAATTCAGACTGGAAGTAAGTAATAAATTTTTAACAGAGTAGTTAATCATTGGAACATTTTACTAAGGTTTGTGGTGGATTCTCTATCACTGAGAATTTTTAAATCGAGACTGGATGCTTTTCTAAAAGATATGCTCTATAAATTATTTTGAGGATGCTCTGTGGCCCATGTTACACACGAAGTCAGACTAAATGATCATAATGAACCCTTCTGGCCTTGGAATCTATTAAAGGCTGTTGGTGTGCCTTAGCAGCACATTTCTTTGCCTTCATGTGTTTGGATCTCTTAAAATTAATATTTAGTTCTGAATTTCCTGGGTTTGTAGTGCTTGTTTTTGTGATAAATATAATATAATATATATATAATATATATAAAAATATTCTTATAATTTTTTCATCCTTAAATTATTGATACGTATTGCTAATATTGACATCAATTTAATGTAATTTTCTGTCTGTGAATATTAATACTAGGCACTTGTATCATGCCATATATTTCATCCAAAGATTTCAGTGCTTTTCAAATCATTATTAGGACAGGAAAACTGAGGCACAGAAAGATTACATGACTTGCCAAATTACCCAGTGAGTCAATTACAAACTTGGGAATTTGACCCAGGTCTTCTGACTTTCAGTGAGTTGCCCTATCTGCTTGACCACATTTCTTTTCTGACCTATTTTGCAGGTGTGCCAGATGTATATAGGGAGAATCTTTTGAAGTAAAGTACAATACCTCCGCCTTTGGTCTTGTCTTAAAAAAGTCTTTTTCATATACTCCTTTCTGGCTGAAGACAGATGGACATAATAATGCATAAGCATTGGCTTCATCAGCATAATTAGTTCTGTCACTGATGCGACGAATACGAGGGGCAGGAATGTCTGAACGAATGGTTGGAACACCATATAATGGGTAACCTGTAGAAAAACAGTCAATGCATAACATTAAGAAATGAAAGAACTATGCTTGCAGAAATAGCTCACACAGAAAGAGCAGCTGTGTCGTACAGCATTGCCCCAAACTAGAGCAAGGTTAACTACTTTGGATAAAATAAGAACTGACTTTAAATTTTGTCTGTAACTCAAGTCAAACCTTTTACAAGGTTTTAAACAACGAGATTATTTAATTTTCCTGCCACCCAGTGTTTACATGCTTCTGTACTTCCTAGTTTCAGTTATAACCATAAGCATAAATATTTAAATACTGTAAGGAAGGTTATTGTTGCTTTATTTCCTGCCAAGTCAGAAACAGTATTTTACTAGAAATATCATAAAAAGTTGGTTCGCCTGAGACCTCTAGCATAATTTCTAGACCAAAATGTTTTCATAAACATGAAAGCTTTTGAGGGCTTATCCAAAATGAACCTCCATACCTTAATCTTAAGCATATAAATCAAATTTGTTTTAATACTGTTAGATAAATTCAATTTAGGTAGTGGACTACTTTATGTAATTAGCATATTTGCTTATACTTTTAAAATTGCTTCTGATTTTGTCTTCACTAACATTCACTATGCTTACAAGTTGTGGGGAGACCTCCAACAATTGCATTATACTGAGAAGAAGTTGTGCGGTAATCAGCAAATACACGATCTGTAGCTCTTGTAAGAGTTTTTGGTGTCTTTTCTGAGGTTCCAGGCTCCTTTGGTACAAGATCTTCCTCTTTCAAGAGTGATCCATCATTTGTTTTGGTTCCTGCATCTTCAGGTAGAGAAGACTCAGAAGCATCTGGCTTTTTCCCTATAAAAGTGAAGGTTATGAAACAACCAAAATTATTAGATGCACACAGTATAGTAAATATGTTAAGTATTAAAAACAATGACTTAAATCTACATTATTATTATGGAGTAGAAAAGATTTAATATATAGATAGCACATTTTCAAATGTCCTGAGAGATTTTTTTTATCTCTTCTACTTTATGAGATACATTCACATAGCAAAATAAATTCTTCACAAAGACAAAGCCCTACTGTTCTGACTGAGATTTGCGCTTGAGAGGCTCTGATATTAAGCCAATTTTAAAAGGTGCTCATGATAAAATCTGAATCCCTGGACTTTTGCAGCCTGATTACTTCAATAATGAAAACAAAATTTTCTCTAGGGATTTCTCCAGATTTCCATATTATAGAGAGAAAGAACTTTGGTGCAACTTGCTTAAATGGTAAATTGCCACATATATGAAAAATGGAAAAAAACCAACAGTTACTTTTTCTGGCTGACAGGGATTTCTCCAGATTTCCATATTATAGAGAGAAAGAATTTTAGTGCAACTTGCTTAAATAGTAAATTGTCGCATATATGAAAAAGGAAAAAACAACAACAGTTACTTTTTCTGGCTGACATTAAAATTCAGTTATTGTAATTTACCTTGATAGAGCAGAATGAGGCAGGGATAGTCATGGAGCTATTCTAGTCTATAGAGGTTCTTACACTTTGTTTATCAGCATAGTATCTGAGGACTCTCCAACAGAGCATTAACCAACATGACTACAGATTTGTCATTGATTGATTGTTCTCTCATGCTGCTTATTGCTCCCTGATTCTTTGCTCACTTTAGAGCAGTGTTTCTCAACCTTTAGTGGACCAGGGAACACCTAAAGATATTAATTACTTTATGCAGAACACCTCAGGAAAGCTTTATCGAAAAAGCCGGTATATACCGACTGTAATGTTTGTAATATCTGCTTACTACACATTCCTGTGCAAATGATTCAGGAACCAAATTAAATACAATTTTATGAATATAATATGAGTTTATTTCTAAAAAATAGGTACATAATGATTATGCACACAACTTAAAACTGAAAATATTACTCAAGTTTTAATGACAATTTTGGGCCTGCATGGAGTAAGATTCATCAAAGGAAGTCTTACCATGGAAGTTATGTCCAAGCAATTTTAATGCTGATGGTAACAGTAGCAGGAAATTTAAAATACCCCCGCCCCAGCAAAGGAGCAAGATGGCAGTGGATGCCGACACACGCCTGGAAGCTTTGCTGCAGCTGGGGCATTTTAAATCTCCTAGGAACGCATCAGCTCGCCACGTTGCTCCTTTCCCCCTCCTCATTCATCTCCCCCCTCAGTCCCCTGGAACACCTTTACTGTGTCCATGGAGCACCTTGGAACACAAGTTGAGAAACACTGGTTCAGAGCAATCTGAGGACCCTATGAAAAACACGCCATATAAAAATAGCTGGAGTGCATGGTACAGGACTCTGTGACTACTTCCGCATCACCACTGTCTTCCTGTTTTTGTGGTGACCAGAGACATCAAGACAGAGGATGACGACCCATATACACTGCACTATGCCTACTGGGAAACTCCTAAGTAAGCTCTTGTGGGTGGCTTGTTCTCTTTTTACCCTGCTCAGGTGGTATGATGCTGAATGAACCAGAGAATCTTCCTTTTAATATCTAAAGGGCACATTGCCAGTTACTTTCATTTCAAAACATAAAACTGTATGTAGAGCTCAATGTTCGAATGAAAACATAATAGATGAATTCAGGTTTCTGCAAGCAAAGGCAAACTTTTAACCTACTCCTCTAGTAATTTCTTGTTTGTTTTCCAATCTAATCCTCCTATCAAACCCTAGCAAATGGGTTTGGTAAATGCAAGTTACCAGTGAGGAATCCATTCATCCATCACACACAGCATAGGGAACCTCTTTGTAATCATGTTTCATGATGTCCCATGGACATGGAAGCACTGGGTGGGCTCCCCAAATACTACTCTTCCTATGCAGCATGTCCTTGTTCAGTGCCTGAGGAACAGACACGATTATCTCCTAAGGGTTTTCTAATAATAAATCACATACCCTTTGTAATTATGTTTTTTTCAAATTCTTCAACAGACATTTTGTCTTTCCAGTTAAGAAAGTTTACAAATTCCAGATAGTCAATCAGGCCATCTTTATCCAAATCACAGTAATCAAATAAAGCATCCAGGAGTTCCTCATCTAGATCGAGATTTAGCTGAAAACAGGACTTCCTCAGTTCTTCTTTGTCTATCTTCCCATCACCATTCTGTGGAAAATAACACACTACAGTTATAAACACAAACACTGCATAAGGGATGTTCAAGCTATGGCCCATGGTTCAGATACAAACAAGAGGTCAAAAATATGTAGCCAATCATACCATTAAGAAAAGTAAAAATGCAGAATGCTGGAATTATAGAAATGTATGGCTGAAGGGGTTTCTAGGCCTCCTTTGGAAACCTACACCAACCAAAACAGGTGTTTGTCCAACCTGTTCTTAAGAACCTCCAATAATAGGGGTTCCATAACCTCCCTTGGAAGCCTATTCCAGAATTTAACTACCCTCAAAGTTAGCTTTTCCTAAAATCTAATCTAATCTAATCTAATCTCCTTTGCTGCAGATTGAACCCATTATTTCTTGTCCTACCTTCAGCAGACATGGGAAAGCAATTGATCACCATCCTCTTTATAACAGCCCTTAACATATGTGCAGGCTGTTATCAGGTCCCCTCTTAGTCTTTTCTCAAGACTAAATATGACCACTTTTTTAACCTGTCTCTACAAGTCAGGTTTTTCTAAGCCTTTTGTGGTTTTTCTTGCTTTCCTCTGAATTCTCTCCAATTTATCCACATCATTACCAAAGACAGAATTCAAAACCCCAGAACAGCCTGGGAATTCACAACCTGAATTCTCAAGCATCAGTGAAATAACTTTTTACTTAGATAGTATGGTAATTTGAAATTAAGAGCTAATGTCAATGTAACAGTGTGTTATGACTAGATCATAGTCTAATAATAAATGTTGAGGTAAAGATAAGACTTCTTTTCAAATAAGGCATCAGTCAGTAGTGAACACCATGGTTATATAACTCCCATGTTTTCTCTTGTGAACTTTTCAAACTTGGTCTGTCAAAAGGTAAAATGAGGAGAAAAATCTGGGGAAATGCCTCCAAACACTTCTGAATTATGAAAGACTGACAAAAATATACTTTTACACATTAAAAAAAGTTAAGATTACTTCTGCTCACTGATTTTCTTTGCTTGCTGATAGCTTAAAAACAAAGGAACAACAAGAGTTTCAAATCTGGCATGTAGTTAGTCCTTCATGAAGAACAGCTAAGTTTGAAAGCAAATATATTAAAAGATTTATGTGGTTGAGAAATTGCTTGTGAATCTGTCTATGGGTATATTCGAAGCAAATGTGTAAAATTACTAAGATATATAGCAGTTTCCTGAAAAACCTCAGTTCGGTGTGTTGTTACAAGCAGCCTGGTGGCCCAGGCAAGGAATGGAGCTGTTCTCAGGCTGTTGTGATAATTTGGATGTAGGGGAACTACAGTTGTGCCAGTGAAATACGCATAGCAGTTCCACTCAGCAAAGAGCCTTAACATCAGGAAGTGGAGAAAATCATTGCTTCACAAAATAGCTTAGATCCTAGAATCTGAGAGTCACATAAGTCGGGGACAGCTAGGTGGAAGGGCAGAAGGGAGAGTAAGTGGAAGGGCAGAAGGGAGAGTAAGGGGAAGTACTGAGAATTGGTGCAGGAGCAGCCAGCTATCAGCTAGGAAGGAGGGTCCTGGGAGTTTTCTCTAGGGTCTGTTCCAGTCCCTTTGAGTCCTGGTCTTTTCTCCCCAAGCCAATCCTGGGCCCACACATTCTTACTCTTACCTTCAGAGCCCCCATAATATTTCACTGTAGGATAACAGACCCGCCCGGCCCTCCTTTCTGCCCAGTTCCACTACCTCCCCTACTCTATAAATTTTGCTTAATTCTACAAAAATATACAGGTGTTCTTCTTTCTGCACACTCCCCTTCACCAAACTGTTCTTCCACTCTCAACACTACCAGTTGTGAACGGTTGTTGCACTAGTTAAGTATGCTGGTAGATGGTAGTTTGGGCAAGTGGTTGCTGGTAGGCTGATACGCTAAGACAAACCTATGCCTTTGTGTGTGATTGTGGTGTATAGTAGTTTGTTAGTAGTAAGGTGTGCACCTGTGGGTGCAAAAGCAGTGAGTATGTACTGTTAGGTGGCTTAACTTTTCATTTCCTCATTCTTGCAGTTTTGTGTAAAATACATTATGTGTGCAGCCACATAAATTGCTTAATTAACTAAGTTGTGTGTATTCATTTTCTCTCTGTTTTTTTAAGTTGAAAGTAGAGGTAGGACTTTGGATGTTGGTAGAAGCATAGCTGATGTTGGAGAATTGAAGGCAGTGTTGCCTAGTGAATACAGCATTGGACTGAGACTTAGAAGACCAAAGTTTTATTCCTGGTGCAACACCTTGGCAAGTCACTTTGCTGCTCTGTGCCTTAGTGTCCCCATCTGTGATATAGGAATTATGACCCTTACCTCCTTTGAGATATAGTGACAAAAAGTGATATATGAATGAATTATTATCCTTTTTAGTTTTTTTGTATATAAAATCTTGATGTCCTCAGCTGGACATGAAATATTGTGCCAGCTGATACATACAAAATCTTCTCTATCGTAGACTAAAATCTATCAGAAAAGTATAGCTGTTGCCAGAGAAGATTTGTATCCTATGCGGAAAATACTATGTTAAAAATAGAGAAGATTTTTGCCTATGCATAATAGTTTATGTGTCAGCTGCCTGTTGCACAGATGCTTTTCTGTATAACAAATAATGACAAAAATTGTTAATCCTCAAAAATTATTGCAACTACCCATTGTATAGGATTTACTGAAAATTAAACTATATGCCATATTATTCTGTGTAGAATATATAGTAGAAAGGCTTGTTTGTCATGTTGTCATAACATATTTTTCAAAGTATATTTAATTATTTTATTACTATTCTATATATACTCCTGCATATATCTATAACCTTATAAAGCTTGTATTATACACACATACACACACACACACACTATACACACAAATTATGTGTATGTAAATATGTATTCTCTCAGAGCATTGACCTTGTCATAATGCCTGAATGCCTCTAGTAATGTGCTAAAATTGTGGTAGTTAGCTTTCTTCAAATTCTGTCGAATTGCAGTGAAGACAGCTCTCTCTCGGTCTTTGCCACGAAGAAATTCACTTGGAACCCTATTGTGAAGAAGATCACCAACTCCTATAAAATAAAAAAAATCCTTTATAGTTAGTTACAATCCTTTTTAGTTAGTAAGTTAAAATTTTCAAAAATGGATTATAATTTTGGGGGCTTTTGCTGAAGTACACTTAATTTGAGGTCGCCAGGGATGGATTCTCAGAGTTGTTGAGCGCCTACAACTCTGTTTGACTCATCTAATTGCAAATGGGAAGACAGCTAGCCCACAAGATGTTCTCTTTATTGACATGTGATCCATACAGTGAAAAGGTTTGAATATTTCTGATCTAGACTCTCACAACTCTGTCCAGGACCTTCAAAATACCTGAAAAAGATGAGCACTACAGGATGTGCTGAAAGCTATCGGGATACGTTGCACAGATGGTGGACATAGATTGCCAAGGTCAAGGGACATCTACTATGGATGTCATCATTGTTCCAAAGGGGCAAAATATTTTTAAGAACTATGGAAAATTGAACACAGTATTCCAGGTGAGGATGTACCATTAATTTCTATAATGGCATCATAATATTTTCTGTATTATTCTCCATCCCATTGCTTATATATCCTAACATTTGTTTGCTTCCTTGATCAGTGCTGAACACAACAAAGCAGAGGTCTTCAATGAACAGTCCACAATGATACTCAAGTCATTTTTCTGAGCTGATAAAGAAATAAGAATCCATTAAAATGCATGAGTTGTCTAAATATATACATTGCTTTCCATTTACCAAAACTGAATTTCATCTGCCATTGTGTTGCCTGGAAGCTTGTTTAGGTACCTCTGAAGTTCCTGAAGCTATTATTATTTCTTTAAGTAGCATACACCTGAAATCTAAGGATTCACATCTGACTCAATTTCATTAATGCCTGAAATCTCTTTCTAAAACGTTGTGTCACTTTACTAAATTTTTAAATCTTCCTTTCCCAAGACAGTTTTTAACCATGTAAAAGCATTAAGAAAATCACTGCATTACAGAGTCTGTAGTCATCACTTCAAAATACTCCTTCTAACTAAATAAGATTTTAAACAAGCCGTTAATATATTTACCAAACTCATCTGGACGGAGAAACATTCCAAATGTATGATCTGGTGGAACATTCATAGTTTCTGCTATGCTGTCAACGAGAAGAAGCGTGCTAGTTAAGTGTTTTACTACTGACCCCCCCACTCCCCAAAAGCACTTTACATTCTAATTGTACAAAATTATTTTATCATCTCTCTACCCATACCCAAAGAATAAAGAATGCTGCAAAAGCCATTCAGCAGAGTTCACCTGAAACTTGTTCGTTGGTACATTTTTACAAAGCTGCCACAACTGGTAATTCCCTTCTTTTACAAACCCTGTTTCTGAGTAAATTACCAACTGTCTGCATAGCAGACTTTTAATGATTTTGAATGTGATGTTTACATTTTCTGATGGAAGAAATCTTGTGACCCAAACAAGTTATTTTTCTATTTATCAGACACAAATGCAAGTGAAAAGTCTTTATAATGTGTCTGTCAAATAATACATTATATCTAGGCTGAATCTGGTCGCTAGTCAAAATAACATCTACAAATAAACTGCTGTTAACTAGAGAAAGGACATTCATCCTGTGACAGATAAGATTTTCAAAAGTGTCTGGGTTTGTTGCAATTCTGTACACAGAACAACAGAGGCAAGGCCAACATCCATCTGGAAAATGTGGCCCTATTTTAGAAACTAAAACCAAAATGTATCAATGATCCTATGTACTTGTTTGTTTGGGATTTTTTTTAACTTAAATAGCTGCTTCAATATATTCCTTAAAACTGTAAAAATGAATCAATATTCTTCTTTAATTCTTAATTTAAGAGCTAGTTATTTACCATAGGAACCACAAATCTCCATCATAAACAAGAAAGGCATCCCTACCCGTTCCCCCTCCATAAATGAGAGCACAATAATCAAACAGCCCCAAGGTTTTTGATATACAGCTAAATGGCTGCATTCTCACCCTCTCATCGGCTGC
>ML685787.1:16962140-16973523 GCA_007922175.1 Pelusios castaneus
TGTGGATGCTCTAGGTCGACTTTGTAAGTTCCCCTTTAAGTCGACTTTAATTTTAAGTGTAGATGCACTAAGTCGACTTAGTTAAGTCGACTTAGTTAAAGTCGACTTAAAATTACAAGTGTAGACATAGCCATCTTGCCCACATTTCTGGTGGAATGTGAATAGGGTAAAGAGAGGGGCTACAAAAACAAGTGGAGACTGATAATTCTTGGTGCAAACCCTGCAAAACCCTAAGCAGCTGCGTGGACGGTCTTTACACACCTTCAGGGCTCTCTAGAAATAACAACATCGCTGACTCCCCACCATGCTGCCATTGGCTACAAGTTCAAGCAGTCCATTCTGTAACCCCTACTTTGGGGCTTCGAAAGTTTAAGGGTGGTTAATGGTGCTTCAAGCAGCATCAACTCAGTGGATTTTAATCCTGGGTAAATGAGAACATAACTGCCAAACCATTTTGCCCCTCAATTCCTCATTGCCTGGTCACATACCCTTTTCCCATAAAGACAGTCAGAAGCGTTTTCTATGGAGGGAAAATGGGAATAGTAGTGATACAAAAAGATCAAAATTAATATCAGGGGTGATGCTAACAAACAGTTAATTTACCTCTGCAATAGGAATGTCAGTTCCCTGAAACTTTGGCAGATGCTTAGTTAAAGCTGCAGAAAGCCATACATGTCAGACACCACCACACATAAAAAGTATCACACACTAATCTGCAATACATTTACTTTTAAGATATACTCACATTTAGGCCCCAATTCAGCAAAACACTTAAGCCTATGTTTAAAGTTAAATGCATATTTTGGGGTGTTAATTTTTCAAGGGGCCTTAATTTCTTAAAAGTTCTTTAAAGAGGGACAGTAAATTTCTGCAGGACATTGTTCAAATCTGCTCCAAATCAGATGAGTTTAGGCCTTTTAAGACTCATATTGTGTATATTCCATGCAGAAAGAAAGAAGAACTGCTGTTTGCCGTTACTGACACCTCTTTTACTTTTTCAACAGTGACAGAACGTTTATCAATCAAAGTGAAATTTACCCTTCTCTCCTTTTCCTCCCCTCTACAAATCCCAATTAATCTAACATTTTGTGAAAACCTGGGCTGTTTAAGGAGGAATGGAATCCAGCTCCCAACTTGCTGACAGGCTGCAAGGCTGCCATGCAGCTCCCCACTGACCATTATTCAAGCCTAATGAATGAAAGAAGAGCTGCATTCCCATAAATCCACTGATCTCTTCAGCCCTTCCACCAATAATTCCTCTCCACTGATTTCTTTAGGGCTAATGGAAAGCAACCCCTGTGCAGCAGGCGTTGGCACTCATGCTCAGTCACATCACCAGTTTTCCCCAGCTCTACAGTGGGGCTTGAGAAAACTGAAGTCTTTGCTCAGGGTCTGGGTAATTCCACCTTTGGAAAATATCTCTTTGTTCACTTACGGATCAAGGACTTTTCCAAGCTGAGGCTGAAATTTTTCCTTGAAATCATCACTTCTTTTGGACACTATTTTTGCTGCTTTCTTTCTACAGAATTGGAAAACAACTGTAAGACATGCTTGCTAAATGATATCATAATCTGAAGAAAATAGAAATAAGAAAATACCCTACAATCTAAAATCTTCCTATTTTGAAAACAAAGGCTATGTCTACACTACAAAAAGTTAGGTCGACTTTGTTAACTCAACCTAATAAGGTCAACTTTAGGTCGACTTAACAAAGTGGTTTCCATGAACGGGATCTTAGTAAGTCGACCTAATTGCCCTTTGGTAGACCTAATAAAGTGGACTTAAGCATCCACACTGTGCTTAGGTCGACCTAAGGAGTCGACTTAAGGGTTAGGTCAACCTAACCGGAGATTCTTATTAAGTTGACCTAAGTTTTCATTAAGTCGACTTAAGGAATTTCTTAAGTCGACTTAATGAAAGCCTGGTGTGGACAGGGACTAAATTAGGTCAACTTAAGCCTCCTTAAGTCGACCTAACTTGCAAGTGTAGACATAGCCAAAGATTTATTTGGTTTTGTTTGGAAAACTAATTTTAATGTATACTTTCATTTTGCTTTTTTCCAACTTTTAAAATGTAAACATTTAGAATTAATTTGCAAATAGGAGCTTGGAAAATCAGGCCCTCAATCTATTACCATTCATTGTAACTTACAATTGTAGATTGTAAAGCCAGCGTAAAGATTTGGATACATTTCGTCCATCATTAAAGTGAGGTGTTTCTTTTCCATAAATATTATATTTGTTGAACTTTGATGGCTCATATTTCCTGTTTATTGCTTCCCCTGTGGAAGTAAATGTTTTTCCTTTATTCTATGTGAAAGTCCTTGACTGGGAAAACATACTGGAATAAATACCTTAACTTCTGCAATACTATGAATAAACAACCACCAAATATTTACAACAATTCATCTATTTAATTAGATAAATCATTTGTGCACTCACAACTATTCAACTAGTTACAAATCCATCCCATTGGCAAACTGCAGGACAAAAGGCAAAAATGCCATATTTTGGGGGATCCAAGAAGTAAGCAAGGGATGATTTTCCTTTACTCCCCTTTATGGCTGAGTAAAGTATAGGAACAATCTAGCTCTGTGTCATTAAATGCTAAATGAATTCTGTGCCTATGAATCACTTTGTAGTCTTAGTGCTATCGCAGACACTTAAAAGAGATGGACATTTTAACAAAATGTCTGCATAAATCTAATGAAAAAGAAAACATTGATCCTGGCTGTATTGCACAATACAAATGAAATCCTATCCCTTGAAAGTTAGTAGGAGTTCTGCCATTTGACTTCAATAAGCCTAATAATTCACCCTCGTTGTTTTTAAAGCATTAATTCTTCTTGTCATAATTCTTTCCTATAAAATAAAACCTAGCATCCAAGAACATCATATCAGCACTGAAAGTAATATTCTTGAATTTTAAACTTGCATTTTCAGCTAAAGAAATAGTCTCATTTTTCAGGTTTTTGTGCCTCTCTTCAATTTGCTTTTGAAAGAACCTCATTTGACACTTGCTGGAAAACATTTATTCTCATTTTTCAGGTTTATTGTGCCTCTCTTCAATCCTCTTTTGAAAGAACCTCATTTGACACTTGCAAGAAAACATTTTCTTTTGCTTGTTTTATATGAAAAGTTTCACCTGGCTGCATTACAGCATACAATATTGATAAGGAGAGTTTACATTTGTGTGTTTTGAGAAGTATATACATTCTAGCTGAATAGGATAGATTCTCTCGTGCTGTGGACTCTTTTTGCTGCTCTGGTGGTATAGAGGGGTTGTAAAGGGATGAAAACAGATCCCAGTGACTATTTCCAGCAGCAAAGAGGTACCAGAATGGCTCTCTGCTCTATATCCCATCACAGCCTCCAGGACAGGGGTAAACAGAGTACCATTACAAACTGGCACAATTTAAAGCAGGCCTCTGACTGGGGCCAGAATATGAGAAGTGCAAATGTGTCTTAAAGGGAACAGAGAATCTGACTTGATGCAGTGAAATATAATCACAGGATTTATCTTTCACTCCCATACTGTTAAGTTTTCTCCACTCTGGCATCTGATGAAGTGGGATTTTGCCCATGACAGTTCATGAGAAAAATAAATGTGTTAGTCTTTAAAGTGCCACAAGACTCCTCTTATGTTTTGCGGAACTAGACTAACACGGCTACCCTTTGGAACTTTCTTTTCTCTCCACCATCCTTCATGTATCTTCTTAGACTGCAAGCTCTTTATGATAGTGCTTGTGCCTTTTTATATGTTTGGCCAACACCTAGGAAAATGTTGATGCCAGAAGAATACAACATGATTCATTCTACCTATTTCATATACAGGTAAATCAAAGCTCGAGTGTAAGTCAAAATCACAGAACTTGAAACAGAATCCAGATGTCCTGATTCCTAATCTCCTTTTCTAAGCTCTAATACTACTCAGTATGATTCAATATTAAATGAGCTGCAGTTTTGCAAATCTGTTTTGTTGTCTTATTGTACACATACATAAACATCTACATGACAGAATCACCTTCTCAAAAATGATTTTTAGAAGTACTTTAACCTTTTAACTTCATATTAATTTATATATGAATGAATAAATACAGAATGTTATATGTTGCAGGGCATCAAAGAGCTATAACTAGCCTTATATATATTTAGACTTTGTATATGATCAGCCCTTGATCTTACTCACCCACATTGTAATCATTGTGTGTCACTATATACAACTCATGTCCTTCTTTTGCTTCGTTATCCACTTCTTCAAAGGTTTTTGGTGGATTTATAAGCTCTCCACCAGGTGTGTCTGCAAAGTGAACAAATATATATTAAATATGGTAATAAAACCTCTTTTAAAAGTTCAGTATGCAGGAAAAGTCTTATTTTCACAGTATTTTGCTGGAAAACACCAATTAACACTTTGGCAATAGAATCATAGAATCATAGAAACAGGAAGTGACCATGAGGTCATCAAGTCCAGTCCCCTGCACTAATGGCTGGACCAAGTACCATCTTATATCATATTTACTATTAAGGTTTCAGACAGGCAGAGTTCCATCAACACAGACATAATGACATGGGATGGGAACTGAGATGGGACTTGAAAGTTGTAAGACCTCTACATGATCAACCCTGACTTCTTGTGGGTCCCCTGAAATCTGCACCAATCTCAGAAAATCTGTAAATTCAGAGCAGGGCAGAAATCCCTATTCTTTCTGAGGTGTTCCCAACTTCCTGTGTGTTCTTGATGTTTGAGTATTTTAGTTCATACATTTTTATTCCTTATATATATATATTTTAAATTAGCAGTTGTGATCAATATATCTTTTCTATTACACAAGAATGGCTTTAAAGAATAATGCTTATTATAAATAAGGAGTCCTGTGGCACTTTTAAAGACTAACATATTTATTTAGTCTTTAAAAGTGCCACAGGCCTCCTTATTTGTTTTGCTGACCTAGACTAACATGGCTATCCCTTTGGAATTCATTATTTATGTAACTTCCTGAATTCCATGTTAAATAATAAATTATTGTGCATTAAACGGCAATATGTTTTAACTCTAATTTTGCTACCTCTTATGGTTGCTGTTCCAAAAGTGGTGGTAGTCCCATCCAGGCCTTTAGGTAACATTGAAGTTTGATCATGTGACCTCCCCAAGGGTGCTTGCTGATTTTTTAAGTACAGGGCTTCTTTTCTCTCTTGAAGTTTTTGTTGAAATCGAGTTTTTCGAGGTGGATTTGTCAACAAACCAGCCTGAAAAATCATACACAATACGAGTGGCAAAGACACAGCAGAATCTCTGTTATTCAGAACAAAAAAAAGCTGTCTCTCCCTACTTCTCAGTCAAGAGTTAACAGTAAGAGTGCATTAATGAAAATTACCTGAAGTTACCAAATATACCATAAAACACTTACTAGTACACTGACTTACTAGTACACTTACTTATACTTAGCATTAACAATAAATGCTAACTTACATCTTCAATTCAAAAAAATAATACATTTTATGATGCAGAATCCTCTTTTTTACATTTGTGTTCTTCTAATTGTTAATTTGAAAAAATCACTAGTTTACAGTGGGTCTGTTGTATTAATTTAGATAGAACAAAGAGCCCCAAAAGTTAAAGGTGTTAACATGATCCTGTCACTGTCCACCATAAAACAGTGTTAAACAAGGCTCAGTGACCTCAGTCTTGGCATACAGACATCAGCCTACATAATATCTTGGCATACAGACATCAGCCTATCCCAATAAAAATAGTTTTGACCCTTTTATTAAAGATTCAGAACAGAAAGCAAAAAAGTTAAAGAGCTTAAAAGATAAAATATTAATTAAAATTTGCATTTTAACAACATTACTTGCTCCCTTTCCCTTTAGTCTAGAGAGATTTAATAAGGAAAAAATCCTTGTTTTGCAGGATGTATTTGAATAGTAATAACTGTCCTTTTGGGGTAAAGTGAATAAGTTATTTTAGATAGAGCTATCATTGTTCTGTTTTTAGTAGAGTCCAAAACTGATTTCTAGAAAACAAAACAAGACAAACACACACAAAAGGGGAAAGAAAGAAAAAAAACCAGAGGAGCTAGAAAATGCAGCTTCTGTCTCTAGAGCTTACTCTCACTTGATGGAAAAAACATAAGCATGTTACATGGACTTATCAACGTATCAAGACTTGGCAAGCTTGTATCAGAACCATGCTGTTTAGAGCATTGCATTTAGTTGCCTCTCTGATCACATGCTTAAAGCAATGCTGCAGAATATGTAGTTTTAGCAAGTTAAGCCAGACTTTTATTAGACAAGGAAAAACCAAAAAGAAAGGAAAGAGAAGAAATAAGGTAAAGAAGGAAAAAGAAACTTTGGGGATAGGGAGGTGAGAAAGCCTCATATCCCAGGTGGTATTTAGGATTTAACCAAAGCCAGTGAGTGAAGGTGACAATATCATCTCGGTTCCCTTTTGGTCTGTTTCATGACCAGGATGAAGAAGGCACAATGGTATCATGATAGATCCCAAGATCCCAGGAGATGCTGGGCGTGGCTGTCACGATGGTGAAGCTTGCTGCTTCCCCTTGTCTCTCAGCCAACCAATCAGAGTAGCCCGCTTTTTCCCCCTCTCTGCCATGTCTCTTTTTGAGGATTCCAGAGAGAATGACAGGCAGAATACCCCATCTTCTCATCATCTTGTCCACCAATTAGGCCTAATTTCCAACACATTGGTTGTGATTCATTGATTTCCGGTCCCACACTTCTCTTGCTTATCAGCATGATCTTAATATACTCCTTGAATTATATCAGTAGACCTTTTCATTTGGACTAATTCAGTCTGTCTTCCTTTTGAACCTTTTCCCATCAGCATTTTTTGTTTTAGGTTATTGTGACATTTTGTGAACTTTCATTCACTTTTTGCAATTGAGCTCAGTTAGGGTAAATTTGTAGGCCCTGTTAACAGTTAATAGTCATTAGTATAAATAACTGAAGTTCAATAGTAGTCAAAAGATGCTGTAATCAAAACTGTATCAGGCTAGTAACAAGAGCCTTACTCTTCAATGGTGAAATGAATCTTCATGGCTATGTCTACACTTAGAAAGCTAAGTCAACTTTATTAAGTCGACTTAATAAGGTTGACTTTAAGTTGACTTAAAGTGGACCTTATTAAGTCGACTTAACAAAAGTAGACTTAATTTTTCGAGTGTGGACATAGCCCCTTTTCGACCTTATTAAGTCGACTTAACACTTTAAGTCGACTTAATAAGGTGGATTTAGGCGCTAATCGCCGTCCACAGTGGCTTAAGCGTTAAGTCGACCTAAATCGAGGTGTTAAGTTGACTTAACTTTTCCTTAAGTCGACTTAAGGAAATGGTTAAGTCGACTTAAGGAAAGCCCAGTGTGGACGTGAAGTAGTTTAAGTCGATTTAAGCCTCCTTAAATCGACTTAATTTGTAAGTGTAGACATACCCCATGTGTTTGTGAACAAAAGGCTAGACTAAATCAAGAAACAGTTCAGAAGCGTGGTAGTCCAAAGACCTGAGTTCTACTTCCAGCTCTGTCAATGGGTGAATAACTATTCAGGCCTGGCATTTTAAAATGGCCACTAATTCTGAGTATTAAACAACGTACACCCAGGACTAGCTGGCACCAACATCCAAGATTACTTCAGAGCTCATGTTCAAGAGGAGGCCATTCTAAAGTGATGATCTCTTGATAATGAATTCATCCTACGCTGAATATTATTCTTAAAATCTGCCATATGAAAGTAAGGACAGAATTTTGTCCTTGGTTTCTAAGGTACAATACCACATACCTTATTTCTAAAATGAAGTGTCCACCTTAAGTACAATGGGCTGCCTGAAGTGTCACATTTAGTTAGCAAGATCTTTTAAAGACCCAAAGCAAGGGGAAAAGTTTGCAAATTTAACAATGTTCCTGAACAGCATGAGGTGTTAAATCAGCTCATTAACAGTTTCAATATTTTACCTCTGAAACCAGTCAGGGAGAAAGCAGTAAAAATATTGGGGGTGGGGTGTGTGTGTTAAGAACTAAAAGTTGGAATGAATAATAAATGTCTCTGTTTTTAAAAAATCTTTCTATTTATTTCATAATTAAAATTCCTTTGATTGACCTCAGAATTCAGACAACCCACTGTAACGATGAAAAGTCACAGCATAGAGCACTTAGCATCCTCTTGGAGCTAAGTAAATAATAAATACATAAATGATATTAATTGTAGCAGGTTTTGGAGGGAACAAAAGGATTGAACAACTAAAAGGCATAGGGGCATAGATTGTGCCACTGGGCGAGAAAGTTGTCTCTATTGTTTATATGGGGATTGAGATATTATTCAGAGATAGAGTACAGTTTTAGCAGCTGAGAAGATGTTTGCAGTATTTGTCATTGGCAAGCAGGTTTAGTGGAAGGGGTAGGTGTACTCATAACTGGAGAAAATGTAGTCTCTTCTCCTTCACTCTTCTTCCTTCCCTTCCCCTCCTTATTTTCTTATCTTCCTACCCATTCCAAGGTTCATAGTGGCATCTCTCTCTGTTGGCACTTCATTTGGTTCTTTCTTCCTCTCTTGGGAGCATAGCAGCATCTCTCCTCCACATGACAAATGAATAACCTTTCATACACCAGCTATATACCCTCAGTCATGGGTAGGCAGAACCAAGTGGCAGATCAATACAAGCAAATGCACAAAAGATTCAGATTCTTACACTTAGTGAAGACCGAGATCTAATGCCATGTGTCAAATGAACTGCAATATCAGGATCGTTTGCTCTGCCATAGAATATTCTTTCAGCACCAGGAGCTGGACTTGTGGAATTAAGAAACTTTCTTACAACAGGTGGTGTAAAAGGCTGTAAAAAATGGGAAAACAATTTTACAGAAAAAATCGACTTTTTCCTTGTTTCCACTATTAGAGTAGGGTAACCAGAGAACAAGTGTGGAAAATTGGGACACTTTTTTTATTTTTTTTTAAAGAAAGAGGAGATATAGTTGCCTATATAAGGCAAAGCCCCTAAAATCTGGACAATCTTGATAAAATCAGAACATCTGGTCACCCTTCATTAGAAACATGTTTGTCCTCAGAAGAACATGTCAGCTAATCTGTTTCATGGTATTCTCTTGTATGTCGTGCATGCCATCCTCTTCATCAAAAGGATCATTAACCAAAAGCACAATTCTTTTAACGGAAAGAAAGATCTCCATCAGCAGGATTAATGTTATCTCTATAAGCACTAAAGCACAGTATCCTAACCTGTTTATAACACAGTTTGGTCCTGGCCTATAATACAGGCAAGATCAAATCATGTTATGCCATGATTGGGAAAGGTGTTCTCCCATGGTGGATTTTATAGACTAGACATGACTAAAATAAAAACATGCAAAGTGTTTTGCTCACTTGGTCTCTAAGACAACACGGGTGACAGTATATTGAACTGCATGGAAAAATATTTAAGTTCTTGCATTTTGAGAAAAGAAGATGTAAACAAAATCTCTTAGGCATGATTCTCCTCTCGATTACACCAATATAAATCAGGAGTAACATCAGTTAAATTACACTGCTTTAAAAAAGATATAAATGAGGCCTTGTCCACACTTGAAATTATTTCCCTGTTGCTAGCAGTAGTTCATTGCTACCAATGTTGGCAGCTAGAATGGCTGCAAGCATTCTTCTCTCTTATTTGTAGCTTTTAACTGGGCTCCATGACATCGGTATTAAAACTAACTGTGGTTGCAGGAACTTCCTCTACACTAGGGCTTCCACTATTGCTAACACCAGGCCAGCTGACCCAGTTTTAGCAACAGTGGGAAACTGTTACTTAAAATCCCTAGTGTAGACAATCTGAGAGGAAAATGAGGCCATGTGTATATATTACTAGCTAAACTTTTAGGTGAACAGACATTTAATTTTTTTTCTTTAATTATATTTATGTCTCAATGTCTCTGCTAGGAGATGTGATGTGGTGTGTGAAATACTGTCCAAGCAAACCTAGTACACTTACCCTGGGAAAAACTTCAGTAAGACAACTAGCAGCTGTATCTCCAATTGGGATCAGCTTTCCTGCCTAAACAATAAAAATACAGAATAATTCAGAGACCACTGCCCTTAACAGAAGTAGGGGTTGGTGAACAGGATGGACATTTTAAACCTTGCAGGGAATTTTGCTTGGTCCTGCTCCAGCAACATTTTGATAAAACCTTTAAAAAAAAAAAAAAGGAAAATAAAATGAAGATACAAACCAGCCTCTGCACCAGGAACTGTCCTTCCCCACTAGCACCACTCACACACCCCAAGGTGAGTCTCCAAAGTTTGAGCAGAGCCTGGCTCATGGGACAGCTGGGGACAGCAGTGGGCACTAGCCAGGGGTATCGCTGTTACTGGGCATAGGGGGCAAAGGCCCTGAATGTGCCAAGCAGTGCCCCGAGTCGTACCAGTGAGCTCAGGCAAGAGGAGTCATTTTAAATCTCCCTCTCTGCTGCACTCTCAGGCACATAGAGTCTGGAGGGTCCCCCACTACAGTACAAGTAAGTGCTGGGAGCCTTGGGAGCTGGATGTGAGGCCGGGATTTGGGGGCTGGGAGGAGCGGTGGGAGCCCCAGGAGCAGCGCTGGAGTGGCATGGAGGCCGGGTCCAGGAGCATGGCCCTGGTAGTGGTGCAGAGGCTGGGTGCCCCAGGAGTGTTATTCTGGGAGTGGGGTGCGGGGCCAGGAGTGGCACAGAAGTAGGGGGGCCTGGAGAAGCACAGGGTTGGGGGACAGGAGCGGAACCCCAGGATCAGTGGAGGGGGTCCTCTGGGGCATCATGGGAGTGGGGCAGAGCAGGGGCCTATGCCCTGGGTGAGTTTTTTTCAGAGCAACGTTCTTGGCATTAGCCAAATCACCCGTGAGAGTGTGGGAGAGGTTACAGAAAGATTAACTAGAGAGAATAAATTCCAAAGGGGTAGCCATGTTAGTCTATTTCAGCAAAACAAACAAGGAATCCTGGGGCACTTTTAAAGACTAACAAATATATCACAGGAGCTTTCATAGGCACCAGCCTAGTAGAGAATAGAACGAAACAGAGACACAGACAGAAGAGAGGAATAGACACAGACAGAGGGACGGACACACACAGAAGAGACACGGATATGGACTGGGGGACACATGGATCCAGAGAGACCCTGTGAGTGGGACACATGGACACAGAGGGACACATGGACACAGATGGACACAGGCAGAAGTGCATACGGACACAGAGAGACACGCGGATTCAGAGGGACACAAGGACACAAGCAGAGGGACACATGGACACAGAGGGACAGAAACAAGCAGAGGAACACATGGGCACAGAGGGACACATGGACATAGAGGGACACATGGACACAGGTAGAGGGACACACAGACCCAGAGGGA
>ML685787.1:16973533-17071000 GCA_007922175.1 Pelusios castaneus
GACACACAGACCCAGAGGGACAGACGGACACAGGAAGAGGGACACACGGACACGGAGGGACACACGGACACCGAAGGACGCACGGACACTGAGGGACTCACTGTGGGCAGCTCGGGGAACCTGTCAGAAAAGCGGCCCTGGTACACGGGCCGGAGCTCCCCGACCATGGCGGCGGCGGCTGCGGCGGCCCGGCCCGGCAGATGTTTACTCCGGTTACCTGGTAACGCGCTCGGCCAGCCCCGCCGGCAGGCGGCGACCAAGCCCAGAGGCCGAGGATCAGCACAGCGGCCCCCTGCGCTCAACCCGCGGCCCGCCCGGCCCGCTCCGCCCTTTGCCCGCTTCCCCGCGCGCCCCGACTCCACCTACTCTTCCCACGGGCCTGTAGCCCTGACCCCATCAGCAGCCTGGGCAGATGTTAGGCGATTGGGAGAGATGGAGAGAGGGGTTGGGTTTAGCTGGGGTGGGGTTGTTCACTTTGATCAGTATCTCTCCCCATTTCTGTGTTAATGAGGCTGAGGGAAAGTGGAGTGCTGGAAAGACCTGCATTGTGTTTGAAGGGTTTGGATTGCCTTGTAAGAGGACCTGGGTTTTAGGTCGCACAATTTCTTTTATATTGCACTAAAAAATGACTGATGGTATTTCCAAATCATCTGTGCAGTCCCATTAGAAGAGCAGGGCTCTCATGTGAGCTAATAAACTGAGTCTAATAACTTTTCTTGATATAGAAACCTTTCAATAAGGACTAGGAAGCATTTATTTGCAGAAAAAATAAGTTTGTCTAAGTGTATCTATTTCTTTTCTTTTTTGCTCGCAGTGTTAGACGTAGTAATAAACCTCTCCCTTTTCAATTAGTCTCCCAAATCTTGTGACTTTTATTTTATGTATAAGGCACAATAACTGGAGAAGAATCTAATTTATCTCTCTCTCTGATAACACTACTGTTACAACTCATATAAAGGGATTAGGGAAACAATCCAATTCCTTGAGTAATTTAGACAAGCTACAGATTTAGTGGCAACATAAACAATCTTAAGATGACATTCTAGAGCTAATGCCAAGTATTGGTTGAGTTAAATTGATTTCAGTGGGAGTTTGTCCCCTGCAGGGGGTTGGTACAGCAGGCTCTTTGTAGGTAAAACTGCCATTAGCAAGTGTTTGACATTTGACATTATCCTTAGCCGTTAAATCTCCATTCCCACAGTTTTTAACACTTGCGTGCATAGGCTAAATCAAAGAAGTAAAATGTCCTAAAATCCTGCCTTTCACTTCCCTGATCTAGAATGAGTGCTGAGTTTTACAGCTCAGTTCTCACTGATTGTGGTGCTGGAGTAGATGGTGGTGAGTATGACCTTCAAGAAGCTTTATAAGAATTTGCAGAGGATTAATTTTAAGATAGTGGTCCCTTGGGAGCTATAGTGAGTAAATGAGTAATTTGTATAGAAATGTGATACTCTGGAGGGACAGTGGTGTGCTATTACACAATGGCTGAGAGTTGTGGGTTTTTTTAATTTAGCATCTTTATGAAAGGATAGAAATGCTGCTTCCTAAGCAAAACAAAAACTGCATGCATGGGAAGCCACTGAACACACTGTCATCAGCAAAAGGTTTACAGAAAAAAGAGGGGAAAATGGAGAGAGAGAGAGGAAAGACAGAAAAGGGAAGAAATGAAGGAGACAGATGAGAGATTTGGGAAGGTGAAAAAGCTGGAAAAGATAATGAAAACCCCACAAGGACCAATTCAACCTTCATGGAAGTCAACGAAAGTCTACCCATAACAATGGGGGTTGGATCAGACCTTAAAGGAAAAAAAGCAGACAAAGCAAACTTAAAACTCTTGGAGGAAATTTTTAAATAAAGAGAAAGATGCACTGGGTGAAATCCTGACCACACTGAAATCAATGAAGTTTTGTCACTTCCTTGGACTGGGTCAGGATTTCACCCAAAAATCTAGATATGGCCCAAGTTAGTAGTGTTCAGAAGCATTATCATCTAATAGTTGAGCATTAATGTGAAATAAACTGGTGATCGCAAACATTTCATAGTTGATAAATGTTCAGGCTACAACAAAAGAACTACCATCACAAACAGGGACTAGGGATGTTTTTCTCATTGCAGCAGATGGTTTGACCTCATCTTTCTCTATATGCTGTTCCCCAGTGTTTGAATCTTAACATCTGCTTTGATTTGCTGTTACAGCCTGATCTGATCCTATGTCTTACACTTCCCTGCATTTATTTTCCTCCTAGTCTGAAAGTTCCCCATCTTCAAGCATCTGATGAAGTGGGATTTTCTCCCATGAAAGCTCATGTGATAAATAAACTTGTTAGTCTTTAAAAGTGCCACAGGACTCCTTGTTTGCTTTACCATCACAAATGGCATTCTTGTTAGCAGGTTCAACAAAGAGGCCAACTAATGGGTTTTGAACTTGAGACTACTTGCATATAAAGCTGAACATGTTCCACTGCTCAAGAAACCACATAAGGAATAGACATGGAGAATGAACTATCCTTTCTTTATTGCTTGGACAGCCTGAAGCTTGCGCTACCTCTATTCATGTTGTACCTAGTTTCTGTGTTTATCCAGAACATATGCTTCAGACTGGTATTTCTCCTCAGTTCTAAATCAACTAGGAAGGAAAGATACTGTGATTAAAAGTAAAACCCTACAAAATTTATGGTCCATTTCGGTTAATTTCATGGGCAGGTTTTAGAATTAGTCAATTTTCAAGTTTTCATGTGTTTACATCTGAAATTTCACAATGCTGTAACCAGGAGGTCATGACCCAAAAGTGGGTGTGGGGAGAGTGGGGGAGATGGCTCGCAAGGCTAGTGTAGTTGAGCCATGGAGTTGCCATCCTTATTTCTGCCCTGCTGCTGACAGGGTGCTGCCTTCGGAACTGAGCAGCCAAAGAGGAAGGCTGCTGGCCAGGCAGTTCTTAAAGGAATGCCACGGTCAGCAGCAGCACAAAAGAGAGGATTGCACGGTATGAGGATTGGCTTACTTTATGTCCTAACTAGTATTTTACTGGCTTTGAAGAATCATCAATACCAGTGACTTGGAATCCTTGAAAATTGTTTCAAGAGTGATTTACCTTAAATCTGAAAGATCATAATTCTCCTCCCAGGAGAAGGGGAGTGGTGAAGTTACCTTTGATGTAAAAAAACCCCCCAGTAACTGCCATTCTTTTATGATGCAAGAGTGGTGTGCGGGGACCCAAGGAGAACGCCTGAGACCATTGATTTTGGTGTACACTATTTTACGTAACTTTTATTGACTAAATACTTTTAAACAAATCACTATCTTTCAATTGCCTAAAACAACACAGCAAACATTCACACAGCATTCCAAATCCTACAGGCTAAAGCAAGATTATGACTATTCCTCCTCCTATTTCCACAAATAGCTTTGTAAGTAACTTTTAGCTACAGTTAGTATTATTTGCAGATATATTTACCCAACAATGAGCAGAAGCAGCTGCAATAGCATTCTGGTTACTGATTTATTTTTTGTTTTATTACTTCATCCGCAGGTTATCATCAGTCAGCAGTGCAGACTGGTTCCAGTTTTCGTTCACGGTTACCAACCCAGACGATTCTAGGGTGGCCTTCTTTCGGTCCATAGATTCTAGGACCGGGGAGCTGCCTCTGGGTGATCGGTCCGATGGCTTGTCAGGGCGCTACTCCTGTCAACTCCGTCCTTACTGTTCTCAGGGCGCTGCTTTTATAGGCACACCCCTATGCTTGCAAAATCATTTTTTAGTTTTGTTTTACTTTTGGGTGGTTCTTTTTGTGCCAATCTGAAACAGCTTCAGGAACTTTCTGCTGATGATGATTTTGCAAGATTACCCGGATCTACGTCTTTGCCTAGCCAATTACTAAATCTGCGTACATTGCTGGGCAAAACAGTCTCAGGGCCAGATCTAGTCAAGGACATGTATGTTTCTCTTTCCACAGTAACCAGCAATTCGTAGCAGAGGGAGAAAAAGGGAATGGTGGAGGAAGGTAAGGGAAGAAGAGGACAGAAAGCCACTCTGAGTGTTAATTCCATTAATCCCCAAAAATATAAATCCACCCAACCTAATGAAAAGAAGGAAACAGGAAGAAAGAGCAGATACTTACTAATTTATTTAGCTCATCACCCAACAATATTTACTTTTATGAGTATTGAGGTGTTCATAAAACAGTAGAAGACGGGACAGGAAGAAGATAAAAGGAGGATAAAGGTAATGAAGAAAGAGATATGAGAAGACAGGAAGAAAAGGGTAAAAAAGAGGTCGGTGACAACTGACAAACTGCTCATTTGCCATATTCTCTGTCAGTATATCAAGCAATGATTTATGCAAATGAATACTCCACTAGAGGCAAGAAATAATCTTCCATTGGCAGAAAGAATGATTAGCAACTTTACTAAATCATAAATTAGACTGATAGATTTTAAGGGTTAAGGTTATTTGTAGTCTGACCTTTTGCATTACAAAGGCCATAGGGCTTTCCTAAACTAATTCCTGTTTCAAGTTCGATAGCTATGGTTGAAGTAAAACATATCCTTAAAAAAATCCAATATTGATTTAAAAATTACCAGTGACGGAGAACACAACGCAAAGCCTGATGAATTGTTCCAATGATTAATTACCTTCACTGTTAACACTTTAGAGTTCATTTGTAGTTCTCAATTTTTTTAGCTTCAGCTGCTGAATCTTGTTAGACTTCTTCTCCATTAGATTAAAAAGCCTTCTATTGCCCATGTAGGTATTTACAGACTGATCAAGTCACCCCATAACCTCCACTTTAAATAGATTAATCTCCTTGAGTTTTTCGTTATAAAATATGTTTTCAATCCTTTAACCGTTCTTGTGGCTCTTCCCTGAACTCGCTCCAATATTTCACCATTGACATCATTCTTGAATTGTGGACACCAGAACTGGACACAAGTTGCACCAGCCCCAAACACAGAAGTAATATAATCTTTCTACTCCTACTCAATATTCTCTTTTACACATCCAAGGATCACAGCCTTTTTGGCCACAGTATTGCACTTGAAGCTCATGTCAACCCTGACCCCCAAGACTTCATTATTTACCATTCCCCCAATCTTCTACGACCTTTATCTGTAATGACTTTATGTTTTCTTCCAGGCCACTGACAGAACTGTTAAATATGTTAGCACCAAGAACTGATCCCTGTAGAATTCCACTAGAAACACATCCATTCAATAACTGCTCCCTATTTATTGTTATATTTTGAGACCTATCAGGTTAGCCACTTTTTAATCCATTTAATGTGCATCATGTTCACTTTATATCCTTCTAGTTTCTCAATCGAAATTATATGGCTTACAGAAGTCTAAGTATATTACAATATATTAATGCTATAACTTTTATTAACCACACTTGTAATTTTAAAAGAATTAAGTTAGTTTGACAAGATCTCATTCCATAAATGCACATTGATTAGCATTAATAATATTATTCTCCTTTAAATCTTTAATAATCAAGACCAGTATCAGCTGTTCCATTATTTTGCCTGCAATCAGCTTCAGGCTGACAGGCCCATAGTTGTCCATGTCTTCCTTTTCACCCTTCTAAAATATTGGCAGATTGATTTTTAACTAGTGTAGACTTGACTCTGGCATGTGGCTTTTGGGGCATGTAGTAAAATGTTTGTAATTGTTACCCAATTATCATTCACATTTTTCTGTTTACATTATTTCTCCTGCTTGGTATTACTCACAGTTGTTTTCAGCTTTGTGAAATTTTGCCTTCTAAAGCACCAAGTAGAGAAAGAGTTTGGCGTTTATTTTGTTTGCACATAAATGTAAATGAGCCATGATTACTTTTAAATAAGCAACCACATCATAAGGTGTTGTGCTTAAAATTATTTCTTTAAAATATTTTTAACTGAATTTGTGACTCGTAGATATAAGCACCAAAGAACAGATTTTTTTTTTTAATAGAAAAATAGCTTCGTCACCTTTTACCATGCATTCCAAAAATGGGAAATTTCTAGGCCTTGAAAACTTACCAGTGCTAAAACTCAATTGGCAAATAAAAGCAATCTAACAGCTATTGGCTGGCTGGTTGGTTGAAAAATTGTGATTCTTTTTTCCGGAGATAAGGAAAGGTTTCGTTCATTCATTATTTTTTTTTTTTTAGTGTTTGGGGTTGGCAGTACCGGTCTCTGACCCATAACTAGGTGGCTGTGCATGTCTCTGAGACACTATCCCCCTAGACGTCAGATCACTTACCTAACACATTTTAGGGCCACTAAAACCCCTCAATAGGCAGCAGCACCCCAGTCAAAATCATACCGCTGCCCCTTTAAAAGGCTTTGGGCATAGTTCAGGGCGGTTCGCTTTCATTCCACAGCGCGAGGACCAACACGTCACGGAGGGAGGGGTCTACCAGCAACCGCCATGCCAGTTACCGAGGCGGAAGTGCCTGCTGCAGAGGGGCTACGGCCCAAAAGCCCCTCACGCCCTGCTATGTATCCTCTCATTCGCTACACGCTGGGCTGCAGTGGCTTCTTCCCCGCTCGCCGTGCTGAGGCCGCTCTGCATAGGACGTCCCTGGGTTTTGCCTCAGTCACAGTGGCTGCCAGGTTGGGGGCAGGATAGGAACCCTGCGCCGCGGCTGCTGTCGCCCAAGAGGCTTCCGGGGACGGGACGTGACGTGGCTGAGGCGGCGGAAGTACGTCTGTGTGTTTTGGTCCGGCAGGAGGAGGCGGAAGTTGGTGGCGGCCTGGGTGAGACGGCAGCGCCCCCGCCCCTCATCCCCTGCGCCCCGCCGAGGAGGAGCCGCCGCCGCCGCTTGCCCTTACAGCCGTGGGAGAGAGCGAAGCCGCTGCGCCTCCTGCTCTGAGCCCGCGCGCGGCTGCCCGGCACCGCCAGGTGAGGAGGCGGCGGGAGGCACCGGCCGGGGGGAAGGGGAGTCGCAGAGCCGCCCATGGGAGTCCTCACCCTCGGGCCTTATCTCCAGTCCTCGCGCCGCCAGGCCTCGGAGCCGAACCCCGGGGCGGGGGAGCGGCTAGTCTGTGTCTCCCCCGCTTCAAAATGGCGCCCCCGAGTCTCCCACTTCCCCATATTCTGCCTGTGGCTGAGGAGCGGAGGGGGCGGGCGCAGGGGGATGGCGGCGGGTCTCCGGTCCGCCGTTTCCGCGCTTCGTTTTCCCGGTGGCGGGGTCCCCATAGCTGCTCCTGGAGCAGGGAGGGTGCCTTGGAGCGGAGCAGGACCTGCGAAGTGAGACTGTGAGACTCCCTGCCTCAGAGCGCACAACCACATCCCCTCGCCGTTGCTCCCTGGCCTCGGCAGAGCGGGGGTCGTTGGAGCGCACAGAGCACCTTGGGTTGAGGCTGTAAAATAGCCCGTCTTTGGGGCGGACTGGTGAACAGTTAACATGAAACTTCCTTTTGAGAAGGCTGGGCCTAGGAGACCGTGGGAAACGCACGGTGGGTCTTCCTTCCCTCTAAACTTTTCTGGATGGAGGAGAGGCTGAACTATTCATTTAGTTAAAATTCCTCAGGGACACTTGAGGCAGCTCAGAAGTCTCTTGTGACTGAGGGTGGCTGGCTCAGATTTTATGGGTGGGGAGAGGGGTAGGTGAGTCTTAGTAAACGAATAGATGTTTGAACTACTTGTGTTCTAAATCTCTTGTGTAATAGGAGTCCTCTTTCTGGTTAGCTTGTGTTTGTTGATGTTAGCTTGAATTAGATAATTGGAGATTTTTGGTAATAATTGACCCTTTCCGTACATAAACTACTCACTCATACAGGAAATTGATATCAAAACAATCAGTAACTCACATCATACATATGTTGTCACACTAGGCTTATTATCCTTATTAGGAAGGATGTAAACTTCATAGACTGTGGTGATTTGCTTGTTTGGTGTGTTATCTCATTACTTTTCAATATTGGTTGACATACCGTAAACCTTGGTATGTGATATGCAACGCCCACTTAAGTCATAGGACGATTGTCAAATAATTGCAGCTGAGTTGCAGACAAGACTTGGAAAATTGTGAAAGAGTAATAATGGATATTTATTCATTATGGTAATTTGGAAAAGCTGGCCCTGTGCAGGGCTGACTGCAAAAATGTAACAAACACAGACCTGAATTTAGCATCAAAACTACGGTGAAAGCCTAATATTACATGATCTGCAGTTTTCACAGTATTGAGAATTAAGTAGTGCCTTCATGAAAACTAACACAGATATAGTGGTGAGAAAAAAGCATATAAAACTGTTCTAGTTCTGTTAAAGTTGCTAAGAGTTATATGTAAGATGGATAGGAACAAGAAAATAAACCTGGCAACAGTATCTGGAATGGTGGTTGTGAAAGAAAGGCCTTAATTGTTTGAAATATTAACATAATCACATATTTAGATTTGTAATCCAGAATTAAAGCAGATGAGAGGATGGTCATTATCTCCAGGAGTCGAAACTGGTTGTATTGTAAATAATGTCATGTGTTAAGTTTTGAGAATTGTCTGAGCTGTAGTCACACCTGAGCTCTTAACTTGCCAATACAGATAATCTGAAATTTAGATGATCATGGTTTATCTGCATTTTGTTCCCAAAAACAGAATATGTCTAGAAACACCTCTTTCTTTATCCAAAATGCAAATTAACAACATTTTGGATTCTTTGTGACATCTGGCTAATCAGTTGACCCATCACTAATTATAAAGAACTGCGCCACATGTAATGAAAAACTTAATGTGAAACACCAGGCTGGTGTATATGTGAAATGAGAACATTTCTTCATTTTACCAATCCATTCTACATCTACCCCAGTTTATGTGGATGTGTCTCTCTCCTGTATTAGAAGCATGAGTGTTAGTTTTCTTAATCTCCTTCCTACTTTATTTAGATCATCAGTTGTACTTTGATACATAATTTTATATCAATTTCATTGTACTTTTTAGAATAGTAAGCCCTAATCTTACCAACATTTCAACTATGTTTGTGAGTAATTCTGGTGAATTTGCAGTACTGGAAAGCATAAAATTAAGCATGGGTATCAGTGTTGGGAAGACTGCAGTTTTAAACAGAATTATCTCAAATATGAAAAAGTGGCTGTGACATCCTTTTGAAACCTTTTATAAAAAAAATTTAGTGTGAAATTGGTACAGTGACTAACAGTACAGCACGAGTTATTTAAACAATTATGAAAAGCCTAATTCATATAATGGTATGACTCCTTTATAATATGGAACACAAAGCACCATGTGCCTTATAAATGGTTTTGGTATTTAAGGAAAATGAATGGGCAAATACAACCAGGAGCTAGCAAATTATGAGGATTTACAGAAGTACTTTTCTAATACATATCTAATCATTGTTCCTTTGCTGGCATGCTGATCTGGAACTTCTATGGCTTAGTTTGTTCTGAACAAGGGTTCCGCTCGAGTCTTCTGCGGCAGGAGCTCACGGGCCAAATCGGGCCTGTCGTGGGGGCTGGATCTGGCCTACCCAAAGGCTGCATCCAGCCCTCGGGGCGGGCCCCGGTCCAGCCCGAGGGCCCGATCCAGACCCCGGGCAGGCCCGGTCCGGCCTGCGAGCTCCTGCTGCAGAAGACTCGTGTGTTCCGCCCTGTCCTGCTGCGGCCAGGCTCAGGAGTTTCAAATCTCCTGCCCTGAGCACGCTCTGTCTCAGACAGAGCGTGCTCAGGGCGGGAGCGGCTGGCTGGCCACGGAGCGGCTCCCGGTCAGGCCACCACTGCACCTCCGGACCTCCAGCAAGGTAAGGGAGGCCAGACGAGTGGGGAAGGAGCCGCGGGGAGGCTGAGGAGCATGGAAAGGTCACGGGGGAGCAGGGATAGGCCACGGGAAGCGGGGCTGAGAGGAGCAGGGAAAGGCCGCAGTGGACAGAGGAGCAGGGAAAGGCCTGTGTTCCACGGATAAGCCAAACCTAGCTTTTCAGGTAGATTTTGGAATATAAAATTCTCAGTTTATACGCAAGCATATGCGGTATATTAGAGTGGGCAGAAGGAGGCAAGGACTAAAAATATTTAGGAATCAGTGACTTTCATAAAATAAGTTATCCATTTGTTGTCTTTTATAACCAATGTATTTCCTTAAAATGTATTTTTATTGAAAACTTGACTTCAGGTCAAAACTTTATGCTGAGTTTCAACAGATGAAATTTTACAACTCATTAATGATTGTCTTCAAAAATCAAGTCACTAATGGTAAAGTTAAAATAAGATCTTTACATTTCCAGTTCTTCAACTAGTTTTACTTCAGATGTTTGTTTGCCTTTAAATACACCTGTAAAATGGAAAGGTCATTCAATACAAACAAACCGCTGACTTTTTTGTTTTTTAAAACCAAAGTTATTTGCATTTCCATAAGGCCTAGGGGCCCTACATCATATTACCCATTCTGGAACATCATTACCAAGACTGTAGGATTAGGAATAGGTACAGCTGCTAAAATCAGTGTATGGAATTGGTGGGAAATTATCCTGATTTGCTGTGTGGTTAATATACCCAAAGATCCTTGCCACTTCTATGGTTCTTTTTTTATACCACGTTTTCCTTGGTTCCCAAGACTAGTGATGAACAAATGCGGCCTAAATCTAAGTAGAGATCTTGGAGAATGGGGAAATTGAAGGCCATTTTAAAAATCCTTGATAGGTACTGATATGGATTGATAGCTCTCTAAAGAGATTTGGTAGATGTTTTTCATTGAGCATATCAAGTAGTTTGATTTTTTTTTTAAACCAGTTTGAAAAATATTAATACTTGAGTTTGAAAATGGGTCTATGAAAGGAATACTAAGTATTGGAACTGCCTAGTAGGAGTAAATACAAAAACTTAAGGCCTGACCCTTCTGTTTCAGAAAATGCTTAGGGAGAGTGGTGATGAGGTGCTCTGCAACCTAGAAAACCAATAAATATGCATGAAAATGTCTGGCTTTTCAGGCTGAAAGAAAACTTAAAATCCCCATGATCTGGTAATAAATGGCTAGCATGGATGTAGTGGGTTTTCTTAATGGCATCATTAAATGTGTTGGCATCAGAGGACAGCTTGAGGAAGCTTGCTTTCTCTCTTCTGTAAAATAATTACATTTGGCATGTTTCTAGCATTTAGTAACAGCTGAAATCCAATTTGCAGTATTTAGAAAACATCTCTGCTACAGGGATAATTGGGACAAAGCTCCAAGACTGCACCTCACATTGCAGGAGGTTTCTTTCGTGTTATCTGTAGACTTGCTTTGATGTTGCAGGAGTTCCCTGTAACTACTTGTTGCATTGAGTCCCCTACAAAGGTATATTTGTGGTCCCTCCAGCTGATAAAATATTTTGCTATTGTATAGTGTCCCTCACATCCATAGTATCTGAGCATGTTGGCTGATCTGTGGTGAATGAGGGCCAAAAAACCTATTTATTTTAAACTAATTGCAACAATTCTGCTCTGATCTAGGGCACTACCTTGGTAGCCTGTTTAAACTAGTACTGAAAAAACTGTTGGGAATCTGAAAGGCGCTCTGTAAGGAGCAATTATTCCATTTCTGTAAAAGGAGCCTATAAATTACCATTTTGAGAGAAGTAATTACATGGGGAATAACATGTGAAGCCTTGTCACACCTACAGTCATGAATCACATCCTTTTCCTGCTATCCAGGATATAGAAGAGGGATGAATATGGTACAGGCCTTGGCCCTTATTTGAGCCCAAATTATTGCTACAAAGTGCAGAATAGCTGGCAGAATTGTGTCGTAAAAGAAAATCATAATTTATGACTAATTGCCTGAATACACTTATTGAACTGTAATACAGTGCAATTTAAACTAATGTATTCAAAAGAAAGGACTTGAAAACATACTTTCTTAATTATTTTAGCCATCCTAAATGAGACAAGAATCTGATATTTTTAAAAAATTAAGATGAAAACTGAAGATCATGTATATGCTGACCACACTATGTGATTCTTGTTTCATAGTTAACTGCCTTGTGTCATTTTCTTTTTTGCAGTGTAGCTAGGGAGTGATTAAATGTTATGTTTATCCTCTGATAGGAGCTGCTTTGCAGTCTGACTAGTTACATTATTTGTACATCATTCTGTTGAAAAAAACCCATAGCAATCCACATCTGATACATAATTCTCACTTTTTTAAATTGAGCAAGAAGAAAAATTCTTAAATTGCTTTTAAATGTCTAGATCCATTTCTATATTATATGTAAGATAAAAAGTGCATTTTAGACTAACAGAACACTTCATCTTCAGGATTCCCTCAGATACATTCAGATCAAGAAGATTGTATGTTTTTTGTGGTATGTAGGTTTTGGTTGTATTGATATCACTATGATGATTTTGGTTTTTGTATTTTACCTAGTAGAAGAACTAGGGTTTCAGTTTGGGTAGGTTCTTTTCCTTCTGAGTTGTTTGCAAGTATGTCTATATAGCTTGTGGAAGCAAGCCTTTCAGCCATGCTCAACAAACTCAGGCTAGAGAGGCTAATGCTCCAAAAATTAGCTGTGTAGATGATGTACTGACATTGTGACTTGGGCTCTGAAGCCCTCTCTATTTCCCTAAGCTTCAGAACCAGCATTCCAACCTGAGCCACAACTTCAGAATGGGTTGGTTTTTTAAGTGCTAGCAAGAGCCCTGCTAACTTGAGTCTGTTGACCTGCAGTGGCAGGGTCACGTCCACTAGCTGTGTAGACATACTTCGTAAAAACACAAGGCAATATATTTAATTCTTAGTGGGTTATGGTACTATAATTGAGTCAAAAAGGATTTCTGTGTGACTTTGAGAATTGATAATATATGACAGTTATTACTGTGCAGGCCCGTGTATTTAGGATTGAGATGTTCTGGTAGCAGGAGCTTGGGTGTGCTCTGCTAGGTAAGTTCAGCCCTCTGGGAAGGGAGCAACTTCATTATAAAAGGATTCAGATATTGATCTGTACTACCATGTAAAGGACCAGAATACACATTCTTCTGGTCTGGGATCCGTGGGAGGAATGCCAAAGTTTATCAGTTGATGTGTTGGTCAAGGCACTATGTCATGGACTCCTGTGTGATTTCATGGATGGTGTAATAAAGATGTAAATAAATGAAGATGTAATATGAAAAGACTAAAACTGTAGTATAGGGTTCAGAAGTCATCTACCAGCAGCCTGAGGAAGGGAGTGTGCTTTTAGCTGCAGTATGAATTTAAATCCACAAAACAGAGCTTACAAACCTAAGTGAAGGCTGAACATGAGCGTTAGGCAAACAGTGGGTTGGTGGTGAACTGGAAGGCTCAGAAATGGTTATGGCTCTAGAACTTGACCATTGGTTTCAATCTGGACCAGTTCAGTAATGACTGAAAATATTGCTAGATTCAAATGCACTTGATTTACTTTAGACGAGTACAGAATTGTTTTCAGTCAGTGCTCTCTTTCTTATTGTTTGCAGTTCATATATAAGGGCATCCAACCTTTTCGGGTGAGGTGCCGCCTTGCAATTCTTTTCTCACTCGGAGGGGTCGATGAGGAAATTTTGGGTAGATAAGGCATAGAAATTGATCTTACTATTAATAAAATGTAAACAGTCAAAAAAAAAATCAATGTTATTAATTGTAAGGTCAGTTTCTATGCCTTATCTATCCAGGGCAGGGCAGGGATGGTGGGGACATGGGAGGGGAAGGATGTCAAGGAAGGGCAGGAAACCATGGCAAGATGACAGAGGGCAGGGATGGCCATGTGGGGTGGTAAGGGAGGGTGTGGGGAGCATGACAGGGCAAGGGTAGGATGGCATGGGACCATGGCAGGGGAGGGATGGTGGGGAGAAATTGGGGGGCAAGAGAAGGATAATGAGTGGGAGGGGGAAGGATGTAGGATAGGGGGAGCTTAGCAGGGCAGAGGTGGGGTGGGGAGGCATGGGAGGACTGGTGCCAGGTGGTGGGGCCCCACACTCCCCCTCCTGCTGCAAGCCCCACACTCCCTACCTTCCCTCCCTCCCCCCCCCCCCCGCCTTCCCGGGCCCTTCTCCCACCACCTCAACATCCCACTCCCCCCATGCTGCCCTGGCCCCCTGTGGCCTCTGCTGACCCCCAATCCCTGCTGCTTTTGCCAGCCTCCTCCAGGACCTCCTCGGGCCTCCTGCCCCCCTGCTGCTGCCTCAGCCTCCCATGGCCTCCAATCCCTCACAGACCTCCCTCAGGCCTCACCACCCTCCATGGCTGTCCTATCCTCCTGTGGCCTCCACTGTCCCTGACACCCCCCCTCCCCCATCCTTGAGCCTCGCCGGCCCCTGCCACTGCCCCAGCCTCCGCCACCACCCTGGCCTTCGTCGGCCCCTCCTCCACATCCCCACTGGTCCCTACCAGCTCCCCCTCTGGGTCTTGCCACCTCACTCCCTATTCCCTGGCCTTGTTACACCCCCTTCCTAATTCCCAAGCCACAACTGCCCCTTCCTGGATCTCGCCACTGCCCCCCAGACTCCCTCAGCCTTGATGCAGCCACCTCCCCAGGTCCTGACCCCACACCCCTGCCACCTCCCCGACACTCTTATCCCCTCCTGGCCCCCCATCTTACTGGGCTGGAGGAGCTGAAAGGGGGCCAAGTCAGCTCCCTAGCCAGGCCACTCCTGCCTTGGGCTACATGTGGAGCGTGCTCAGGGTGGGAGATTTGAAAAAGCCTCAGCCTGGCCCCAGTTCTCAGGCATCCCGTGGGCCGCAGGTTGGACAAGCCAGGCATATACTAAAACTATTTCTACATTTTAAAAGTGCATTGTTAACATGTTAACTAACACATCAAAATCCTAATGTAGTCATGGTAAACTGTAATTTTGTATATTGAAAATGAACACAGGAGTACTCTCCGAGTGGAGTGGCCAGCGTAGACATACCTAACTCCCGCATGTGGTCATATGACATTTCTTTTTTTAATGGAATTGCCAATCAGGAAGGACTGGAGTAAATGTTGCACCACTCTTTCGGAGACATTGTTTTCTTGGAAAAAGGCTGCTTAATCTAAGATATTAAGGTGGTTAAGAAAAACAGATTTCTGTTACCAAACTTCTCCTACATTTTTTAAAATCCTAAACTTTGAAAGTGCAACTAGTTATTAAAAAAAAATCTCTGGAGACTAAATTACTCCATCAGGCGATCAGATAAAGTACTGGCAGAGGTTGTGCAAGCTACCCTACGCTACTGAACCACTGTGTCTCAATCTTTAAACTGTCTGCAGATATTCAACAGGGTTCCAGTTGTGGTTTGTAAAATATGTGAACACCTGTGCTACTTACTGGATTGAGACTAGCAATTCATTAAGACATCAGACAGTTATCAAATAGTGATGATTTGGGGTTCCTATTGACCTAAAGGTAGAAAGTGCCATATCCCATTACCAGTCCCTTAGCAACTTCAGGTATGCATGTTAAATCAGAGACGCTGTTCAAATCAGAGGTTACATTCACTTTTGAATGTGTCTTTTTATTTGAAAAAAAATGCAGTTCACATACATTGTAGGGATAAGCTCTTAGAAAACTACTGTAAATTGATTACATTTGAGGTGCTGGTGTGGTGGTTTTCCATTAATTCTTCTGTTTCTACTAATTCTGATTTGAATGGTAAAGAATTGCTTAGAATCAGCAAAATTATGAAAGAGGAACTTCTGATTATTTAGAAGTTCATAACAAGAGAGGAATTGAAATGGAAATATGCAGGTCTGTGTCTGCACCCTTAAATATTAGCCTAAGTTCACAACAGCATGAGATACACAACATGAACTGAAGTCCCATAGGGAACACAGACAGTGTAGGATAATAGGCCAGGATTTAAAAGCAACTGGCATTTTTGGGTACCCAGTTGGAAATCTTAAAGGGGAAGAGGCCTGATTTCAGAAAATTCTGAGTTACCCTTCTGTTGAAAATCAGTCTTTTAAGATTACTCAGATCTTGGATGTCAAACTAGTACTTTTTAAAATCAAAGGACTTTCACAATAGTATATAATAAAAATGTTTTGGAGCTATGCTGATAGAATTATTGGCTTATTTCACCTAAAGCAATAAAGGTAACTGTTCTGAGAAAGCCCTGAGCCATTAACTTGGATATGACTATTACTACAACTAGTTTTATATAATTAGTGTTGTAATTGTGATCTGTAATATTTATCCTACTCTAGTACTTTCTGACTCTAATAGTGGTATACTGTCTTTTAATAAACAGGTTGCTACAAGTAGTAAGAACATCGAAGTTCACATCCTGGAATTCTTTCCTCTCAAGGATTTGAAGCAAGGGACTTCTTTCTAAATTGCACATGGCTAATCGAGGAGCAACAAGACCCAATGGTCCAAATGCTGGCAATAAAATATGCCAGTTCAAACTAGTACTTCTGGGAGAGTCTGCTGTTGGCAAATCAAGTCTGGTACTTCGTTTTGTAAAAGGCCAGTTTCATGAATTTCAAGAGAGCACCATTGGAGGTGAGAGTGTGTGTTACTTTTTCTCTTGCTTTGTATTGAGTATATACTTTCTTTTCCAGTGACTGTCTTTATAAGCCCCATGGTGGGTTATCTACAGTAGTGTTAAAATCCAGGACTCAGGCAGTAGATGCTCATGCTTTGAGAGCCAAAGCTAAAAGATTAGTGCTGTTAGTTTAAAGCAGTCAGACTTGTAAACCTGTATGTGCTGCTTGAAGGGGCCAGAGTGCCACAATGTAACTTTGAATACTTAATTTTTAAAACTGTAGTTGGTGTCAGGTAATGGCTGTATAGCTATTCTAACAATTCACATGTTTAATGCATGCAGGTAAGATGCTTAGTAGGATGAGCATTGGTTGCTGCATAGCAAAATGTAAAATTCTTATGATCACTCAAACAGCCTGGCTTTGATTGTGAAGGAAGGGACTTGCCGTATTTGTATATGCACTTTTTGTAGTTCGGGAGCCCTTGGGTGTTGTGTGCTTTCTTCTCTACCCTCAACTAGCTGCAACCAAAGCAGACTCTTGATTACTAGATGGGGAAACCAGGATTTTATAACAATCTATGTGGATATTACTTTTTCCCATTAAACAGTTTTGGGTGCAGGGTTTGTTTTTTTTGGTTTTTGTCTTTTTGGCACCATCTATAAGAGAAGCAGCAGCTTATGGTCCCTGAATTGTAGTGCTATTTTGGCTAAACTTGAACAACTTCTTCCAAAACAGAAGTGATTCTCGACAATCGCTTACTTGCACATAGACTGATGTTAGTTATGTCCCCAGATTCTAGAGACTAGTACCATCATTGTAGTACACCCTTTCCTGCTGCTATAGTGTGTGAATCTAATGTATGTTTTGATGCTTCTATAGCTGAATTGGTTTTCACACATACAGTAAATATGACTTTTTTTCTAAATGTAAAAACTGACACAGTTGACAAAAGTAAAATTTGCAAACTAAATCTTACTACATCATTTTATTGTTCTCTGTCTAGTTATTGTAGGTTGTGTCACTGAGATCTCTTGCTTCTGATCTCTTTACCACTCTAAGATAAATGGGTCAATTGTTTTCTGTTTCAGAAGTCTAGTATCTTTTTATTGAAGTTTATGTCTGGTATTAGGTGCATCTAGAATTGCTGATGTGAAAAGCTTTGTATATTAAACAATAACTTTGTTGTTTTGTTTTTTTTGGTAGTGTAACAAAAGTCCCAAGGACAGTTTTTATATAGAAGATAATTCACACACACACCCCTCCCCCCAACCTCATTACAAGTGTAGAATTCACTGTTCTCTGATTCTTATAGTTGCACTTTTACATTTACCCAGATTGGTTTCAGTTTTACTCATGTAACAATTTTAATATTTTCAAGTATTCTTTCACTTTTATCAACAGGAAGCTACCAGAAGTTCAAATGGAGACATAAAATGTACTAAATAGTGGATATTAACATATGTTTCTCTCCTGTATTAAGTAGAGAAGGAAAAATACATAATCCAGTTAGGTGTGCTAGATGCATCAGGATTCAAAAACGTGTTTTTTCTTTGGAGAAAATAGCCTGTAATGTAGTTTTTATATGTTTAAATTGTAAAAAAAATTTGTATAAAAAGGTCTTTAAACAAAGGGAAGCTTATATGAACTGTGAAGCTGAATAATGGTATTGTAAAGATCAGGGCTCAATAAAATTGCCACCCTACTAGGTGCCTAGTTTCAAACTAAGGTGCCTAGGTGGAATGCTGCAAAACAGCTGCTGTCACTTTCAAAGTAGCTCAGAGCCCTCCCACTGCCGAAATGCTGCTGAATCTCCTGTGTGGTGTTGCAGGCACTGGTGGCTCTAGCTTTAGGTGCCAGGGGCACTTCATGGCTTTAGCTCTGTGGCAGAGCAAGGCACCGTGTTACAAACCCTGGGTGCCATGGCATCCTGGAGCCCTGGGTTAGATATGGCAGGCATATTGACAGTGTGGTGATATTATATATTCAAAAGGAAACTTAGAGCTTTCTCTCCACAGACTACTGGAGAGAGGCCTGTGAGTTGGAAGAAAGTGCCTTCTAAGAAGAATGATAATCTTTAGATAATTAGCTCTAGATGCATTAACTGCGGCCTGATGAAGCAGCAAATGCCATGCACCTGCCTATAAAAGATGCAAGAAGCTTGGTGGCATTTTCATAACAACCGAGGGCACACTAAAAGACCTGCAGCATAACTGTGGCTGTCCTGGATCAGCTGACTAGTGCTCGCATGGCTTGGGCTGCAGGTCTATAAAGTTGTAATGCAGACTTTAAGTTCAAGCTAAATCCTGGGCTCTAAAAGCCTGCAAAGGGGAGGGTCACAGAGCCTGGGCTCTAGCCCAACTTCAAATATCTACACTGCAATTTTTAGTCCTGCAAGCCAGAGTCAGCTTATGTGTACTCTGAGGCTCAGAGCTGTGAGTGTTTTATTGCAATGTGGACAAACCCTTAGTTGGCTCTGCATCCATTCTGACCCTGACAGCAAGAGTAGGATGTGGCAAAGGAAAAAAAACGTTTGTTCTATGATCTTCCTTCATACAGTTCTTTATTTGATGAGTATTTACCTGTTTTTTTGTTTGTTTGTTTGTTTTTTGGAGCAGGGGCACCTTTTTAAAGAAATCAATACCTATAAGATAATTGTGTATAACACCAACTTCACTACTTGCTTCATCTAGGATGGATAATGTCTGGTTCTGGGAAGGCTAAGTGAAAGCTTTTTTATAGGAATCCACACATGGTAGTGTGAGGATTCAGTATATTACTGGAAACTCACTCTTTTTTGTGTTCACTGCTGTGTCCTAGTGTTTATAGGAGCTACAAAGATGAGTCTGTCTTTCTGGTTCTTTGAGGCCTCATGCTGTTGATGATGGGCTTGACTTTCCTTTGCATTTTGACAGTGCAGTAGATAAAAAGTAATAAGATGCTAAGCAAAATATTTTTGCGGCGGAACGGGGAAGCCTATGACATCATAATATAGCTAGGTAATCAAGGTTTTGTCATGAATTGCCAGGGGGAGGTATAACATTGGAAAGACTGATATCAGCATAATAGACTTTACATTGTGTAAAGCAGATTCTGAAGCTATGATAGGATGTCATGACTTTTTTTATTTCTAAACTGGATAAAGCGAAAGAAAAAGACCAAAAGATTAATTGAATAAAATACACACAAAAAAAAAGCTTAAAGAATAAAAAAGGAAAAAAGTAGGTATCTGTCTAAATCTGATATTAGGAGGCTTCTTTGTCTGAATCTTCTAAAAATCCTCAACCCTGTAAATTGCTTTGTAGTAAATTCCTTGTGCTAAAGTGGGGTTCTCTGTCTCTTGGGACCTCTTTTCTTGTTAGAATTAAAAATTTAGCACTCTGATCTGATCAGGAAAAATTAATTTTACTGTTGATGACCCTTTTGAGATTATTATAACTTGCATTTCATTTCAGCTTTATATAGCCTTTCAGGATAATGACAACCCTGCTTTTTGGTATACCAGTATCTTCAACCACAGTTGAAATTCACACAG
This sequence comes from Pelusios castaneus, assembly GCA_007922175.1. Classification (NCBI taxonomy): domain Eukaryota; kingdom Metazoa; phylum Chordata; order Testudines; family Pelomedusidae; genus Pelusios; species Pelusios castaneus. The sequence goes on from ML685787.1 coordinate 16,993,461, forward strand.
TTCCTCCTAAGAGCGGAAATGATGAAAATCTATGCTATGGTGGTTCAGAGGTGTTCAGTCACTTACAAAGTGTCTAACATATTTCTTAAAAGGGTCTGTTTATTTATAAACTCTTCTATTTGTTTCTAGTTCCCAGATGTCTAAGACTGAGCTATATTGTTTCATACTTCATTTTCAGAATCAGAGCTGTGGCAGTTATTCCAGCTGAAATGTAGAGAATAATACAAAACTGTATATAGGGCAGAACTAATGATGTGTACATTGTGATAGAAGACATTATTAGTGTTGGTCTGTCATGCCTTCTGCTGCCTCAGGGTCTTTTGGAAGACTGCTGATTGATTTGTCATAAGTACATTTCAAAATTATAAAGCTAAAAATAACTTTATGGGGTTTTCTTCTCATGCCACTTGTCCTTTCATGCCTTAATTATTACAAGGGGAGGCTGGTTGTCTATGTAATTTCATTCTGTACTTTGGGAGCAATATAAGACTGCTTCTAATAGTCTCTTCCAACCTATTGTATTTTACCCGTTGATGATGCACTCTGCTAACAGAACTCAAATGTGGTGTAACTATGTGCACATAACTGAATATGAATGTGTGTAAAAATATAACTAGAAACCTTTGGTTTCAGATTCTTTCTCTTTTTTTCTTTTTTAATAGCTGCTTTTCTAACCCAGACCGTGTGTCTTGATGACACAACAGTCAAATTTGAAATTTGGGATACAGCTGGTCAAGAACGATACCACAGTTTAGCACCAATGTACTACAGAGGAGCACAAGCAGCTATAGTTGTATATGACATTATAAATGAGGTAAGTACATAGAGAGAAGGGGGCAGCTGTGGGTTGATGGACTGAGCATGGAAGTTGAAACCTGATTTCTTTTCCTGATTTTTTTTTTCCACTGACTTACCTGTATTTGAGCAGTAACTCAAAGTTTTGTTTGTTGTTATTACAAGTAACTAAAAACTGTAACTGAAAAGTTGACAAAAAAGGTGTGGTAGTCTGTATGCTTGCATACTGTCCAAAAAAAAAAAAAAAAAAGCACTGAGTAAGTCAGTTACTCCTGTTTTTCTTTCAAACAAATAGGAAAATGTGGTTTTGAAAAACACATTGAGAAGAGGAGTAGGTAGGTTTAGCACTTAAAACTGCTTTTATTTTTTACTGAAGATATATGAGGCTTTTAATCTGCAAACACCCTCTAGATATACAATGAGCTCATATAATTAATCTTTTTGCAGCTGTGTAACCATACCAGTTTTATGATGCAGAGTGTGGGTTGTGGCCTTTTGGGAGCCGGTCCAATCAGAAACAGAGGAATTAAAGGCGAATAGAATTTTTAAAATATTTTCTCCCCTTACAGAATATTTAAATAAAAATAATACAGAATGCTTTTACCTACAGCAAAAGTAACTCATCTTTCCAAGTATGGAAATATATCCCATCAAAATAGATTGAGCTGTATCATACATAATATAACAAAAAATCCAGAAGAGGGTGTACATCAGGGATGGGCAATAATATTTAGAGGGGGGCCGGTGAGGAGGAGGAGGAACTGGCAGGGGAGGAACTGAGGGAGAGCCGGTGGGGGAGGAAATGAGTGGGGCAGGAGAGGGGGTAGCTGGCGCGGGGCCGTGGGAAAGCCGAGGGATGGAAGAGGACCAGGCAGCCCTGGCTCTGGCGCGCTGCAGCCTCAGTCCCAGCCCTGGAGTGGTGCAGCACTGGTGAGAGGGGAAGAGGTGAGGCAGAAGGGGCCAGTGCCCGGTCCCGGGGCGTCACAGCACTGGACCCAGCTCTGGCACACTTCAGCGCTGGCCCCAGCCCTGGAGTGGTGCGGTTCAGCACCAGCCGGTGGGGTGGAAGGGGGCAACACAGTGGCAGCACTGGTCCCAGCCCCGGCCCCATGAAGCGCCAGCCGGGTGGGGGCCAAACGGGCAGGGGAGAGCAACCCAAGGATGGTGGGTTCAACAGAGGCCTCAGGCGGGCTAGATCCAGCCTGCAGGCTGTATTTTGCCCACCCCGGTATACATTGTTCTTTCAAAAGATTACAATTGGACACTGACCTAGTACAGTTTTGAAACTTTACTTATTCAGAAGAAAAATGCTGCTTTTAACCATCTTAATTTAAATGAAACAAACTCAGTTTCCTTACCTTGTCAATTTTTAAACTTTTATTTTTAGTAGTTTGTTTAACTCAGAACTGTACTGTACATTACTTGGGTTTTTTTCTCTGTTGCCTAATTGAGTACTTCTGATTCCAAATGAGGTGTGTGGTTGACCCATCATTTTGTAACTCTGAGAGTCTTCTGTCTAACTAAAAAGATGGCAAAAAGAAATTTTAAGGCCTGATTCTGAGGTCTTCACTCAATTTTTATTCAGTTCTTAGGCAAACTGCCCATTATCATCAGTGGGACTTTTCCTTAGTAAGACTGGGTGAAAAATGGGTAAGGACTTCACAACTTTGCCCATAGTTCTCGTGTAGAAAGAGGAGTAAGTGCTTGAGACCCTTTCAGCACTGTTAGTGAATAATGGCGCTTTCAGGGAAGAAAACAATTTAAAATTGTCTCTCTCCCTCTCTCTTCCAGTGCTTGGTCTGCTCTCGTGCTACCCAAGAGAGTCATTCTTGTCATTTTTTTTTCATCCATTTAACATAACTGACAAAGGGACTCTTAATTTTACAGTAATGTGGACCCAACTACGCACCTTTGGTAATTTAAAGAAAGAGGGATTAATTAAAAAGGTCCAATCAGACAGCTGGACCGTGGCTTTGGCGAATGAATATGCTGATAGGTCTCTTGCTGTAAGGACAGATTAAGAAATGTTTGGATAATGGGGATAAAAGGACAATAGAACTGAGTTGCTTTATTTTTAAATCATTAACAGGAGTCTTTTGCAAGAGCAAAAAATTGGGTCAAAGAACTTCAGCGGCAAGCAAGTCCTAATATCGTAATAGCATTAGCAGGAAACAAAGCTGATCTAGCTAATAAAAGAGCTGTGGATTTCCAGGTATACAATTCATATTTTTTTTTTACCAGAAATAGTGTGGTTTTGCTAATATGCTAGTCTGTAATATAAATAGTTTTTGTATTGCCTTCTGAGAACACTATCTTCTGATGATTAATATGAGTATTAGGACCATTAATTAGGACTACACATGTTATGGAACTCTGTTGATAACTGCAAACATGAATTTATTATATAATTGAAAAATATATAGTTTTCTAATGAATGGGGAGGTAATAAAGATTGCTTTTCTAATTAGTTTTTACTTTGAGGTTGTTAATTTTTTTTCAGTATGTCAGATCTATCAGTAAATTGAATTTGTGTTCTGAGAAACTGCCTTTTTCTATATGCTACCCTAAAAGATATTAGGGGCGATTTCGCTAGCAATAATTTCATTAACAGTTAATTCCTGGGGTAAGTGTGTTTCAGAAGGCAGGTCATCTCACTGAGAGTTTTAGGATTCACTTGTTGACATTGAAGGTATGATGTACAGCTGATCAGGCTACTTCTGGCCTGATCTGAGCAATGTAAGATAAGTAAGTTTTAGTTTTAGCTGACGTTTTACTGAGTTCTTGCTATTTTATTTTTTTAAAAAAACTAATGTACCTAAACCCAGAGACTTTTGCTGGCTCACTTAACAAAAAGTCTCGTAATAAAACCAAACCAAAGTAGAGAAAAAAACCCAAAGCCAATCAGTGGCAAACTATGAATGTAGATTTGTGTATGATCCAATAGAATTTAGACTATTTATATTTGTTTGCATAATTTTGTAATCTTAATATCAATCTTCAGTCATGAACTTTCCTTTTCCTCTGCCAACTCAATGTCTGCATATATTTTACCTTACCTAGAGCATTACTATAAATGCCAGTACATTATTTTCATCTGAGTTCCTTTCCCGTGCCTTAATCTCCATATATTGACTATTTTGATTCCTTTCTTAGTGGCTTTTAAAGTATCTACTCTCCAGAATTCAACAAATTCATTTTTACTTTGTCTAATTTCTTGCTTGATTTCTTGATATTTTTCTCGTTTAGTTGTGGAGTAACTTTGTAAAGCATTTAATGATACTGTTTGTTCAAAAAATAGTATGTAAGATATAATGATGCTTGTTGCATGCATACTTGAAATTTGTTATCCCAAGAGTTTCATAGATCAGAACTTAATTGCCAAGTTTTTTTACCAAATATAACCAGCTTTTTAACAATTAATATCACTTAGGAAAATATGGCTAAAAAGGATACATGCACTTCTTGGGGGGTGTGACTTTACGTTTCTACCCTTACAACATACCTCAGGGATCTGAGTACAAGGTATAACTATGTTTGGAATAATGACTTAGATAGATAGATCATTGCAAGTTCCACTGTCTTTGTAATAACGAGTTCAGCATAGCATATAGTTAGCAAGTAATGCTGCTTGGTAATGGAAGTGAGTGGTGTGGCTTGCTCACCACAACTATATTCTCAACTGTGTCTGTGCAGAACTTCCTTTGAGTTAAAAGGGCGTTCCACCTGTGGAATGAATATAATGTATGTGATTTAAAGAGAGATTAGAGCTCACAATTAAAGACTAGGGACTGGAATATGGGCCAGTAGGAGGTGACACTGAAGGAGAGATTTTAAGAATAGAGAGAAGGTAAAGTTCATATTTGGCATTCAGGCTAACAATAAAATTAAAATTAAAAAGTGGCATGGAATATTGAATACTGTTGTCCTGTCACATTTGGTATAATAATGAACTCTTGTCGGAGTGATGAACTTGTTTTGATGATCTGTCTTCAAAGATTGACAGATTGAGGAGCTCCTCAGAATTTGCTGCTTTCTCCATGTGCTATTGAATCATATGGACTGCTAGGACAGCTATCTGCTTGGAACTTAGTTTTCTGAGGTCCCTGTTAGTTGCAAGCCCACCTTTTGGAACTTGCCCCCCCTTACAATCAAAGACAGAGTTTCAGACCAAGAAATTAATCTTAATATTTTTCTTGTTTGTTTATGGATATTTACTTTAGGCCAACCAGAAAGTATAGGAATTTCTTAAGATTTGTGTTCTTTTAATTATTGTAGGACACCTATGATAGGCTTTTATTAGATACTGTATGACACATAGAACAAAAGACTAATGAAGTTTCAGTGAGCATTCTTTCATAAAGATTACATTTTATGTATTTTATTACTACTAACTCAGGGACTGAAATTCTAAATTAAAAGTAAGTAAAATTCTCATAATATATAACTTATAGGAAGCGCAATCTTATGCAGATGACAACAGTTTATTGTTTATGGAGACATCGGCTAAAACATCAATGAATGTAAATGAAATATTCATGGCAATCGGTAAGTATATTCAAATGGAAACTGTATTTTAAGACTATTGTTTTGTATGTAGTCCTTTTCTGAAATTCATTCTATCCTGTCCTCTGAATAGAGTATTACCCAACTTTCCCTTCCTCGGTAATTGTATTTCTCTTTTTCTGGCATCCTGCTTCTCCATGATCTTTTCTGGAGTGCTTCTTAATGTTGTAAATATCAGACAGTCACTCAGTAGGAGCAGTCTGGCTCTGTCCTCATCCCATGCACTAAATAGGTTCCCTCATACGGTCTCACAGAACAAGAATCTTTGCATCACTTCTGAACCCCAGATGCTGTTTAGCAAAATGAGCTTGTTATCGTGGTATAGCTTTTCAGGGTCCATGGTCAACTTTGTTTGAGCTTCCAACAGAATGAGCAAAGACGTGTACATCACTGTATATCGGAATATATTTATCTTGTGATGAAATTAGGTAGAAAAGGGGTGATTAGCAGAATTTTTTTGCTTTTAGGTAAGGCTCAGAATTCTGCTTTTAGAACGATTTTAAAGGTTTACAAATGAAAAGGATACTTATATACTCCATACAAACTATGGTCTTTTGAGCTCAAACTGCCACCTTCTCCGTTTGTGTAGAACCTAGTACTTTGTAGGCTTTACCAGAGACAAATTATAATTGAGGCTGAAAAATGATTTCATTTTTTTTTAAATGAGGGTGGGAAGTAGTGATTTTTACAAAAATTGTGTTGTAATGTCTAGAATGTTTGTTTTGTGAACATTTTTAACAGAGATTCTAAATATGCCTGCACAATATTGGTATCCCAAGTATAGCAACCTAAAAGGAATGCTAAATACAAAGTTGTATGCCTAGTGTAGTTTATCTGTCCATGCTGAATGAAATGCATTAAAAACATCTTTATTTGATAGAGTTAAAAATTTATAATCAGAAAACCTTTATAACGAAAGCCTGACTTGACTCGTGGAATGATGTTCCAATAATTACAGCTGAGTCATAGACAAGACATGAAAAATTGCAGAAAAGTAATAATGGACCTTTATTAATAGTGGTAATTTGGAAAAACCACAGTAGACCAATTTGTTTAAGAAAAATTTGCTGAAATGATCTAAATGCAAGTATTGTTATGCTTGCTAATTTTGTTTGATAACCAGACCTTTTGCTGCAACTGTATTAGATTCATTTTTTTTTTTTAAAAGTGACTGGTACAATATAAAATTCAGAAAACGAAAAGTCTTAACCCAACTGCTGTAGTAATTGAGTCCAGTCACTTTAGCCATTTATTTTATATAGGCATTGAATGTTAGTGCAGTACTAATTACTTGCTCAAAATGTATGCAAAATTAATGGACTGTGCACAGTTAGCTTATTGAAATCAGAATCGCAGTGGAAGCCTAATATTGTAGGCTTTGCAATTTCTGCAATATCGCGAATGAAGTAGGGCTGTATTTATTATTTTTATCTTGACTGTGTCCCTAGTTTTGACTTACATATACTTTGATCTTTGGTCTCTTTAAAATGGAATAATTACAGACTTCAAATGTACTAACTGCTTGCCTAGTAGGTTAACCCAAAAGTATATAGCTCTATGTCCTGTGGTCAAACTTAAGTTTCATTTTATGAAAAAGGGAAAATGCCCAACAGATATGGAGACTTACCATATTTATTTTATGAAACTGACACATTTCGGAAAACTCTAAAATGAAAATAGTGCTGTGAATTTCAGTCATGGAAATGAAGCATTTACTGTCACTATGAGGACTATTGAAGCAGTGCAAGCATGTCTTCAATATGTTCAAAATGTCCAACTCAGTAATCTGCATATAATCTCACCAATAGGTACAATACTGTGGAAAATATGCTAATGAACAATATCAAATGGCCACATCGATCATGAGTATTGAATTTTCAACAGGATATGTCCATATATAATCTATTTAGTTAAGTGGTATTGCATTTTGTCATGTAAAATAAATATCAGTACTGCAGTTTCTTGAAACCAAAAAGTTTCATGTATTGTGCTACTTTCTTTGTATTAAGCAAGAGTACTCTTGTGATCTTAACACACTTCTACCCAGGTATAAAACTAAATAAAACTTTGTAAGTATTGTATGGTTATATTAAAAAAAATCACTTAATATGCACCAATTCAGAATATTTAAACATCTAACAAATAGAGGATGGAAAATGTAGTCTAGATCTTTACAATAAATATTTGAGGAGGTCCTGGATTTTGATATTACAAAATACCACATTGTAGCTTTGTTGCAAAGGGGTAGCTGTGTTAATCTAGGTCAGCCAAACAAACAAGGAGTCCTGTGGCACTTTTAAAGACTAACAAATTTATTTATCACATGCCCTTTCGTGGGAGAAAATCCCACTTTTATTGTAGCTTTGTGCCCCTCTTTAAAAACAAATTAATTTGAACAGAGCACTCTTCAGTCCTCAGATTCTGCCTTTCTCCTGTTCCTTTTAAGTAGGCCTAGAAGTTTGATTTTTGATTTAATATTTAAATGGTATTTTAGTGAAGCACATAAAACGTTACTTGACACAATAATCCGGTTACAGTTTTCCATAGTACCCATTATTGTAGTATCTGAATGTATTTGTGGGCTTAATTTGATATATTTTGTGTCTCACATGTACACGCATTCACTCAGTGAAATTCACCCCATGCACAGTGGCAGAACTAGGCATATGAATTTACCACTTAAAGTGGTGCCTGAAAGATGTCATTCTGACATCCTCAAGAATGAGAGAAAATGGAAAAGCAAAATAACAAGATTTAATAATGCTAGCTAGAGAGGGAGATCTGGAATGTAAGAAGTATTTGCAAAATGGCCATTTTAGCCCTGTTGCTATTTGACTGTGCCAAATTTAAGTGGACATTTCCAGAAAGACATGTGTGGGAAGAAGGTTCTCTAAAAGGGCAGCCTAGAAAGTTTAATAGGACCCATGCAGTCAAAAATGAAGGTGCTGTGGAAAGGAACTGCTCCTGTGTGACTGCTCCCAACCCCCTTCATAGTTCCAATTCATACTTCATGTTTGAATCCTTTATACGACATTCAGTCTCTTGCTTCTCAGTTAACCGGCTGTAGTGCCCTTGCTTCAGAGTCTGTACATGTAGAGAAAATGTAGTACTTTGGCTGAATGGGAAGGACAGGGGCTTCCCACAGCAAAGGCCAAGGTGGCTTTGTGAAAGTCCTTTCCATTTTTCTGCAGCAAAAACTGACGCTTCAGCAGAAAAGTGTCAGGAGCTACTGCCTAGCAGGACAAAGAGAAGTCAAATACTGTTTGGTTGTAGTTTTCTCCTGATTTATTCCAGCTTTAGGGAGGGGGAGATAGGCTTTATGAAGGAAGATGAGCAATTAGTGGTTAATTAAATCAGAGCTATAGGGAGCATACAACTTGAGGACATGAAACACTAGGACAAGAACTGAGGACAGTTCATATGTACAGCATTACACATCCTAGTTTAACAGAGAAGCAATTGGAGAATTTATGAAGGGGAAGGCAAGGAAAGGGATACATGCTAGCTCTGTGACCAGTCCCTGCATGTATATAGTGTTCCTCCCACTTTCTGTATTATTTTTTCCAGCTGTTAGCACTTCAGAGAAGTATGTTTTTTTTAGAAACATCTAGCAGATTGAGTGCTGCTGTAACCTTACAACTTTTTCCTTGTACGTGGATCCATACTGAAAACATTCTTAGTGGGGGAGAGGTGCTCCCCTGCATAAACAAGTTGCAGGATTAGGGCCTAAATCATTAACTTCTGCTGCTGGGTGATTCTGGCTATGTTTTTCTCTGCTCCGAAGGATGCAGGTGTGGGTTTTATGGGTGGGTGGGTTGATTGGTTGGTTCATTTGTTTGGTCTGTGTGGTAATGGTTTGTGGGGTTTTTTGTTTTTGTTTTTGCTTTGGGTATTTTTGGGTCACAGCTAATCAGGAAGCCATGGTTTCTAAGATGGCTATAACAAGTGGTCTTAATCGTGCATTTTTTGAATGGCGTACATTGAAAACTTAAAGCACACAGATTTTAAGATATTTAGCAACAAAATACTCTATAAGGAAATATTCAGATAGCTTTCTTAGACTTAATAAACATTTAAAACTTATTACAATCTTTATACTAATATTTGTTCATTTTTCTTGTTAATCATATAGCTAAAAAGTTGCCAAAGAATGAACCACAGAATACAGGAGCCAGCTCTGCCAGAGGAAGAGGAGTAGACCTTACTGAATCTACACAACCATCCAAGGGTCCATGTTGTAGTAACTAAGCCTTCAGTTGCTTTAAACTATCTTGAATATTCTTCTGCTTCCTAACTGTTAACAATGGAATTGGAATGTTTAATCTGGTCCAATGCAGCTTCCAAAACAGAAGAGACTAATGACATACTCAAGTTTCTAATACAGAATTATTTTGTTTTTAATTTTTAACACGCATGTATCACTGGCTGTAATATTTCAACAGTAGAAGGGAAGTGGAAGCTGAAAGGTTGCTTCAGCTGAAAGATTTAAAAATCACTTGCCATTAGGGATAGAGAAGAATTACATTTATTGACCTAACCAGTTAGTTCCTCTATATCCAGGTATTGGATACTGTTGTAATTGATAGAATTGGGACGTTTCAAGGTTTTTAATTTGTGCTTTAAAAAAAAAAAAAAAAAAAACCTTTCTAGAAACAGGGTCTAAAAGATACTTTAAGCTTATTCGCAGTATTCACGTAACCAGTTGTTTCTGCAAGTATCTACAGTTTAAATATACATTCCACATTTTAATAATTTAACTTCAAACAATACTGGCAGCGTTAACAATTTTAAGAATCCCATGCTTGCAGAAAAATGGATTTTAGTTATTACACTGTATGTAAATTATAGTCAACCCAGTTGTTTAAAGAAAATAGTGATTTAAAAATCAAGTTTAACTCCATATTTATCTGTTTATAAAGGCATAAACCAATGAATTCACTTTACAGGATTTTTCTCCACAAACCGTAAGAGCTCTCCAAGTAAAACGAAGACAAACTAGGTGTCTGTGATTTTTTTGTTTGTTTTGATCATTGCTGGCCATTACACAGTTTCTTATGTCTTTACCCAAAGGAAAAAAATAGTCAGTGCACTAATAATTATGTACATTCAAATTGATTTTAAATTTGGATATTAATGTACTGTAAATAGAGTACTGCATTGTAGTCTACATTTGTTTAATACTTTCTGTAATATTTAAGAGTTGCTTAAAGATATACAAAATGTACAGTTACTTAAAACTAACTTTTCTCCTAATCTAAAGGGGTTCTAAGTTCTTCCTTTATGGCTAGAACAGTAATAAATGATGCTTCTGTCCCTGTAACATAAGTACTGCTGTCTGTCAGTAATGAACTCTGCAACCTTGTTTTCCAAAGTCCATTTTATTTTTGATCTGTCCAGTATATTGCACTAATTCTTTATTTTCATTATATGAAATCTACCAAGTGTGTCAGAGGCAATTTAATCTATTTAAACGTTGAACTGCTATCAGAAACTTGTGCAGATTGTAAATTTGCAGTAATTTGGGTTTAGCAAGAAAAATGACAGTTCACCAGTGTTTAGTTTTATATTGAGGTGCTCAGGTTTGAATAAAGTGGTTATAAAACAGGAAAGCATTGTGATTAGTGTCTGGTCATATCATGAATTCAACAAGAAACTTTTATTGCATTTTAGCACTTACAGTGCTTTCACACAGTTACAAACAAGGTGACTTTTGCCCCCAAATGGATTGACCATGTGGAACGGCACTTTAAGACACAGGTAACTTGATTTGCCTAAGTCTAGATTATATTGTACACACTGATACTCTGGTAAGCACATTACACATTTTTAATATAATTAGGTATCCTGTCACATCCATGTAGAAGTGCAACCAAAATAGTAATATTATCTCGAGAACCTGCTGCTATTGCTGTTTTTACCAGTTGTTTACTAATGTAATTTGCCGCACTGTCATAGAATGTCACAGAGTTTATTTCTCTTTTACTGGCAGTTTGTGAATGTAATCCGTGATTATTAGACAGATATGCTTTTGTATAATCTTCAAGCTGTTTCACTTCTTTAGAACCTTCTTGACTGCCAGAGGCTGACTGGATTATCTCTGCGTGTTGTGAACATGTTCCATGATTATGAGACAGACAGGCTTTGGTATCGGCTTGTTTTACAAGATCGTCTAACTGCTGCACTTCTTCAGAACTGTCTCTGTTAGAGTCTGACTGCATCCTCTTTGCATTTTGTGAATGTGTTTTGTTACATGAGCATGATTTTTCATTATTTTGTTTTAGATTGCCTTCACACAGATTCTGAAGAAAAGCATCTTTATTAAAATACCATAATTGGATTCTGTCCTCCAAATCATTAATATCCATTGAGCCACCTAAATAGTCTTCGTAGGGAGCTATAGAATAGTGGTATTTGCACACACAAATCTCTTCTAGCTGGGCACACATTTTCAAATAAGCAGTGAACATTCTTAGTGTTAATACAACCACTTCATTTTTATCAAGAACTTCCCAAAGCCCATTAGAAGCTAAAATAAGGAATTGACATGAATCATCTATAGGGACAGATATAGTATGAGGTACAGGAATAACAGATTTTTTCAACTTTGGATCTCCATGATGTCCAAGGCCACGAGTAGCTCTGATGAGCCCTTCAACTAATCCTTTTGGTTCATTTGTGCTGATATTTCCACCTTTCTGAAGTATACGGTCTCTTTCCTTTGAATTACAAGTGCTATGTTCTTTGGTAAGGCAGTAGCTTTTTCCATTTTTGCATAAGACTGCGTGTACATTACCTAAAATAAAATAAGTAAATTTTTGCATTTTTTAATGCAACTGATTTTTTTGCAAAATTACTACTAAGTCTGTCACAGTAATGAGCCATTTTGACATGAAATTTTGTCCCTTTCACTTAGCTTTTGAGTTGATATCTGCCCACTGACATCTATCCTTATGCCATTCTACTTGTCAGTGGTCTCACATAAGTCTTTGCTGATAGCAGGAATGTGTACTTTCTCAGCGTCACTGCAGTGTTGTGTTTCAAAACTTATGATGAAATTCAGAATATCATGCTAAGAATGTAATCTTTTGTAAGATCCAGCTACTGATAAAGAATTTCAAACATATTTCAGCACTTGCAGACAAAGGCTTAAACACTTTTCGTAGGTAGCAATTTAAAATATATTTTTTTAAAACTGTATGTAGTCCCAAAGGAAACTGAATGTACAAGAAAGACAACTTAGCATTTCTCATGGTTTCAGTCAAAATGTGCTGCTCGTTTGGTCTTTCACTAACATGGGGTCTAAATATGTCTCCTAAAGAAGAGAAACACAAATTTAATTTTTGTGATGGTGGTGCTTATTCATAATTTATACTATGATCAAATACTGCAGTGATAAGTGTAATCTAAGCCCTGAGATAGCTACAACATTATATAATATATTATGCCATTTAAAATATTCTGCTTAGTTTTTCTGTCACCATGCTGTAGATAGAGTAACTCCTTCATTACAGTGAATTGCTTATTTAAAAAGTACATGTTTTGCAAGATCTAAAAAACGTTTTCCTTGTGCTAGTATGAGCTTTAAAATGGAAAATGCTTAAATCTCAAGACAAGGTGCCCATGTTAACAAAAAGCAAATCAGACATGATGGCTATAATTGCAGCTATTCTCCAGAGTAAGGTAGTCAATTTTCTTCTGAAGTTGAATGATGCAGTGTTGTATCCTCCTATGAAAGGCCATTAAGTCAAATAATTCCACAATGTATCAACTAATGACAGTAGCATTAATCTATTCTTTGGTTGCAAAGGGTCATTGTACGTTTGATCCTGCGGTGGTTAACCTTTGTTTTAGTCAGCAGGGGAAAGAAAATGCTTGGGTCCCAAATGGATTTTCTGGATTGAAGAATGCAGCGGAAACCCACTGACTGACACTGGGGGGAGGGGTCTTCAGTTCTTTCCCCTACTTGGAGTGGCATTCTGCATAGAATAGTAATACATCCTTCCTTCTGATTTTGAGATAGTTAGGATCAGGCTTCTGGGCCTCAAGGATTTTTTTTTCCCCTTGCTACTAGATTGGCCCTGGCAAGTTAACTTTTTTCCCCTTTTTCCTCACAGTCTGAGAAGACGACCCAGAAGATAGGGTAGATCAGTGGTTTTCAAACTACGAGTTGGGAGCCATTCAGGGGCCCCTGCTGCTGTCATCAAAAGACTGGAATGCATTGCTGAAAGATGTAATTGTTAGGTTGCAGGCATAAATGTTTTTTTTTTTTTTTTTTAACTGGGTCCCAAGGAAAAAAATTTGAAAACCACTGGAGCAGATGAGACTGGAAGGTGTTTATCTACTTGCAGGTTGACCAATGTCTTAGCAGGGCAGCTGTTTGGTCATGCTTCTGATTATGCACCAGAAACAGGATTAGTGGCTTTCATCCCTAATGAAGTGGACAGATAAATTGTTTGAGGCTCCCAATGTCTAGTACAGGAAAGACCCTGTATATTCAGTCTTCCTGTAAGAGGAGGGAAGACTTCCAGCAACAGTGGTGAAACCAGGTTGAATGTTTTTGAGCAGCTCTTCCCTAGATGGTTCACATTAAGGAAGGAAGGTGATCAGTTTCCTTTAAGGTATTGCTGGATGGTTTTCCATGTGTATTAAGTTAATAAAGTTCAGCCCAATTAAACCATATTCTTGGTATCCTGTCTGATAGTGTCTGAGATCATTCTACTATGAAAAATGTAAAAAGACATCTTATACAAGAGTTGTCCCTTCATGGGTTTGGAGATCTAGGTATTTGCTTAAGGGACATAACTGCTTTTATTGCTTTTTCTTGCTAGCACTGCAAAGACAATAGTGATCTGGATTCTATTCCTTCTATGTCAATAAAATTAATTATGAAATTCTAATTAGTTATATCTATGCACATCCAATGAAGCAGATGTGAGCTCTATACTGATGAACTAAGGAAGTTTACCAAAACAGGAATTGGTGCATGGAGACTACAGCCGTCCCCAAGAGCATAGTTTTCATAGGTGGATTTTATACTAAAGAAACCTTTTCTGTAGCCAGTGGAGTTCTTTGTGATTATATTACTGTCTTATGGGGGAAAAGGAATATAATAAACTTCTGTCATCAGATCATTATATAATGCAGAGATGCTACATTATTTTAAGACTGAGTTCTAGCATGATTTTTGCTAATCTTGCACTCTGGACCCACACTCTCTCCCCTTTTATGGCAGAAATGGCCTGCTTCTGAGAATTATTGCAAGGTGATTGAGACACGTGACCTGTCTGGCTCTTAAGGTTAAATTGAAAACTACCACATTTTCTTGTCTGCTGCTCTAAAATTGAACCAAACACTTGTAAGATGATACACCCTCTTTCCCATGGCATGGGTAAGGGCAGGGGAAATCAAGCTTCATCGTAATGGTGTATGAATCTAATGTATTTAAAACAAGTGGTTCATTGGGTACTTTGAATAAAAAGTGAAATATATCAAATTGACTAAAATAGCAAATGATGTGTTGTGACCTTTCTCTTTTTTAAAAAATCCTTTTAAAGGATTGGCCTAATATATCTCAAAATGATTCCTAGCCTTGTTTCATTAGCTATGTTTGACATGGATCATACCATTAATAGAGCCTAAGGAGAAGATTGGGTTGGGAGTTAAGCATAGAGACAGTGTTTTAGGTATGAGTGGTCTGAGGAACGCAGTTACCAAACACCAGGATCCTTCCACACTTGCTGCATTTGGATCATGGTTCAGTTCCATTGACCTGTAGAGGCTTTCCCTTACTAAATAAGTGACAGATAGGTTCCAACATTTTCCTGGCCAACAGTAATCAATGACAAAAGCAAATGGGGTTGAATGGAGTTCCCTTTTCTCTCAGATTAAGTGCAACCCCCAGCTTATTTCCAAATACTAGGGGGGGTGGGAGCACTAGAAATGTTCACAGGTAATTGCACAAGGTACTCTAATTGGGTCAGTGGAGAGACTGAAGTGGATGGGGTGATGCCTTTAGATACTCTGAATCATAAGGCACAGTCTTCAAACTTAATGATCATAGATTGTTTCTGTGCCAAAATAAACTATTTACCCTGGGTCATTCTATCCTCTTGTAGAATCTGGTTTATTTTGGGTATTAACCCACTTTTGTTCTCTCTTGAGACCTGTGACACATCTGCACTGCAATGGATAGCTCGCTTCAAGTCCCACAAGGACCAAGTGTATACTGGTGAATTTTCCCAAAAGATTCCCTAGGGAGACAGATAGCTTTCAGTAATTATAAAAGAGCCTTGCCTGGACACGGGCTACCACTGTGCTGCTGAACTCTAGATAGCAGGATGGAAATTTATTGGTAATATTCCCTATTGTAGATAGACTATTGTACCTATAATAAGGTAAAAGCAGGAAGGGGAAAAGCTGTACATAAATATCCTCTGAATATTACATTTCAAGAGATTGGTAGTAATAGCTCATCCTTGTGTAACAACAGAAGAAAAGATTACTTTCAGCAAGCTTCATTGGCACAATACTACAAACACCAGAAGCAGAACCTTATCTACACCTGTGCAGCTGAGCTGCTACTAATGCTAGTGTTTTGTTGGGATGGAGGTGGGGCAGTAAAATTCCCTCATGTAGACTGTGCATGTGTCATTACTTAAATTTGATCAATGTGTGGCTTAAGTTTTCGCCACAGTTAAAATGGAGAAAGGGAAGACTTCTGATTTTGTGCCTTAAACATGACAGTATGTCCCACACTAAACATTCATTGTTCCTCCCTGAACTGTTTCTTCAATCCATTTATGCTGGTCACTTCTGCACCCCTCAAAGTCTTAAAATTATACCTGTGGCACTAAATGTTAGCTTAATTTTCAGCAGTAAATCAAATGCACTGTCAAATATGTGGTTAATGTTTTATCTAATAAGCTCAAAACTTGGTGTCTGATATTAGCATCTGTTGCACAGGATATCGTCATGTACTTTCCAGAATGTTAAGTAAAAACCTTTCTGCACATATATATACACCTAACATACTGCAGTTTCCATTTCATGCATCTGATGAAGTGGGATTATACCCAGGAAAGCTTATGTGATAAATACATTTGTTAGTCTTTAAAAGTGCCACAGGACTCCTTGTTTGTCTTGCCACTAAAATTGCCTTAGATTTCTTTTCCCCATTGTAATGGTAGGGGAGGAGCAACAAATACCACAAACAACTATTCCTTAAGTCAATAATGTACATACCAATGTTAGCAATATGCAATATCCCGGCACTACTGTTGGGTGATTGTGCTGAATTACTACTGTTTTCTTCAAGCAGCTTAGTTTCCTCTTGTTCCTTGATGCTCTTCTCCTTTTCATTATTGATCCTTTCCACTAAACAGGTAACAGCTGTACAGCTACTCCAGCGAACTTTGGAAACTTCGTTCCTTCCAAGTTGTAAAAGTCTATCCATTCTCCAAAAGGACTTAGCATATGCCTTGTGAATCCATTCATAAGTGTTTGGTTCGGTGGTCTTATTATTGTCTGTTTTGCCAGAGAAAACCACCTCCTGATTCCTGTAATTTCCTTTGATTACTGTGGCAAAAGAATCTAGGATTTGTTTCTCCTTTTCAGTCACTTGGTAAGAAGAATCAGTCTGAGACAGTTGATCAAGAAATAAAAGTGGAAGCTCTGCTGACACTGTCTCAGCAGCAAACACACCATGATATCCATCAAACAAGCCCAAAAAACAGGTATCTGGCCTATTTCCATAATTATCTAGCACAATAAATGTGTCTTCCATATCTGCTCGCCATGTTGAATTTTTGTCTTGCCAAATTGCCAATGCTTTTATTAGAGAATTATTTACTTTCTTAAAGTATCCAAAACTGTCAAGGATACTATCACCATTAAAATATGAGACGCCCTTTGATTTATTCTTAAGTAGCTCTAATGAACAATCAATCTTCTGTTTGTCTCTTTCAGTGTATTTAGAAGACTTGATCAGGCTTGAAATTAATTGCTGTCTCTGAAGTATAAGATTTTGAGTGTCTGTTTCAATCCAGAGATGACGGTAACCCAGCAGAGCTAGGGCTTTGTGCTCTTTTTTATGATAAAAAAGTTGATGTGGGTATATTGTTTGTTGGCATATTGAACAAAGAACTGGAATATCCCCGGAATCTACTTTGCTGGACACAATACCGACCTCAGCATGATCTTCCTCATTTCTGTAAAGTTCAGAGTCACCTGATTCTGATTTGCTTTGTAAATTTGGCTCCTGTGTCATTCTACAAAAGGAGTTGAATATGTTATTAAACTACTATTTTAATATCAGATAAAGACTACAAGAATCTAGCCTTCAGGCATGCTTTCTTTCAATCTCAAAATTATTAGTATTACTGAATCTTCATGCATGTGTCCAAAAAGCTGGAAGACTTATGATGAATGCACTTGGTATATACAATTGCAAACTATGTTAAAAGAATGGTAAGATTGCAAAATCAAGCACTCAAAAGGTGGGAAATGCCAGAATTCAGTGTAGACTAAACAGCACTCACATTGCAGTGTATTCAACTATTCACTGTTTAGTTTTATCCTTGTTCAGTGTATTTACAGCACAACATTAAAACACTTTTCTGAATATAGACCTAATTTCATGAAAAAAGTAGTTAATTATGTAATTAAAGACTACTGTAATGTATTTGCACAATGGGATTGAATTAACATTGCACAGGCAACCTTAATTCTGGCCTTTTCTAACTTTTGAGTGTTTGACTTTGCAACCTTATGTTCTTTAATGTAGTTTTATATGTGTCATTTCCTAGCTTTTTAAAAAGGCAAACTGAAAAAAACAATACTTCCATGATGTGGCTTCATATTGACCCCTTCATGGCTCGTAAGCAGAGTTGGAACCTTTAGAGCAGGGGTGTCAAAAATGTGGCCTGCAAGCTAAATGCAGCCCATGATCCTCTTCCATGGGCTGGGCCATGACTGTGCTCCATGGGATCACACTCTCTCCCAAACAGAGGGAGGTCTCATATCCAGCGCTCCACAATGCTACAAGAGTGTCAGGTCTTGTGGCATCATGGAGCGCTGGGTATGCGAGGCTGTGCTCCGTAAGTTCACACGCTCTCCCTAACAGAGAAAGAGGTTTCACAGAGCGCAGTGTCACATATACAGTGCCCCGTGATGCCAGGACAGTGTTGTATTATTTCAATTTATGGTATGTACAGCCCACTTGAAGTACATTTAAATCTAATCTGGCCCGCTATAGCAAATGAGTTTGCCACCCCTGCTTTAGATCCACTGAACAGACTTGAGTAAGGGAACAACTGGTCTTAATAGTAGGTTGTCACCTTGTGTGAAACACCACTAGAGGAGGATGAGACATATGCTTTGATGGTGGATTTCACAGATGTTTGCTGTCAACAGAAGAATGGTGGGACTCGGAGATCTTGGGTTCCATTTCAGTTTCTGCAGGGGAATATTCTCTAGTGGGCACAGACACTTTTGTCCCTGTATCTCCCAAACCTCCCCTTCTGCTGGGTCTGTCTCCCCTGCCTCTCAACGTCTTGTCCAAGTCACTACTCCCAAAGCTCTTTGTGCCACTCCCCAAACCCCTAGACTCCCCATCTCAGCTCCAGTCTTTCCCCAGCCCTGTGTAAACTCCTTGTTCCAATCCCCACCTGGCTGTTTGTCCAGTCTCTCTCTCCCCCCGGCACTGGCTCGTCTCCTTCCCCAGTCAGATTCAGTTTCCCCCATTTCTGGCATCTTATATGATCTCAGTCTCCTTCCATTACCAGCTCCCAGACCCAATCTCTTTGTCCAGCCAGATCCAGTATCATCTCCACTACCCCCAATTCTTTGTCAACTCTTTCCACCCCATCTCCTCAGCCCCAGGTCCAGCTCTTTGGCCTTCGTTTCAGTCCTGATCTTCCATGCTGCCTGTAATCCAGCAGGGGGAGCATTGAGAGCAGTGGAGAGAAAAAACAAATAAGCAGTCCTGTGGCACTTTTAAAGACTAACAAATGTATTTATCACATGAGCTTTCATGGTTGAAAATCCTACTTCGCAGACACTTTGAAGAAAGTCTTCTTGGTCTCAGGTATTAGGCCTGACACTACAGAGTCTTGTTTAACCACTGCAGCCCCAGGATGTAGCATGCTCAGTGCAGATGGAATTGTCAGGGAATTTAGCTGCCATCCATTAATGCAATCTCTACTGAGCATGTGTGAACTGAGATTTTTCAGTCTTAGAACTTGACATATTTGGGCAAATTTGCCTAGGGATGGCATAAGGCATTCATCTGACACCAGAGTGACTTCCTAACCAAATCCCCACTCCAAAGCATGTGGGCAAAGGAAGTTCTCAATAAAACTATTATAAGATTTTTTTTTAACTTCAGTAAAACAATGCATTTGTCCTAGTCTTATTCTTGGGGGAAAAAACAAACAAAAGATTATAAATAAATAAATTCAGCCTGAACCATGGAAAAAATTCATTCAAAAGTATGGCAAAGTTATAAGTGAAATTTTAGAACGTCACATGTGAGACAACCTGATCTATAGGTGGCAAAACCAATTCTGCTCGTAATATGGAATGGTTAAGAAATCATGCAGATGATATTATGAAACAAATGTGTTAGTTTTTAACAGTGCCACCCAACTCCTTGTTTGTTTTGCTGAACTAGACTAACATGGCTCCCCCTTTGGAACTAAACTCTCTCATGTACTTACAAAAGAGTCTTGTGGCACTTTTAAAGACTAACAGATTTATTAATCGCATGAGCTTTCGTGGGAGAAAATCCCACTTCGTCAGACGCTTTGAAGATAGACTAACAATAGACTAACACGGCTACCCCTTTGGAATTTGACTTCATGTACTTACGTTACTGGAATGTGATAGGTATGAAAACCACCGCTCTTTGCATTGCATTGTCTCTCTAGATAAACAGATTAACTAGTATGTGTATATAGCTCCTCAGGTACTACAGTGATAGGCATAGTATAAGTTCCTAATAGTGTTGTATGTGACATAGCGAACTACAAATAGACAGCTGCCTATCTAGTAAATACACGTACATGCTGTGTTTGAATGTAAGAGTACATATATGTAAATGAGAGAGAAATTAGGGCTTGTTATAGGTGGGACTAAAAAAAGCAGTTTCCATTATAACCTCTAGTTACAGACTAATTTTCAGATATACCCATGTAATAGAGTAGGGCAGGGGTCGGCAACCCCTGGCACATGTGCCAACAGTGGCACACAAGCCCAATTGGAGCAGCACTCGGCATCCTCTGTGGCACCACAGAAATTGCCACTCCTGCCACCAAAAGACACTCTACGTGGCTTCTTTCAGGGGCGACTGCAGTGCAGGGGTCCCTGCCATGTCCATGCCCCAGGCATACCATGTAAAGAAGCCACCCCAGAGCGGCTCCTCTCTGTGGTGTGCCGCCATCAAAAGGAGTGACTCCAGGTAACTGGGGATAGGGGTCCCCAGGCACGCTGCTGAGAGGAGCCCCTCCAGGTGGCTTCTTTCCATGAATGGGCCACCGGCACCAGCTGAGGGTCAAAGAGGAGGGGCCGGCATAGGGGTCAGCAAAGGGGTCAGCCCCTGGAGTAGGGGGAGATCCACCAACAAGGCAATGGCTTTGTCAACAACTTCTCACTCCTACATGCAGGTCAGTCTCTTATAGGAATTCTTTTCCCCAAAATGTCTTTCTGGAGCTGGCCCTTTAAATTTGGTAGATCCAAGAGGTCTAAGGTGTCTATTTGGCAATTAGCACTGCTGCCTGTAGTTCCCTTTTGCCCAGCTAAATATGTCCCCCTCCCCAACTCTCCTTTTTGTATAAAAATTGTCCTAGCTGGTTTCTGAAAATGGGGATATTTTCTGATGGCACTGTGTCGTTTGAACAGAGTTCCTTCCACTGATTTTTAGTCACAGGACAGTTAAAAAATATTTTTCATATTGTACAAAACCTGAGATGTGTGCTTCTAATTAGTTTGGGGGGGGGATTGTTTTAAAAATTTACATGAGGAAACCCCGCCCCCTTCTGTGGTCAATAGCATCTGCTAAAATATTAGCAGACCTTTAGTAAAATCTTTGTAACTTCATAGTGCTCGTTCTGCCTGTCCATGATGACAGACAGTGAGCTATTGCTCTCAAGCTGCAGGAGCTATTTGCATGGGGGAGTTGGTGTCTCGCTGAAATACATACAGCAAGATTTTCTAAAAATACTGCATTGCCTTACCAGTGCAAAGAAATAAATGCACACATGTAAAAAGGTTGCATGTTCTTTGACTATAGGATTCTCTGCATGGCTTTCTTGCATTCTGTATATTTTAAAATTTGAACCGAAGGATCAAAAAAGTCCTGATGTAAGTGATGGCATCAGGAAGGCTTAATGAAAGTGGACACATTGCCACACTAAATCGGGGACAGAGTTTCTACAGGCCTGTCTATGAACAGAAGTTATCTGGTTTAACTAAAATCAGTTTTTAAACCAATTTAATTAAATCAGTGCTTTCCCATTTGTGCACAAACTTAGGGGTTTGTCTACCCAGGAAGCAGCAACATCAAAAACAACAAATAACCCTAGGTTCTTATACCACAATAAAGTGTGCACACAGGGTTTATACTGGTATAATTGATAAAGTTTTCCTGTGTAACTAAAAGGCCTGATGCACCTACTAGCATTAAATGGAAAAATTCAATGTGTAACATTAAGCAGGTGTGTAAGTCTTTGCAGGATTAGGGCTTTAAATTGGTTTCCAACTGGTTTATGTCAAGTTAGCCTCATCTGACAACTTAATTAACTGTAAGACAATTATAAAGCAATGTAAGTGTATCCATTTGGGGAAGTCTGCACCCCTTTAACTAAACTGATATAAGAATTGAGTTTAATTCAACTAGAGCAATTTGTGTGTAGACTACCTGTCTTTATCTATTGCAAAGATGCAGCAAAATGTAAACCAAAAAACCTGACTCCTGACTTCACTGCATTCACCATTACAAGGTGTGAATGTCACAAATTACTGAGAGCTACTTAAATGAGATAAAGCAGTCTTCTTATTTCCTTTAAAAAGAAAAAAGTGATTCTTTTTTTTAAAAAAAACCCCAACCAACCTGCTATTGTTTTTTTTCATCTTGCTTTTCGAAAAAGCTCCACCAAAATAAAGACAAGAAATGCAAAAGCTAGAATTTCAACAGCAATGTTAGCCTGGTCACAGTAATCTTGATTCTCCAATCCCTTGCATATAGTGCAGTTGTTTATATTTGTATAAAGTGGATGTAAAACACTATCAAATTCCAGCGCAAGGCATCAGACAATCCTTGTATATAGTATTCTTATTCCTGGTTTATTCATTGGTTATTAAAAATAGAGTATAATGGCTTGTGAAATGGAGTGGCTGTGCAATATGACGAGTTTACTTTGCAGCTGAAGTCCTAACTTCCATATTTTCTTCCTGTTTGTGATTCTTGAATGGGCAGCCTTGATGATACATTGTTTGTTGTATTTAATATGTGCATATACTGTACATGTAAACATGTTGAATATTTTTTTTTTAAAGGGTGAAAGTACAAAGGGGGGAAAATCCTTTCTTGTTTGTTTATGATGTATGAAGATTGACTCCTCTTTTCATCCTGTTGTTTTGGGTTGGGTTTTTTTTTTCTATTTCTGAAATCTTGACTTCCCTATTTTTGCTGGAGGGGATGAAGAACTTCAGGGAGGTAGTAACATCACAATATACTGAACATGAGTATACAGCTTTCTTAGTCCTAAATTGAGTGGAAGAGGAATGAGAAAACTTAAGGTTCCAGCCTGTTGTGATGTCCCTGTACTACTGCAGTGCTCCAGCAAGAAAAGAGAAACCACGACCTGATACTGCTGATGTGTTTAAAAATAAAGCAAAAGAAAAACTCACCTTAAAATAGTGAGAAAAAAATGTCAGGTCATCTTCATACATCATAAAAGAGCAATAAAGAGCACAAATAATATAATATTTGCTAAGCAAGTTTAATCTGAGAAGTCATAGATTAAATCTTCGTTAAGATGTTATTACTATAGAATGTAGGCTACTTGGTTTCTATAGGCTTATTCATGTGAACAAGATTACTTACATATCAATTTATAGGATTGTGGGTTGCTGCCTGAAGCTTCAGGCCAATATTGCACAATGCACCACAGTCTCAGCAAATATTTTAGCATTATTTTACCACTATTGCAGGGATGGTCAATAGTGGTAAAGCATATGGTTAGTCTGTATCAACTACTGCAACAGTTTGGCTCTAATGGGGTCGAGTGAGGTGACATTTGAATCAAAAAATTTTTTCGTTAGAGTCCATGCCACTAATTAAATTAAGGATCAAAATATCTGCTTTGTAATGAAAAATAAAATGTACACGTTACCTATTGTAACTGTTAAGAATGCAGTACCCAAATAAAAGTCTTATAAACATCTTTCCTTATTCATGTCTTTCCCCTCACTTTTCCAGGATGTGCTCCTAACTCATTTGCCCATTATGGCCATCACTTCAACTGTAAACTCTTTGGAGCATAGGACCTTCTTCCTTGAGCTTTCTTTGAAACCCCGACTGTATTTGTGGTCACTAGAAAATAATCATTACTACAAATAAGAACAGGATTGGAGCAGGAAAAGTGTTGGTTGACTTACCTTTGCTGTCTAGGACACAGAGGAAGAGAAGATGATGTGTCTCTGAGGTCATAGTCCCACTGAAAATGTCATCACAATATCACACAACAATATATTTTTCATCCTTCCGAAGCCACAATGTGGGAAACTCTCCCTGTACAAGGATCATCAATTTCACCCCCATTGTTTTTCATCTGTTTCCCTTCCCTCTCCTCTCCCTCTCTCCTCCCCTCTTTCTCAGTTGTCCCATCCTTCTGTCCTACATTTCTTCCCAGAGCCTGCTCTTCCCTATCACTCGCACTTTGTCCCTCCTCTTCGCCATGCTGAGGATGGTGTAGAAATGCTATTCATTCTGTCTCCACACTGTCAGATCTTCTCCTCTCCTCCTGACTTGTGCCTTGCTTCCTCCACATGTAATACAAAGACAAGTTGGATGCGGATCAAAAGTGATTAGCCTGCACTAGAGAATATTGACATTGCCACTTCCATTGCAACCCTCTAGCATGTATGTCACATGCCTTGCCTCCACACAAGAACTTCCAATGGGAATTATTATTCACAGCACCATAGGTATAGCTCTTTTCCTGAGCATCAGTAAGTTCTGTCACTCTGCTCCATTGTGGTGCCTTTGTAGACAGCAAGGATTGGTGCAGTGGCTGCAATGGGGCAATTGGTCCTTCCATGCAATTTCTCTAGGCTATTGCCCCACCCCTTTGACTGCCCAGAGCATGGGTCTGTCACCTGTCAAGACATTCCCTGACCAGCTGCATGCAGGGCCAGGGCACTAAGGCCATATTCATCTGGTCTCAGGTTACCTAGCCTCCTTACCCCAAAACCCCAGCTCAGAAACCAGCAACAAAAGTCCACAAATGTAATGTAAAATAAAATAAAATATATTTAAACTCCACTGAATGCTTCTAAAAACGCCACCTGGAAGACAACATTTTTTAGTCAACACAGAATGTAATGTAACTGATAAATGAATGCACCCACATCATAAATGTGGTTTGTTTGTGTCAGTGCAGTTAAATTTGATCCACAGATATTGAAACAAATCAGAAGGGCTTCTACATTGTCAGTAAAGTGACCCACTAGGAAAAGCTCTCAGCCTTTTCCTGAACAGTTGTCAAAAAAAGCATAAAGTTTCCTAGGATAGCTGCATGCACCTTTTGGAAGCAAGTGGCTGTGCCTACCCCCACATTTTTCTTTCCCTCTCAGCATTGTAATATCAACAATGGGCAGCAACAGTAAAAGCACTAGAATAGTCTGACTGTTGCATTTTTAACCCCATGTTATCTGACCCTGGTCAGAATAAATCCAGGTGTTACAATGGTAAAACGCCAATGGTCAGGATATACTAATTCTCCCACCATCACTAATGTCCATGGAGCTGCCCTGATGGTAGTATTTGGTGGGAAGTATTAAGAAAGAAAATTAACACTGCAGATAAGATCAGTAGCCTGGTGAGGAAAATGCCAGAAAAAATGCCGAGAATTGGGATGTCTTGCATTATGCAGGACTTTGAAGAGGTATAGCCAACAATGAGCTAATCAGAGCCAGTAGCAGGTGAGGACTATGTGAAATATAACAATGCTACCACCTAACAGTGACCTACCTTTTTACAGAATAGTTGTAGCAGGAAGGGGAGAGACAAAGATATTGGAAAAGGCAGTGGAGTGAGCAGGAAACAACGCGAAGGATAGTAGGGGAGGAAAGGAAAGGGAAAAACAATGTACGGTGCAGCCTACCAGCTCTGAATAGTGTATAATACAGTATAGACCCATATAATACATAGTAATGCCTTGATCATGTCCTGAAATTCTCATTGTGTGTATTTAAATATCTCCTAAAATGAGCTTATGAACTTAACATATGCACATAAAAAACCAAGATCTTCCATGGCCATTCTGTAGATCCCCATCTTCAAGCATCTGATGAAGTGGGATTTTCTCTCCCTAAAGCTCATGCGATAAATAAATTTGTTAGTCTTTAAAAGTGCCACCAGATTTCTTGTTTGTTTTGCTGAACTAGACCGACATGGCTACCCCTTTGGATCTGTACATAGTAGCTGATTGTATAATGTGCTTAGCAGTTTGTATATCAGAAGAGCATAATATTCTGTACTTCCAGGGCCAAATGCTAAAACCCTTATTTAGTTTTTCCTAAGTCACATTCTTATTGAAGTCAGTAAGATTGTGTTTTATTTAAGGTTTGAATACAAACTAAACCGCACTTTCTAATTTCCTTGTTGTTTGTGTTACTAAAACAGCCCAACAGTATTGTAATAATTCTCTCTCTCTTTTCCATTTCTCAGCTCTTCCTTTAAAAGCTTAGTGTATTTGGGGAAAAAGCAAATGTATCAGGAACAACAATAAACAAAAGGCTCTCTAGCTCTTATTGTCCACTTGGGCTCCTTGGCAGGGGAAACGACAAATTCAGATTGGAAATAAGGCATACATTTTTGACTGTTGGGGTAATTAACCATTGGAATAATTTACCAAGAGTCCTCCATTAATTATTTTGGGGAAGTTCTGTGATCAGTGACATACGTGGTCAGTCTAGAACTCTAAATTATCACAACAGTGCCTTCTTAGTCCTGCCTCAGTGCAGAGACCTGGACTAGATCAGTGGTTCTTAACCATGGGTATGGGTAGTTTTGCAGGTACACAGTCTTTCAGGGGTATATCAATTCACCTAGATATTTGCTAGTTTTACAACAGGCTACATTGAGTGAAATCAGTACAAACTAAAGTTTCATACGACTTCTTTATATTACTTTATATACTACATAATGAAATAAAAGTACAATATTTATATTCCAGTTGATTTATTTTATAATTATATGGTAAAACTGAGAATGTCAACAATTTTTCTGTAGTAGTATGATACAACGCTTTTGTATATTTAGGTCTGATTTTGTATGCAGGTGATTTTTATGTGAAGTGGAACTTGAGGGTGCACAAGATAAATCAGACTCTAGAAAGGTAGAGAGCCACTGAACTAGATAACCTAACAAGATCCCTTCCCGTCCAACATTTCCTGTGATTCTGGCCTTGGAATCTATTAATCAGTTAACTAGTTTGACTCATGGTCCCCAAATTGAATCTATGGATTTCAGTTAGAAAAGCTATTTTATATGTATAAATTAAGCACCCCTGATAGCAGAGGTCACTGGGATAAACTAAACATGGAAATTCATAATATCATAACAAAGCTGACTTCACTGGAGCTATGACAAGTAACATCAGCTGAAGATCTAGTCCAGTGTTCCCAAGAAATGAATTCTCCTTATATGTTACAGATGGAGACAGGTGGGCATATTTTGGCTATCAGCAAAGCAATTTAATACAAATTTATGTCAGGCTTTGATTTACTTATTGAATATTTTAGGAGGGGATTTGAATGAAGATAAGGAATGTAGTACCACATTCACTGTCTTTGTTATTCAATGAAAAATTATAAAGCTTACCTATCACCTCTAGAAAGGATTTTCTTTAGAAGCCATTTCTCTCTGAAATGCTAAGTAGAACTTCTGCATTTGTAGTGACACTGGTGTTTGCAACTGTTACTATAGTAACTGTCTCCCTAACCACAGGCTGCTAAATGTATTGTTCTCGTTGTCTATTAAGCAATAAAGTAAAAAGATATGGGTGCTGTAAGAAAACCGCACTCCTGGGGATAGATGAAGGAAGTACTGTACAATAAAAGAGTTCTTTCAAACCATAATAACCAATATCCTATCATACTTTATTTACTTATGCCATTGAAAGGTAGCTCATTTTCCCTTCACAAAACTTACATGAATAATGTTAATACCAAATATAAACAATATAACAACCACTTCATAAAAGGCCAATAGACAAAGTAACAACCACTTCATAAAAAGCAGTAGCTCAGAACAGTTTTCATTTTTCTTTCATTTTAAATGGAAATAAAATCACTTAAGGCTTTTTAGGACTTTGGAGGATAGACTGAAGCAGCTATTCAAATAGGCCCTGATCCTGCAAGTGCTTTGAACATGTGCTTAACTTTATGCACAAGTAGTCTTATTGAATTCGGTGAAATCCCTCAAAGAAATAAAACCCTAAAATTGTAACAATTCCATTTTTTAAAAAGAATAATTTTCAAGTTAATATGAGGTTCAGCTTCCACAAACAACTTTAACTGATGTCCACTGTTATCTTTTGATATTATTGGGACTGAATAATTAGGTCCCCTCAATGACCTGTCATAAAAATAAAAACAAAAATAAGAAAAAGAATGTCACCAACCATCCTAATAGTATACTGTTAATTTGAATATCACATATTTGTAAGGAAATGTCATACCATAATAACATATAGTCAATTACTGGAATTCAAATTCAAATTTCAATTCAATTACTAGAATTGAAAGAAGTTGGAATCTTCCCCCCCCTTCCCTTTGTTTATTTTGCAGCATTTTGTACACAATGGGTATATCTACACCAGAAAAGTTAAGTTGACTTTGTTAAGTCGACTTAAAGTTGACTTTATTAAGTCAACTTAACAAAGTGGACTAAGTCGACTTAAAGTTAAGTCGACTTAACTGCCCTTAAGTCGACTTAATAAAGTCGACTTAAGAGTTACTCCCCGTCCACACCGTCCTTAAGTCGACTTAAACAGTCGACTTAAGGCTTAAATCGACCTAATGGGAGGTTGTTATTAGGTCGACTTAAGCTTTCATTAAGTCAACTTAAGGAATTTCTTAAGTCGACTTAATGAAAGTCTGGCGTAGACATACCCAGTGAGTTTTACTTTTCCCTGTGTCACAATCAGTTAGGCCCTGAACCTTGCAAGTGCCTCCAAACAAGTAAACCCATATGACGGTAGCAGACTCACCCTGGGATTCCCCTGTGCACCAGTGCTATTGCCTTCAGTGCACACATCAAAGAATTGAAAACCACACTTAAATGCACACAACCTTAACTACAATCTCTTAAATTATGATTTTGTTGTTATGGAACTGCCATTTGTGGTTTCTCATAGCTGACTCTGAGTTTTGCAATTCAAACTGGGTTTCAACCACTTTGATTTGTATGATTTGTATCCTGCCCCAAATCACTATTTGGGCATAGAATGAATTTTCTGAGAATTCACAAGTAAATTAATTAGTTTTGAATTAAAATTTAATTAAAAATAGGTCCATAAAGAAATTTAGCACCTAGTATCAAGCTGCTTGCTTTTGTTTTGGGGTTTTGTTTGTTTGTTTGTTTGGTTTGGTTGGAGGTTGGTTGGTTTGGATCTAGAATGATCTTAATAAACAGACTTTTCAAACTTCTTATATAGTTAAAATTGACTGATATTTCATTCACTGAATACTTTTGACATTTTATTTTAAAAACAAGTCTTAAAAGGAATCCAAGATATGAAGATATTAAGATATGAAAATAAGTAGTTAAGGCAACAATACAACCTTAACTCTGCCCTGTAGTGACATCATGGGGATGGGGGAAAATAACCTAATATGCCTTTAACTAGAGGTCCCCTAGTTAAAGGCATATTAGGTTGTTTTTAGGAATTACACACTTAGTAGCTTGTGTAGGCTGAATTCATTGCACACCTTCAGGACACCTTATATCCTTCTGTTCTTCCCATAAGCACCTTGTGTATCACCCTTCCATTCCACTCTATTCTAGGGATTTCCTGCAACCCTCTCATAACTCCTGCAGCTTTATGTCCCCTCCCCACTTTTCTCATATCAATGTCCATGAGTCTTTACCCCCATCTCAGGACCTTGCCCCCCTTCCACCTTCTCCCATGTGTCCCTTTCCCCTTTGTCCTTCATAACAGGGTCCCTCAATCTCCCCCTGCTGGAGACTGTGTACCTCCATTCTCCCACTTCCTGTACCCAAGGCCACCCATACCTGGGTCACCATTTATCCCCATGACAGTGGTTTGTGCATGCCCCCATTTTCCACCCCTCCATAGGGGTATGGTTATGTTGCAAGGTGTTAATGGCTGTTGTTAGCAAGGCTGGATGTCCATTTAAGGACAGTAGGCATGTGCATAGGGGTGCCTAAACAGTGGCAGATTACAACCTGGGCCAACAGAACCTATGCCCAGGGGCCCATATCAACTTGGGGGCTTTCTGCATGAGTGCTAGGACTCTGGCCCTGCACCCACTCCTATTCTCTCTTGGGTTACTGCTGCTCTGCTCCTCTTCTTCCCCAGGGCCCTGCCCCCTGGCCAGTCCAGAAGTTGTGGCCTGGGGTGAGCATATTCCCCTTGCCTGGAGCCGGCTGAGGTGGTCATCCCAGCCCCCCTCACCTCCCTAACACTCCCTTGTGCACAGCTGGCCCAGCCAGCCCCTCCCCCCATTGTGAAAACACTAAGGTTAACTGTAGGAGAGATGCTGAAAAAGCTGTGCCTAGGGGTGTGTAAAGTGTAAATCCAGCCCTGGTCATTAACCTGATCTTTGATCTACAGGCAACTGCAGAGGTTCTGCTAAACCATGCCCTCATACCCCTTCTGGTTTTCCCTCAGATCAGGAAGGAACTATCTACCAATGCCTAGAACATTCCCTGAAATATTGGAATTAGTCAGATATGGTGCTCAGAAGATATTCAGGTGTATCCATCTGAGCCGGGCCTTGCAAGCCAGGCTAAACATTAGTTTAATCTATCCTAGGAATAAAAACATTTATGCACTGTTCACAATTATGTGGCTATTACATGGCATCATTACCTATTGGAGTTAGGGATGTGGGGTGCCATAAGTAGTTCCAGCCCTTAAAATATTTGCATTTCTTTTAAATTTAACCTTAACCCTCAATTTCCTGGGTTTGTGATGCTCGGTTTGGGGATAAGCACCATATTATGCTGCTATTTTTTTTTAGTTATGTTCTCAGTGTTAACTTTATTTGAATATAAATTCTATCTGGGTGTACAATAGCATACATGCATTTATTCATTAAGTCTGCGTGGGGAGTTGATAGCAAGTATTGGATATAGCTGATTTTGTAATTGAAAAGCCAGAAAGTAAACCTACAGTAATCAACCTTAGTGTTTTTGAAAGGGCAATTCAACCTTTGTTTCATTTGTGGCCCTGTACAAAATTTCAAACAGCAACAGATTCTTTTGAAAATCTTAGACATAGTCTGCAGACCCCCAGGTTGAAAACCACTGCTGTCAGGTAAGAAGCACTGAGGCCAATAAACATTTTCTTTTCTCTGGAAGGCATAACTTTCAGTTTCACTGATGACTAAATTGTGAAGTGTAGCTTTGGGAGGAAAGAAGAGTTGAGGGTAGGAGCAGTGGTGAAGTGGGTGCCTGCATCAGATGCACGGAGGGTGGCCGTAGCTAACCGGTGGACAGGCAGGGCGTGGATTGTTTCCCTTGCTTTATGCTATGCAAGAAAATCCACTTTAGCCAGTTTAATGATGTCCCTGTGAGGGCGGGTTGGGGTTGTTCAGGGGAGGAAATACAGTCTAAAGCCGATGTTACATACACACACCCTGCTTGGGTGTTGTGCCTGAGGGCTGGGAGCGCTGTGCTGGGCTGCAAAGAGCTGGTTGGCAACACGCCCGCCGGCGGACCGGGGCTGGGCAAATGCCACAGCGGGTCGCTGCCGCCCTCCCACAAATGGGGGGTGAACACCCGTGTCCTGGAAGGTGAGGGCCGGGGACAGAAAAGGTGTCTCTTCTGCCCATACCCGGCTGCCGCTGCACCCCGCCTCCCGGCTCCACAGGGGCCGCCCGCGGCGCGGCCAGTCCCTCCCCCCAGGGGAGCAGCCGGCGGCGGAGCGGGGAAGGGGAGGGTCTAGCGCTCGGCGCACCGAGCCGGGCACGGAGGGAGCTGCCGCTCGGGCGGCTCCTGCCGGGTTCTGGGCCAGAGACGGCGGCGGCATGTCCGAGGCAGGCGGGGCCGGGGCGGTAGCGGCAGGGGGCGGCGGGGCCGGGGGGCTGCAGCAGGGTTCCCCGGCCGCGGGGGGGTTGGCTGTCTGTGGCCCGGCCCGCGCTGCCGCCGCCTCTGCCGAGAGCCCCGGGAGCGGCGGGGGACCCGGCTCGGCCCGCAGCGCGGGGAAGAAGGCGCAGCTGCGCTCCGCTCCCCGGGCCAAGAAGCTGGAGAAGCTGGGCGTCTACTCCGCCTGCAAGGTACCGAGCCGGGCCGCGGCGGGAGGGCCGACAGGTCCCGTCCTTGTCCTGGGGCGGCCCCTGCCGCTGGGGAAGCGGCGGCGCCCTGTTGGTCGGGCGCTGATTTGACAGTAGGCGCAAACAGGGAGGCCCCTAAAATGGAGCCAGCTGGGAGTGAGGGTGGAGGGGGCACCGCTCCCCGCGCCCCCTGCAACGCCCGCTGTCCAGCTGCCTTGTGCCTCTGTGCAACTTGCGCTATGCACCCCCCTTTATCCCTGCAGAGAACCCGGACACCCCAAGCCCCGCCCACTTCCCCCCCCCGCCACCGCACCCCCGCTGCGACCACCCCGTTCTGCTGCCACCTTTGCCTCGGGGCTGTCTCCGCCCTGCCGCTCCCACCCCTCGGTCACCTTCACCCCCGGCACAGTCTCCAGCCCCGCCCCGAGCCCCCTGTGCGCATTATGGCTGGAGCGCTGCCGCTTTGTGCCTTGTTTTGACACTTGCGCCGAAGATCAGCCCGAGAGGCGGGGGACCCCTCCCTCCGGAGCGGCAGGAAGAGGGAACTTGGCCGTAGGAGGCTGGGGGCGGGACGTCGGAGAATAGTGCCTGTTTCCGAAGAAATGGGGAGGGGGGAGGAGGGAGCGATTTACCGTGGGCGAAGCCAGTGCACGTGGCTGAGGGGAAGGCGATTTAGGCCAGCAGCACACACCAGCCCTTGTCATTGCTCTGTTGTTTGTTTGCTGAAATGCTGCCGCAGCAGCTCGCCTTGTAAACACAGGCTCTGGCGGCGGGACAAGCCCTCTTGCCACCTTGTTGTTTTAAGGCCAGCCCCCGCCCCCCCCCCCCCCCCCCCAGTTTGCAAGACGTGCTGCCCTTCCTGGCACATCCAGATGCCTCTGCAGTGGCCCCTGCTGGGTGCGCAGAGCTAGGGTGGGATCCGCAGCTGCATTCCCGGCACGCCGCTGGGCCCTGAGCTTGGCAGCAGCGCCTTTGTTTTGACAGGATGACAGCTGAAAGAGGCGGGGATTTCGCCTTGTTGCTTCTGCGGCCTCCGGCTGACAAAAACATTGTATTACTGGATTATCAGTAATGTGAGAGGTCAGAGCCCGGCAGCCATGGGTGGGGGAACTTTCCTAAGGCTCATCCTAAAAAGCCCCTCCTGTTATAGAGAAAAGAGGCCAAGATATATACGTTCATTCACCCACTAGTAGAGTCTGAAAGCTCCTGATTTTATTAATCTTTTAAAAACATTTGCTACCCTGGGAGCAAATGTTTTTAGCATCAGATGGCTGTTGATGATTTTAGCTTGATTCCCAGTTGGAAGCTGTTGGCATCACAAAAGCCACTGCAAGAATTGGCGCTCCTCTCTCAGTCTTGGCAGAGAGGCAAAGGAATGAGTGCAGGCTCTTAACTCCAAAAAGCTATCCCTACTGGTCATGATTTAGGCATTTTTGAGAAGTAGACTTTTGCTTTTATAGATAAATAGGCTAATTTAATCTTTGAGGTTATTAAGCTAGTGTCTCTCATGAGCATTTTGCTCATGTTAATTATTTCCAATACTGAAAAGCATGGCTAGAATTAGTGAGGTGAACATGAAAAAGAAAACTGAGCTAACTTGGGCAGTGATAAAGCAGAAAGCCTTATTGCCAGGGTTAAGTGCTCATGTCTGTGTATAGGTTAAGGCAGGATTATGAAGGAATATGTAACATTGCCTGGTGTTGTGGAAGCCTTAAACAGCAGAAGGCTGCATTTAGTGCCATGTGGAGGCATGTTAAAGAAACAATATTAATTTTAATTTCTTGGCTGTTTCCGAATTTACAGGGCATTACCTCTCAGTCTTCTGGATGTACATGGGATATACTAACAGTCCACCACTCTGGTAGAATTTAAAAGAGCAGCATGTCTAGTGAAAGCCTCAGGAAGATTGGCTCAGGTTACCTGAGAGATTGCTTATTCTGTATAGCCATGGCCCTTCTTAACACCTGCATTAATCAGAACAATGAAACTCTTGACCATACAAGGAGCCAGAGGCTTCTGAAGGCAGGAGAGGGAACCTTCATGTGAGCTGAAATTGATGATGGAACTCACTCCCCCAAGAATAAGAATGAACACAGAATGATCACTTTCAGAATTAAACGTGAAATTAATGTATTTGTTAACATCACACTCCTCCAACCCACAAACACAAGCAAGCAAGCAAGCAATAAGTTTCCAGTGAACTAATCAAGCCTTTTCTCCTTTAGGCTAGGAGGGAAGGAAGAAAGGGAGAGATTGCTATTTCTAAATGCTTGGCAGGTGCTCGGGTGCCAGAGTAATGGGGCTATATAAGGAATAGCATTTGCTGGAGGTTGCAGCAGTGAGGAGGTTAACTTGAATTTTCTGGTGTTATGTCTCAACTTTGATTCATTTTTTGTTTGATTTTGTAAGCGCTCAGATCACTGAAGTATATAATTAGCGTTCCCATTCATGCAGTAAGCATATGTGATTCCTGTAACAAAAGAGTAAATCTATGTGTGGTTGTTCACCTTAGAGAGCTCAGGGAATGTGCCTGTCATTCAGCCTGTTTGACATTCTCTAGTCCTTGTGTTTTTCTCTCCTCCCACTCCAGCGTGCATGACAGCAGTCAGCAGAATGGATTTTATTAGAATCAATATCCTTTGAGGCACTGTAAGTGGCAGAGGAAGAGAGAACATTGACTAGTGCTGAAGAGACATAACGGTAGAAGGATCAGAGAAAGTGAGAACATTGACTGGACAAAGACACTAGTGTATGGGCCTATCTGGTAGCAAGTGTTGCCATGACAGAGGGAAGACTTCCATAACACTACTTTCAGCATCTGTTCCTCTGGAAGCTGACTGTTCATACTTGCTTCTGTTGCTCTCTAATGATGCCCTCCAGCTCATCTTTGAGAGGCACTGGCAAATTCTGCAGGGAGAGTATCTATGATGCACAGGGCCTTTGGTGGAGATTAAAAAGGGAAGATTTTAAAAGACCATTCCCTACAGAGGATGTTGGAGATCACATACAAAGGAGAGGCAGGGCATAGAAAAGACAAGGCAGTTTTGCTAGAAAACAAGATGATAACAATAACTATATAGTCAGCATTACAAAGCTTTTACAAAAATCATTTTCATTAATTTTAATCCATGATATGTAATAACTTAACTTTTCTATGTAAAGTACTTTTTAAAAAAGCTCTCTGAAACCTCAAGTTAAAGTGCACAGTTTACTTTAGAAAGACAAAATAGTATACAATTAAAATGAATATAAAAACACCCATTTACATTGGTATGCTTTGTAGTGCATGGAAATGGACACTATTATAAATATGAATGAATTCATAAATATTTATTTCACCCAGCATGAGAATGAGCATTTGAATGCAAGTTTGGTAATCATTGATATGAAAATAGCCCTGTGTGACTTTCAATCATGAATGCATATTTAGTGGAAGGAAAAAATCATTGCCTTCTCTCTCTCTCTCACTCACACACACACACACCCCTTCCCATGCTATAAACTGAGTTTAATTGGGAGCTCTATAAATGTCTTTAAATATGTTCTATTTTTATACTCAATGTTTTCTATATAATAAAACATAATGATATTGTATTTTTATATGTATCATGGTAATTCCTAGTGGTCACAACTGTGATTGGCACCCATGGAGTTTGGCACTGTACAAACACTTAGATCATGTATGTATTGTGGGAATGATATTGGCACATCAGTGCAAATGGAGCATAAAGCAATGGAAAGGGTTTTTTTGTTGCTCTGAGAATACCATCTTCCAAAGTGACAGTAGTTAGGTTGACAAAAGCATTTTCCTATTGATCTTGCTGGGTCTGCACTGGAGTTTAGCTGTGAGGTTCAGGGGTGTGATTTTTTGAGTGTCATAGGTATGTCACCCTAAATTTAAAGTGTAGATGAGGCTGGAGTAGGAGGCAGTCCTTTCCCTGAAGAGCTTAGTCTATCTAAATAAATGAGAGAGAGAAAAGATGAGAGGAGAAATGAAGAGGTGAAGTGTGTCAGATAGCAAATTAGAACCAGGAGTAGAATCCAGGTTGCGAGAGTCCCAGCTCAGAGCTCTACTGGACAACATTGCTTTGCATCAGGCTTTAGTTGTGCACTGCTTTTGTAACTTCAGATCCTGCAGTGAACTCAGTGAGGGTGGACCCCTATGCTCAGGTGGAGTCCCATTTCATGTGAAAATAGGAGCTGATGATGTTATATCACTTGTTTAGTATAATATTTCTGTCTTATTTAATGTTACCTGCTTTATAGGACTGACTGAGATGACCCTTGACTGTTGACCTATTGCTTAGCTTTGTACTCTGGGAGCATAATTCTTGGAAGCTTGTTTGAATGATAAATTAGTGGGTAAAAAAGGGTTGAAGTGGTTGTCTGGCCTATGTATAGTTCCCCAAGCTCAGGTGGTGTTTAATGCTTTCTCATTACCAGTTTAAAAGCTGGGGCAAACCTGTCTAACAAGGTTTTAGGGCCCAATCCAGCTTCCATTAAAGTAAATAAAAAATCAGCCATTGACTTAAATATATGGGACTGGGGGGGGAGTGGAGAGGAGAGCTTCATGTTTTCTTTGTTGTTATTAATGAACTCCTCTAGTAGCCTACAACTACTGTAAAAGTGATTGCAAAAGCAGAATTATTCAGTTGCAAAAATTTGTCTTCAGAAATCTAAGGGCTGTACAGAATGCTTTGGTCAAATGGCTTTATTACTTTCTTTATATGTGGGTGATTCTTCACAACATGATATATTTTGTTGGACCATACTCTGAATTCGAATAGGAACAATTAGGAAATCTTTTGCAAAGGTATCAGCATTTCTGGTTTTGTCTGCGTTAAGCTTCTTGTGTAAGAGTTTATCATTGATTTTGAATTTACTGCTTCCTGGGGAGAATAGACTTTGCTAAATTTTGATACCATAGCCAAACTGACTTTGTATAGGAGGGGAAAAATATTTTCTTTCTAATTATGAAGGAAAAATAATGTTGTGTAACGATTTTGTTTTCCTCCCTGGAATTTAGTGATTAAGGGATGTAATAGGTTTAATTACTAAATTGGTCAGTCCTCTGGACTTCAAAGAGACAGATGTAATGCCTCGCTTAAAAAGCCAATTCTAAGGCCATGCCTACACTAGAAAATTGTTCCACAATAAGTCTTTGCGCTGTAATAAACGCATTGTATTTATAGCGCAATTGCACGTTCACAGTGCGCTCCTTATAATGCAAAGGAGTGTCCACACTGTTCTTTGTGTTTCCTCAAGAAAGAGCATTGAATTGTGGGCACATATCCCACCGTGCCACTCATCAGCTTCCAGCGCTGGGTAGAAGGAGAGGAGCGCTGAGCACTGTGGGTAAATTTACAAGTTCCCCTGGGACACTGTTTTCTTGTTGTCATTCACTATAGCTGCTAGCCACTCATGCTCTTTTTCAACCTTGACCCAGGAAACAATTCAAAAGTTCCCGGGACTCACATGAGGGAGGGGCTAGTCACGTCAGAGCAGCGGAGCCAAGCAGAAAACAAGAGTGCTCAGGCTTGGAATTCTGGGACTTTTCCAGAGGCCACTTATTGCGGAAGAAAATTCCATCAGTGTTCACACACACTTTATAGCACAAGAGCTGTTCCTCAATAGGAGTTAGGACTCTTGTACAGGTGGTATTATTGTTCTGGTATAACATGGCACTTGTAATGCAACAAGGAGCATTCAGGTGTGTACGGTAGGCTTGTTTATCTGCAATAAGACGGCTTATTCTGCAATAACTCTCTAGTGTGTACAAGATCTCAGGCCATGTACACACTAGAGACTTGTCTTGCAATAAAGTTGTTGCCAGACAAGCAAAGCGTTATAACTATAACCGTTTCCACCGTCCACACAGCACTCCTTGTAACAAAAAGAAGCATTCACACACTCCTTTGAATTTTTGTTACAAGGAGCAGTACATGGTGGGCACCTATCCCACCATGCCCGGCCACAGCCAGCCTTTGGGCTGGCCACGGGGCTCTAGCGTCCGAGAGTGCTGGCTTCCCGGCGGCAGAGGAGCCCCAGGGTTCCTGGGGTCCAGCAACAGCGGAGCTCCTGCCACTGGGGTTCCAGGAACCCCAGTGGTTGGAGCTCTGCTGCCGCCAGGGACCGGGAACCCTGGTTACTTGTCAGTTTCACTGCTCTGTTAGAGCAGTGAAATTAACAAGTATGACAGCTCCGGTGTCCCAGAGTGGCCTTGAGTGGCATTCTGGGACACTTCCGGAGGCTGTCTAAAGCGCAGGGAGTGTACACGTTCAGGTAAGCATTACCACTCTCCTTTGAGTGGTTTACCTGTTGCATGGCAAGAGGGCTGTTGCCGCGCAACAAACAATGTTTGAGTGTGTACGCTCTCAGCGTTATTGTGCAGTAAGGAGTCTTACCGCGCGATAAAGCTGTAGTGTGTACAAAGCCTCAGAGTCCTGGGGTATTTTACCTTACAGCTAACCTAACTCAGAATCTGTACCTTCTTGTACTCATTTCACCATCTTTAAAATGGAGATGCTATTTCTTACCGTGTGAGGCATAGTGCAATGTCACCCATTAATCTTCTTTAAGCATTTTTAGAACCTTAGATGAGAAATTGCATGTGCAACCTTAAGTTTGGCATTTCCTGACTTTTGAATGCTTGATTTTGTAATCATGTTGTAATTCCAAAATTAAGACAAACAAACCAATATAGACCTACCCTTTTATAGAGCAGAGGTTTTCAGCCAGGGGTGTGGGTATCCTTAAGGGTATGCAAAGGTTTTCCATGGGGTATATCAATTCATCTAGATATTTGCCTGTTTTACAACAGGCTTCATCAAAAACACTACAAAAGTCAATGCAAAGTAAAATTTCAAGCAGAAAATTACTTTTTATACTGCTTTATATGCTATACACTGAAATATAAATATAATCTTTATATTGCAATCAATTTATTTTATAAGTATATGGTAAAAATGAGAAAGTAAGCAACTTTCCAGTAATAGTGTATTGTGACACTTTTGTATTTTTATGTCATATTTTGTAAGCAAGTAGTTTGTGAGGTGAAACTTGGGGGTATGCAAGACAAAGAAGTACAGTAGCCTGGAAAGATTGAGAACTACAAATGTAGAGTACGTGAAGTGTCCTATTTTCAGTCTCATTTTGGACATAATATCACTGTAAATGGTTCTAAAGTGCAGGTCAGCCATTTGACTGTTGGACAGCATATAAAATTAAGATGTTTTTTGGTTATTCTTGGTTCCTGGACAACATACTTTCCTAGCCTTTGTACTTAATTACATGTAACGCAGAAGTATTATGAGGATTCAGTGGTACACATTTTTTACATTGCTTTTAACAAGTAAAGTGCATTGTAATTGCTAAGTTTTGTACTGACCCAAAGTTCTCCAGGCCAGTATGGGTTGGGGAGGTAAAAGTGTAGCCGTTGAAACGGTAACCAGCTATTTAAACATTGAAACGTTTAAACAGCTGATTACCGTTTAAACAGTGGGAGGGGAGCAGCAAGTGCTAGGCTCAGCGGCTTGGAGCCCAGAGGGTAGCTGCAGCTGGGCTGGCTCGCCACCAGTGAGAGCAGCTGGGCAGCACTTGCTGGCCAGGAAACAAGCCAGGGAGGATAGTCATTGGGCTTGGCTCTCCGTGAGGTGGGGAGACGTGGAGTCCAGCTGGGCTCACCTCGCAGGCTCTGCACCTCCCCATCCCGGCAGGTAACCAAACCCACTATGACTATTCCACTCCCACCCCGCTGGGCTCCAAGCTTCCCCGCCAGAAAGAACTTCCCAGTTGTGGCTACCCCTCCAGTGTTTAACCGTTTAAACATCCTATTTTTAAAATGTTGAAATGTCTTTTAAATTAAACTTATTACATTAATTTTTAAATCCCTACTATGGTTTGGGGATGCTTCTAAGGTAGTATATACAGTCACTTATTGTGGTCATTTAAGGAACAGTGTTCATGTGCTCTAGGCTGGAAGGAAGAGGATCAAAATGAAAATCCTTGAAGGCTGTGGAAAATGGAAGTATCATAAGTGTCTTTTATTAAATCCCTGCAGATGGCCTAGAAAAAGCACTACAGGGATTGTATGTACTAGGTCAGATACTACACCCAGATACCTCCCCTCCTTCCAAAAGACTGCTTTTGGAGCTAAATTAAGTTTTTGAAGAGGTAATTTCATACTTCTAACAAAAAGCAGATGAGTGACATGTAGAAAGAAAAACTGGCACGAGAGGCTCAGAGAAAGAAATGAATGAACAAAACATTGTGGAAGACTCAAAATAACTCAACGGGATATAATTTAAGCCACTAAGGAATGTACATTGAGTATTCAGTGCAAAATATTTGCACCGTCAGGGTCCATGATGAAGGTTTAGTTATCAAGAGGAACTTATTTGGGTTATGCTGCCTTGTTGCTGACTGAGCTTTTATACGGTATCTGATGCTTTATGCTGAGTTTTTAATTTTTAATGTTTGTTTGAGAGAGATCTCCGGAATGTTGGAATAAAAGAATTGAACATCTGCTTCAAAAGATCTGGCTAGGTTAGGAAATACAACCGAGGGTAGAAAAAATTTGCCACTGAACACATTTTATGTTCTGTGGGAGGGATGATATTTATTTCTGGCAGTTTAACTGAGCTGTTATGCTACTCATACATCTGTTTGTTTGCATCTGTGGTGTTAATTATCGCATGATGCTAAAGTTTGTGTAGTTACTTGCTGTTTATGGATTTAAGGATTTGGAGTAAACATTGTGTTGTGTGCCTGTGTGAAATGTTTGCTTATATTCATAGGAAATTGTATTAGAATTCTTTTGCCCAGCTTCTCTTACTATTTTTGTTAGACGTGACTGACACAGCTACAAGCTTAATATTTGAATGACTTTTTTCTAGCATTAAACATTGCCTTTTGTTAGAGTCATGCTTGTGTGCGAGTGGGAAAAAACCCGATTCCTAATCCTTTTAAAAAATATTCTGGTTTCTATTTTTGAAAGCTTCTTTATTATTATCTTTTGAATTTTCCTTAATGATGCTTTAGTTATGGTCCAGGCTGTTTTCTTTTTCTCACAAATAATTTGCATTAGGGCAGTGCTACAATTCTACAGTTACAGTTAAAAATTAGAAACTGCAAAAATTAGCAGTTTCATGGTAACATCATTTTTCTCACAAATTATGTATGGGCAGTTTGGTTGGCATCAGGTTTTGTCTTGCTTCTTACCCTAAGAAAAAATATGCTATCAAACACTCTCAAAGGGTACGTCTACAATGCATTAAAAGACCCATGGCTCAGCTGTCTTGGGCTTGTGGCACTATACAATGAAGCGCAGACATTTGGACTCAGGTTGGGCCCCACAAAGAGAGAGGATCTCAGAGTCTGGGCCTCAGCCTGAGTTTCTATGCTACAATTTTATAGCCCTGCAGCCCGAATCACCTGATCTGGGCTCTGAAACTCTGTGTTGCAGTGTACACACATCCAAAAAGATGATCAGGGCTCCCAGAAAGCTTTTCAACAGAGAATATTCTTGGTCCATACATAGGCACCATTTAAACCGCTGTCTTTGATTCCTAGTAACGAAACATAAACAGGTTCCATAGCCTTTGAGTGACTAAACTGAAAATTAGGATCCATCCTTGTCAATAGGCAAAAAATGAGTCCTTCTCCATATAAGCTGGACATCTATGGTCATCCAGATACTTATGTGCATAATCTGATGACTATCAAGGTATTTTTATTTGAAGGTTAGGAGAAAACAGCATAAAAGAATAGCCCAAAATTTACCAGAATTCCCATAAATCTCTCCAGACCCCAGCTTATTTGGAAAAAAAAAAAATTTCATGGGGCAAAAAATTGTTCCCATAAATCTCTCCCATAGCTCCCCATGTCCAAATACTGATCATTCCTTTTGCCACATACAGACTCACTTCCTGGGAGCTTAGTGGCTCCCACTTGCATCTGGTTACCCTCTCAGCTGCAGATAGCTGCTCACATTTCTGCTAACCATTCCAGGCCCAACCAGTAGCATGTGTGTGAGGAGAGGCAGGGAGAAGGGTGGCATGCTGATTTGTGCTTCTTTGGAACCTTGATGGGCAGTTCTGTCCAAGTTGACTTCAGCTGCGGCAAGGGCCATCTGCATCACTTCTAATGTGCCCGACTGAATAGGGGGCAGTCAAATTATCATTTGGTACTCGTACGGTATCACAGGGTTAAGTTGGTGGTGCCACCAGCCCTTCCAAATATATCCAGCAAATGGTAATTGCTCAATATTATGGAGGGTAAACATGGTACATGTTGTCCAGCAAAAAGGCGGCATCTGTCTTTGTAGTGCTTAGTGCACAGGTCACATGATTTGACTGAGTTGAAGAATTACCTCACTATAATCTACAAATATTTTCAGTTGTGATGCCTGAAAAGCTACAGCCTCTTTTGGGCACTGGTACCTTAGGTGAGTAAGGCAACTCAAAACCAGATAGGCTATATTAAATACTTAGTTTTCAAACCTTTTCTGAATATAATGACACGCAGGGTAGACATTAGTACAACCATTTGTGATGTTAAACTTATTTTTTACATTATTGTCTGTATAACTTAACTGAGAACCTGGTACAGGAAGTTACTGTGTATCTTGTTACAGTGCGGTACACAAGTATTTCTAAATATAAAGCAGAGAGGAGATGCTTTTCCTGTAAGGGTAGGTCTGCAGATTGGAATATGAATTCCGTTAAGAACATCCAAAGGGTCTTTAATTGCCTTGTTGCTGGTATTGCCAGAAGAAAAACAAACTTTTCAATACTGCCCTTGTACCAAGTACATTGCTTTTGAAGTGCTAGAATTCCAGAGGCACACTGACTCTTCAATCCCAGAATGTCTGGAATCTGGTTAATTGAGGCCCCACTTCCTACCTTATAGCTATTCGTGTTAGTTAAGTTCTACTGGGCATCTTTTGCCATCAGTATTTAGATTTAAACGTTCCAAGATAAGCAACAGCATTCCTGAGTAGAGGCCAGTGTTTCTGGAATTCACTTCTTCTGGTGGTTTGCCCAAACCTGTGGTTTGGATGTCTTTATTGCATGATGTATTGCTTATTTCATTTTGCTATGCTCTTCATTTGTCTGTTTTGTGTTGCCTGGTTCGTAGTCAGCAGTACAGAGGACAAGGCAGTGATGTGGATGCTCCTTGATGGGTGACCTATTTATTTTATTGTTTTACTAGTAAAAGTGACCAGATGATATAGGTATAAATGCCAGCAGATCAAATAGATCATGCTTGTCCAACCTATGGCCCGCGGGCCGGACTCTGGCCAGCCAAGGGCTCTTATCCGGCCACGGCACCTCCTGGAAGCTGGGGCTCCGGAGCATTTTTAAATGTCCTCCTGCAGCATGGCTGGCTGGATTCTGACAATCAGAGCTCCATCCAGCCAGGTGAGGGGTTGGGGAGAGTAGCAGGGGGATCAGGACCCTGTGCTGGGGAGCTGGGACCCAGGGACGTGCAGAGCTGGAGGGGAAAAGGGTTGGGAGCAGAGGAGGTGTGGAACTGGGAGGGAGCTGGAAGGTGATCAGCAGGCAGCGAGGTGCCTAGCAGGGGGAGAGGGAAGGAGGAGGGAGGAAGGAGGGTGGGAGGAGACAGGAGAAGCTGATCGGGAC
Source organism: Pelusios castaneus (assembly GCA_007922175.1). NCBI lineage: Eukaryota > Metazoa > Chordata > Testudines > Pelomedusidae > Pelusios > Pelusios castaneus. The sequence goes on from ML685787.1 coordinate 17,037,203, forward strand.
CAGGGAGGTGTAGAAGCAGGAGGAGAGGGACTTGGGAGGAGAGGAATGTGATCGGGGATGTGTGGAGCCAGGAGGGGAAAGGAGAAGCTGATAGGGACCAGGAGAGGCCCAGAGCTGGGAGGGGGAAAGTGATCCAGGCGGCCAGATGCAGGGCCAGCAGGAGAAAGGGACTGGGAGGGGAGGAACATGATCATGATGGGACGTGCGGATAGGATGGGAAAGGGGCTGGGAAGAAGGTGATCAGACCAGGGGAGGTGTTCAGCCAGGAGGGGAGGGGTTGGGGGGAAGGGAAAGGGGAAGGCAGAGATGTGCCTAACCGGGAGGGGGGAAGAAGGCTGGGAGGGCAGGAAGGTGATTGGACCTGTGAGGTGAAGTGAGGGGCCAGGAGGAGAGAAGGGGATTGGCAGGGGCTGGGGAAGGGGATATGTCCCACCACACTGCCCCCCATTCTTCTTTGCCACCCCTGCTCCCCATGCTCTTCCCAGCCATCCTACCCCTCCCATGCCCTGCTCCACCTCTCGCACCATGCTCCCCGTCTTCTCCCCTGCCACACTCCACGGCCACCCCGCACCTTGCCACCTGTGCTCTGTCATGCTCCCCGCACTCTTCCCTGCCATCCCATACAGCAACCCTTGCCCCGTCGTGCCTCCTTGCCACCTGTACACATTGACAATTCCTGAAAAAAAATAAAGGGAAGCCCTTTTAAGAGTCTCACAAAATGTGGTTTTATTAACAAATGAAAACTTGAGTACAGTTGTGAAAGTGACGCTTATCCATCCTCCCTACATTAATCTTTATATATTATTTGGAAATTGTGTTTAGGCATGAAATATAAGTTTCTGCTTTTATAGACCCAAATTGAGTTTGTAAACTGTTTTTATTTTTTGATTGTTTAATTTTAATTAATAATAAGATCAGTTTCTATGCCTTATCTATCCAAAATTTACTCACTGGCCCCCCCCCCCCCGAGTGAGGAAAAAATGGCAGTGTGGCCCCTCATACTAAAAGGTTGGACACTCCTGAAACAGATGAATGCGGCTTTTGCACAGAAGCTAGAGTGAGGACTTGCTGTAAAAGGAGTTGTGGTTTGGAGGGGTATGTTTGTTTTCTCATCGGGTATCTTCTGACCAGCTGGAAGCATGATGGGCTGCCACAGATCACTGTGAAACTCTCAGCTTTTAACTTACAAGTGCAACTTTATTTTCATGCATTATTAGAAAACATGAAATACATTAGTTGTGTGGTAGATACATTAATTTTCTATATTTTTTCCCTAGGCTGAAGAGTCTTGCAAATGTAATGGCTGGAAGAACCCTAACCCACCTCCTACCCCTCCCAGGGCAGATCTGCAGCAGACAATTGTCAGTCTTACTGAACCATGTCGCAGCTGTAGTCATGCACTAGGTAAGTATTTAGCATTTCTTGAATTTGCAATCCATGTTCTTAGACCCATAAGTCACAATGTAAGTGTTCTGTTATTCCCAGTTAAAAACTACGTTAAGAGGGAGTTACAGTTGGGTATACACATCAGGAATTTATGGTAAAATATATTAGAGATGTTGAAATAATCTTAAAAACACGTGCTACAAACCAGGAAATCCAGAGTTAAGGTTAAATTTAGATATTTTAAGGTATGGAAATGTACAGTTAGTGCACCAAAAAGCTATAAATTTGCCCTATAGTGCGACTATACAACAGGGGTGTCAAACATGTGGGCCATATGCGGGCCACGAACGCCCGTGACTGCACTCTGCAGGACCACATTCTCTCCCTAACACAGGGTGCGTCTACACTACACTTTCCTTAAGTTGACTTAAGGAAAATAAAGTCGACTTAATTAAAATTAAGTTGACTTTATAACACCACCTTCCTATTAGACCTAAGGCTTAAGTCGACTCCCTAGAGTCGACTTAAGACAGTGTAGATGTGGGGTAGCCCTAAGTTGACTTAGGGCTACACCAATGCCCTCCCTGCTGTGGGGGGGCACAAGGGGAGCCTGGCATGCCACCCCACAGGGCAGGGCAGAGCCCTGCTCACCCTGCCCCTATACCCTGCCAGGGTCCCTGTCCCCCTTTGCCCCATTGTACCTATGTACAATGGGGCAAGGGCTGAGCCCCCTGGCATTGGGCAAAGGGTGCCCCCTCCACCGCCGTGGTCCTCCCCTAGGTCCCCCCTAAGCCCGTAGAAGTCGACCTACGCGTCCAGTGTGGACGCTCTAGGTCGACTTTCTAAGTTCCCCTTTAAGTCGACTTTAATTTCAAGTGTAGACACACTAAGTTGACTTAACTAAGTCGACTTAAGTCGACTTAAATTAAGAAGTGTAGACATAGCCACAGAGAGAGAGGTCCTGCGTACCCAGTGCTCTGTGATGCCGTAAGAGCGTCAGGTCTCGTGACATCGTGGAGCGCTGGGTATGAGAGACTGCGCTCCACAAAACCACACTCTCTCCCTAACAGAGAGAGAGAAAGAGAGAGAGAGATTGCCAAACACAGTCTTGCATACATAGTGTTCAGCGATGCCGTGAGAGTGCCGTAGTATTTTGATGTATGGTATGTATGGCCCACTTGAAGTACGTTTAAGTCAAATCTGGCCCGCCAGGGCATCCCTGCTATACAATAATCCTATGACTAAAATAAAAGCATTTTAGTGTTTATAGTCTTAGATTAGATTAAATGGATTTTTAAAGCAGAGTTAGCTCCCATTCCCTTCCATCTCTCATTGCCAACATGATGGCCAGTCTTTATAGTACGGTTCTTCTGAAACTGTAACCTCCCTGAGCAGTGCTAAAACTAAGTGTCCATGTACACTACAAAATGGAACCATGCTTTTATGTTGTGGGAAATTGGCTGGAACTATTTTCTGCATATTGTTAACCTCTGAGCTACAGAAATAACCGTTTAAAGTCCATTGTGAAACTTGGTTGTATTCCAGCCAGGTTACAACATAATGATTTCTTACCAGTGTGGCCAGAAAAGAACATGTTTCAGGGACAGTTTTAAACTTTGTGGCTACCTAAGCTAAAGCATGATTGCTTAATGTGGTTATAGCATTGTTTTTCTGTCCATGAAGTCAAAAACCCCTGTGTTAATAACACATAATCCTACAACAAATTTCAGAACTATTTAAAATTAAACTTTTTGGTTGTACAGCTATGGTCTGAAATTACAAATCAGTTTTGTTAAATTATGTAACATCATCACAACAGTTTTTGTTTGTTTGTTTTTAAAGTAAGCAGTGTACTTTTTGAGGAATTATTCATTGCAGTATTTCTGTAGAGGATTTATTTACATATCTGCTCTCCTTTTTGTGCGTTCTATTGTTTAACCTATTTCTGGCTTTTCTTTATTTACTGTTTCATTGATGTTTCAGATCTCTTCTTTCATGCAAGAGAAGAATAGCAAATGTATAGCAACACATGAATTCAGCAGGTTTTAACAAGGCTGTTCATTTAACTTCTCAACATGTAGCATACTTTGTTGCTGCAGGGTCATGTGGTTAGGTTCGTTTATATTATGAAACCTTTTCACACCAAGCTGTTGGATACTGATGCCATTTCTTCATTGCTGCTGAATCCTGTTAGGTCCTGAGCCCTTAACTCTGCATCTTTGATAGGATTTGTAGGTGCTCACCTCCTTTCAGAAGAGCTCAGCACTTCTGAAGATCTGACTTCTGGTGAAAATCTTCGGTCACTCATTCACTTGGGAATCAGGAAAAGCAGTCCAGTGTTACTTTGAATATATATTACAGATCAGACCAGGTTCAGTGTTTCTGTTTCATTACTGCCACAGTGAAGAAAGATGAAGACCTGTCAACTTCTCAGCTGCATAATGAGGATGAAGTTTCGCTCAGAAGAGTTGAAATTAAAAAGGAGCTGACACTTACGTCTCAAGTGTACCTAATGTGTAAAGTGAACATTGTTCAGAAATATTTCTCAAGACATTTTCCCTATTTTTCTCACCCAGATCAGCATGTTTCCCTCTTGAATACTTTTAGAACCTTCAAGGTCATGAGATGTCTCTATTACAGCCACCTCACTGGCACTGTATTTCCTTCTGAGTGAGTGCTGAAAAGTAGTTATGCAGAAATTTCTCTACTATTCTAGGAGGAAATATGGTGTTGGCTTGTGTTTGTATTTTTTCAGCAATGAAGTTCAGTGCACAGTAAACTCTTCCCCACTCAAGACTTGTATATGCAGTTTGCTAGCTTCATTTAAGTTTAATATTTAGTCAAAAAAGTACAAAAGACTGTGGATGCTTATATCTTCTTAAATGAGGCTTAATTCTGTTTATCTTAAGTCTACATGCAGACTTTCACAGAAATAATTAACCTGGTATAAAATCACACCATTTGTTATTTTGGTGAAAGTCCATATGTGCATCTTCTTAGTTTAGACTGAGGTTCTTAACTGGATATAGCATAATCTGAATTCAGATTGTCTGATAGTGATAATTGGGCCTACAAATTTACCCTTATTATACATTGAATTGTAAAAATATATATGAAAGTTCTTAAGATGTTATGATAACCTATAATAGCAAATGTTGATGGAAAGTAAATGAAGTCAATTTCAATAGTGAATGTTATAAACAGGTGCAAGAGAACCCAGCAGACTAAATTAGTCTAAACAAAAGTGCCGACTGTTATGGTACAAGGAGAGTATTGAAATCATGCTTGGTAAAAACAGAAGATGTAGAACTGGAGATTAATTAACCAAGATTTATGTGAGGGATATTAGGCCTAATTGGTGGACAAAATAATGAGATGATGGACTATTCCAGTCCTCTCTCTTTTTGTGAGATCCTAAAGAAACAGATTGGGGAGTAGGGATGGGATGGGGGGAAATGAAAAGAACAGACACAGGCTACCAGAGTGAGCTTCACTATCATGGCTGATACTCCCACAGTCTCCTGGGACCCCATCCCTGGACCTTCTTTGTCCTGACCAGATCAGGCCAGAGACAGGGATTCAGATGACACTGTTACCTCTACCAGCTCTAGCTTAATCCTAGACACAGTGAAATGGACTTACACAGCAATAGCTCCAACTCATCTGAACTACTTTTTTCCCCCAAAGAACAATTATTACCATCTTTAACAGCATCTATGAGACTGTCAAATATATTTATTTTTCTTTTTAAGACTCTCCAGCTAAAGGGAAAGGGACCAAAGGATGTTGTTAAAATGAAAGCCTTATTTAATATTTTGCATTGTAAATATTTTAACTGTTTTTCCTTCTTTATTTTGAATTAAAAGGTTAAAATAATCCTTAATGGTGTGTTTGTCATGGTATTAAGTGGGCTGAGGTCTCTCTATATAGCAAACCCTGAACCTTGCTTAATGTTGTTTCATGTTGAACAATGAGTGGGTTTTGTTAACACCTTTAGCCCATTTATTTTATCTAAGTTAATACAGCAATATGCATACAGATTTATGTGGAAATAATAAGGCTTGACCTTAAACCAAGTTAGTTAAATGGTGGAATCCCCTTTGTGGACATTTTTGAAACAGTAATAACATCTACCAAAGGAAAGTCAGAGTAGCTTTAATCACCACCCATGGTTTTGCTACTAGGCATTCCTGTAATATTGATGCTTAATTCTTTTTTGTTAGATTGCTGAAGGCAGCATTTGCTGTTTCTGTCAAGCCACTGTAGACATTGAATTTATATGGATGCATAACAGTTTGAGTTTACTGCTCTTTTCTAGGGTAGTAAAAACAGAAATGATGGCTAAAGCTTTACTTCATTTAAACTATCCTTCCGATTTACACCAATGTAAATCGGGGATAATTCCACTGAAATGAGGTGTTACCCATGAGTGTGAAACCAATTGTAAGTGAGAGAATGACATTCTTAGATTTCAAGCTGTGAAGTACACATAGGGTTAAAGTGGGAGACTTCATGGAAGACTCTGCAGTGTCTTAAACCCTGCTATGTACATTTTATTGTGCATTTGTGCCTGTAATTTATTCTTTCATGGGTATATTAAAAGGTAAAGGATAACAAATTGGGATCCTAGTGAGACAATTCATTTGTTTGTTCTGTTTCTCAATAATAATAATGAGGAGGAGGAGGAACCCCTATTAAAGACAACACTTAGAACAGGGGTAGTTAATAGGTGTGGACCACAGGCCAAATCCAGAACAAAAGATGCTTTTGAATGGACCCTGAAATTTATTTATTTATTTATTATTTTCTCTGGAGTCTGGATCTTGACAGTAGCTTAATCAAGACATTTGGACCTTGACAAAAAATAATTGACTACCCTTGATTTAGAACTTCTCTGAAGCTGAAGATAAAAGGTGCTTATGTTAATCAAGGCACTTCTTCTAAATTCTAAAATTCTTCTACTGTATGTTCCTTACAAAACAGACTTTCTGTGGCATCAGAACAGCAGAAGCTGTTTTTTATTAAAAACATACTAAATCTGGAATAATCTTGGCTTTTCAATTGGGGTCTTCAACTGGTCTTTTGAACTTGTTATTTGATCTGTCTACTTGTCAGCCAAATTACTGTAGTGACATGAGTGTTATTTTACTACTGTGGTGGGCATGGCCACATTTTCCTGTGCATCTCGATCGGCTGGTAGACTCTCTCTTACATAGCAACTGATGTTTGTGGTTTAGTCACACTGGCTGCTGCAGAAGGATTTAAGCAGTGAGAGATTCTTGTGGAGAATTGCCTTCTTGCGAGGATTGATTGGACAGTGCAACTGTTGTGAGACTGCACAGCTGTGGGTCAGAGTTACTCAGTTTTTGGTAACAGTGGAGGGCACGAAGCATTTCTGTACAGATGGGCTTTCATGGTGGCCCACTAGATCCTAGGATTTAGAGGTTGGCTACCAAATGTAATTTTAAACAGTCCAGTAAATTGACATAATGATTTCAAAAAGTACTCTCACCAATAATATGTAAATGACAATCTGTGGTAAACACAAACTGTTAATACATTTGAAGGAGTTTTCAGTTGGGTTCACCCCATGGCAGATAGTTTGACTGTATGGCAGTGGTGACATATGACAACACAGAAGTAAAGAGAATATGTAAGATGCTGATAGCAGTTGTACAGGAAATAGATGTAGTTGGCTTGTAGTGCTGGTATGCTCTTTATTTGTTGGTTGTTACCAAGGGATGTATGTGTTTGTGCGGTTTCATGGTGTTTCTTTTTTAAAGTATGCTATCAGTTTTTAATGTGCTGCTGATCTAGAAGAGAAGAATCATTACTTTAGCAAAATCAGAACTGATAGTTGGAAGTATTAAACTTTCCTATCTTGGTGGAGGACAAAATTGGGATCATTATACTTTGCCTGGAACTCAAAGTATTTTTAAATGAAGGAAGTTAGCTTATGATGACTAGCTCATTTTCAACTGGAGAATGTTAGAGACATAAAAGGTTATCTTGAAAACATTCCTTTAAGAAGAAAAGAGTGGAGATGCTCTTAAATATCTTGCACTAAAGTCTTTTTTCAGTCACATCTGTACAAATCCATTGAAGTCAATGGATTTGCATAGAACTGATTAAACTTTACAAAACAAAACATCACCTCTGAGCTGATTTAAAAAAAAAAAAAGGAATTTCAACTCAAGGGGCATTTCCCCCTAGAAATCTTAAGTGCTTGAGAATAGGAGCATTTGATGGAAATATCTTCTCAATTTTAACCAAATTTTCACTTCTAGGACAATATGAATAATTTTCCAGCAGGCTTCTTGATGTTAAGAGGTTTAAAATTTATTGTGTTAAAGCTTGTTTGTTGGTTTATTGTGTTAAATTTATCATGTTAAAGTTTTTTTCACTTCTAAACTATATTCTGGGAAAGCATTTCACAAGAAGAGGTGAATATGGTCCTGACCCTGCAAACATTTATGGATGTCGGTTATGCCATGGGATTCAGTGCGCCTACTCCAATGAGTAGAATTACTGAGGTGTTTAAGTTTTTCCAGTATTGGGTTCTTACACTGTAAGTGCCTCTTAACAGGGACTGTAATTGCCTTTGAGTAGTATAATGCCAATCACATTGCTGGGCCTTAACAAATAGTAAATGTCCTTCTTTAACAAAAAATAAAAGTCCAGAATTAACATTATGTGGGGAAGGCAGACTGACTATTTAGAATGATTCTAGTAAGTGAACAGTCTCCTTTGAGACTATGAAAGCAAAGGCATGCAGACAGTTTGACATGCTTCAGAAGCAGTCTGTTCACTTCAGACTTGGTCAAAAGATACCATAAAAGGGGAAGGGCAATCATTAAACCCTGGTGGTCCAGACCAATTTAGAAGTCACTAGGATGTTTCTGAGCTTTCATTTATCATGTGTCTAGGAACAGGTGAGAAGAGTTGAGGGAAACTTTAGTAATTTAAATCTCTTCAGTCCATCTAGATTAATTTTACTAATCTAATGGAATGGAAGCTACTGGCTTTTTTTTCCTTGTTTTTTTTAAAATCATGGTTATCATTGTTTTTCTTTATTCACAGAAAATGCATCTTTCAGATGCTTATTGTAGATATAATTTATAGTAACCAGTTTCTAGGGGCTGGGAAAGATCTGCAGAAGACACTTTGCTACTTCTAGGGAGGGTTGAGGAGTGACTCTTGGCTTACAGTCCAGTTAAGACTGCTTACCATTTTTTGGGGAACCAAAAATATTTTTCTTTTGCTGTAACTTCTCTGTACTGCCGCATGTACTTTTGAGGCCGTTTTCAAACCAGTTTTCAGTGCGTCTCCCTTTTTGCATTTATTTAAAAAAAAAAAAAAGCAAATACAGAAATGTGCTTGGTTTTTGCAGGTGCTAAAAGGAAAGGCTGACTTTTGTAAATCTGAGCTGAAAAATGCATCCCTAAAGCTTCAGCATGAAAAGGCATGTAGAACATGCAGCAGCAAGGACCACTGTAAATGTGATCCACACTGTGTATCCTATATAAGCAGTCATGAAACATATCTACCAGTGCCCTGTTTAAAGCAAGAAATTCCTGGTGGTGAGCAGCAATTTTCCCCACAACGGTGGTTAAACAGCCACTTGAAACAGCCATGGCTAGGTCATCTGTGAGGACTGAACCTGGGACTTCTGGGTTAAAAATCTCTTTGGCTCAAGGACCCTAGATCCATTAGCTTGGAGGCAACATCACACTCAGCATCTCTTTACATAGCTGAGACAGAGCGCTACCCTGGATTAGTGTGGGTTACATAAATAGTGAAAGTACAATCTGCAAGTAGAGAAAGGCAGAAGAAGAAAAGATTTGTGGGTTCTGTTGTCAGCATGACCACAGACTGCATGAGTTTGTACATGTCACTTACCTCTGTGCCACAGTGACTCACCTGTAAACCATTATAAAAATGTCCATGTGGATTCTGTGCCTTCAGGTTCATCTGATGAAAGGTGCTATTTAAATGGTGGTGATGGTAGCAAGATTCGTCCTATGTGTTGTCTTTGAAATTATGCCCTGTTGGCTGGCTAGTTTTTGTTTGTTTGCTTGTTTTTAATTTCTGGCTTTTTATTTTGTTTAGCTGCTCACGTTTCTCACTTGGAGAATGTGTCTGAAGAAGAAATGAATAGACTGTTGGGGATAGTGCTAGATGTGGAATATCTCTTCACCTGTGTCCACAAAGAAGAAGATGCAGATACAAAACAAGTTTACTTCCAGCTGTTCAAGGTAGGATGATTTTTCTTCAAATGCAACTTCAGACAGTTGTTTTTCTGCAACTTTAGAGAGATGTATAGATCTTATCATATTTTTTCATTCTTTTGTACTTACACTGATTTCATTGTCCTAATGGTCTATTGTATTTGTATTGACCCAGACAACTTGTAATGTAACTATCCTTTCTCCAAGGTAATAATAAGGTGGTTTAATTTTGGACTAGATTCTACTACCCGTATGTTGCACTGTACCTTATTTCTGAAGTCATCCCAATGATTTCAGGATCTGGCCCAAGGTCAGCACCCGTTTGCGACATATTTGCTTTCCAGCCATCAGCAGTGTCTTCCTTAATTAGAAATTAGGAGACAGGCCAGTTGACAATGAAGCTATTTTAGCTGCATACACTTACTCAGAATAGCCTTTCTTGGTGCATTTCAGAGGGCAAGGTAATTAACTATGAACTTAACTTTGCTGCAAACTGAGTTTATGACATGTGCTACAAATTTTTCAGTAATAAAAATATGTACAGATTTTACTGACAAATGTCTATATAAAAACATTAACCATTAAATACAATCTTTTTCGATAGATTCTGAGGAAATGCATCTTACAGATGGGGAAACCTGTAGTAGAAGGGTCTTTGGAAAGCCCCCCATTTGAGAATCCCAGTATTGAACAGGTAAAACAGAACATGGTAATTTATGTGGGCAATGACCCTGCTGCAGTCCATATGTGTGGATTTGGGCAATATGGGAACATTACTTACCAATATCATTTTCAACAGAAATGAATATGAGATTTGCATGAGGGTGGTTTTCTTGCCAGCCCTGAGAGTGGCCATTGAGGTTCAGTTATTGAATTATTTTTACAATTCAGCTCACATTTTAATGTAATTTATAATGGTTTTTCTTAATTTAAACCATCAACTTTTTTTAAAAGCACCTTTTTCAGGTGTATCAGGCCCAATCTTAGTTTGGTACCCTTGAAAAAGCCGCATTTGAGGTTGAGGAATCCTGGCCCTATTAAAATCAACAGGAGTTTTGCCATCGCCTTTGGTGGGCTGGGATTTCACTCCAGGACTACAGGTTCAAGAAAACCACTATATGCCACAGTAGTTGGTGCCTTTATAAATACATACATAGACAGATAACATATTCTGAAACTCAGATTTTGATTCAGCAAGAGATGCAAGCATGTGCTAATTTTTAAACATATGAGTAGTTCTGTTATCTTGAATCAGAGTGATCACATGCTTAAATACCTTGCTGAATCGGGGTTTGCATATCTTTCAAGCAATCTGTAGGTCAATGAGAAGTATATTTTATTAAATAACCTCTTTTAAACTTACACATTCTGTTATGCACAGTAAATGTTTCTTTGTGTTTATCTTATCATAAACTCAGTAAAATATCATTCTTCAGAATTTCTTGGGTTTTTTAGGAATAATTAGAGTATATATAATGTTATGTATTAAATTTCTTAATTTAAAAAAAAAATTAGTGCATGTAATGTTATATCCTCTTCATCCCTAAAATTCACTTTTTGTACAGACCTTTTTTTAAAATGTAAAGAATTTTAAGTTTTTCTTTTGGATAGTTGGATTAAGAAATCCCTAAGGGTTGAGTTAAGGGGATAATTCTATTTACAGTTTATTCTGAAAGCATTTCATATCAAATGAACAATATTTTCTGGTAAATTCTGACTGCTAAGAAATAGAGCTAATCTGAGCCATATACTAATCATTTGCTCAGGCAGCAGCGGTAGTTTGTTATCAGTAAGAGAATGAATCATGGCAGTTTATTTTAACAACACAATTTAATTTTCTTTAATTGAGAGTTTGTTGAAGGGAGAATATTAAGAGTGAAGCGATATGCATACACCGTACAGGCTGTTCATGAAGAAATAACACACTGTGTAAAGAGAAGTACTCCAAGCTCCACTCACATTTCAAAAGTAGCTGGAATTTGTTCTTGCATGGTCAGAAATTAAATATTGTTAACAATGTCTCTCCTTAAATCTTCATCGATGGTCATCAGCACTATTGCTCCTCTGCTAACAGGATGTGTAATTGGTGGGCCTGAGAGCAAAGAGGACATGCAAGCCGTCTTTTCTCCCTTCTGAGTGGATGAGGAGGAGGGGAAGGGGGAATTTAGATTCCCACTAGTGCCTCTTTTCTCTCTAGGGGCAATGGGAGAGGCTTGGCTCTAACAGAATCTGAATTCAGAGCTTGTCCCATCCTCTCCAGCTGCTATTGGATGATTGGGAGTAGGGCAGACCCATTGATTGGCTCCCTCCTGCAGAGGTGGGGAGGAAGAAGGGAAGGGTTGTCTGCCCTCTGCTGACCTGCACCCATTTTGGCTTTGTTCTATCATGGGGATGATTGAGGAAATCACCTCTCCTATGGCTATTGCTTCAGTCTGTCTGCTGATTCTATCATGCAGAACTGAACTTGATTGCACTAGAATGGTGTCTTTTCAATCATAAAGTATGGAAACTTTTCATATGTGAAAACTTAAATTTTGCAGAAACGTATGAGGCTATCAGGAAAGTACTGTTATGACTCACCAATTATTGCATTGGTTTGACCCCTTGAGTAGACCCTGCATGGATACAAATATGTGGATCCACAATCAATCTGTTTCCGCAGTAATAAACTTCCATCCAATTCACCTTCCCTCTTTTAGACTTACCCACATCCATCTGCTCATCAGCTGTTTTGGAGTCAGCAGCCCTCCATGAACTGTTGAGTCCCTGCCACCCCAAACAGCTGTTGTGCCCCCCCCCCCCCACAACAGCAGATTAGCTCTTCAGCCCTGCTGCCTAAAGCTGATAAGCCCCATCCTGGCCTAATAGCTCATAAATCCTCCCAGATTCCCTTCTGCCTAACCACTGATGAGTTCTGCCTGCCTGCCCTCCTGCCTAAATGAGCCCTTCCAGCTATCCCTCCTGCCTACCAGCTGCACAGTCCTACACACAGCCTAACAGCTGTGATCATCCTCCCGCGATCCACAGCAAATGGTCTGCGGATATCCGTGGATTTGTAGGGCTCTCCTTGTGAGTGTAGTTAGTCCATGATTTTATTGCACAGGTACAGTATGGCAAATACAGCCCAGAAATTTTGTTTCTGAAATGCAGACTTCCACCATGTAAGTTAGCCTGCTGGTCTATATCTTCTTTGCAGGCTAACTCCACAATGTAGTGACATAACCACAAATATTTAATCATAGCTACAAATATTTCATGGGATCTGAATTCCTTCTAGCAGAAGAAGTGTTACAAATACATGCTACTATTATTTGACATTTATATTGTGATGGCGCCTAGAAGCCTCAACCAGTGCAAGGCTCCATTGTGCTGTACAAACATAGTAAGTGAGAGTCCTTGCCACAAAGAATTTATGGTTTAAAGCAGTGGTTTTCAAACTTTTTTCTCAGGACCCAGTTGGAAAAAATCATTTATGCTCATGACCCAACAATTACATCTTTCAGCAATACTTCCCAGTGTTGTGGTGGTAGTACTAGGGGGTGCCACAATCCAGTACCCGAGGGTCTGCGACCCTGTATTGGGTCCCGACCCTAAGTTTGAAAACCACTGGTCCAAAGGACAAGACATAACAGGTAGATAAAGCAAACAGTAAGTGGTCTGAGTGCGGACAACTCAGTGACAGATGGCAGAATGTTTTGGCACTGTTTAAGTTTGTATGCAATTCTAGCCGTTCAGTATCACAATTGCTCATCTGCCTGGTCCTTCTCAGATGGCAACACCCTAGCTAATATGTTACCTGCTTTTCTTAGTCCTGTGCCTAAATCTCAGAGCAGTTCACTTCTAACAAGTGAATGTCAATCTATAAAGATTACAGCAGGGTTATTGCAAAACTGCACATGTGGAGCATCTATGAAAAAGCGCAGGACTTTTCCCCAGCAGAAGTTCTCTACTGTGTCAGGGAAAAAAATGTAGAGGTTTATTCCATTTTTATAGGCCAGTCGGTAGAGGGAAATGGTATCAAACACACTTGAGCAGGTTTGACTTTCAGTTTTGCTAAACCAATACATTAGTTATATATGGGGCAGGAACAAATACTTCAAAGCTTCCTATATTTATTTACTCTGTGTTGTAAAAGAAGTTGTTATTAAAAAAAAGAATAGTGCTTTTATGAGCAAAATGATTATGCCTAAAGTTAAATAAATAAACATCACTTTCAATCTCTCTTTTAAGGGAGTGAATAATTTTGTGCAGTACAAATTTAGCCATCTACCCTCAAAGGAAAGGCAAACAATAGTTGAACTGGCTAAAATGTTTCTAAACCGCATCAACTACTGGCATCTGGAGACGCCTTTGCAGCGACGATTGAGATCACCGAATGATGACACTGCTGGCTATAAAGAGAACTACACAAGGTAACTGGGCTTTGCTTCAGTTTTTCCCTTTCAGAAAATAGGCACTGATTCTGTAGTCAGATGTACCGGCATAGATTCTTAACACCATTGTCTTTGCCTCTAAACCGGCTGGCTTCAGTGATGTTCCATACTATCACAAGAGGCCCATGTTGCCACTTTTATTTACAGATTTGGAGCTATATTTAAGAATTACTCTTAATTTAATTGGTTGCTTGATGTAATGTCAGGGCTTCATTTCATGCACTATAAATTCATGAAGCTTGTTAATTTAAAACATTTTAAAAATTTAGAAATCTCAAAGACTCCATTTCAAACTAAATTATGGGAAATCTGCAAATTAATACCATTGTATGGTGTTACTTGGCATTATTAGATTCCTTAATATGACAGTTCATGTGTATATTTTCGCCACTTACCTCAGAATTCTAAGGAATGACCTATTAATGAGAAGAAATAATATATTTTAATTTTTAAAATTTCTTCCATGTAGTGTGATTACTTTTTGGATTAATATCAGACACACTACTTCATATTAATAACAAATGCACCAAGAGAGGTTGGGAGGACTATAGTTCAAAATCAGCATGCTCTCTATCCTTATACTGATCATCTTAATTTAGCTGTAGAAAAGAGGAATAGCAAAAAGATTTTAGATAAAAAATTAATACTCTAGGGAAATAAAAATCGATACCATGATAGACTTCTATAGCATCACCTATCTGTAGTTCTCATTCCCCCATCTGTTTGTGATAGTGATGAGTATTGTGTTTAAATGAGGGGAGGTGATATCACATGAAACTTAAATGCTGATTATAAAATTAACTGTTACACTGTTCTACATAGTCAACTGTTCTATTGCTTACCCCCTTCCGTCCCCTGCAGAGAGGTAACACAAAATGCTGTAATTTTATATAGGTCTGTTAGTAGAGTATAACACAAAATAAGTCACTTACAAGTTAATGGGAGGGGGGGGGGATAAAGGAGAGTATTGGGATGAGATTTTAGTGAGAGAAAGTGACTTGGAGAGAGGGAGGGATGGACAGGTCAGATAGATTGAGTCAGTCCTAATAAAAAGTGACATTCCTCCATATATACACTATGATATTGGATGTGTAATATGCTCCCTCATTCCTACCACAGTCTGAAGGTTAGAAAGAATTTAGGAAGATCATGAAAAGAGCTGTGCAATTTTCAGAGAAATGGCAGACCATACAAGGGCTACTTTGCTGTATGTGCAGGGGCCCTAAAGTGGATTTGTCTAGTGATTTTGTCCTTTGTTGCTAGTGGTTTTGACCCGTCAAGTCATTCATATGTTGGGTTGAGGTAATTATACGTTTTTCTTTTGCTGCAGGTGGCTGTGTTACTGCAATGTTCCCCAGTTCTGTGACAGTCTACCTCGGTACGAAACCACACAGGTTTTTGGGAGAACTTTGCTACGCTCTGTCTTTACTGTTATGAGAAGGCAACTCCTGGAGCAGGCTAGGCTGGAAAAAGACAAGCTTCCTCAAGAGAAACGAACACTAATCCTCACCCACTTTCCAAAGTAAGGAATCACTGCTCATCTTCTTTTAAGATTGTTAATGAGCAATAAGCAATTTTGTCCTGGGGTACAGAACTTCTAACTGGTTACATCTGTGACAGAAAGTTCAATGACAACTAGATGTTACACCAGCACTGTGTCTTCGCTTGCACTACATGTAGTCATTTAATACTTCCATACCTTTTAGATATATTTAATACAGTGGGTGTTTCTCTTTTGAGATGGAGTTTTGTTTTGTAAGTAGGCTATATTTTTTTTTTGCCAGAGGGATTGTGCTTACTTTATACTGGAATTTATTAATGAACATTTTGTTTTATGTAGGCCACATAAATATCTAAATAGAACAGTGGGTTCAAGTTCTCTATCAGTTTATTTAGCTCTGCATCTTTCTATGCTCCTTTGCTGTGTAGCAATGAAAAAAATCAGAGTATTGTACTACTGTCATTGAATTCTTGTTCACAGATCCTACCTAGCTTTCCATTAATATATCTCTCATCCCAGAATTGGTTAAGACTATTGATCCTTAATTTCAAATTGTATAGAAATGGCTAAAAGGAATGCCATTAATTTGATTTTTTTTAAAAAATCAACTCGTTTGCACAAAGTAGCACGGATATTTTTAAAAAATCCCTTCCTTCCTCCCCTCCCCCCCCCAGCATGGCTCCCTTCTCTTATTGATATTTATAAAGGCTTTTTCTTTGGGGAAGTAATTGCCTGTACAAGATAAATAGTGAAACTGTGTAAGCAAAGTGCTATGCAGTGTAGTTGTAGCCATGTCAGTCCAAGGATCGCAGAGAGACAAGGTGCCTGAGGTAGTATCTGTTACTGGATTAACTTTTGTTTGTGTGAGAGAGAAGTTTCAGGCCACAGAGCTCTTCTTCAGGTCTGGGAAAGGTACTCGTAGGATCAGAGCAAAATGCAAGGTGGAACATATTGTTAGCATAAGTAGTTGGCAAGTACTGTAAGGGACCATTCAATGTAGAGTGACAATTAACACTATTAAGTGCGTTAAGGTGTATATCTGTAATATACACTTAGAATCACCTTCATCAAACTAGGACACTGCATCAGAGAAATATGTCACCCTCACATCATGGAATTGGGGTACTCAACCTTGACAGAGCCTCCTTCAATACAGAAATAAACTCCCTTTGACTGTCACCTGCTACCCCACACTGGAACCCTTATCATCAAACAACTACAACCCATACTCAATGAGGACTCCATCCTAAAAGAAATCTTTCCTGAACCCCCTCTTTTGGCATTCAAGCAACCTTTCCTGCCAACCCCTTGGAGCTCAGAAGCAAGCTCCCAACAGACCAGTACACACCAACTCAAAGTGGCTCCAGACCCTGCCAGAACAACATATGCAAAACCTGCAGACATATTTCCACTGCTACAATGATCTGCACCCCCTACATCACACCTTTCAAGATCCATGGGTCTTGCATGTATCTATCACAACATGTAGTTTAACTCATCCAGTGCACTAAATGCCTCAACTAGAACTGTGTGGGTGAAACCAGACCATCATTAGACTCTCAGATGAACTCGCACAAGAAAATAATAAAAGACAAAAAACATACATCAGCTGTGGGGGAACAAATTTCACAAAGTGATCACTCCTCTGTCTGACCTATCAGTCCTCATTTTCAAAGCAACACTTACAAAGCAACAAAGCAGCACAACACTTCCAAAAGATGAGCCTGGGAGCTTAAATGCATTATTCTGCTAGGCAGTAAGGGCTGGTCTACACTAGAGAGTTTTGGCAACAGAAGTTAGCTTTTGTTAACAAACCAGTGGAAGTGTACACATTTAAATGCTCCTCCCACTGATGTAACTCTTTTGCTATGCCAACATAATAAAACTGCCTCAACAACGATAGGTGTAGGGTTTATGTCAGCAGAGATGGGGAATGTGTTCCTTACATCAACTGTTGGCTGTCATCCTTATCAATTTCAGGGCTCTGGTGGACAAACTGGACCCTGGGAGTGGGGTGAGATGCATGGGGCAGCTGGACACCACTCCTGGCTGGGAGTGGTGAGGGGAGGAGCCCCAGGAACTGCACGACCCTCACTACACTGACATAAGCCCTCTACCCCTGATTGAGGTGGTTTTATTATGTTGGCCTAGCAGGAAAGTTACATTGGTGGGAGGAGCACTTCATTGTGTACAAGCTGTCTTTTTTGTTGACAAATCTTTGTAACATAGACCAGCCCTCAGATTTAAGTTCAGTCTACACGTTACAGTTTAGAATACAGAGCTAATTCTTATTTTCAAAGTGAAGTTCTCAGCAGTTAAAGCCCGTATGGTCATTTGTACTTTATGCAGTAACTTTCCTGCAGGTGGTGGGTAAACAGATGCGCCTTAAAAAGTGATCTTCAAGGGATTTGTGATGTGACTTAGTTATAATTATAACATCAGTATCCAGAGGGGTAGCCGTGTTAGTTTTGTAAAGCAAAAACAATGAGGGTCCGGTGACACCTGAAAGACTAACAAATATCTTCGGGCATAAGCTTTTGTGGGCTCCCACATCAGTTATGTAACATCAGTGTTATAAAGTACGGTACATCTCCACTGCAATAAAAGATCTGTGGCCTGGCTCAGCTGATTTAGAGTTGCCTATCTCGGGGTTATAAAATTGTAGTGTAGATATTTAGGCTTGGGTTAGAGTCCAGTCACTGAGACCCTGTGAGGGGATAGGTCTCTGAGCCTGGGATCCAATCTAAGGCCAAACATCGACATTGCTATTTTTAGCCCGTCAGCCTGAGCCCCATGAGAGAGAGTCAGCTGACCTGGGCTCTGCAACTCAGAGCCACAGGTTTCGTATTGCAGTGTAGACATGCCCGTAGGTTATTGCTTTCTTAACCAAGTAAATATTTTAATACTTAAAACACAATTTAGAAGCGTTAATTCAAAAGTTTTTTTCTGAGATACAAATTTAAAGTTCTTTTGACACAATGACATGATATAAGCATACACATTATAATTGTGAGCATCTGGGTAAATAGGGGAGTATAAGGATAACTGTGTAACAGGCGTGTACAATATTTCTGACACCTGTAAACACAGAATTGGCTAAACTTTAACTTGTTGTTATACTCACTGTCACTGTGACTCAAAACAGTTGGGAGGATCTCAACCACTTAAAACTTTATATAGCCATTTTCAGCTGTAATGGGTATTTGACTGCCCATGTGCTGTATATGTGTATAAATGTGCTATGTATAAAACACAATCCTGGGACTCAGTCCTGCAAATCATTATAGAGTAGACCTTACTCAATAGATTCATAGTTTGGTTTTTGTTTGTTTGCTTTTTTTAAGACAGAAAGTGCCCATTAAATCGACCTCCTGTATAACATAGGCTGTTAAATTTCATCCAATTATCCTTGGATTGATCCCCCTAACTCATATACATTGTCCAGAAAGGCATCCACTCTGGATTTGAAGTCATCAAGAGATGAAGAATCCATTACTCCTCTTAGGGCTTTGTTCCAGTAATTATTCACCTACAATATTAAAAGTTTGGGCCTTATTTTTAGTGGGAATTTGTCTGGCTTCCATATTCAGCTATCGGTTCTTGTGCTTTTTCTCCACGAGGTTAAAGAGCTCTATAGTACCTGCTATTTAATTCCAATCCAGGTATTAAAACACCATGATCAAGTTGCTTCTCAATTTTCTCCCTAGGAGTCCTGGGACCTGGTCTGCCACTGATCTGCTGTGTGATCTTGAGCAAGTCGCTTCACTTCTTGGGTCTCTTTCCTCCACTCCTCCTTTTTCTTTCTTGTCTATTTAGCTTTTAATGTCTTGGGAACAAGGATTGTCTCTTACTGTGTGTATGTACAGCATCTGGCAGAGTGTGCCCTGATTTCACTTGGGACTTCTAGATACTAATGTAATACACATAATAATTACAGTTATTGCTGTTTATATTAATACTGAAAAAAGGAAGGAACATAATGAGGGTTAAAACTGGACAGAGGTGTCAGGAAGGATGGATAGCCTTTAATACTTAGTGCTTCTGTAGCAGCTATTCATCTGGAACTAGTAAAGCGCTTTGCAAAGGTTGTTAGTCTCATTATCTATCTGCTTTACAGTGGGGAAACTGAGCCACAGATATGGGAAAGGAGGTGGCATGTGGGCAGCAGAGCTGGGACCTCATCCCATGTCATGTGGTCCAACAAACAATTGACCTTATGGTGCTTCTGATGATCTAGGTTCTTATTTTGGTGAGATATCTGGGACGTGAGCGGTGTGTCTGTGTCTCAGTGGCGTAGTGAGGGTGTCTGGCACCTGGGAGCCAAACCCACATTTCTGCTCTCCCAGGCACCCTATGCTACCCCATGCATTGCAGCCCCCTCCACACCCCCCACCCCGCAGCCTGGCACCCGGGGGGTTGGCTCCCTATCATCGTCCCCTCCTCCCCCCCGTCTGTGTCCACTGCCCTTGGTGTCTAGGACCATGAACTTGTGTATGAGCGTGTGTGTGTAGGGGGAAGATGGTATGGATTTTAAACTAGTATAATAAAATGGACTTCCAGCATTAAAGGAATGTTATCAGTCATCTGCATTTACTCCCAAAGTCCTTCTGAAATCTTGTACTTCCTTGATTACAGGAGACACTGGAGATGAGATTAATTGAGATTGAAGAAGGAAAGACATGTATTAACAATTGCATGTTCAACTTGTTTTCTTAGCGCCGTTGACAGCACTTTACATTGTCAGTGTCAATGAATCTCCTGCAAAGTCAGCTTCCCTGTTGTTCTTGTGTCAGTCTCTCACAGGGGAATAAGGCAGAGAAAAACATTTACAAACAAAAAATATGATGTCATATAAGCACCTAGGTACAGTTGCACACCTAAATAAATGGAAATGTTTTCATGAGACCAATATAAAGGACTAGTACTATTGGGATTTTTGTACATGAACCTGAACTAAGAATGCAAATTCATCTTCTAAATACTAGATTTTCCAGAATTAATTAGGAAAAAAAATTCTTGCAGTTGCATAAGACCAATAAAATCTTGCTTGTCAGCCCATAGCTCTCCTATTCATGCTCTCACTTGTGCTATGTAAATGTAGTATGCCATGTGTGATCCAAAAAAAGTTGTTGTAGAGAAAATATTTACACCTAGTTAAGGTTTATAACCTCAGGTTTTACATATTCAGCATGGGTATTTTATTAAAAAATCTAGTTAAAAAATTGGCCAACAATGTTCGATTGTAGAATCACCATCTTACCCAGTTTCTTCATTCTTTAGTCAAAAGATTTTAATAAAAGTTTTATTCTGAAGGAGGGCCTATTTTCCTTTGGTGGTAGTAATTCTTTGGTGTTTAATATTCCTCTATTTCTCCATCTAGGTTTCTATCCATGTTAGAAGAAGAGGTGTATAGTCAGAATTCTCCTATTTGGGATCAGGATTTCATGGTGTCCTCTTCTCGAACTGGTCAGCTAGGAATCCAAACAGGTAATCTGCATTTAGCACAGGGTCAGTGAGAGACTGTATAAAGAACACAATACATCTGCAAAATCTACTAAGAGGAAGTGGTGAAACTGTAAGCAGACGGTACTGGAAATGCAGGCTTATATGGCAGCTTCTGCTGAAATCAGTAGTTTGAATATCAGTCTATGTCCAGATGTACACATAAAGCAGTCTCTTTGGTTCCTCATGGAAAAGTTCTACTCTGATGATGAAATACTCTCCTCTACAAAGGCATACAACTGGTAGTATCTTACCTCAGAACATTTTATATCTTGTTGCTGTAATAAGTACCCTAGCTGTCTTGTGTTTGGTTTGTTTTGTTTTCAGAGCTCCCTTAAGCATTGCCTGGTGGCCATTTGCACTTCCTGCCCCATACTAATTGTTCCTCAGCTCAGTTCAGAGGAATGCTTTTCCCTAGTCAGGGTGCCCCCGAGTTCTACTCATGTCTGTCTCGTAAGAATGACCATAGTGGGTCAGACCTATGGTCCATCTAGCCCAGTATCCTGTCTTCTGACAGTGACCAATGCCAGGTGCTTCAGAGGGAATGCATAGAACAGGTAATCATCAAGTGATCCATCCCGTCACCCATTCCCAGCTTCTGGCACAGCAGTCCCTGCCTATCCTGGCTAATAGCCATTGATGGACTTAACACTCGTAGAATCTTAGCGGTGGAAGGGACCTCATGAGGTCATCTAGTCTAACTCCTGGCTAAAAGCAGGACCACTCCCATTAAATCATCCCAGCCAGGGTTTTGTCTAACTGGGCCTTAAATGTTTCCAAAGATGGAGATTCCTCCACCTCCCTAGGTAACATGAATGTATCAAATTCTTTTTTGGACCCTTCTATAGTGTTGGCCTTCACAACATCTTCTGGCAAGGAGTTCCACAGATTGACTGTGTGTTGTGAGAAGAAATTCTTCCTTTTGTTTGTTTTAAACCTGCTGCCTATTAATTTCATTTTGTGACCCCTCGTTCATGTGTTATAAGGAGGAGTAAAAATCACTTCCTTATTTACTTTTTGTCTCACAGAAGCAGCACTCACAAATTTGTGGGGGAATCTGGAAAAGATGTATCTGCCTATAGAATATTTAAATCCATTCATGCTTTTCAGTAGTCTGTCTAGCTACTAGACTACTGAAGCATCTGATCTAGCTTTCCTTGACTGTCAGGTGGGGAAATATTTTGCCAGCATTGTCTCTCTCTGATAATGGGTCTCTTACCTTGTATTGGGGACCCTTCCTTTGGGACAGGCATATGACTTTGTGAGTAATTCTTCATTTCTAATGATTATCTGATCCTATATGGTCATTGTGGGGCTAGGGTGGAAGTCACATTTTGAAAAATATATTTCTAGAATGAGGTAAATATTTAAAGAGCTAAATGAAATTAGAGTCAGGCTGTCCCACCCCCACTCTAATCCAGCCTGTTTATGCCTTATAAGAGAGGCCCAGAATAGTACTAAATGTATCTTCTTTTACAGAGGCCATTTCTTCAATTAATCTTCAGTACAATTTTTTTTGACTTGTTCTCTTCCTGTGTCACAGTAGCCAGTTTCTTCCCATGTGATTGCTTCAGAAAACAACTGAAAGGGTGGGGAGTGATGGATCTCTTGCTTTTGCTTACATAATAGTAAGGGTTTAAAAAGAGAGAGACCGCATGTGCCCAGTTTCCAGTGAAACCTCTTCTCAGAAAATGATTAGTGGCACTACAACACATCTGAACATGTGGAATTAACTCTCTGTTAGAAGAGATGGAGAATTGTGAGAAAAATAATTTTGTAGGTTTAAGTGGTGCCACAAGAATCACTTTCATTGGGTTTGGTTTGATTAGCATGTTTATAGAATCATAGAAATGTAAGGCCGGAAGGGAGTTCAAGTAGTTGTCATGTCCAGCCCCCTGCAGCGGGACAAGACCAAGCAGTATCAGTGAAATCCATTTCAGTGAGCTAAGTGGGTATGTTGAAGAATGCCAGCTAATTAGGGCTGTGTCTACACTGGTAAATTAAGTTGACTTAAGCTTGCTTAAGTCGACTTAATTTACCCTGCGTTTACACTACAGTTTCCTTAAGTCAACTTAAGCAGCTTGCTTAAGTCGACTTAAGGAAAATAAAGTCGACTTAATGAAAATTAAGTCGACTTTATTAAACCACCTTTTCATTAGATTTAAGGCTTAATTCGACTTTTTAAAGTCAAATTAAGCCAGTGTAGCCCTGGGGTAGCCCTAAGTCGACTTAGGGCTACCCCAGGACTACACCAATGCCCTCCCTGCCAGGGGGGTACAGGGGGAGCCTGGCATATCCCCCAAAGGGCAGGGCATGTGGGCAGGGTGTGACACTGTCTGGATTTAGGGAAGCATTTATGATATTATTTTCTATGGATATCTCATAAATGCTCTATAATCCATAGGAACTATGTCATGTTTGGTATCAATAGAAAGGTAGTAATTTGCTGGGAATGATTATATAGTTTATGTCTAGGAATTCTATTTCGATTAGAAGTTAGGAATTTGATGTTATATCTATACTTTAACTTGTGTCATTCTGGAGGAATGCCTTAGACAGGAGGGTGTGAACAACTATTGTCTCCTTAATGTTAAGGAAGCTCCCACCTACAATGGGCCAAAGGGAGAAACCTGATGAGCCATTAAGGAGACAATGGTTGTTCACACCCTCCTGTCTAAGACATTCCTCCAGAATGGCACATGTTAAAGTATAGATATAACATCAAATTCCTAACTTCTAATCGAAATAGAATTCCTAGACATAAACTATATTATCATTCCCAGCAAATTACTACCTTTCTATTGATACCAAACATGACATAGTTCCTATGGATTATAGAGCATTTATGAGATATCCATAGAAAATAATATCATAAATGCTTCCCTAAATCCAGACAGTGTCACACCCTGCCCACATGCCCTGCCAGGGTCCCTGTCCCCTTTTGTCCCATTGCACACAAGGGGTGCCCCCCCGCCACCGTGGACCTGCCCAAGGTCCCCCTAGCCCCACAAAGTCGACCTAGAGCATCCAGTGTGGACGCTCTAGGTCGACTTTGTAAGTTCCCCTTTAAGTCGACTTTAATTTTAAGTGTAGAGACACTAAGTCGACTTTAAGTCGACTTTGTTAAGTCGACTTAAATTAACAAGTGTAGACATAGCCTAGGAGGCTATGTTGAGGAAGACCATTTTTTTTTTTCTAGCTTTTCAACAGTGTTGCAGACGAATAAAGTCTGATACTGGCAGTGGAGAAAAATTGGCTCCATAATACAATGAAAAGTGTTAGAGCTGTATTTCTTAGCTGAAAGCTTTTAGAAGGTATAATTCTTCTGTCCCCACCTGCTCACCAATGAATTGGGCTTGCTGTGCAATATGAAATTTTAAATACAGTAAAAGAAATCAGAAAGAAAAAAACATTCTAAAAATGCCTACCAGCAGCATTTTTTCCCCTAGTTTTTGATTGCATTACATAACATGAAGTATTGTTGAAAAACCATTGGATACTCACTGCTAGTATAAGTCTCTGAAGTTCTTTGTTTGTTCTTCCAGTCAGTGTTGTGGTGTATTCTAATATCTTAAATATTTTTTCTCTTTTCTATCGTTGCAGTTATCAGTCCTCCCCCTGTGGCAAGGTCTGCTTCGTACAGTGCAAGTCCTTCATCTCTAGAACAACCCAACAGCGGAAGTATGAGTCCTGCTTACAAAGTTTCTTCTGGCCATGACCCAGCTCTAGGTAACCTGAAAGAAAGTTGATCCTGTTGTCTATTCAGCCTACTTATCACAACATGGTTTGAGGTTGTCAAACCTAAAGTTTTATTTGTTTTTAGTAACTGTGGCATAACTGAAATCCACAGATCTTGTTAAAAATAATTTGGGGGGAGGGAGAAAACAAAATCTGTTATAAATAATCAGTGTTCATTCTAGTGCAGACCAATTACAAATTCACTGCATGCTGAACTCCGTGGCACATATCCACTGTAATGAAACGGAAAACGATGGCCAGTTTGGTTCAAGCCTTCGGTTATGTACTGAACCGTTGTTTTGTTTACAGATATGATTGAAAACTCCCAGTTTATCCAGAAGAAAAAAATCAAAAGATGACCCAAAAATCTTTTTTGAAAAATGAGACCATTTTAGGGTCAAATGCTTAATGTCCAAAGTAGTAGGCAGCAGAGAGATATTAGCACAAAACTTCTTGTGAACTTGCCCTTTGTCTAAAGTCCTTGAAGTCACGTAACTAACTTTCATTCCACTGCTGTGCTTCAGCATGTATGAGCATGAGCTATTTGAGTTATAAAATGAGACCATAAAAAGAAAAACAAAATCTTTGCAACACAATAAAAAAAAATGCTTAACCCCAGACCTCCTATCTGTCATATGTTATCTCTGTGCTCCAGTGTCTTTACTTGAAAGCTGAAACATCTCAGTATAATGCTTACTGAGGCATCACAGCAGAGTGGAAGTCAGAGAACTGTGACCTAACACAAATAAAAGATAAATTTACAATCTGTTATGTACTGGGTAATCTCTGCCCCTTGCTATTTGTGAGATTCAGATTTAACTCATTTTTAAAAACAGTCTTCAGGCTGCCTTTGCTATATTACATCTCAATCTGTGGTAAGCAGTAGTGTTGTTTTTATTGTATATGGTTTGGGGATTTAATATAATGGTTTCTTAAAGTTAAATATGGTTGAAATATATATATATTTCATATATTCATATATGAATGAATTCATGTATGTGTGTGTGTGTCTGTGTGTGTCTGTGTGTGTGTGTATATATTTCAACCATATGTAACTTTAAGAAACCAAGATATTAAATACTCACATCAAAATACAATAGAAATAACACTAATGTTGACTACATAGAAACTACTTAACATACTCACTTTCTCTCTCTCTCTCAGGCCAGCTGCACTTTTATTCCACAATGAGTTTAAAAAAATCAATAGTGGATAACTAGTTCTAAGGATTCCAACATGTAAGACATAGCTAGCTTCAGTTTTATGTCAAGCTTTGGATAAAATTACTTGAGTTAATTTTTAAAAAGTATATTTAGTACACTGTTTTGAAGAAACTGGCAAAAATCTGGATCCTGAGCCTGGGCAGTAGCAACATTCAGGACTTTTTGGGATCACTTTAGTGGAGCTTCTTGGCCCCCCAAATGCACATAACAATGTTAGTTCAGATTGTGAGACTGATATGATTCCAAGATGATGGCAGTACAAAGCTCTGGAGGGAACATTCTGTTGATGAGCAGCAAAATGGTTTTAATGTGAATTCACAGAGATAATGTGGTGCAAGAAAATGCAAATGACTGTATGTCCTCAAGTCAGTGCTGATGTTGCAGTGATGAAGTTTGCATGTGAGAATTTGATAAAAACCAATAGTCCAGTGATATTTCTTTTTATTTTTAGGGTTTTTTTAAAAAAAAGAAATTATACACGAACACCAAAATATGGCACTAATGTTAGAATGCAAACCAGCTAAAGCAAGAACATGGTCTGAGCTTATGATCCCTAACCTCGTTCCAATGTGCTTAGATACACAACATGCTGCCAACAAAAATAGAAGATTAATGTGCTGATAAAGACACATAAGCAATTCTAAAACTGTCATTGTTGGGGTATCCTCTCACAGTCTTCCATGTCAACGCAGTTAATATTGCAAATAAAAGTACACTGCAGATGTGGTGTAAGAGCTGAAAGCTAAGCTCTTCTTTTTTCCTTTCTGTTATGCATCGACTAATAGATTATATAGTTGCAGTTTTGCTGCCAGATTTGTGACTGATGCGAGAATCAGAACAGAATCCAGCTCTGCTTTCCTTAGCTATATTGTCTCTTCATTGCAGACTGGTTGAGTCAGAGAAAGAGCCATTTTTAGTCCCTCCTCATACCATAAGTACACATTAAATAGCAGCAGGAAGATATTGGATCTTTATGGGACAGGTTTGTGGAGAGAGAGTGAATTGTTTTCATCACTATATGTATTAGTGTTATGCTTATTTGCAAAAGCGGCTTCCTAAGGTGAATATCATTCAGACCTGTATACAGGCATTTTAGCATCCAGGGCATGCAAGCATATTTGCACCCTTAGAGGTGGATACATGGTGGGGAGGTGTGGGTTTATGTGCCCCCCAGATTTCTGCCCTCCATTTAGCACAGAGGTTTTCAAACTCGAGTGGTGGTGTGCCAGTTTGCAAACTGTCGGTTCCCGCTAGGAGCCTGCAGATCAAAACCTGGTGGAAACTGCCTACGCCACTTTGGGCCCCTGGCTTTCTGTTCTGTAGGAGCCAGGGTGTTTGCTGGCAGTGTCCCCTGCCTTGCCCTGCTTCCTGCCTGCAGCAGAGCCTGTGGGCCTGAGCAGTGGCATCTGCAATGCGCCTCCTGCACATTCAATAAAGAATGGAGTCTGAGATTCAAACTCTGATCTCCACCTTGGCAGTATATTGCTGTGCTGTCTCACTTCCTAATTTTCCTGTGTTTATAGGACTCTCTTTTATCTGAAGCTCTTCAGCTTTTCTTGAGTATTTTCCTCTTACCAACATTTATTATTATTATTATTATTATTATTATTATTTTATTTTAAATTAGATGGCTCTTGGCAACATGAACTGCTTGCATTAGTTCAGTAGTAGCTCAGATGCAACTTCAGTGTGTAGCATTGGTTCTTAGTAAGACTTGTAGTGATTACCTAGAGCCCTGAATAATGGATTCATGCCTAGTACAAGCTTATTAACAAGAAGATTTGATTATATGTCACTACCTTGAATTGTGAAATTGACTTTCTTGTATTGCCAAAGAACGTCAAATCTTAGTTCATTTACAGAAATCAATTACATTAGGAAATTGATTAACTTCCTGCTAATACCTGTTCTGATCCACCGCAGTGTTCGCTAGGCTAATTTCTTGCTGCTTTTATCTTACAAATGGAATGTGTACTTTGTCTGTTTGGCCTTTAAATTATCCTTTCATTTTGTTCTGCTTTGGTTGTGTAGGAGAGAAGAGAAAAAATACTGAACCTTATTCTCAGGAAGATTCAAAAAGGCCCCGAGTAGTAGGAGATATTCCTATTGAATTGATCAATGAAGTAATGTCAACAATTACAGATCCAGCTGCGATGCTGGGGCCAGAGGTGAGAAATGTAGATGTGGCAGTAGTTGGGGGTTCACTTTTGTAACTTATAGCACAATGAGTATAATATAAATTACTAGAATTTAAGGATCCATGATAGCTATCATGGCTTGTTTCTCTTGACTTAAAGTGAGGGAACATATTTGGTTTGTTTCTCAAATGAAATGCATTTTTGACAGAAAAATTAATAGAAAATAAAAAAATCTTTTGTTATATGACATGTATCACTTATAAAGACACGTTGATACTAGTGGTAGTAAAGCAATGTTTCAGTAACTCAGATTGCTCACAGCTTGTTTTACAAGGTATTTTTACTACAGAACAGGTCTATAATACTTCACTGTTAATTGTAGATGTTTCATATTTTTTCTTGTTCTAGTAAGACATAGGTGAAGTTGGTACAAATCTTGTAGTAGAATATTAGATCCAATCAGAGCAGGGCCGATTTCTTTAGTAATATTTAGATGTGCTGAGGCTCAAAAATGAAATTATTTCTTTGCTTTTCCTCCCTCCGTCCTTTCCTTAACTGGGCAGGGACATGGGAGACTGAATTGTACTCTAACCATTTTCTACATTTGTGTATACAACACAACAGTATACACGCTTTTTGGTTTGCATTGCTGGCCCTTTCTTTTGCTCATTTCCTTCCGGATTGTTTAGCAATCCTTCCTATTTGCCAACTTTCAGCCAGAGATTGCATAAGATTTGGAGCTTTTACAAGCTCTTGACTGGGTATGTTGGGGTGCATACCATCAGGATGCAGGTAGTGGTTGTGACTGGATGCCCAGCAGGTAAACAATGCATGGAAGTCTGGTAGAGAACAAAGTGAACATTACCCTGGGAATCACTGTTAACTGGTGACAGCTGGTAGCGTCTTAGCTCCAAGAAGCACTTGCTGTGTATATAAGAATATGGGTTTTCCTAGGCAGAATTAGAAATATTTTAGTATCCAACAACTATCTTTAACCTTTTTATTTTATTTCATTTTATCACATGCTAAAGGGTAAATGGTTGGGAATACCTAAGATTTGCTCACTATCACCTGAGCTTTCATTTAAGTCACCATGAAAATGAAAAAATTTAAAACAAACTATAGCCATCATTTTAGTAGGGAACCACAAAAAGTATTTTTTTCTTGTATTTTAAGAGTAGCAGTTAGCAGATACCATTTTCAGATATGTGTGGTCTTCCACAGTGATTCCTGATGAAAAAGCAAAAATATTTTGGCGCACTAAGGTGATATACAAGTAGAAGTTGTTAAACAAATTGGCTGTATTACTTTCCAGCCTATTCAGAAACAGACACACAATTGCCAGATTTTAGTAGCAAAATTAGAAGGAAATGTTGTTTTCAAACTCTTAAAATAGTTGTGTAACTCTGGAAAGTAATAATCAAAATACTATCAGACTGATTTGGCAGTGTTATTTTTTTATTTAATACAAACAGAGCTGCCTCTTTGTATTGGTAAAAGATTGAATGGGAGGTTATAACATTTCTTGCTTGCCCTGTTGATAGATGTGGAATTAAGCCCTTATGTCCTCTTTCTCTAAAATGTATTTTTGTTCTCCTCTTGCCTGACACAGACTAACTTTCTGTCAGCACATTCAGCCCGGGATGAAGCAGCAAGACTAGAGGAACGCAGGGGAGTGATTGAATTTCATGTAGTTGGAAATTCTCTGAACCAGAAGCCAAATAAAAAGATTATGATGTGGCTAGTTGGCTTACAGAATGTATTCTCCCATCAGCTACCCAGAATGCCAAAGGAGTACATTACACGTCTGGTCTTTGATCCGTTAGTATTTTCTTTCTGATGTATGAGTGTCTGTAATGTATGGTAGATAGACAGGAAAGGATTAGTTTACAGGACAAAAAGGATAGACAGCATGTTTATTCTTTGCTTGCTTTATTATTATTTCAAACAGGGATTGAGCCTTGCAAATGTATTAGGATGCTACTTTCCAAATTTTCCAAATATAGATATCACCAGTAGATGCTAAGAAACCTGGAAACAATCTTTATTGCTGTCAGGAAAGCTAAAAATGAATAGCACTGGTTATTGGCTAGTGCAGGGAATGGATGCAGTGCAAATTTTCCTAGACCTTGAAGTTTACAACTAAATTCTTGAACCTTGCCATACAAAGTTGTGAAGGGTTTACTGATGGCAGTCTGGCCCTTTTAACAGAAAGCACATGGTGTGTTACTGAAATTGATATTTCTTCTGGTTCTTCCATGCTTTTGTATAAGTGCTTTAAAATACCTATAATAATTGACTGCCTGATCATGTATGCTGGAAACTGATCAATTAAGCTATGAAGAAAGTACATAGGAAATCATGTATCTGGTAGTAAAAGTTGAATGTCCTGAAGGTCCATTAATCTCTAATTTAGCCAGGGTAAAATATTGATAAGAAATGCAATGTAACTGTATAACTTACAGTGCCAAAATCAAGAAAGGCAAGAAAACATTTTATGAAGCATTTTACAGTGGAGGTAGAGCGTGATGTTAGTTAAATCATCAACTGTTCTATAGTAACAAGCAATTAGTTTAACAAAGGCATTTGTAATTGCTTTTCGAAAGCAAAGAATGAAATTTCTGGGGGAAGGATGGCACCTGTTTTATAACCATGAAGTAAGGACGTTGTTATTTTATACATTCAGAAAACACAAGACCCTTGCATTAATTAAAGACGGTCGTGTGATTGGTGGGATCTGTTTCCGGATGTTCCCATCTCAAGGATTTACGGAGATAGTTTTCTGTGCTGTGACTTCTAATGAACAAGTCAAGGTAAAGACAATGTTAGAGGTGGCTTTATTGTACAGTTGATTAAGTCTGTTGGAGTTCTGCTGGTCCAGAACTCACTCATGAATCACAATCATAATTTTGGACACTGACTTCTCACTTCCCTTTCCTGTTCAGGAGTACTTGGTGATATATTTAACACAGAGATTTGTCAACTGCCTAAAAATGCTAAAGATCTGCAGACTGAGGCCGACCACCTTCATAATAATTAAAAACAAAATCCTCCATAAGCACACTAGTCTGTTGGCTCCCATTATTGGGCTCCTCAGTCTTCAGTGAATGGCCTTAATTCAGCTTATTGTAATGTTCATAGTAGATTGAAAATAAGCATTCTTGTGAGGCTGTAATGCTATGGACCACAGCCTTAAATGACTTCCATTATATATATATATATATATATATATATATATATATATATATATATATAAAGTGGCCATATTTTTGCATCTAAAAATAAGCTGGTATGCTATAGAACTCTCCTAGTGCTTACTTGAAGGGTATTTAAATGTTAGGCCATGCCCACACTACAGGCATTAAAGTGGCATAGCTATGCTGCAGTGACACTCATAGTATAGATCAGTGGTTCCCAACCTTTTTAGTTCGAGGGCCACAGATACCATTTTTACAATCTATCAACTCATTAAAAAAAATGTATCAACGTATACACCATTACACTACATAGTTAAAATAAACACTTGGATGCTATTGTGTTCATTTTTACATTCATTATGTCACACCTACAAATCACTCACAGTATGTCACACATTCACGGACAAAGCACTAGTGTAGACGAGTGACTGTCACTACACACATGGCAGCTAAGTCATGGGGGTCGACAAACCGGAAGGCGCTGGTTGAGTCCTGCCCCTCCTCAAGCATGGTGGGGCCAGGCTGCTCTGCCAGGAGCCCCTGCCCCTCTAGCCAGACAGAAGGAGTTCAATGAGAAGGTTGCCTCTTTGCTAATTTCCTGTCCCCCAGGCTGCAGCAGGGAAATCACATGTGTCCTTTAGCCCTATGTGCTCCACTTTGGTCCCTAGGCAGTGGCCCTCTTCTGCAATCGGCAGGAGGGGAGCAGTGGGCCACTTTGAAAGAGTCTGTGGGCCACTTTTAGCCCTTGTGCTGCAGGTTGGAAACCACTGGTGTAGATACTTTCTAAAGCAATGAGAGGGGAAGTCCATTGCCATAGAAACTCCACCTCTCCACGTGGTGGTAGCTAGATTGATTCAAGTATTTCTGCTTCAAGCCTAGCTGTGTCTACACCAGGAGTTAGGTCAGTACAGCTATGGCACTCAGAACTGTGGATTTTTTTACACCCTTGAGCCCTGAAGCCATATTGACCTACCTTTTAAGTGTAGGCCATGCCTGAAGAATGAATTGTTCTGCTTAAAGAATGAAGAGTATGAAAATACAGAGCCAGATTTCCTTTTAACAGAGGATTTCAGGTGAATCAAAAATATGGCTATTCAATTTCAACCCTT
This sequence comes from Pelusios castaneus, assembly GCA_007922175.1. Lineage (NCBI taxonomy): Eukaryota > Metazoa > Chordata > Testudines > Pelomedusidae > Pelusios > Pelusios castaneus. The sequence continues at coordinate 17,069,658 of ML685787.1, forward strand.
TGCCTTTAGATGGTGCTGTAACTGTGTATTCAGTCAACTGTGTAGATGAGTATGAAACTAATTTAGAGTTTACCTCACAGAGTTGGCAGAAGTTATGTTCTGCATTCAGATTCCTGAAAGCAAAGAGTGAGAACAGAGGAATAGCAGAGTGGGAGTGGAATGCTTTTACACCCTTAAGTATCTTTTCTCAGCTGTGGATTCACTAAACACCAGATTTAGCGAGAGAGATTCACTCATTCTCTTAGCTGGCGATCTGTCACAAAGGCATTCATCCAGCATTTCAGCAGATATGAACAAGAAAATATGAGTCCAGACGTATATTTCTGTGGCTGAATAATTAGAAAAACATGTGTTCATTGTATAATGGCTTTCACTGGATTAGTACAAAGTTGTGCATGTAGACAAGTTCCAGGGGGGTGGCTGTGTTAGTCTAGTTCATTAAAACAAACAAGGAGACCTGTGGCACTTTTAAAGACTGACAAATTTATTTATCACATGAACTTTCATGGGAGAAAATCCTGCTTTGTCAGACTTGTGCCATAAAGGCTCATGCGATAAATAAATTAGTTAGTCTTTAAAAGTGCCACAGGACTCCTTGTTTGTTTTACACTTTGAGTAATATTTCTGCAAAGGTAACCTTTCAAAAACCAAAAAGAACCAAACTCACCCCTAACAAAGGCCAATTGTCAAAAGTAGCTGCTTAAATTATGTATATGCATTAGCACTTTGATGCAGAATTCTCAGTTTTGCACACCTGTTAACATATATATTAGAGATGACTACATCTGAAAAGTGGGCTTTTTGTGTATTTGTCTGTGGAAGGTGGCCAGCACCAGGGGTGCCATTCCAGATTTTGGTAGAAGGATAACTTGAACCATGATTCCAGGGGCTACTTAGGCACCTGAAAACTCTAGGATTTTTTGCAGGGGATAATTTAGAAATTAGCTGACAGAAACAGTGCATCTAATTCCTATATAAAGAAAGAATATTTAATAAATATTAGACTCACTCGCGTCTAATAATAACATGTTCTGTTATCTTGTGAGAAGTCACTTAAAGGATACTGGTTAGGTTTAAAATTTTAATGTATAGTCTTAATTTGTTGCAAACTCTTGAATACAACAATTGAAACAATTGTAAAAAAATGTAGATTACTTTTTATCATTTAGGCTAACTTACTTTTTGTAGTTCATCAAGTTTGGAATAGATCATTTAATTTTTGGAAACATGCTCCTAGAGCAAGGCCTTGTGGTTTAAAATGCACCTGCCTAGGGGTCAAGGGTGCATCTTCACTTGTAAATTAAGTCGACTTAAGCAGGCTTAAGTCGACTTAATTTACCCTG
>ML685787.1:17071400-17146260 GCA_007922175.1 Pelusios castaneus
CCTCCCACTCTGTAACTTTCCTATCTTCAAAGCGTCTGACGAAGTGGGATTTTCTCCCACGAAAGCTCATGCGATAAATAAATCTGTTAGTCTTTAAAAGTGCCACAGGACTCTGTTGTCTTTCTACAATAGACTAACACGGCTACCCCTTTGGAATTTAAAATTACAAGTGTAGACATAGCCTAAGGGTGTTAGCATACTACAAATAATAGACTAAAAACTGACTTTAAACTGGAGTGTAATTGACACTTTCAAGTCACTTTCACAGTATTGCTAACCACAAATGCTCAAAAATCATGAAACAGGCTCACAAAAAGTCATAAGATTGGCTTGAAAATCAAGCGATCATGTAAAAATAATAGATTTGGTCAGGGCTTTTTTTGTGATGGTACTCAGGAGTACTGAGTACCGGCACCTTTTTCCACAGTGATGTGGCCAGGCTTCTTGGTGTTTTTAAAATTTCTCTTTTCTGTCCTTATGAACTTTCAGCTAGCTGTACTAAGTAAGATGGAGGGCTATTTTCTTTTTTTTAAACTTGAGTTTTGAAAGTTGAAACTGTTTTGAAGAAGTTGCATGTGATCTCTCGATACAATGTGTATTGTAGCCTGCATGTCTTAACTTCTCTGTATGAATATTAAGTTGCAGGAAATTCTTGTGAGAATGAATAAATGAAGATATAAACTTATGTAAAACAAGATAATTAATTTAAAAGTCATCTCTAAGACAAAATGTTCCTTGTATATGTAATTCCCACCATCACTGAGAATTGTTTTTAAAAATCCCTTAAAGCCTCAGATGTGACACTGCATTGATTGTCAGGTAAAATAATTTCGAACCCTTCCAATGGGTCACTAAATTTGTGACCTAAGAATGTTGGGCACTGAAAATGCCATAGTGTAAGTTTACACTGCATTTCAAAACCCATGACTGGTCCGTCCATGCCAGATGGCTCAAGCAAGGAGCTGTTTAATTGTGGTGTCTATGTTGGGGCTCAGGCATTAGCCCAGGCTCTAGGACCCTTAGAGGTGGGAGGGACCCAGAGTTTGGGCTGCAGACTGAACAGGAATGTCTACGCTGCATTTAAACAGCCCCTTAACTGGAGTCAGCTGGCACAGGCCAGCTGTGGGTGTCTAATTTCAGTGTAGATATACCTATAGTCTCTAACTTACTATTCCGACCATTCTCTAATGAAGAAATAAGTCTGGCTTGCGTTCACACCTTTAGTTTGCATGTAAAAATGATTTTTCATTAGATTTTGATCATAGTTTCTCCTATTTAAATTAAACCCTTGTGAATTTAGATTTTGAACACTGAAAATTCCTTTAAATCTTGAGCACTTCTTTGGTACCACTCAACAATCTATCAGTTGTCAAATCGTGTACACGTTTGATACTTGACATAGTCTGGGCAACTTTGAAGGGTGAAGCAAGTATTTCAGTAGCTTACTTAAATTTCAGAAATAGGCAATTAGGAGTCCCCAGATATTCTTCCAAGACATTTTTAAAAGGCTCCAATTTTTTTATCCATTACCTCAATAATTCCAACATAAGCAGGAATGATTAATTCAGTTGCACTGTGTGCAGTTAGCATAACATACTCAGTCTCATTAGTGAAGTATTACTGGGTTTAGCATGTATTAGTTATTTTTCATCACAAGAGAGAGTAGGACAGATTGGAAATGTAAATAACATTTGTTTTCTGTAGGATTATTCACTTTTTAGTTATACTATTGCATAATTCTCTTCTGTTTCTTTATGTGACTGGGGATAGTTTTTATTTGGAGTCAGAGGACATCTTTATTCATTATTTATTTATTGATATGGTAGGAATACCTAGAGACCCCAATCAAAGATCAGACTTCCACTCTACTAGGTGCTTTGCACGTGTAATAAAAAGATGGCACCTGCCTCAAAGCAGGAGGGTCAGAGAACAAGGTAACAGTGAAACAATAATGATTACCATAATAAACAGCATTCTCAGTCCATCAACTGCCTAGCCATTACAAAGTGTTCTGTAAATGACATGGCCAATGTAAGTCTTAAGGAAGAAGCTATTTCTCAGATATATCATTGTTAATCCCCATGGATACAATTCACTATACTTGATATTTAACTTCAAAGACAATAAATATATTCCCCGTTGAATTATAACTATCTGAAAAAAGTACCTCTAGATCAATACTCTCCAAGAGATTTGAAGTTGTTTCTTTTAGATAAAAAGTGAATCAATAATTAGAAGCTAAGACATTTTGTGTTGTCTATTGGGTTACCTGTGTGATTTTCTAAGTGTTAGAAATAGTTTAGCTTTTGCTAATTCTCTCTAAATTATGAACCTCATGTCCATGAGTACAAAAGAAATAGCCCTTCAGAAACTTGGTAAAGATAAGCATTAGCCCTCTCCCATAGCTTCTAATAAGTGTAATGCCAAAAAGGTTTTCCTCATGAGATGAATTTCCTTAACTATTTCCACACAGGGTTATGGAACTCATCTAATGAATCATCTGAAAGAGTATCACATCAAGCATAACATTCTCAACTTTCTCACATATGCAGACGAATATGCAATTGGCTACTTCAAGAAACAAGTAAGTCAGCCTAAGAAAAGCCTTCAGCCAGTGTAAGACATTGAAATATAGGAATGTATTAGCAGCTTGTGGTATCTAAGCAGCTGATAAAATGTACAGTGTCCTTATTTTAATCTACAAAATATATTTTGTATTAGCCAAAATTAAGGTCTTTATAGAACAATGTATTTTAAAGAAAAAATCTGAATGTATCTGTAGATTACACAATACACTCAGTTAAGTGTTAAAACAAAATCACAGTTGAACTTGGTTAAGATAAATTCAGACTTTCTGATTTGTGATTGTATATCAAAATGTTTTATCAGCTCCATTCACTTAATAAATAACTGTTTTTGGATGGAGTTTGAGGATAGACAAATGTATGTGGTAATAGAATATTCTTACTACAAGGAACCAAAATAGGTTTAGAGCCTTAACCTGGTAGCTTTTTCTTCATATTTTTGGTGTTTTGACAGTGTAATGAATTTGATTGTAACCCATAACTTTTTTAAGTAACGTGAATGTAAAATGAAAATTGCATTGTATCAGTTTGAGTTAATCGTTTCTTAGGGTTTCTCCAAAGATATTAAAGTACCAAAAGCAAAATATGTTGGCTATATCAAGGATTATGAAGGAGCCACTTTAATGGGATGTGAGTTAAATCCAAGGATTCCCTACACTGAATTTTCTGTCATCATCAAAAAGCAAAAAGAGGTAAACAAAGATAAGATATTGTTTGTTAATAGTAACAATGTTTTTAAGAAGACTTACACATTTAAAATGGCTTATACATAGAGCCCTGCATGGATGCAAAAATGTGGATCCAGATCCGATCTGCACCCACCCAATGTCAGTCTCTGTCTGATCTGCGATCCGCATGCCATGTTTTATGTGTATCCGTAACCGCATCCGCAACCGAGCTTGGGCTCACAGTCAGCATTTTTGCCTTTGATTGGCTCGTTCCCACATAAGCTCTGCCCATTTTTTTCCTTTTCTTGTTTGTGGTTTGTGTGCTGTGCTGTCAATCGGATTTCCTTGGCCACCAATGAAATCTCTGATTGAAAGCATGGCATGCGAACCACAAACAAGAAAAGGAAGAAGTGGGTGGGGAAGGCCTGGGGAATAAGCCAATCAAAGGCCAGCATGCTGACTGACTGACGGGGAGTGGTGTCTCTCTGAGCCCCAGCCTGTTGTGACTGAGACTCTGGTTGGCAGACCATAATAAGAGCTCAGCTGGGATTGGCTGGAGTGCTTCCTTGTTTCCCTGTGTGCTGCTGAAGCCAATCATAGCAGCAGCTGCAAGGATCGATCATAAAAATAGAATCCGCACCATGGGCCAGTCTGCAACAATGGGGCTGCGGATATCCGCACCTGATACCTGCGGATCTGAAGCGGAAATCTACGGATCTGTAGGGCTCTACTTATACAAATATTTCTAGAACACTTTAGTCAGCCCTCATAAATCTGTCCCCTTTCATGCCAATCTGGCATTCAAAACATCACACACATTATTTTTAATTAATTAAAACCTGTATTTTAGTCTGGCCCTAAAAATTATCATAAATCTCTCAGACATAAATTCTCCTTTCCTACGGTTAACATAATGGTGACATTGAAAAAAAAGTGTTGATCTATTACTTCAGTAAATATAATTACTCATTCTGGGTGAGCAGGTATGTGGAATTTTGCTTTTATTTATTTTTCAAATGTTTTGTTAAGTATTTGATTTACATAATTGTTACTGTAGCATGCATGAATGATAACTTTGAGTGGAAAGTTCTTATTTATATACCTTAATGAGTTCACCATTTTTTCACACAATGATCTTGATCTAGCAAAGCATTTCAGCTTTAACGCTGAAATGTTTTGCTGAATCAAGATCATTGTGTACCCCTTTGGCTTCAAAGAGAAGGTTCTGATTGTGAACTAACACAGTGCTGACTGGCATAGTCTGCAAATAAACAAAAAAACTCATTAGTTCCAGGAAGTATGAAAAATCCCAAATCACTTTGATAACTTGTTGTCTTTAAAGTCTGGTGAACATGATTTAAACTTCAATGTGAACAGTTTCCTGCCTTTTTATGCAATTACATTTTGAGCTGAATTTGTGTCTAAAGCTATATCATCAACCTGGACTTCTTTGAGGGGAGACATTAGTAAAATGGCAGCTTTCGTTAACACAGAAGCACTTGTGTAGCTTGAGATTTTGAGATGGAACAGGTTTTTCTAAAATCTGAAGTTGAACAGTATTTTCATTTAGTAAGACATTTGTTGTTGGGTCAGTCCTGCATTCTTTATGCACCCAAAATGTTCACTGATTTCAGTGAGAGTCTTAGCTGCCCAAGGGCTGTAAGATCACGGTTCTGTTGAGTTTTTAACTGCCACAGTTTACTTTAACGTCCTACCTAGCACTTTGCCTTTGAGCCAGTCAAATACTTTCCTTGAGTTTCATAACTAAACCTGTCATTTTTCCCCTTCCTTCTTTGCTGTATTATTACAGATCATTAAAAAGCTGATAGAAAGGAAACAAGCTCAGATTCGAAAAGTCTATCCTGGCCTTTCCTGCTTCAAAGATGGAGTACGACAGATTCCCATAGAAAGCATTCCTGGAATTAGTATGTACCAACCTCCCTTAATTAGTGTGGAACTACATCAAAACAGCCAAGGCCCAAGATTAGAGAAATTTTAATTTTCCCAGTATTGTCTTTTTAATAGGATTCAATTATCTAGGTTTGTTAATCTGATACAAGACATCTGTTTCTATTTCAGCTATTCTCTTCTGGTTTAGAGACTTCCCTATGGCATTGTGTGTACACTTATTTAATTCTTCCTCTTTGTTTCGCTTCATAGTGCAATCAGTATTTTCGCTCTGAGCCCATCTTATGCTGTATAATCCTACACAGCTATATAGTCCTGAGCTAAAGAGATGCTTATTTGAATCAGGGCACAATAAAACTACAACAACAAATTATTTTTTTCAATTGTCTGTTTGTGTAATATATATGTACATAGGAAATTACTGTCTTGAATCATTTTTATTACATAGAAGAGGTAATGATAAAAGATGGTAAAGAATATTGAAAAGTAATGCATTCCTTTTACAGCATGTTACAGTACACTTGAGTGCGGTATGTAGGAAATTAGATGGGGTTGGAGCGAGAGTGCTATAATTTTATTAGAATTAGTCTTTAGAAAGCTTTTTATTAAGGGAGTTACTGTAATTTTATTAACTTTTTAGATTCAAATTAACTTTCAACCTGAAGTAGTTCTCATGTAATGTCTAATTTTGTTGGTGTGCAGGAGAGACTGGCTGGAAACCAAGTGGAAAAGAGAGAAGGTAAATACAGCGTGGACAAAGAATAATGATGAAGCAGTTTGAGAATCTTTTGAGAACATCTCTAAACTGAGCAACTTTGAAATATATCTTTTCATGTGTTACAAAACTGGGATAAGTAGTCTGCTGTAGAATAGCTCTTTTCCATTACTACTAAAATGTTTTAAATTTATGAGTTGCTCTTATGTAAGGGGTAGAGTTGTCGAAATGAACACAAAAGATAAAGTTTATCTTCTCTATTAATATTTTCTTTCAAGTAAAGAGCCCAAAGATCCAGATCAGCTTTACAGCACATTAAAAACCATCCTGCAGCAGGTGAAGGTGGGTATTAGTTTTAATTTATGTTGGTAAAGATTTTGAAAAATGATTTCCAATATGGAATTTCGATATTAGATACCTTACTTTTTTCTTTACCAAAGAGCCATCAAAGCGCTTGGCCCTTCATGGAACCTGTGAAGAGAACAGAAGCTCCCGGATATTATGAAGTTATAAGGTTTCCCATGGGTAATGCCATTAACATTTTTAAAGCATAAACTTAAAGTTCTCTCTAGCTGGAGACAAGTATAGTCATCAAATTTATTGTTACAAACATTTGCTATTGTATTACATGCAGTGGGATCGTTTGCAACTCAGCAGTGGCAAAAATATACTGCCATCAGTTGAAATTTATGAATAGCGTGTAACCTCTGTGAAACATCTATATTATGTATTCCTATAAGAAAACACAAAATATTACAGTGCCCAAGGGATTCCCAGCAAGCTCTTAAACTGGGTCAATTCCAGTACCTTTTAGCTAACTGTGTTGGTTAAGACATCTGGGAAGATAGGATCTCAGATGCAGGGTAATTTACCATTGCATATTTTGGTTTGTATTTTTATCTTATTTGTTAAAAAAGCCAGAAACAAAATTTCCAGAATCACCTATGTACTTAGATGGCAAGGGCACTTTGTCCAGCCATGCTTGAAGAAAGAGAGGACACAATGTCTGTAGTCCCGCTAGGTCACAACTTTGTTCATTTGAAATATCTGGGCATCCCCAGCAGTAAATAGTACAGTGCAGATCTAGATGCTTTCCTAAGTCATTTCCACATAATCCCCACCGTGGTCCCAGCCATCGTACTGCTAGGACTTCTCCACTCTCCCTCATGTGAGGAAAAAGGGAGTTATGAAAGGAGGGAGGTCAGCTCCCTGTGATACAACGCATAGGGCTTAAACCCCCTTCCTCAGCTCTCTTAAGGGATGCTTTCCTTCCCTTTCCAGTCCATTTTATCCAGTAACTGTATCCCTTCCATACTGCTTACCTGCACTGGACATCTACAGCAAGTTTTACTTACTAAGTTGTCTCAAACCTGCTGTGGGGAAAGCAAAATAATTTGGCATAAAAGAGGGTCTCTCTGGGTCTGCCTGAAGTATAAATATCTTTGATGCCCTTTTGGTCAGCAGGAAGGACAAGACAGTGACAGTCTCTTGACTTGACTCAAGCTGTGCCCTGCACTTCCCATCCATCCCTTTAAACTTCCCCCTCCTACGCACCCATTTAATTTGTAATTAGAATTTAAGTCAAGTGCTTGTTTCCATTTAATCTCGGCACACATGCTATATACTAAATATCATAATCAGTCTTACGAATTTTCTATTTTGAGATCTTGAAAATCGGTGTGTGTGCTTTTTATGGCACAGCTGTTGTACATGCATCTGTTGCAAACAAGTGAATACACAAATGCCAGTGAGAAAAAAATTGAATTCCACTTTGCCTTTGGCTGCTGTGCCGTACAATCATATATAGGGATTCCATCCTGTTCTAAGCAGGGGCTTTCTGGCACCACAGAACTAAAACTGAATCAAACTATGCATTCATTGCCCTAACAATATCCTTCCTCTCTTCTTACTGCTTCAAGTCACAGAATTTTTTCTTGTAGTCAGAGAACAGAACACAACTTCATCGAGACCACTTCAATATCTCTGTGGACAAGGCTGTAGGGCAAAAAAAGCCCTTTGTTGTGAAGGAGGAAAGGAGACACTGGTTGAGCTTTAATTTAGGCCACAACTTCATTATTAACTGTCTGGGAGTGCCCAGCAGATAAAAGTGTACAGCGCAGGTAGCTCTGTGATCATTTACTATCTACATGGGGGGCAGGAGGGTTTCCATCAGGCCCCTTCCTTTTCATCCTGGTCCCAGTCAACTGCTATTGAGACCTTGCCATCCTCCCCACCTCGAATGGAGGTGAAAGTGGACCATAAAGGAGAGGGATGACTCCCTGCCATGCCACTCATAGGTGCCCCCTCTTCCTTCCCCCACTGTTTCCATTCTTTTAACAAACACCTCCTTCAAATTTTTAACAAACTGTTTCTCCCTACTGCACTGACATCTGCCCACGCTTATAGACTGAGTTGTGACATCACAATCTAACTCCTGTTCCATGCTCACTCCCAGCTACCTCCTCGCTAAACCTGCTGTGGGTAGGTGAATCCCCCCCACCTCCACCCCCCACCACACACACTCTGCCTTGGCCAATCTGGTGGTGAGGGAAATATTTCCTTCCCTGCTCCCAGAAGAAGGAGCTGTTAGTGCAGGGCCCACAGCAGATCCTGATCAAACGCAGTATTTCACCACTCTCATGGGTGGGAGGATGGGTGTGCTCTGCCTGGTCCAGGTAAAAGAGAGTGGCTCTTGCTTGGCTTACACCTATGTACTTCTCCCCCACCACTTATGGTCACCTGCAGGGACAGGGAGGGGATGGAGGGATGAGTCAGTGTATTGATGCTGACCTGCTTTGTATGTGCAGCAATGTCCATGTCTCTGCCCTTAAAAAGGTAGACCTAGGCCCACTGACAGCAATTCCAGGCCCCAGGGCCGAACAGTCAGTTTCCCCTTTCGAAAGGGATAGCCGAGGAAGCTTTTGCTGATTTGTTATGTGCCATGCAGGTTCCCGGGCAGCTGAGGAGGTCGTATCTGCTACTCAGTTTCCCAGGTCCTTTAGACTCCCCTGGGGAGATTCCTGATAAACCCAGAAATCTGAGTAGCAGATACCACCTTGCAACCACCTAGGAACCTGCATGGTGGATAATAAACAAGCCTGACTCAGCGGGGACCTCAGAGGAAGGGGGCTTGTGTGTGGGGGGGAGAGGAAGATACATATCTATCCTCCCATATGCTCAGGCCCTTTTAAATCACTGGGCCCCTGTGGAATCCTCCCCCTGGTTCCCTCCATCGATGGGCCTGGGTACACCATTTTCCTGAGCCAGCCAGACAACACCCAGTGCAGTCATTCCAAAGAGCACAGATGTCAGTACCTAGCTTTTACTAGTCTGTGGAGTCCTTACTTAGTTACTAGGAACGTACCCACGAATCTGGTTTAATGATTAGTGAAGGGGTTCCCAACCTTTCTGGCTTGGGAGCCACAAACAGTGGCGTCGCTGGCTCTGGGCACAATGGGGCGCAAGCCTCAAGTAAAGTCCCAGTGCCAGAGTCCCAAGCCCAGCCAGGGATCAGCAGCCAGGCTGCTGCCACAGGCACTAAGGATCCGGCGCCGGCCCTGGCCCTGACCCTGACCAGAGAGCGTGGTCAGCAGGGGACAGGAGCCCTGCGCGTGGGGCCAGGGCCAGGGCCAGCAGGGAGAAGTAATCCTTGTCCATCCCACTGGCACCTGCTGGCCCCGCCCCCAGCACCTGCTGTGGGTGCGGTGGGCGGGGCTGGCACGGGGCCGGCAAAGTTTGCCGACTCCTGCACTACATAGTTGAAGTAAACACTTTGATGCTACTGTTTTCATTTTTATAATCACTATTTTATACCTACAGATGACTCACAGCATGTCACACACTCACAGAGAAAGCAGTAATGTAGATTAGTGACTGTCACTACACATTGGAGCACATGGCCTGGCAGTTAAGTCAGAATGATAAAAGATAAACAGGCACTCAGCTTTTTCTTCTTTTGTTTTTGTTCATGTTTTTTGTTTCTTTTGCGGGATAAAAATGTTTTGCGAGATTTCTACATACTTGCGTTATCACATAAAACACGCCCAATAATGTTTAATTTTTTAAAAAGTTCTTGTGCAGCCTAAATTGCAACATATTTAGGGGTGTATAGCTGTTGACTTCCAAAGGCAGATCGTTCTCGGAAAAATAAGTCCCATATATAGATAAGTAGCCTGGGCTGATCTGGTTTCAAATATTATTAAGAAGGCTCTTATAGCTACTTATTTTTATAAAATCTACCTTTTCTAAATGGTGCTGCCTTATGTCATATGATTTCTTTTTCCTGTTCACGTCCAGGGTATATGACTAAATGAAAGACACTTCTAGTTTAGCTTGTCATAGCTAGGCTTCAGTGATAATATTCTTGTCAGATAAATGGGAAGAACAGATACCACTGATTGAGCTAAATTATACTGTTTGGTGTAAGGCTGCATAAGACAAAAGACTGGGTTAAGGTAAAACTAGTACAACTTGTTCATTATTTTTTATATGCACCCTTTTCAGAACTAATACCATTGGCTATGTCTACACTTGGTAAAATTAGTTCCAATTAGTTAGTTCGAACTAACTAATTCAAACTAATTTTAGTTAGTTCGAATTAGCTTAATTCGAACTGGCATGGCCACACTTGAAAAGTTAGTTCGAATTAAGTTAGTTCGAATTAGTGATCCACATGCCTTTCAATGGCCGGTTAATTCAAACTAAGAAATTAGTTCAAATTAACATGGCCACATTGGTTAATTCGTACTAGTTAGTTCGAGTTAACCCCTTACTTCTGAAGCCCTATTTGAACTTATTAGTTCGGGAAGCCCTTAATTCGAACTAACTAAAGCCTAATGTAGCCATGGCTTTAGTTAGTTTGAATTAAGCCTCCTTAATTCGAACTAACTTGCCAGTGTAGACATAGCCATTTATATTTTCCTCCAGATCAGTCTGAATCTTAAAAAGTCAAATGGTACTAATCATCCCCAGGAGAGCTGAGGATGAAATTAGCTTGAGGCATACGTTTTGCAGGTCTATACCCTTGCCTGCATGCACAGTTTGTGCTGATTTAACAAAATCGGTTTAAACAAATTTAGTTAAATTGATGCAAGACTATGTGTTAAGCTTGGTGCATGCTGCTGGTGAAATTCAGTGGCAGTCGACGGGAGAGACACAAGCTATGTAGAATGGTGTTGCATATCTCCTGTTGACTTCATAACCTCTACCTACCGCAGTGTACCCGCTATGCTGCGCTGACGGGAAATGATCTTCTGTTGACGTACCATTACTCTTTTTGGGGGGGTGGATTAACAGTGCCGACTCCGGATTGATTGAATGGGTCTTCACTGCCACTCATTTGATTCTGCAGAATTTATCTGATGATGCCAAGAGTGCCACTTTCAATATAGACACATCCTTAGACCTTCTTAAATTGGCTTAGAAGTGCCATATGTTGTCTTAGGCTGAGTCCACTCTAAAAAGTTAAGTCAACCCAGGTACATCACTCAGGGATCCCTGAGCAATGTCAAGCCAACTTAAGTCGCAGTATAGACAGTGCTAGGTCTACGGAAGAATTTTTTGTCAGCCTAGCACCTGCCTCATGGGAAGGTAGATTAACTACAGTATGGGAGAATTAATATTAGTCAGTGGCTAATTAACTACAGTATGGGAGAATTAGTATTAGTCAGTGGCTAATTAACTACAGTATGGGAGAATTAGTATTAGTATTAGTCAGTGGCTAAATGTAAACAGGTATAGTGGTGCAACTGCAGTGTTGCAGCTATTCCACTGCAATAGTTTGAGTGTAGTCATAAACTTTGCTAATGTTGGTAAGGAATCAAGGTTAGCTAATTTGATACAAGGTACTTATAGGGCAGGCCTACACTGTTGCTTAAGTCAATCTAGCATGTTTTGCTCAGGAGGGTGGAAAAGACCACCTTCCCAGCAATGCAAGTTACAGCAATCTAAGCGGTGTCCACACCAGCGCTATATTGGCAAGACATGCTCTTCGGCTGACACAGCTTCTGCATCTTGCAGAGGTGGAGTAATTAGGCGGATGGGAGAGTGCTCTCCTTCAGCATACAGCATCTTCAGCAGACGCGCTACAGAGATGCAGGCACATCAGTGCAGCGCACCAATGTAGCGCTTCTAGTGTAGACCTGCCCTTAATCTGATTTAAGAGTGCCCACAAATCTAACTAAATTTGTTTCGAACTCATTTGTTGATAAATCAATTCAACTTTTGTCAGTTGATAAGGTCTGGGTCTTCAGGGTGGGAAGGTCTAGACTTGTATATAGCTGGCATATACTGGCACGTTTCCTGGTTTTTGTGAATTCGTTTTTTACATGGACTATTGGCAGCACTGAACCATGGCATTCTCATCATTTCTCCAAAGGTGTGTTCCTCATTCAAGGCCCAGAAAGTAGCCCTAAAACTGCTCCAATCTCCTATGCCTTCAGGTTTCAGTTCCCTTCCCATCCTCAGTAACCCTTTTATAGGCTACAACGTCCTCCAGTGTTTTGTGTTACATTTTTGTATATTCCTGATTATTGTGTACAGTTATCAACTTTTAAATTTGGAGTCACTGATAGCACTGATTTACATGCTATGTTTTATTACTGTTGACAGTTGCTTTGGCTTTTAGAATCAGTGACTTACACATTCTAGTGCTTGTTTTTCTTTTTCCCTTCACTATTTACCACTAAGAGAATGGTTTTTCCTTATGTGAATTTCTCTCCAGAAGTAGAAATCTGAGGTCTGACATCATCCTACTGGTATTTTTCCCACTGCCAATAATTTTCATGGGCTTCCTTCACAAACTAGATTTAAGGGCCTTTGGGTATTGTTCTGAAACTTAAAAATATTGTTCAGCTCTTGTTTTGCTGTAGGCAGAACTATGGCCCAAATAGCAATTTGGCAGAAATCTGAAAGGTACCCTTAGTGTGTGTGTTTGTATTGTTTCAGGCATGTGTGTATTAATTTTTTCTACAATCTAAATATATGTTTGTGTCATTGCTTTAATAAGGCGTTTAATAAAAATTAAATTAGAATTCAGTGGAGATTATTTCACAGTCAGGCGGTCTGTATGTCGGCAATTTTTAGTCCTCTTTCCCTTTTCTCCTTGATTTGTATGTTTTGTGTAAGTGAATGTTTCATTATAGTCAACTAAATAAAACCTACAAATCAAGAAGTTTATAAATCAATTTTGAAATGTCTCCATAAACTGAGGTGTGTCGTAAAAACTTGAGGATTGCTCCAGGAAAAAACACACACAAAATCATAACTCAGTGGCTCCTTTATGTTTGTTATATGCGGACTGTACAAACATTGTTCTATTTAATTGGAAGGAAAAACCCTCTGAGGAATTGGGATGAAAATGTCAGCTGCATACTCAGATAAATAACCAGTATTTTAATGACTCTACCCATTTTTAATATGTGGAAGATGTCCATAAACAGATTATTTTTGATCAGCTATAATCATTTAATGAAGAAAACAATGGTAAAAAAGAGACAAAAGAAAGTGTTGGATTTCACCCAGAGAGATGACAAAATTATTTACTTAAATGTGTGGTTGATTTACATTCTGCTGGAGTTAGTAGGAGCTTCTCTTTGTGACAACTGAGTCAGGATCTCAAGAATTGCTCCCCCAAATGAGCACAGGTATAAGTAGGACAGGAAGCCCTCAGTTGTTTGTGCTAGATAATTGCAAAGTATTATACATTGTTGGGGTACAGAATGATAAAGGAAGGTGGATAAGCCTTTGCCTTTATAGCAGCTCTGACCGAGATTTTTGTCTCTTTGTGGTTCATAGGTTGAGATGTATCTGTTCTGTCAGCTGGTTTTTTTGGTAGTATGCTGCACAACAGACTAAGAAATTACAAAATGATGCAACTAAGATTTCCAGGGTGTTTGTGCATACTCACCTCAGAGTCGCTGGCACTAGAGGAGCTGAAAGTGAGGGAGCCGGAGCACCCCGTGCTTGAGTGATTTCCATCTTACACAGTTTTGTTCAATGGCTTTCAGCACACCCATACAAATTGTTCCAATGCCACTGACTCAGAATGGCAATTGTTCTTCTTTTCCAAAAGAATTTCATATCGTAATTTATGTAGGGCTTGGCTCTTGTGTGGAGAGTCATCTGTTTTTGCAGATCAGTGACAGAAGGATGGATGAAATAAGTTCACAAGGTACCTTTATTTCTGCAGGGTTTGATACTATCACTCCCCTGTAACTGAGACATGGATGTCACTTTTGGAGTTGTGCCTTCCTCTTTAGGGATCTCATAGCTTGCAGTGAATGTGTCAGCACCTCCACTGCCAGCAGTAGATTATACATGGTCCTTGGCCACGAGTAAGACTTCCTCGTGCATTTTATTAAAGTATTAATCATTTTCTTTCATGTTTCCAGAGCCCGGGCTCCAGCATTGCTATGATGCAGCTGAGTACTGGAAAAGCATTCTGACTGTGGTTGTGCCAATGCACACAGGAATCATACTACTACCTCAGAATTTTTATATCTAGCACTAACACATCCAAAATAGAAGCAAGGATTTAATGAGACCTAATATAGAACTGTGGATTGGAAGGGATAGATGTGTGTTGAGTTCACTGATGTGTTTGGAGAGCAAAAATTGTGGAGGCCTTTTGACATTTTGTTTCAAAGCTGCATGTACAGTTGCCAATAAAATACACATGATTAGGTTGCTGAAAACCAGAAATCTTGTTTCAGAAATACCCTGTATATTTTACTCGGTTTTCCTCTTCACCGAAATATAAAAGAGGCTTCATTAGTAATTAACTGTGCATACCATATTACTTCAATGCACTTTTGCTTATTTTATGTAATAGAGAGATGCCCATTTTTTGCTATATTCAAACTGAATGGCATATGTTGATTAACCTGATGCTATTTTTGATAATGTAGATACCCAGAGATTACATGCCAGTTTGAACTTTTTATTCACATATTGTAGGGCCACGTCCTTCCAGATAATAAACTCAATTTCTGAGGTTGAGGACACTCAAAACTGTACAGGATTGGGACCTTACAAAGACAAACAAGAGTATCAGGAGAACAGCAACAGTGCTTTAACCTTAAAACTGAGACATTTTAGGTGCTGCAGAATTGCATTCATTGTTAGTAGAAAAGATGCTTATGTGACATAGGGCTTGATCCTTTACTACTGTTCAGTTTTGCTATGAACTTCAGTGAGAGCAGGATCAGGCTCTAAGTGAATAAAAACAATTGAGCATTAGTAATTTTCCATTAAAGAAATTAGCAGATGGCAAAGGTTGTCTCCTAAGCATGTCTTTAGTATTATAGGAATCAGATCGCTAATGTTTTTTTTCCTGTACAGATCTGAAAACCATGAGTGAACGACTCAAGAATAGGTACTACGTGTCTAAGAAATTATTCATGGCAGACTTGCAGCGGGTCTTTACAAATTGCAGAGAGTACAACCCCCCTGAGAGTGAATACTACAAATGTGCCAATATATTGGAGAAATTCTTCTACACGAAAATTAAAGAAGCTGGATTAATTGACAAGTGACAGTTGTCTCTTTCAACCAGTCTGTATGCCTAACTCGTGGGCATGGTATGCTATTTACCTTCATATAGATTTTGGACTTAATACACGAATTATGTTTGAAAAACAGACAAACAAAAAAACCTCTGTGTATTTTAACTAGCACTTTTAAAAGCCCTTTAAATTTTGCAAACGTATTATACTGAAGTTACAGAAAATGTTTATTTTATTAAGATGAAGCTTTATAATGTATTTAACATTACTGTAAAACTTCTTTGCATGCATATTTGCAGTATGGTCAATAATAGGCTTTTTATTGGATATCCCTAAAACTTTCATATGGGAAATTGCACATCTTTGGGGATTTGAAATCAGAAATTCCCACACAATGAATGTTTAAGCTTATCTAATACAGTATCTATTTGAAAAAGTTTTATTTTTTTCAGTAAAAACAAAACATTAAGAGAAAATTACAATTTAAGAGGCACTGAAATACGTTTTGTCTCTACGTTTCATTGTAGAGTCCTTTATATATATTATTTTTTAAATGAAGCAGTTGAGATGTTTTGAGAGAAGAGCAACTAACTCTGGAAAGAAACTGCTATGACTCAGCTAGGTGCAAACTTTTCTATTGATTTTGTTTTTGCAAATAATTTGAGATTTCATAACCACTATTTTAAAAATATTATCGTATTGACTTTGCTTATGCAGGACATAAGTTCCCCAAATAACTCAAAAACTGTGATAGGCAAATATTATATTCTCATATTTAATTGCTTTAGTAGGAATACAGTTTTGATATACTTCAGTGAACCATCCCATTTCCTGGTCTTTTAATTGATACGTTGTTTTGAGTTCCCAACAGAGATCATAAAGACTATTGTTTACTGTACATACCAAAATGTTACCATATCACAGTCTCTAGTTTTTATCTTTGCCTGTGTGGTAAACTGGATTTTCTACCATGCTCTACTGTAAATATTTTATTAATTAGAATGGTATTTAGACCCACAAGTATATTTAAAATGTTATACACATCCACGTTAGGTATCAAATCAAGCACTTCTCTTAATTACTGCATACACTACATATAGGAGGTATGCGTAATTACCTTCCGAATAGAGAGAGATTAATACAGGCCAAAAAGGAATTGTCACCTGACATTCAATTTTATAATTGAAATTTATAAACTGGTTTTGTGAAGCTCTCAACTTTAACTTTGTGTTTTTTATATGTACAGATGTTACACTGGTAAGGTGCAGTAGTTATCAGGCTGAAAATAACTGAGTTGTGAAAAAACATTTTTGCAAAATGCCTGTGCAGTGTTAAATCACAATTCTATTCAACGTGTAGCTGCCAGAAATTAGTTGGAAGTAGTTATTGTGGTACTAAAGGTATTCAAAATGTTAACATTAGAATTGCCGCAATACATAATATATGAAACCAGTCTGAATTACATTTAGATTTGTAACTATAAGGTACAATACTAGAATTGTGTTAAAGCATCCAGTACTGGATTATAAATTATATTGTAAACTGGGCCTACAGATGCACCTGTTGAGCTTGGTATCCTGTGAAAGTTTGTTATTTTGTAAGTAGATTTTCTTACTGTCTTTAAATCAGATTGTCTCTTCTATATTGAAAGCATTTGTTTTCTAATTTAAAAATTAATATTTTCATAGATATTGTGCAATAAAGCTACAGTAGGATGTGTGGTTTTGCAAATGCTTTAACAGCTGATAAATTTTACATTTGTAAAATTAATATATTGTACTGATACAGAACAGTTTTAAATTATATATATATATAAAAACACTAATTATTTTGCTGTCTTATTTCAGTAGTTGAATGCTTTGAAGACAGTTTCATTTGTTCTCATATTTAAAAAAAATATATGGAGTGGTTTATCTTTCCTTGTAATGATCAAGATTTTTGCAAGGCACAGCTATGCAGTTCATTTATCTATCTATTGCACTGCTCTAAAGTTAATGCTGCAGGCCAGTGAATTCATTTGGAGTGTGAAGTTTGCAGCATTGGGCCTTTCTGCATGAAGAACAGTGAAAACTTAATACATCTGCAAATACAGTATAGTCCCTACTTGAGCTGAAAGACTACAGTGCCCTGTGCCTGTAATGGTTTGAATAAATCTCTTGGCTTTAGCTGTTCAGTAAAGTTCATAGTCTATATTATTTTGATTTGGGTATCTGCTCCTGTATGGATCATGATGTTACTCTTCAAGAAATGGTCCTTATATGGATTCAAAATGTGTGTTCATGTGCCATGTGCAGGAGCTGGATCAGTTCTGTAGTGTGCCTGTTGATCTGCACGTGTGTCGTGTGTTGCACATGTGCTCACATTCAAGGCAAGAAGAGGCCGTGCTGGTCCAGTTTCCTCTTACCGTCACATGCCCAGAGCTTGGAACCTCTGTTCTTCTATTCTCTTAGCTTACAAAGAGCGCTGTTTGTCCATTTTTTCCCTTGTATAAAGAGTTTATAGTTGTATTAGTGGTGTATAGTATCTGATATGGTTAGGCTCTCACTACTGGAATTCTTCCTCTGTCAGGGTGATCCCTGCCCATCTTCCAGGGATTATGCCCTGGCAAGTCAGATTAAAAAATTGTTTGGTGCCCAGGCTGCTCCTCTGTGCGTGACGAACTCCTATTGTGCCTTTAGTGCCTCAGCAAAGCACACAGCACCGCCTGCTGCACCATCAACTGATTGTGCCCTGCTCAGGACTCAAGAAGCTAAAGAAGTTCATCTCCACAAGTTCCTAATGGAGGAGGCTATGCACCCACATGCAGCAGATCCCCCAGAACAGCATCCATCACTGCCAGCAAGTGCCCCTCAATTTTCTTCCCAAATGCTGAAGCCATCAGTATCACCATAGCCTGTAAATCCTCACTGTGAGGGTAAGAAGAATGGATACGAGTGTCAGGACAGCTCCCCAACGGAAACTGCCCCAAAGACAGCATTGCCTTCCTGAACTGACCCAGGTTGAGTGAGAAGTTACACACCAACCTGGCTTCTCCACTTCCCAAGAAGCCCTGGACAGAGCACAAGGTGAAGCCCTGATGTGATCTGCAAGTGCTGTCTTCAGCCATAGTCACCCATCTGGCACATCAACAACACTAGACCTCTCTGAACTGAAACACACCCAGAACTGCTAATGCCTCCTGAGAAGCTGCGGCTCCCATACCCAGCTTCCTTGCTGCTTCCCAGTCTCCTGGACCCCACAGTCCTACCTTCTCCTGCGGATGAAACTCTCTGCTTCTTCTTGAGCAATGCTTTTCTTCCACCCACCTTACTCCATTGACTCTGCCTGTACTGGACCCATCCTCCAAGTGCTTCTCAGAGCTGGATCCCTTCATTTTGCATACCCAGTCTCGCAGCCTAGATCCCAGGTGCCGACTACCTTATCCTCTGGTGTATGATCCTACCACTGCACCATGGTTCCAATATCTGCAGGGCCCAGAGATGCTCAGTGCTGTATGCTTGGCCCTACTGTCCTCCTTGGGACTTGTATCAGGACCATGGGATTCTGCCAATTGCATCTTCCTGAGCACTCTCTACCCGCAACATACCCTTCTTGGATTATAATGGTCCTGAAGACAGTGCTGCAGCCAGTACCACCATCATCGCCAAATGAGGCACTTGATTCCACAAGCCCTCTTCTCTGTTGACCAGATACAATACCATAACATGCTTCACCAAGTGACTGCCCTTCTCCAGAAAGATGACAGTGAGTCCCCCTGTGTTCCCAGGGCCCCCAGCGTTTGTTCCCCATATTTCCTTATTCCAAAAAAAGGGAGGCAGCTGCTGCCCTTTTCTAGATCTTTGGTTACTCAACAGATACATAGAAAAATTCAAGTTCCAATTGCTCACACTCCCCCTCATAATCCACTCCCTCTTTTGAGAGCCAGATGCACAGCTTTTGATATGAAAGAGATCTATTTCCACACGAAGTGGGATTTTCTCCCACGAAAGCTCATGAAATAAATACATGTTGGTCTTTAAAAGTGCCACAGGACTCCTTGTTTATTTCCACATCACCATTCACTCAGCTCCCCAGAAGTTTCTCCATTGTACAGTTGGTCACTCCCATTACCAGTTCCATGTGCTCCCCTTTGATCTCAGTTACTGCTTCCGAGGTATTCACAGAATTCTTCGCTGTAATCACAGCACCCATGCAACACCTCAGCCACTTGGTGCTCCTCCTTGCAATGTCATGCAGCCTCCTCCTTCCAGCTATCCAGGCACTTTGTGATTTCCTCACTGTTTTGGGCATTTGTATCAACAACGAAAAATCAGTCTGTATACTTGCTCTATGGATCACCTTTACTGGGGTGCACCTGGATGCTTTCATGGCCTGTGCTTTCCTCCTGGTGGATCAGTTTGCTTCCCTCGCTTCTCTTGTAACAGACTTCTCCTGCAGACTGCACATCTCCATCCATTGATGTCTTCCCTTTCTTGGCCATATGGCAGCCTGCACTTCCACAGCACCCTGTGTCTCCCTCCACATGTGCTGTTCAGCTGTGGCTCATGTGACTCTACAGCGCTCACACAGGCATAACTTCCAAGAGAGTGTGAGATAGAAAAAGGATCACATTGGTGAGAGTTGGACCTAATTAGCCTCATGTGACACTTGGTCTGGCACTGTGTGGAATCTGTAGCTCTGTCAGCCCTTTAGGATATGGGCTATACTGTAATCAAAGCGCAGAGCTGGCCCACGCTAGCTGCCTCGGGCTAAGGGGGCTGACAGTAGCGAAGACATTCAGACGACAATCCCAGAGCTCAAGCTTCAGCCCAAACCTGAATGTTGCTGCTGC
Source organism: Pelusios castaneus (assembly GCA_007922175.1). Lineage (NCBI taxonomy): Eukaryota > Metazoa > Chordata > Testudines > Pelomedusidae > Pelusios > Pelusios castaneus. The sequence continues at coordinate 17,091,611 of ML685787.1, forward strand.
ACTTACACGGTCCCTTAGCCTAAGCCCTGTGGGCACAAGTCAGCTGGCACAGTGTCATTATACTCTTAGTCATTTAGCTAGTAAGCAAGCAGATGTCTTTTAGGAGCAGTCTAGCCACTCATCTGGGTAATTTTGGAAATGAGGCAGGGTAGGGCCAGGTTCAGACTCTTGCCTGTAATGAATTCTACTTGCTCCACACATAGGACTGGAAAACTTATCGTTTGCTTTCTGCTACAGCATCACCTGCACAGTTTTTGACATCAGGGTTGTTGTCCCCTCTCTGCAGATGACAGACACAGATCAGTATTTTGTCATTGCACAGTCTGGCCATGCCCCCTTTGTTTCTCCTTGAAGCCAGATGAGTTATTTTTAAGGTGTAAAATTTGCGAAACAGTAACAAATATTTCAGAGATAATGGAATAACTGGATCAGAGAATCCAGTCATATGATAATGACTCCACTTAATACTTGTGCCACAAAGCATCTGGGGCAAGGTATGTTTGTGGGAGACACCACTACCAGAAAAGGAATTAGTAAGAAATTTTCCATTCCACAGCCCAGCATCTCCCACAATTCTGGAGGTCTCACAAATAGCTAGAAGTGAATAGATGTGGAAAGGGTTTTGAAGCAAAAGATTGTCAGGAAAGAAACACTACACTTTTTTGTGAGCTTGGGTATCTTGGGGCCATTTCCTGCAGCACCTGTGCAGAAGATAGGAAGTCCACCTTGGGCTTAAAGAAGGTATTACCCTGACCACTTTGCATACTTCCAAAGGGGAGACACTTGCTCATTCCACATATGATGAGGATGCTAAGGATCTCCTAAAACATGCTTTAATCCCTTCTGGGGCCGTAGCTACTAATGATTTGTAGGCTTCTACAATATATAGTTTAATCCACCCAGCAATAAGGAACCTGGGAGGTTCTGCTTCTCCATCATTTCAGGAGGAAGAACACTCATAGGGAGCCTGATCTTGTGGATTCTGATTTTCAACTCATCTGACCTTTTAGACATGGCACTCCTTTTCAATTGAATGTTATGGTTTTGGACAGAATGAAGGAACCGCCTGAGAAATGTGGAAGGAGGAATTTACTTTGGAAAGAAAGGATTCTGGTGTCCTGAGCACCATGTTGTTGTTGTGGATCGTGCAGTATAGATCCCTGTATAGATAATGCTGCCAATAACATGACAGCTACTAGAGAAATAAGTCTGAATAGACATATAAAAGGTCAACATAGAAGTCAGAGCCCTCAAAACTAGCAGGAGGTCCCATTTTGGTCTGCATGGACTGACCACTGAACTGGCTAACTGGACTGTTCGACTAGCTGTGGCTACTAACAGACATCTGTCAATAATGTACTGAGATGAGGGTATCTGTATATGTCGTCTTGGAGCAATCCACAATGGTTAGAATTCCTCGGATTTGCACTGTGTTCTTGGCACCAATTGCTGAATCTGGACCAGACAGAGGAGTACACTCTTAGGCTATATCTACACTACAAAAAGTTAGGTCGACTTTAAGTCGACCTAAAGTCAACCTTATTACGTTGACTTAAAGTGGTTTCCTCTGAACAAGGACTTAGTAAGTTGACCTAACTGCCCTTAGGTCGACCTAATAAAGTGGACTTAAGCGTCCACACTGTGCTTAGGTCGACCTAAGGAGTCGACTTAAGAGTTAGGTCGACCTAACCTTTCATTAAGTCGACTGAAGGAATTTCTTAAGTCGACTTAATGAAAGCTTGGTGTGGACAGAGACTGTTAGGTTGACTTAAGCCTCATTAAGTTGACCTAACTTGCCAGTGTAGACATAGCCCCAGTGTTTATATTCTCCTAAACTAAAGCAATGTCTTAATGACTATGGAGGATAGACGAAGACTTTGTTGTGTTTCCCTCTCAGTAGTCAAGCTTAACTGAAGCCATTTTGGATCCAAGTGAATAAGAGGCTCTTGCGAGAGGTTGTCCTGTCTCCAGTGTCAACTCTATCCATTCTGTGAGCCAGTCACCTTAGCAACAAGGAGTTATCAGTATTACCATCATCTGTTTTCATTTTGTTTTCTGAACCACCTTCCCCAGTACTGGACTGAAAGGAAATCAGTAAAGTAGGCCTTCAAGCTAACTGTGCAACACGGCATCTGTCATAATGCCTCTGGAATCTGTCACCCTTGAAGTATTTTGGCGTCTTACTGTTCATGATTCCCAAACAGTTCAGCTGGAAGGGAGGCAATGTTTGAAGAATTAAATTGAAAATCTCATTCAAGCATCACTTGGACTTGTGGACCCCATGGCTGTCAGGGCATTCTGCCTTTTGGTTCAGGTCTGCTTTGATGTGAATTGCTGAGGGACAGGAGGAAATGTTCTATCTTATCTCTGTTGCCTTTGTGTGTGGTGCCAGACTTCTTGTTCCCCTGGCCTATGTAAATATGACTGTAGTCATATAGTCTGCTTGCACCAAGATGTCCCCCCTAAGATGAACTGGAACCTTTGCAGGCCAAATTTGAACTCTCCCAGAGGTCTATACTATGAACCTTTTCCTCCTTGCTGTAGAGGCCCTGGACTGTTGGATCTCCAGTATGCTCCAGGCTGACTGTTGCAAGGACAATATAGGAGCTTGAAAGCAGAGGGGCATACCTTTGTGACATTGTCATGGGCTGACAGCCATTGTATTAACTGTGTTGGAGCCAACCAAAATTGGATCTAAAGACTGCTTCATGATACTCTGATAGTTATATACCTGATCAAATATTTTTGGTTTTACTTGCAGTTTTGCTACATACTGACTACTTTTTTCACATGGAATTTAAAATGCCAACAGCTGGAGCCACAGCAGGAACCTTCTAACCAGAAAATACTTTATCACCTCAGAGCTAGGGGACAGCTGTACTAAGAGTTTACAGCACTGTAGTTTTAGCGATGGAGCTGTCTCGCTGTGAACTCCCTAAGGTAGCCACTCTAAGCCTAGAGAGAGCTCTCCCATCAGTTTCACTACTCCAGCCCTCCTAATCAACATAGGCTGTCAGCAGGAGAAACTCTTCCACCAAGCACTACTGGGGCCAGTGCTTATGTTGGGATAACTTGTGGCACTCGGGTGGATTTATTCACCATTGAGTGAGATAAGTTATGCTGATGTAAACAGTAGTGTAGACAGCCTTACTTAGACTGAAATAATTGCAATATAAATGTTCTTGTGACCAGGTGGGCTCATCCCACACTGAAGAAGCCCAGTATATTCTGAGCGGCAGAAGCCACGCTCTTTAATCCTTGCTAATCATGCTCACACTGCTGCCCCAGTATAAAAGAGAACAGCTCAATTCATTCAGGGCTGGCCAGCATCAAGGAAGGACACATGCTGGAGGCTCCTGACCCGGAGCCACATCAGCTCTTTCTGGAGAACAGACACAACCCCACAGGCCTCGCCAACAAGTGGACACTCCCTGTGGATTGCCTGGAGTCAGATAACACAGAGCTTGTGGCTACTGGCGGATCCCAGGAGGAACCGACGGCAGTTGTTGTAAGAGGAAAGACTGGACTGCCTGGAGCACTGGGGGGACCTCTATGGTGACCAGATAGGATGTAGCCCAGGGGGCCCAAGTGGTGGAACAGGGGGTGTTGGGGGGCCAGAGTCAGCGTGTTTCGGTCTGGATCCCCACTGACTTGGTGCTGTACCTCTGGCACCAATAGGGCCCTGGACTGGGGCTCAGTGGAGTGGGAGGGCTTCAGCCCCCCGACCTGGGCACAGTGGCTCCCTAATGAATAGCCCCAGGGCTGTGTCCTGGTCCTGGCCGCTAGGCTGCCCTGTCATGATCCTAGAGCCAGTTGACCCCGTAAGGTCGTGGGGACACCCTCCTCACACATGCCCCTTGGACTTTCTCTCACCAGGGGGCACTAGAGGGTCTACACCACAACAGTTGTCAACAAGACTATAAAATCTAGAAGTTTTATTATAAATTTGTAACAATTCTAGACTACAACTCTGCATAAGTAACAAGAAATCTGTACAAGCTTGCTCACTTAAAATTGTGAGCTGACCCTAAGCTTTACTATAATTCATCTATATCAACTGAGAGGTTACAATATGCTGGGACTGATATCTAGTATTCAAGGTCAAATAATTGATATACTGCTTATGTTTTTACACTAGAGTCTCAACATGCCTTCAGATACTGGAATTCACAGTGGAGTTCAAGAATGTATTTCCCCCAAAGAGTTTAAATAGAAACTATTCGTGGGTAGCAAACCTGCTTTTATAATTAACAAGCACAATAACAGTTACTGCTTAGACTATTATATTCATGATCTTAAAGGGAGAAAGATGTGTTCATCTGAGCCCTACTGAAATTCTCATGGAATCTAAATTTAAAATACTTTATAGTATCATTTCTCTACACAAATATACAATTAGATTTTCCTTGTACCCAGGACATTGAATAAGATGTCACTCTTTTGCAAAGTGTCAAATTACATAGCAAATTTGTTGGCCAAATGTTCTTTGCCCTGGAATTTCACAATGGGATCCAAAAGGGCTTCTCAACGACATCCGACAAATGCCTCATTGTATTTGGACAGCAGTTCCTTTTTAAGTGAACTGCATTTGGAGTCTTTTTTCTGCTTGAAAATTGGAGAATTCAGAAAACATGTATCTGTAAATGGATCTCCTCTTCTGAGCTTTCTGTTAATATAATTCAGAAAAAAGTTATTCTTGCAGTTTGATGTTACACATCAGTTTTCAGCTAAATTACATTTAATCTTACTTGAGCAATTCACTATTAATATCAGCTCTTCAAACTATTAAAATTCCTACCCAAACCTTTATTTCCAATAAAATAAAATCCCAAATCCTAAATGCACCTTCTCATAAGAAAATGTTTTAATATGTTAAACGGACAATAAAATAAGATACTAACCTGCAGATACTCGGCTCCTTATAATTGACATTAATAGTACACCTGCGTTTCTGGTTGGCAGCGCTTAGAGTTTCATCAATATTGACAAATGGATGAGAGATTCTACTTTTTGTACCAGAAGATGAAGAGATATTGGTGACATCACAGAGGTGAAGACGAGATGTCTGAGAAGCCTCAGTTTTCCCTGTTGAAAGAATTTTCAGTGGATACTTATTTTTTGCATTGATATGCTACTATTATTTGTTTAAAACTAATTTATATATTACATATTGAGACAAGAACCAAAAGTTTTCTATAGGGGATGGCGAGCACTAATGCTTAAGGTAATTGTATCCAGTAAAGGGATTTATTTCCTAAATCAGAATGAGAGGGGATGGACCAAATTCCTGTTTTGGTGACTACTGCTTTAAGAGATGCAGAGTAGACTTCCAACTTGTTGCCTTCACAGAGTGCCTCAAACCTTGTCCAGGATAAGCTAACTCCAGTGTTTGAATCCCAACACCTATTCTGATTTGCTGTTACAGCCTGACCTGATCCTGTGTCATACATTTCCCTGCATTTAACTTCCTCCCATTCTGTAAGTTCCCCATCTTCAAAGCACCTGACGAAGTGGGATTTTCTCCTATGAAAGCTCATGCGATAAATAAATTTGTTAAAATAAATTTAAAAGTGCCCCAGGATCCTTGTTTGCAAGTTCGATAGTCATTTATATTAAAAACCCCTCTTTTGTCACCTTAATATTGGTTAAACTAGCAGTTTAGCGTTGTAACTAAAGTGTAGTTTAGCAGTTGATATGCTTACAATTTCTCCACAGAAATGTAATAAAATCTCAATCTATGAAATGCTATATTTGTAGTTTAAGGCCAAAAGGGACCTTTATGATTATCTATTCTGACCGTCTATATTATACAGGTCCAAGTCAATCAGTAATTTCTTCATCAAGTCCATACCTTCTGCTTGAGGCATAACATTTCTTTTAGAAAGATATCCAGTCTTGCTTTAAAGCTCCTAAGTGATAAAGAATCAACCACATCATACGCCCCTTGATAAAATTGTTCTAATGCAATTATCCTATTATAAATTCACCCCTTATTTCTAGTTTGAATTTGTATAGCTTCAGCTTCCAGCCACAGGATCTTAATTATGCCTTCTTCTGCTAGATTAAAGATCCACATATCTGCAACTTCGTCCCTCAAGTAGGTACTTATACACAGTAATCACCTGACCTTCTATGGGATATGTTGAATAGATAAAGCTTTAAGTTTTTCACTGTAAGTCATGTTTTCCAGACCTCTAATAATTCTTTTAGCTCTTTTCTCAATCTTTTCCAGTTTTTCAATGTCATTTTGGAAGTGTAGACACTAGAATTGATATGCCATATTCAGAAATACTGCTGCCTTTCTCTAATTCTACTTATGTCCCCCTGCTTGGACATCCCAAGATCATAGTAGTACTCTTAGCTACACTGCACTGGAAGTTCATTTGTTTTGGTGAAGCACGGGACCCCTAGATACTTATCGGTGTCACTCCCTGTGTGACTTACAGTCTTGCTCCTAGATGGATAACCATGTATTTGGCAGTAGTAACATGTTCAAATGACCACACAGCCTTACCAAGCAATCCAGATCACTTGGTTGTATAAATGACCTGTCCCCATCATCATTTACCACTCTTATCAATTTGTGTGTCATCTGCAAATTTTACCACCATCGTTCTTATTCTTCATTCAGATCGCTCATACAGACACTGAACAACAGACAATGGATAGCTACAGAAACCCATCAACAACACTCTTTGGATTATGGTTCCCAGTTACAATTTTAAGATCTAGCAGTTAACCAAATTTTAATTCATTCAGTAGGGACTACCTGATTTTGTACAGTGCAACTTTTTCATCAAAATGTCACACAGGACTACATACAATGGCTTACAGAGTTCTTACGCATATTATATCAAAGGTACCTTTATCAAAAAACTTGTAAATTCATTAAAACAAAGTTGATATTTTTCATGGAAAACAGGTCCTGTCACTATTTTTGTTACTATTCTTTACTGATTGTATTCCATATTAGTCTTTCCATGACTTTGCTCAGGATCCATGTCAAGCTAACCTACCCAAGTGACCCCATCAGTAACTCTTTGAATATTAACAAACAGAGTCCTGTGGCATTTTTAAAGACCAACAGATTTATCGCATGAGCTTTTGTGGGAGAAAATCCCATTTTCTCCTACAAAAGCTCATGCGATAAATAAATCTGTTAGTCTTTATAAGTACCACAGGACTCTTGTTTGTTTCTCTGCAATAGTCTAACATGGCTACCCCCTTTGGATCTTTGAATATTGACACATTTGCTTGTTTCCATTCTTCTGGAACTTCCCTAGTAAGCACAATTTGTTAAAAATCAACATCAGGGCTTTTAGAATTTCAATTTGATCTCAAGTATCCTGTCATAGCCGATCATACAGCACCAACTACTAACTGATGTGAGGGTCCTCAAGAGCATTACCTTTAAAAAAATAATGGAACTCCCAGGATTTTTTTCTGGTTGCACAGTACCTAACACAACAGTTTCCACTGGCAGTGACTAGAGCTGTTAAGTACTATAGTGATACAAACTAGTCAGAGAGGACAAGCAACAACAAAATTACCGTTAGCAAAATTGCAATATGGGTTTTCAGAGGAAGAATTCTTATCTATTTTTGGTACTGTATCCATAGCACATGGAAGAGAATGTGATTTTTCTTCATCTACTTTCATAACAGTGCTTGACCGAACGTTCATTTTCTTGATCATGGAGGTATTATCCACTGGAGCACCTTCAACAGTGCCTGCAATTTTAAAAAGATTTTAGAGCCACCATTGAGTTGTGCACTTCATCGGGTTTTTATATAGAACACTTGACAATACACAGATCCCTTACATCAGTAAAATATGTCAATGCTTACATACAGTTTGTGTAAAATTAGAGTACAATTTTTATGCATTTAGATCAGGAGTGGGCAAACTACAGCCCACAGGTTGCATATGGCCTGTCTGAGCCTTTCATCTGATCCTCCAGCTGAGCCTGACAGAGCTCCACAGCCACTCCTCCTCCCAGACTCTCTCCTTCCGCTTGTCCCTCTCCCACCATGTGGGCTCAGCAGCACCCTAACTAGAGCTATTCTCCACCCCAAGCAGCACTGCAGAGCAGCTGATCCACCCCATATGGCCTGCCACATAATTTCAATTTCGGGTGGGACCCTCAGGCCCATTCCTGATTTAGATTAACTAGTACAAGAGGAGCTGCAATGAGTAAAAGGAGACAATAAACTTAATCTAGTCTATTGAGTTTGACGATATTGTCAAAGTCAAATTAAAAATTAAGTGCTCAAAAATGTCCTTAATACAAAGTCAAGTTTGCTTAGTAGTTCTTTGTGCCCTCCCCAAACACCAAATCATCTACGTTCAAACGTCTGAAAACCAGGGGGGAAAAAAAGTAAAAGTAAAAATGCCAGCCTTGAAACATAATCCTAACTGCCACCTTCACATGATGCTCCATGGAAGGAAGGAGACCTGGCTGTAGGATGATTTCCTATCTCCTTGTAGCCAGCATGTGCTCCCCACTGCCATGCTCGAGCTTCCACATTTATTTATTGACAAAATATGCAGAAATTTAAAATATTGTGCACAGAATTTTTAGGGTTTTTGGCACAGAATTCCCTCAGGAGTAAACTGCTTACTTACTATAATCTTTCATCTTTCCTCAATTTAATTAATGCTAATTTCTGGACAATACTTCTAAAGTAAAAATCAGAGTCCTCGTGGATTTTAGAGCACTATAAAAATATCACCAAACCAGAAATGTTGGTTGCATGGCACAATTTCCAGAAGGAATCCCTGCAGAATGAGCCAGGAACACACACAACCCACACTCTCTTGTCTAAAGGCTGTCAAGGGTAGGGTTCAGACTCTCAGTGCTTGGAGGTTCAGTGATCACAGCACATTTCCTGGAGCCACCCAGTTACTGTGATAGTCTGCCTGGAAATTTTTGATTGATAACAAAGGTTTAGTCTTCTTGCACATGCATATTTCATCACACTCCAATCCAGAATTACTAGTTTCATGCAGAATAACTTCAGCATGGTGCCATGCATTAATTGAGATAAATCCTGACTGTTTTAGGGAAGGATTCCAGCCATAGTTTGAGGAGCACAAGCCTGGGGATTAGAACCAGGGTGATTTTGCAAAATGCTTTAAAAAGGGGAAGCGGAAGAAGAAGCTGTATCTCAAGAACCCCTTGATCAAATCACTTCGAATTTGACCCACTAACCCTACCCTGCACCCACGATTTTAGCATTTAGTAGAGTCCTCTTTTAAACAGAAAACACCACTCACATGTAAGTGAAACAAGAGCTACTGCTCTCCTGTAACTGAAAAATATTGTAATTACTCTATTATAGTAACAATAGTAGGTAAAGAAAGAGTGGGGTTTGTTTGTTTTTTTTTTTTAAAGATGATAGCAGCCTGTTAACATCTTAATTTCCTATAAGAAACAAATTATTATCTAGTTACCTTATAGCTCAGTATTTGTTACCTGCACTTTTGGATTTATCTTTTTGGTCTTCTCATCTCCCTCATCCCCACAATACCTTAAAAATGTTTGACTTGGGAAAAATTAAGTGCCATCAAGAAATGTAGCATTCATTCAGTTAAAAAGAAAGTAACAAGAAAGGGCACCTTAAAATTACAACTTATCCCATGAGAGAAATATTGACATTTACAAAAATGCATATGAAATGTCAACAAGTTATAGTTTTAAATTTTTAAAATTTAGCATGTTTCATTAACTAAAACAGCAAACAATTATTAAATGGGGGGGGGGGGGGGAGGAGAGAAATTGCAAAATGCTTTCCAAAAGGACACTTACTGGAAATTTTTTCATTTGATGTAGTATTCCTAGTCTCTTTTTTATTGTTTTTCTGTTGCTGGTGTACTACAGATCTTTTAGATTGTGGTCTTGTATGGACTGGACTTCTATCACTTTTGCACATTGAACTCTTCCTGTATTTTGATTTACTCCTGTAAGGCACATATGGGCTGTCATCAGAATTCTCTTCTAAATCACTTGCCTCACTGCTTTGTGTTTCGGATCCAGATGTATCCTTTTTTTCATCCATGTCACTGTCACAGTCATTCATCTTGTTTTGTCGGAAAGGTGTGAGATGGACATTCTCCTCAAACCGAAAGTCGTAAGCTTTACGGGAGCCAGCTGATAAGTCCAGTTTCTCTTTGGAATTTTGTTTAGCCTGGCTTCTCTGTTTTGGTCTTGTTCTGGAAGACTTTTTAGTTCCTTCCAATTTTCCTTTTTGTACTCTCTCTCTTCTTGTTTGAGAGTCTTCTCTGATATTAAGCTGAATTTGTTTAAGTTTAGGTTCTGCAACTACGCAGTTCAATACAGGCAATGTATCTGCCCGATCCAACATTGGCTCCATATTTATCTTGTTTTCATTCAGTTGAGAAAGATTTGGCTCTATATTTTCAGTATTGCCTTCCTCTAGACTTCCCTCAAGTCTAGTTTCATCCTGTTTACAAAATTCCCTGGTCAAATCAGCCCTTTCAGAATGGTTAAGATCATGCACATGAATTTTCATGTTTGAACAGTGACGCCTTGTAGACACAGTTTTTGGTAAGATAGTACCAACTGGCCTATCCTCTTCATCTGAAGGAACATCTTCTAGCTTGGCCTCTAGGTTATCCAGATGAAAATCATAACTTTGTCCTGATTTAAGAAGATAAAATATGTTAAACTAAATGTTATTGTACCTGGAGGTGTTTGTGTAACAAATGGGACCAATTTAAAATTTTCTAGAGGCAAATATGACCCATGACATAAAGGCAACCAAAGTAAACCCTTGAACACAGCTTCAAGAAAATAATTCATAGCTGGACTTGGACTTACTGAGATTTATTCCAAGAAAAAAATAATTTTTCCTTACGTGCTTGGAAGATAAAAATAGCTCACACTACTTTGACTCCTGAGGGCTCTGTCTTTAGTCATGCCTGTTTGTCAGGTCAAGGTTCTCTTAAATGTTTGGATTTTAACCATTATGTTTATATGCTAATGAAAAAATCATAGCCTGTATTCCTAGTTAACTCATTCTTTCAAATCATCCAGTGGGTACTGAAAGTTAGTGTCTCAGAACACATCAGTTGTTTAAGAGCTGCTGCCTTCAAATTCTCCCCTCTTGCCCCTCTCCCCTTTGTTTAAAAGAATGGTTCTTTCCTGGCATTTACCTCCATTTGAAGGCTCTTTTCACTAGGTTTTTACATTAGGACAACCCTCATGCTACATACTCTCCAGGAATGAGAATTTTGTACATATGGTATCTCAAAAGAAGGAAAAATACTTACCCTACTATTCTGTTTCTCTCAGAATACCTTTAAGATTATCACGGAACTATTATCTTCCCCTCTTGAGTTTGGTGGCTTTTTGTTTTTCTGATGGTACTATTCCTACATGTTAAGTTCCTTGGTGCTCCCCTTGAGTATATTTTTCAATCAAATGTTTGGAGACTGGGCAGGGTTATGCAAACCAGGAACTGAGTAAAATGTTCAACAGATTGTAGTTAGTGATCCAAGAACACATAACCACTCCTGTTGGGCTAGCTTGGCTCCTACTCCTATATACTATCGCTGCTTGTATGGGCAACAAAAAAAACCACCGTTAGGGTGGGAAGTTTTGCCTCTCTCTTGGCTATGAAGCTAAACCCTAGAAGTGAGAACCCTGCACTGAAGATATTTAAAGAGAAAGTTGCTTCCCTTCTTGCCTTCAGAAAGTATGCTGCCTTTAAGAGCTACTATATGTATTTGTGGAGGAAGGAAGTTAAAAGTACATACAGAAGAGTTATAATACTTGCTTCAACATGTATGGGGAATCTCCCATGGAGGCACACACTCTAAATTGGTAATTTAAAATAAATAATTAAAAAAAAAATCTTCCAGTGATTTGCTGAATTTTTAGTCATTTGTGGGAATTTTAAAATGTTGATCAGACAAATGAAAACTAACCATCTTACTCCATTTGAAATTGCCAACCTGCCATATGTACGAACTGCGCAGCATGCCAGTTTAAATGCACATTCAGCTGTATGATGTGACCCTTTTCAAGGGTCAGATTTTTGCAAGAGCAAATCAGAAGCAGGAAAAGAAAGGAAAAAACATGGTTTATGGAATCACTCTCAAAAGCCTTAATTATGTTTTATCTGCTGCTTTAATTTTAGGAGGAAGAATCATCTCTAGGTTAAATTTAGGTTTACTTACCTGTGTTTGATGCTGTTTTCTTAACAGATGTGGTATTTTCAAAGGTCTGCCAGGAATCTGACACAGAATAAGATGCATTGTTTGTATCAGTATAATTTTCTATTTCACTTCCAAGCATTTTGCTTTCTGTGCTAGTAACTGAAACAAGAACAGGTGTAGGAACTTCCCTAGGAACAAGAATTTGAGTTTATTTATTAATCATACATTTTAAGACAATGAATTTTATTTTACAACAGCTTTCTTCCCTTAATTTCTACTACAAAGATATTTTGTAATAATCTGAAAATATAATTCCTATAGCAATTTGGTATGAAACACTCACTCTCTCATTTGAGAACTACATCAAGGAGGTGGATCGTTGGATTTAAAAATTAAACTCTTGCATGTTTAACTTAAAACTTTCAAGTCCATTTCTACCATCATTTTCCCACCAATACAAGATTGCATCTACTTATAAAACTAATCAGCTTCTTACAATGACTAACACTGGCAAAATTTATCTTTAGAAAATATTTCTGGAAGAGTGGTAACTGGAGTTCAAGTGCTAACTTGGTGATATATTCAGGACTGTGCGTAATCTCATTCTAGTGTCTGTTGCATCTTTGCACACTATGTCTGTGTCTACCGACAAACTATTTATTTCTTTTTATTTTGGTGAAGTAGAAAGGAGATCTAATGTAAATATAAATATAATGAAGATGTAATTATAAACTGGTCTATCATTAGTACATTATGTTGCTATGTAGGGATTCAGGTAGAGCAGTGGTTACCAACCTTTTCTCTGCGGTGGCATACCTTAAGCTCCAGGGACCGCTCCTCCACACCCTTAGCCAGTGGCTGCAGGAGGGGAGCAAGGGAGCCAACCCATTGTTCACACAGGGAGGAAGAAGGATGAGAGGGAGACTGAACTTGAATTGGTTGATCCCTGGAGGAGGTGCAGCAGTGAGGCAGATGGCCCATCAGAAGGTGCCCCTCCCATCCTTGGTGTTCTCACATGTACTTTTTCAAAAAATTCTATGGCAAACCTTTTTGGGCTTGATGCCACACCCATGTGCCGTGCCACACCAGTTGGGAAACATTGAGGTAAAGTTTCTGAGCTCACGTCATGCCCCAGGACAACAGAGACTGAGTGCATTTGGAAACAGTACTGCCGTTCCCCCAAGAGCAAAATGCAGAGCAGAGCAAACACTTCCAGATATTTCAGAAGTAGTATTCCTTGGACCTAAATTTTTTGGGGGTGGGAATTACAAAATTTTTTTGAAAAGAAAATCACTGAGACTCCTGGAAAGAATCCCCACTCCAACAAAAAAAGTCACATGTTTACTGGCCAAACATACAGACAGGACTCCAAAACACTTAGATTTTACTTCAGAACAGACATTAATGGCAACATATAAGCCCATTCTGTCAACCACCACCACTTATGCGTCATCATTATTTCATGAGGAAAAAGAAGGAGGCTGATCATAAAGTTACTATAGTAGGCTTTACGGCGATAAAGATTAATGCATAAAAAAGCACTTACGAAGAATCAGCTTGTCTTAAAATACTGGAGTCATCATCTTCAAGAACTGAGGGACACATCTTATTGTTCTGTTGACAAAATAAATATTACTATGATGAAGTGGTAATATACAGACTTACAAAACTCTGGCAGAGTGACAAATTAAAGGGACACTACAACCTTGGGAAAAAAAAAAATCAGATCCCTGCCCCCAAATTTTGTACATATAGTTACATGTAACACATTACTATAATTGATACAAATGAACATAAAAATTTCAGTTTGTTTGCTTTGCACATTTGACAATTTCTTGTGGATGGTCAGTTTTACTGCCTCTCCCTTGTTGGAAAAAATCCTCAGACTTCAACCAGAGGCGCCTCTAATATTTTTTATAAGAACTCTTAAAAATAATCCAGGATACATGATTTAAAAGACAATGGAATATCTTAAAATTAATTCTGAACAACATTATGCTGATGGCATTCCTTTAAGATAGAATTTGTTTTTGTTTATAAATTTAGTTTAATACCATGCCATCCTTTACAAATCCTTTTGTTGAAGCTTGTTATTCAAGTTGTAAGCCTGGAAATGTGTGTTAAATGGTATTTTAGTAACCAACTAACTAGAACAAATTATGGATGATTTCAATGTTTTTCCTTCCAGTTTTTGGACAACAGTAAAGTTATAAACACAATGGGCCAAACACAGCCCAAGATTTTTTAGACAGGTCATTTAGGATGTTGAGGGAAACCGATGAAGAACATGTCATCAAAAAGAAATCAAATGTCAAAAAAAATCAGAATCCAAATGGATGTGTTTTCAAAGCAAGAGACAGGCACTACTGGGGGATAAAATAGTGTGCATGTAATTTATACATGTACACATTTTCTGAAACTGGAAATCAGGTAATACCTGTGTGTGCACACATAAATCCAAGTTTTTGTAGCACACATGCTATATCTCACTTGGAAAATTTAGCTAAAAGTTTACCTGACAAGAGTAAATTTCTGAGAATGATATCCCCCTCCATATATCAATTTTATAAGCGTCAAAGTGAAAATGTGGGTATAAAGATCTTGACTGCTAAATGTTATTGTAATAGTTTGTAGTTCTATAAACTTTTAAAAAACAATCCTAACAGATTGCAATCCATTTTTAATAGTTGTTCTTATCCTCTTACATAATAGATTTAAATATCTGGCAAAATCTCCCTTAAAACAGGCTTAAAACATACATGAATATGTACTAAGATATGCATAACAGTCTTATGTAATTGCATATCTTTACTGTACTTGCTGATAAAAAGCTAAGTATTATTATTTTATTTGTTGATGATAAATTCAGCCTCATAGCTATAATTACACTAAATTCCACAGGGCAATGACAGTCTAGCTTATCTGTCTAAAAAGCACATAGCATCTCATTGGTGTTAAATTAATAATAAGGGCTGGCATTTTTGTAAGCGCCAAAAGTGACATAAAAGCACAGGTCCCATTGAAAGCCAATGAGACTCATGCAAATTCATTTTTGAAAATCCTACTCAAGAACCAAAAAACCCCCTATAATCCACAAAAATAGATTTGTATGTAAGAAAACTACATGATGGACTTACAAGATCTGTGGAACACAAATCTCGAGCTGGACCAAGAAGATCAGCTGTGCTGAGTAAGTTCTGAGCAACTTTAGAAATAATCTTGTTCAAGATTGACAGTCTGGTCTAACAGGGAAGAAGAGCAAACAATTTTACTATAATTCTATTCAACAAGCAAGGTACAACTCTTTCTGGTACTATTAGGTTATTTTCTCATTTTTAAACAGATCGTGCCTTTTTAAAAAAAGTGTAGCATATGAACTATGCTATACAAAGAAAAGAGGAAACAGAAGAGAATCAGTTATGGGCTTGCAGAACAAAAGTAAAAGTTAGCCCCAAAATGGCATTAAAACGTAGAGTTGGCTGAAGTTGTTTCCATAAACTATGATGTTCTTTTCATGAAAAAATTAGTTTCACAATGTTTTGATTTTCAATAAAAATTTGAGAACCCCAACATCAATATTTTCCCCAAAGGGGAAAAAAGCATGTCCTGACCTGCTCTATTAATGCTGCTGCTAAGGTGAGTTAAAAAAAAGATGTTTATAAATATGTATCAAGTTGAAGAGAAGCTGATCATCTTTAAAAAAAATCTGATAATCAGAAAGATAAAGAAAATATATTTGGACAGCTAGGAAATACCAGAAACCATTATAACTGGCCAAAAGTGCATTTCTGGTTTAGGAAAAATGTTTACGCTTTTAATTTTTTTAAAAAAAATTCCCTGGAAAAGCTTTTTTTATTTTCCTTTTTAAAGTTTCCACAAGCCAGATTTTTTTTTTTTAAATCATTTTAGAAACACCAATGTATATGGTCATTAGGAATGTTCCCAGGATGCTGGGGTTGCTGCCTGAAATCAACATGATTCTTGTCATTTTCACCATTGTTGGTAAAACTGACAAGAGCAATTTCAGTTTCTGTTAGCATCTATCAGGGTCTGCTGCTCAGAGGGAGTCCCACTATGAAACCTAAGGCTTCCAGATTCCTGGGTCAGCTAGAGAATCTGGAAGTACTTGGGTCCTCTGACCAGAACAGTCCACCTTCCATAGTAGTCCCAGAACTGTGGATATGGAAGCTAGGCCCAGAACTTCCATGCTCCATCCCAGATAGCCTTGAACGCCTAACATGGCAAGCTGCCCTGAAGCTTTGGATCCTGGAAACTTGAAGCTCTCGCCCTGGGTCAGTCCACATGGAGGTACATCCTTGAAATCCTTGAAGTTGTTAAGTCCCTGACCTTTGGGCAGTCTGCAAGGAAAGGCTGCCCTAGAGCTGTGGATCCTTCAGAATTCCAGGAGCAGTCCACATGACAAGATTGTGACAGATCCTAGAAGCTTGGGCTATCAGTATCCTGAAAAACTGGGTTCTAATGGAACTCTGCCTGTGATTTGATGAAAGTTCTTTGCATCTATTCCATATTTGCAAAACCTCTGTGTTCAAAGAACTGACATTTTCCAGCTGAACTGCTTTGTTGGAAGTTTTCCTAACAAGATCTAACAACGGCAAAGGATACAATTTAGTCAAGGAATCCTTCAACAGGGAAACTCTGTGACTTCATTTGCTTCAGTCCCCACCACAGCTGAAAGCTGCTGTGGCTGGAGCTGACAAACCCCTGCCTCCCCACCCCCTGTGGCTGGGCTCAACTGGAGCCATCAGCCCTCTCACCATCTGGTTATTTATAGTAAAAAAAAGTCACAGTCAGGTAGATCATAGGCTTCTCTGAATTTCTGTTTATTGCCCACAGCTTTTACTAAAAATAACTGCGACAAAATCTTAACCTTATGGCTTTTGATAACTCATTCCAATTGAGTTAGATGTGTAATATCAGTTTATGGACTGAAAGTTAGCCAAGTAATCTTAAATGGGTGGTGATGAACAATGTATCAAAGTGTGGAACAAGGGAAGAGAGAAATGGGTTTACCTTTAACTGGAGTTGCAGGATGCTGACTACTTTTGAAAAAGTCAGGCATAGAAGTGCCTAAATAAGGATTTAGGAACTGTACTTCAGGCATCTATTTCTGAAAATCCTGACCTTAGTTTTTGAAATCCTTTCATAGATGTTCACACTTTGAATCCAGATTCTATCCACTCATGGACTCCCTCAGATTTTAACTGGAGCCCTTCACAATGGGAACAATTCAGCTTGGTGTTGCATTTAATTTCTAAGCACACATGATTTATTTGCAGCATTTCCAATTAAATTGACATATTGATCGTTGTTTAAATTTGATTAATACTGGTGCACATTGATCACACAAGGAGAGTTCCAAAGAAAGTTTAAATTAATCACTAATTCAGCTCATGATGTTGGGACGCACTATTTCTGGCTCCTGCAACAAAAAGGTTTTTGAAATAGATATTTACGATCTGGGGGGAAATTTCCACCATAGAGAACTTCAGCAAATTCCAAACTAAATTTTAATCCAGACAGGCATTTTAAGCTAGGTAGGGGGTGGGGAGGAAAATGGAGGGAGAAGGGGAAGGGTTCAGTTTAAACATTTACCAGTAAATCTTTCCCTACTGAAAATGCCCCAGTAAATATTGGATTAAACAGTTGATTTTGAGAGTTGCTGAGCACTTTATCTCACATGGATTTCAACTGAAGTGCTGCGCACCTCTCAGAATCAGGCCCTAAAACTGTTATGGTTTATCATCTGGAATTTTGGCCCCAATCTTGCAATCTTTCTTAACTCTATCCACTGTAAATAGGTCTATTGATTTCAGTGGGGCTATTCAGTATGTAAATCTGCAGGATTAAAGCCTTTCAAAGGTCGATCTATTTTCTACTAGAACAAAAAGACATTATTACAATAAAAATACCTCAACAGTTTCTTTCACTTGCTGTGAGTTAAGTTTTCTTTGTAAAACAAATATCTGAAACTTCAGAGACTGATACTCTTTCTTTAAATACAGAATGGTATCTTGGGCTTCTTTCATTTTGGCTTTTTCCTCTTGCAAAGCCAGAGCTAGTGCTCGATTATTCTCTTGGAGGCTTTTCAATTGCAAAGAACTGTTTGCTGTAAGAAAAGAAACAATATTTAAAAATGATTTAAAAAAAACACGCTTATGAAAAAATGTGAAAACAATAAAGCATCTTACTTGCTGTTTTGCAGTTTGTAGACAGGACCTGGTTAGTTTTACCCAACTTTGCCCATTTTTTGTTTCTTTTCTCTTTCATTCGCTCTTTTATATCATCCAGACTGTCCTTAAAGGGCCTTTTCATGCATTTTTCTCTGCTCATCTTCTACCTCAAGAAATATAAGTGTAAAGAACTGATTAAAATAGTTAATATATACTTGCAAGCAGTAGTTTATATGACCTCTGGCACTATGAAAAAAATCCATTCTAGCAGAATCAGTTTTTAAAAATGAGCGCAGATAACAGATTCCTCAGCACAGATACAACTATATTTATAAAATGTGAGATTTAGTACTATTATAAACATCTATAGTTAGACTGTCATAGATGCTTGAAAAACAGTGACATATTACTTCACTATCTGTTGCTTGTTTGAACTGGAACTTTAAAGGGACAACTGAGGAGGGGGGCGGGGCGAGGGGGAAGAGAATCACATTTCCACCTGAAAATGTTGTGCCTTCTATTGCAACAAACAATACCTGAAAGTAACAGAGCAGAAAATAGAGAATTTAAAAAAAAACAACTTGCATTTGACAGTAATTGTGTACAGTCAGCTTTATTTATTTATTTAGGGTTGATGGTCAATTACATTACTTACATGAAAGTTACAAGACCCATTTTCAAGACCCTGCTTTGAATCAGGTAGAGGAAAGAAATGAACCTAGGTCTACCACACACTGGATAAATTGCTGGAACTATGAAACTAAAAGTGATAGGAGGCAGCATTTCCTCCACTGGATATTTTGGGAAAGGTGTGAAAGTCCTATCGTAATTCTAATCATCTCTTATCCCTCAAACCAATAAAAAAAATTGGAGATCCAAGCTATTAGTGTCAAATTTCAGGTAGTATCGGGTAAATTGAAACTGCATTTTTCAACAGATGCATTATTCATCCAAAACCTTTACCCAGCTCTATTCATGAATGCTCTTCAAGTATGTCTACACTGCAGTTAAACACCTGGGGCTAGTCCTGATCTGCTAAACTCAGGTTCAAGGATTGGGGGTGTTGTTTAATTGCAATGTAGACATTTGGGTCAAACTGGAGCCAGCGCGGTAGCTCCCTACCCCCACGAGGGTATCCTAAGGGCATGTTTATACTGTGGAGAAGAAAAAAAACACCCCAAAACCTATTGGAGATGAGCCTCAGGATACAGATCTAGAGACTAGGGCTCATTCAACAGCAGTAAAAATAGCAGTATAGACCTTCCTGCTCAGCCTCTAAAACCCTGCAAGACAAGTGGATCTGAGCCTCAGGGTGAATATTTGTATTGCTATTTTCAGCACGAGAGCCCAACCCTCTAGAGCTGGGCTCTGAGACTTACTCCTGCAGCAGGTTTTCGGTTTTGCAGTGTAAATGTAACTCTCATCTGAGAAGAAAGCGGAAGGAGATCCGTGTGCATAGAAGGGGGGCGCACCGTGGTTGTGAGCGGTGAAGCTAGCTGAGCATGTAAGGAACGGATAATCTTGGCAGAGCCAGAGAGCAGAGAAACCTTTGTCTAAAAAATCGGGAAGTAGAGAGAGGCTGGTAGTTAAAGGGCACGACCAGAAATGGATCGGTCAAAGGTCACTGTCAATCAAAAGCCCAATGTCCCGTCCCCCGATCGGGCCCACTCTACCTACCCTGTCTCCGTGCCCGGCACCCCCGTCCCGACTGCTCGCGCGCGCCGCGCAGCAACGCTACTGACCCGGGCCCGACCCGCAGCCGTGTTGGGGTATAGGGGGGGAGCCGCCGCTTCTAGCGCGCGCTCTTATCTTCGAGTCTGACCTTCCCGCGCACTACGGACTCGGCGCGCGGCCGGGAAAATCCGACGCTTCTTTGACCGTTGGCTGGTCGTTGTTCGGCGGCGGCCCTTCGTTCTGGCTTCCGGAATCTTCCGAGTTCGAAATTCTCCGCGCCCCCCGCCCATTGGCTGGGCGTCACGCGACGCGACCTTTCCCGTGTTACGTCACCGCGCTAACAGTTCCCTGTTGCTGTTTTCATCCGGGGCTTTTTTTGGTAATTGTTTTAAACAAAACAAAACTGCCGTCCCCTCGTGGCCCCACCTTTTCTTCCTGCCACTTGCCCGGGACCCGCCCTCTCCCAGCCTAGGCGGCCTCGGATAGGGCCGGCCGGCCTATTTCAGTTATCAATCAGGCAGAGCAGGCGCGGCTGCGCGAATGGGAG
Source organism: Pelusios castaneus (assembly GCA_007922175.1). Lineage (NCBI taxonomy): Eukaryota > Metazoa > Chordata > Testudines > Pelomedusidae > Pelusios > Pelusios castaneus. Next base: position 17,112,203 of record ML685787.1, read on the forward strand.
GTAATGTGCTATCTAGGCTTTGGCCTTGCTGTGTATCTGAGCTGCTGCGCCTGGCTCGCACAGCGATCACTGCAGTGCCTCTTTAGTACCGTTCCTGTCCTCCCTGCTGTGCGCTCTACACACCCTTGCAAATCCTCCTCAGTATCTGCCGTGCGCAATAGCACCTCTCCTCCTCCCCCAGCACGTAGAGCTGCCCCCACCCCCTCTCCAGAGTTTCTGTGCCCTGCTCTGCCTCACGCCCTCTGCAGAATAGATCTTCCCAACTTTGCCGTGCACATTCAGGCACCTCCATGCCCAGCACGTTCGCACACACCGGTACTTTGCCATACACCAACACCCTCCAATTCATCCCTGTACTGCTCATGTTTACCCATACCTGTAGGCAAGCGTATCCTGCTCTCTCATCCCACTCCAGTTCCTTTGCCCTGCACTAACAAAGTTTTACCCTTCTGTTTTATCTATTAGCCCACACCTATATCTTTGTTCTGTGCATACACATCTGTATCTCCATCTAGTTCCATATCTCCTGCCCCATGGCTGTACAAGATGCACCAGCAACCTCCAGCTTTCCTCCCTCCCCATAAATGCTGCTTGTCACAGCACCCCTCTGCTTCCTGACATAGGAGGCCACCTACTTCTCTTAGGACAACTATTTCTAGTGGGAATATTGGGAGGAAGTGACCATATTTTGTAAGGATAGCTTAACTCCTTAGTGCCTTTGAGAAAAAATGGGAGATGGTGTCCATTTTGAAAGAGTATATCTGTGAAGAACAAAATTTTGTGGGTCAGCCCCTGCTGAAGGGTTAACCTTCAGTTGTGACAACTAATGGAGAAATAATCATTGTTATTTAACATTCATCACATTCCACAGTCCATTTTTACAAAATGAGATAATGTCTTCAGTTACACTGTTGATGCCCCTGGCTGTGTCTGGGGTTGCGCACTGGGTAACTCGGGGGGTGGAAGGCCACAGTGTCGATGAATCCCCTTCGCTCCAGACTCGGACACAGCTGGGACATAACTGGCGCCCAACAAATCCCAACAATAATCCATATAAGGATGTTCCCCGGTTGCAGGAACTGATAACCTGTTCCTCATAACAGAATAACAGTACCAGTCTCAGCCGGTCTCTGCTTGTAGTTATAACATAGCCTTGAAAGCATGCTTCTCACCCAAAGAGGAGGGGGGGGTAGGATCTTTTCACAGCAAGAGGAAATCTATATAAGAGTTACTGTAACTGAGTGGGGGCGCGCATGATTTGAGACGTGCCTGTCTCCGTGTGCCTGCTTGAGATCTCAAATAAATCTTAGTGTGCTTCTTCGCCCTGGTGTGTTTATTGGTGCTGCGCACTCCGGGCAACGAACCCAAACTGTTGCTAGCCCCTGTCTGTCTTCAGGCGTTCCCCTGCAACAGTTTTTGGCGACCACGAAGGGACTTTAGGGGCTTTAAACAGCCTTGCTCGGACCCCTCCGAGGGCCAGGGCAGCCACCACTTCGACGCCCACGTGCACACTGGCATTTTGCCAGAGGGCCTCGTTGCGTGAGACTGTCCTTTCCCGGAGGGCACTCCGGTGCAAAGCACCTTTGATAAGCGGAGAATCACAGGCACAAGGTGGGACCGGTCCATTTGGTGGTAAGTCTGTTTCCCTGGGGACGCCCAGGGGTAGTCTCTGGTATGGGGCAAGGACAAGGCAAGGGCCCAGGGTATTGCACCCCCTTGGAATGCATTCTGTTAAACTGAAAAGAGTTGGGTCAGACCCCATGACTACGATACAATTGAAAAGGTTTTGTTCTGTTGATTGGCCACAGTATCAGCTGGGGGATCAGGAGCAGTGGCCTCAAGGGGGATCCCTTAATTATAACACCATTCTCCAGCTTCTTTTGTTTTGTCAGCGAACCGGGAAGTGGAACGAGCACATGTATGCCCAGCTGTTTATGGCTCTACGAGACCGAACAGAGCTGTTGCGGAAATGTGGTCTGGTCGCGACCAGGTCGGAGACGTTTTCACATCTGCCACTCCCTCCCCCAGTTGTAATGGCGGAACCGGAGCCCCCTTCAGCCCCAATACCTCCCCCAGCTAGAGATGAGGGCCCCGGAGTTCAGGAAGTGGGTGGGGCCCTGGGCATGCACCCTCTTATAACTGAGACTGCTATCTCTCGTCAAGGGGGTAATAATCGACCGGCTACAACCATGCAGGTCTACACCCATGTCCCCTTTAACCCAGTTGACTTGGCTGCCTTCAAGGCACAAGCCGGGGAATTTTCAACCAACCCCAGCCGCTTTATGTCTGTGTTTGAAGGGTGTCTGGCAAGTCATAAGCCGGACTGGGACGACAGTATTCGTCAAAATACTAATGCTGACCCTGACGCTGTGGCAACGGAAGCCATAATAAAAGGTATTTTTACCAGCCGAGCAGCCCCTGACATTCTGCGGAAGCTGCAGAAGAAGGAGGATTTAATGGGCATGACAATAGCTCAGATTCTGGAGATTACCAATCGGGCCTACTCTCTCCGAGACGATGAGAAGGACAAACGTCAGATAAAGATGATGGTAGCCGCAGTGTCGGCTAGTGACCACAGAAGAGCACAAGACAGGAGACCACCCAGAGGGCGAGGACGAGGTAGGCCAGGGCCCACGGAGCGGCGGTTGGGGCGAAACCAGTGTGCCAGATGCCGGAGGGAGGGGCACTGGAAGAACGAGTGCCCGGAATGGGAGGTGACCCCCCTGATGGAATTGGCAAGTACTGAGTAGGGAGGTCGGGGAGGACGGCAGGGCCCACCCCCTGAACCCCGTGCAAAGATGAGGGTGGCCAACACAGAAATAAGTTTTCTAGTGGATTCAGGGGCAGTTTGGACGGCGGTCAACCAACCATTAGACCTGCCCGTCGAAGATTCCCTGACAGTAATTGGGGCAACTGGAAGGGGGGTTAAATGCCCTGTCTATGTCCCCACAGAATGTACCTTGGGAGACAAAAATATTTCCCATCGTATAGTATATCTACCCCACTGCCCCACCCCTCTGCTGGGAAGGGATCTCCTCTGTAAGCTGGGAGCCACTCTGCATTTTACACAGAATGAAATTACACTTAGTTTACCCCCAGAGCATGCCTGGCTAATGGTAGTGAAACCTCAGGAAAAAGCCCAAGGAGCTCAGGATTGGGTACACTGGGAGGATCAGGTTTATCCCCTAGTGTGGGCTACAGAGGCTTCAGGAAAAGCCTCTCACATCACTCCGGTTACAATCCAGCTCCTCCCAAGGAAAACACCAGTGAAAATTCGCCAGTATCCCATACGGCAAGAAGCGCAGGAGGGGCTGCAGAATACCATTGAAACATTCCTAAGGTGTGGGGTCCTCCAAGAGTGTTAGTCGGCTTGGAACGCTCCCATTCTGCCAGTTAAGAAACCGGATGGCACCTACCGCTTGGTGCAGGATCTTAAGGCTGTGAACGAGCGGATGAAACCCCTGCACCCTCTGGTGCCAAATCCCTATACACTACTTGCTTCTATAGGGGAACAATATATGTACTTTACTGTTCTTGATTTAAAGGATGCCTTTTTTACCATCCCAGTGGAATGACAGTCCCAGGAACTCTTTGCCTTTGAGTGGGAGGACAGAAAGCAGGTAAAGAAACAAATGTGCTGGACTGTTTTAGCCCAAGGATTCAAAAACTCCACCACCATTTTCGGCCAGGCACCTGCTGGGGACCTAATGAGAGTTGGCTCAGGCTCCTGATGTTTAAATGATTTGTAAAAGACTAGCCTCATCTACAGCTGAGAATGGGAGGAACATCTAGCACAAGTCACTGCAATAGTTTGGTTCCACAGAGGCTGAGCTAACTGCAAGCTCAGGAAAGTGTGAGATTGGGAAAGAAGAGACAACTTACCTGGGATATACTTTGGGGAAGGGCCAGGTCTAGCTCATTGTGAACAGAGTCCTGGCCCTCTAAATATGCCCTATTCCTATTCATGAAGATACAAGTCTAATGTTTTGGAGGTTCATTGGTTACTATCACTGATTTGTATCAGGGTTTTTGACAATAGAAGCCTCTCTCCCAAACCTTAATAAGGACCATAGTCTCAAGAAAGTTTGCTGGTCCCTAGGTCTGTGAAAAGGCTTTCAGAAGTTGAAAAACCATCTGTGCAGAGAACCTGTCCTGTTCAGACCCGACTTCTCAAAAGAATTAGATCTGCAAACTGATGCCTCAGAAGTAGGACTAGAAGAAGTATTGTCCCAGGAAGCAAATGGAGAGGAACTCCCTCTACTCTCCCTGAACTGCAAATTGTTCCCTTGGGAGTGGGCCTGTTCCATGCTAGAAAAGGAAGGATGGGCTGTGAAATTTCTCTAATATTACAGCCTTAGAAATCTGTTATCTTATCACCGATTATTAAACTTAAATGCTATGAAAGACCCAAACCTCTGGTTTATGCAGTGCTATCTATCTCTCCAGTTGCATGCCTTCCAAATTCAACATACAGCAAGAAAAATGCACCAAAATGTTTTTTGGGTTTTTTTGGGGGGGGAGGGGATAGGAAGCAATTTTATATAGTAAAAAAATATAATTTATGTAGCAAAGTATGCTCTAATTCTTATTCCTGTCTAAAACCAAGAAAGGCTCCTTTGTATAATCCAAACTTCCTTTAGGTGCAGAGAGAGATGGGGTACAAGCTGGCATAACCTATTCATTTATGTCATAACTTCTCCCTGAAGTGAGGACCCATCGAGGTCTGGAATGTCAGTCTTCCCTCAGGGGCCCCTGGACTCCAAGGGCAAGGCTTGTAGGCCTTACTCTTGATTCTTATGGTTTGCAAGCTTCATTTACTTCAGCATGCAAGGCCTTCAGACAATTCATATGCAAGGAATTCTTGGACCATGCAAATCCAGTCAGGTTTGAAATAGAACAGCCTTAGCTAGTGTCAGCTTGGAAGCATCTCGCTTAAGTCAGCAATTAAAAAAATATTTTGTGTTTGTATACCACAGAGACTAAACTTTTGATGTTCAAAATATACAAAGCACAAGATACTTTTGAGGAAGCTGGCATGGCCTTATCTAGATGAAAAGATCTAGTAATGATGTTGTATCACCATTTTATGGATGTTCCACAAAAATCCTATAAAAATAACTTTTTGAAAAGTTTTGGGGACAACAAGCCACTCATCATTCATCCATGCCATCAACAAGATTAAAAGATAAATTTGAACAGATGGCATCATTCTTCGCAAGCCAGACAATTTAGTAATCTTTATATTTAGGAATTAGGCCACAAGTCAAAGAGGGTATCTTTGAAAGTTCAGCTTGAAGGAGAAAAGTAACTTCAAAATCTCTCAAGATAGAACCCATTTAAGAAATAATTAAGGTATGTATTTTCATATATGCTAGTTCTCACATTATGTGGTGCTTTGCAATACTGGCCCCTTAAACTGTAATTATGACTCAGACAACCTGTGATTTGGAATAAGTTGTTGATAGTGAATTTTGCTGGTTTTCCAATGGTTTTGTAGCTGCCTTACAGTGGAACTCTCTTTTATAGGCTATGTCTACACTTGTTAATTTAGGTTGACCTAGCTAAGTCGACTTTAAGTTGACTTAAAGTTGACTTAGTTAAGTCAATTTCGCATGTCCACACTTAAATTTTAAGTCAACTTAAAGGGGACCCTACAAAATCGACCTGGAGCGTCTACACTGGACGCCTAGGTCGACTTGTAGGGGCTAGGTGGACCTGGGACAGGTCCACAGTGCCAGGAGCTCAGCCTTTGCCCCATTGTACCTTGGTACAATGGGACAAAGGGGGACAGGGACCCTGGCAGGGCAGAGGAGCAGGATGGGCAGGGCTCTGCCCTGCCCTGTGGGGGGGCACACCAGGCTGTGGCTGTGCAAGCCACCCTGGCAGGGAGGGCAGTGGGGAAGCCCTGGAGTCCCCTAAGTCGACTTAAAGTCAATTTAAGGCTACTCCATGTCTACACTGGCTAAGTCGACCTTCTAAAGTCGACTTTAAACTAGTTTTACAAAGTCAACTTAATTTTTCCTTAAGTCGACTTAAGCAGCTGCTTAATTTACTTAATTTACAAGTGTAGATGCACCCATAGCGATTTACTTTTTAAAAAACACTTATGTTTACAATGAAAACAAACATACAGTAAGATTAAAAACCAAACATAAGTGATGCATAAAACAACATATCATTCAAATATAAGTAATCTTCAAAAAATCACCAGAGCTACAATATTTGTCAGTATTTTTTCTTATCTGTATATATGATATCTGAAATATTTTTAATTTGTTAATTTATTATGAATAAATAGGCAAAGGATTAATAAGTATCCTGATCCTTATGGGAGAAATTTCAGATTAGAAAATTTGACTCATATGCAGTGATCATCTTGGTCAAATACTATCCCTTTTACTACAGGTACAATTTGTTATTAACATTTTAACATATATTGGACTATTCTATTACAAAAATCATTTAGTTTAATCACACACAAGATTTAGAATCCCAGAAGACCATCTTAATCTCATGGCACTATTAAAATAATACAACTGTTACTCTGTAATCTCGATATTGTGCAGATACAACGAGTAAAGAGGGAACCATACATCAATAAAATGTATATCAGCGTTTCAACTTAATCTTATTAATTTTTCCATTGAGTATTTATGTTAAACTTCATGAAACTATCTGTCAATTGACTAGACCCCAGCGGTAAAGCATAAAGCCAGAAGCAGGAATTCCCACTGTTCTCAGTTTCTAAAACAGCTTATAGCCACAGAATAGCTGAAGTATTTTTAATATTAGTTTTTGTAATAAATATCACACAGTATATTTAATTACAAAAATAGCAATGTTGTTGAACTTTTAGGTACCCAGCTATGCTCTAATTTGCTCCTATTTTTTCTGATTAACAAATAGCCCAAAGACTCTAGTATGATAATGGTACCTAAAGGCAAAATGCTTTTCTCAGATCTGCATGGAAGATCTTCACTATGATACTCTACTTGTTGAAAACAAGCTCTCTTGTAGGGAGAGCAGAATGTCAAGGTTAAGACCTGTCATTAGGAGCTGTGAGCAGAATATCGAACATAATACAGACAAATAAATCTTGGATCAGAAGAACACATCCCAACAGTTTTCTGCTCTTATATATCTTCCAGGATAAGTACATTTTGACATCACTAGAATCACTTCAAATTTACACAGATGAAACCCGGAGTAGAACTGAGTTCTTTAATTTTATTTTGCTCTTCAAACATAGATATGTCACACATATGTTCTGTATCAGAGGCTACCTTGTCTGTTATGTGTTTAAAATATATAGCACACTGGGGCTCCATTGAATTCAGTCAGGGCTTCAGGGCTTGTATATAAATAAAGAAGAAAGATAAAGAAGAATTAAAAATATCAATCTATTGTGCACATAGACATCATGTGAGAAAAAAAGGCTAGGCTATCCAAATTTGCTGCTAGCCCAGAATGTTTGGATCAATCAGATCTTAATGAAGTGAGGAATGATAGTTTTCTTTCATGCTGTGGCTGTATTGCTGTAGTCAGCACCAGAAAGTCTGGGGCACAGAAAATTGACTTTCAAATAGCTGATCTCAATAATCACTGTTCAAAGCCAGAAGAAATTGACAGGGACTGGATTCTCTCTTTGTTCATAACAAGTTCAGTACAAACACCTTTTAATGACTACTGCCCAACAGGGAAAAAATAGAGAGACGTCATAAAGAATAATTTCTAACTAAGGATGTACAAAGATAAAAAAAAGAAGCAACCACTGCCCAGTGGAATATCATTCAGAGCTCTTCTGGGTGCTCACTTCATGTTTACAATACAGTTTGTGGGTAATGTCAGACTGAGGGCAGAAGCTGAAATGTGCTAATAGTCCATGTGTGCTCTCACGCATGTACCCCTCTAGTGGAGCCCTCATTCAGAGCTTTCTATTTGAAAATATACCTCAACTCATATTAGGGAGCCTAACTTCTGGAGTGGGAAATGAAGGTCTGAAGGCAGTCCCAACTGAGAAGGAGCATGAATGAAAGTTATTTGACCAAGATGATGCTTCTGTGTTCCAAGTAGGTTGCTGGGGACTTTTGTTTTTAGTGTATCCAACTGCTGACATTATGATATATACTGAACATTAGAAGCAGTCCATTGATACTGAAAGTTCTAAGCAGTGTGACAACTGGTAAAGAGATAATGAAAGTCATAACTGAACTGTGGCTTGTCTCAAGTTCAAAACAAGGTTTTTGATTATCAGGAAAGCTCAGCTGTGGCAGAATTCAGCCATCCCCATCTTCTCTTTGTACTTTTCTCTCTCTGTATCTTATCATCACCTTTTTTTTATAAAAAATCTACCTTTTATCTCTCTGTTATCTTAGCTTCCAACCATAATATATTGTCCAAGTTGTACCACCTCATTTTTCCTTGCAATGTCATCAACCTTTCTACCCATCACTTCGAAATACTTTCCTTCATTCCCAATCAAAAGGTCTATCCCAAAAGTCATGCTTGGGATGATAAGATATAAACATAGAATGAAATAACATTCTGGTATGAAGATATTGTAGACACAATGCAGTATGTGCTCCAGATCAAAACCGTTAGAGTAAGGAGGAGCATCAGAATAGAGGTGGTAGGAAAATAGAATTCCTGTCCCATGGGAAATTCCAAGATTTTGAAATTTTGTTTTGCCTTGAATTGGAATGTAAAGAAGAAATATTGAAGATTTTTGCGAAACAAAATATTCTGAAATATCTTGTTTTGACCTTAATGGAACATATGCCACCCATCCACATCAATGGGTGGGAGAACTTGATAGGCACAGTCGCAATAGCAAGGAAGGGACACATTTGCAAAAGGGACAATAAGTAGTTCCTCCTCCTGGGATTCTCTGGCACCCATTGGCCAGATGGAAGAGAGGAGAGCTGATTGGCCAGTATTCCCCAGCTTCCAAGATTTAGCCCAGAATAAGGCCCATGTGAAGCCTCTTTCAGCTCTGTTCCAGCATTCCACCTTACCCACCTGAACTGAGAACAGTAACCCATCCTGGCGTGTGCTGTGTGTCTAGCCCATCACCTATTTAGGGAGCCAGGAAGGAATTTTTTCTCCCATGAGCCAGTTGGCAGAGAAACAAGGAGTTTTTTGCCTGTCTCGCAGCACCTTCAAGTCAAAGGGGGTTGAATAGGATTTATTATCTAACTTGAAGTATTAGAGTGCAGTTGTTTATTCATCACAAAGTGTGGCCAGTTTCCAGTGCAATTATAAGAATAAAAGGAACAGCTCCCAGAGATAAAAGACTTAGGATTTTGGTGTTGGGCCTTGGGCTCATGTGATAGGGTGTAACCTTGTGGCCTTTGCAGGCCAAGGTCTGATTTTGAGACTCTTGTGGAGTGAGGTTCCCAGCCTGCTGCAACCTTCATCTCTCTTGCAGGGAGGGAGGTGCTAGAATTCAGAGAGAGCTGAGTCCTCTGGGGTAGGCTGAGTATAGTCAGCCCATGTCCAGGGAACCCCACATTGTGGTGGACCACGGCCTCTGGCCTGAAGCTCCTCCAGATCTGTCACCAGCAGCACTGGCTGGTAGGCCCCCTCCCCACAGCTCTGCCAGCTGGTAGGCCCTCCCCCTAGCCCATTGCAGCAGTGCCAGCCGGTAGGGCCCTCCCAGCGCCCCACAGTAGCACCAGCTGGTAGGCCTTCTCCACTCCTCACAGCAGCACAGGCCTGCGGCCTCCCACTTCCCGCAACTCTGCAGCAGTGCTGGTCCCCAGGCCTGCCCCCAGGCTCCCCACAGAAGTGCTGGCCAGAGTCCCTGTCCCTGACCCCAGGAATTCAGCAGACCAGAATGAAAAGTGCACAGGGCCAGAGAGCATGATTCATACCCACTCTTGTCCTGCAAGGCTGGGGTCATGCAACACTCCCCTTTTTCATGGAGCTTCCCCATAGTCCCTGATACCAGGTTTCCAATGGAGCTGTGCTGCCAAGTAGTTTAAGGGGGTTCCTGAGGGCCAGAACAGCAGATGCACAAGGTTTGGGGGAAGTGCCAGAGCCTGGATCAAAGGGAGGGGAAATGGTAGGGGAATAATTTCCTGAAGTGTATCTCTGGATTTGGCTTATTTAGATGGAAATATTATTTACACAGCAGCATAGCAGTAAATTATGCTTTAGAATGTACAAAATATATTAACCAAAAAACCTAAGTTCCTGCTCCAAGAAGTTTCTAAAGTAAAGGCAAAAATAAGTTTAGTACAGCGAGAGCACAGTCCAGCATGGTGGTATTATATATAGATGGTAGCTTCTGCCGGACAGAAATTAATTCCAACTGCTTAGTGTTTAATTGTGACATAATCAGAGTGAAAAGAAGCTATTTTACAGGCAAGAACTGTTTGACTCAGAGCCTCCACAGTGAAGAAATATTTGATTGGACTGGTTTAGTGTGCAGCATATGTTCATGTTATTTGAAGTTCATTTACAGAATGGCACCCACAATAAATTGTCACTTGGTGGAGCTAGATTACTCTACAAATTGAATGCACTTTATAAAACACTTGCTTAAAAGGCCTCAAAGGATAGTTTATAAATAGTACATAGAAAAAATACCAGGAATTAGGGGATTTTAGCAAATCCTTTGGGGAATCAGAGTTTTTGCAGCTCTGGTTTTAATTACTCTACCACAGTAGAAGTGAAAGTCTTGTCTGTTGAGGACAAAGGTTATCTTCTGCTAGCTGAGAGAGCTGAAATGTGATTTCAGCAACTTAGGTGCAAAATTGTGTAGAGCCAATTGTGTACCTATCACATTTTTTCCAGCATTAAAATTGAATTAAGTCTTGATTTTTAGAATTCAGTTGTTACTAAAATATACTTCATGTGATTTTTTAAAAATTGTGCTTTGTGTATGGAAATCTATTGTTGAAATGCTTTGTTTTCAGAATAGTTTTTATCACGCTTCTGCAATTGCTTCTCCAAATATTCTGCACATAATCCAGAAATTCCCCCTGTTTATTTCCAGTTCAGGAGCTCAGAGTTTCCTGGAACAGAAGGAGGTTAGGAGTCCAAATTACAGACAGCTTCTCTGTATCCTTCTGGAGTAAGCTATAATGTTCTCAAAAATTCATTTCTCTCTCTAAATACTTATTCATTTCCTTTAAAAAAACTTAATACTATTACTAGGTTCTTGTCATGGGACTGGGGCAATTGGCCCTTTAAGGAGAACCAAATACTAGCTTGTCCATGATGACTTTCTGAAGGCTCACCTAGGAGTAACTGGTTATGCAACGTGGCTGGTAATTGTCAATTGGTGGAGGAGCACCCACACCCTATTCAAAGACTGCTGAGACTCAGTCACAGAGGGTGCGTCTACATTTGTAAATTAAGTTGACTTAATTTACTCTGCGTCTACACTACACTTTCCTTAAGTTGTCTTAAGCAGCTGCTTAAGTCGACTTAAGGAAAAGTTAAGTCGACTTTCTAAAACCTCCTTTTAAGTCGACTTTTGGCTTAAGTAGATTTTCTAAAGTGAACTTAAGCCAGTGTAGACTTGGAGTAGCCCTAAGTAGCTCTAAGTTGACTTAGGGCTCTCCAGGGCTTCCCCACTGCCCTCCCTGCCAGGGTGGCTGGCACAGGGAGAGCCTGGCTGTGCCCCCCCACAGGGCAGGGCAGAGCCCTGCCCACCCTGCCCCTATGCCCTGCTAGGGTCCCTGTCCCCCTTTGCCCCATTGTACCCAGGTACAATGGGGCAAAGGCTGAGCTCCCTGTCACTTGGCAAGGGGTGCCCCTCACCACCGTGGACCAGTCACAGGTCCACCTAGCCCCTACAAGTCGACCTAGGCATCTAGTGTGGACGCTCTAGGTTGACTTTATAGAGTCCCCCCTAAGTCGACTTAAAATTTAGGTGTGGACATGCTAAGTCGACTGAGGGGAGATTTGATAGCAACCTTCAACTACTTGAAGGGGTGCTCCAAAGAGGAGGGAGCTATGCTGTTCTCGATGGTAACAGAGGACAGAACAAGGAGCAATGGTTTCAAATTACAGCTGGGGAGGTCGAGGTTGGATAGTAGGAAAAACATTCTCACTAGGAGGGTGGTGAAGCATTGGAATGGGTTACCTAGGGAGGTGGTAGAATCTCTGTCTTTGGAGATTTTTAAGGCTCGGTTAGACAAAACCCTGGCTGGGGTGATTTAGTGGGAGTGGTCCTGCTTTTTAGCAGGGGGTTGGGCTAGATGGCCTCATGAGGTCCCTTCCACCCCTATTATTCTATGATTTTATGACTTAACAAAGTCGACTTAAAGTCGACTTTGTTAAGTTGACTTAGCTAAGTTGACCTAAATTTACAAGTGTAGACATAGCCAGAGAGTGATGCTGCCAGAAGGAAGGTGCCTTTAAGATGAAGAAGCTTGTGAGAAGACAGCAACTTGAGATGGAGAGAGTACCCTGGGAACAAAAAGGAGTAGCTCAAAGGAAGAAATTGAGGGAGAGACACAAACACTATTCCTCAAGTGGAGGGAGCTGGAGTACCCTCAAGGCAAAGAGACTGTGACTGTTTTCAGGAAATGAGAAGACTATTCTGAGAGAGGGATCCAGGGGAAGGGAACTGGAGTCCTGCAGTAAGAAGTCAGAGGTTGTTCTGTCAAACTAGTTTGACTGACCCTGGATTGCAGATGACCTGTGGGCACCTGAGTAAGGTCTTGCTTATATTTGTGTTAATTTCTGTTAATAAAAGAGGCCCTGAGGGAGACGTTCTTGGATATACAGAAGGTCTATACCTTTCTGAGGGAAAATGAAGCAGGGCTCACCTATAGTGTCTCTGTTGAATGCTAAGGGACGAGCAGCTGGAGGCAAAGCATCCACAGCCCTATTGCTAGCACTGTATTCAGTATGATGAAGGGCTTAGAGAAATTTTTATCTCCCACTATCACCTTGGTCCTCCATTCTTGATTTATGGTAGGGTATGCCCACTGAGTAGTCCCTGATAATTTTTAATCTCCCATCTCACTGTCTAAACTTTCTTTGCATTGAATCAACTCCAAGTCAGGGGGAAAAGGTCAGGAGGGGAGGTGCTGGTGCAGAAGTGAGTGGAGCTTGAGTAAATGCCTATGACTTCATTTCCTCCAAGTGTTGGTGGTTTTTAGGAGACTTTGAGCACTCCTTATTTAGACGGTCACTGCTCCTGTGCATTCCATAAGGAAGTGAGAAGGCACATGGAGCTTCCCTGCTTTATAAATACATGTATTTTAAGGCCAGAAGAGGCCATTATTGTAATCTAATCTGATCTCTTGCATAACACAGGCCACTGAATTTTCACCTAGTAACTAAGCTTGATGCACTGTAACATCTGCTTGAGCTATAGCATCTCTTTTTAAAAAGTATCCAGTCTTGATTTAAAGACAACTAGTGAGGGAGAATCCACCATAGTTCTAGGTAATTGTTCCAGTGGTTAACTATTCTTACCGTTAAAAATGGAGACCTAATTTGTAGTCGACATTTCTCTCACTTCAGCTTCCAGCCACTGGATTTTGTTATCCCTTTATCTGCTATATTGAAGACTTCTCTACTTCCTTTTACTCTTTTTCCCCTGGACAGGAGAAAGTCGTCTGAGGGCTTAATCCTATCCTCCCTGCTCCTGTTAAGCAGTTCCTTATTCCCCGATTGGTTATTTGCATAATAACTACTCAACATGAGTAAGGGGAGAAGAATTTGACCCTGTGTCTGGGAAACAGTATCACTGCTTGTATTGCCCACCCCCACAGGTGAAGATGAGGGCATGAGGCAGAGAGAAAGGGATCCAACATGAATGACACTTTTTAGACATTTCTGAAAGATTTTGAAAGATCAAAACCATTTCCCTGCTTTCCTCTGTACAGGGCCATCCTTGGGGGGTGAACGCGGTTATGTGGGCCCCGTGTCGTCCCACTCCCAGTGGGGTAGTGCGGGGCCCGCGCCGCGGCCCCATGGCTATGCTTCGCCCCAGTCCCCACTGCCTTCAGCAGCGGGCCAATGGCAGTGGGGTGGGGAGAAAGTGCTTTGCTCAGCCCCTGGGCCAGCCCTCGCAGAGCAGCAGGCCAGCCCAGGGGCGGGGTGAGCAGGTATGCAGGCCAGGCCAGGCGGTGGCCAGAATGCAGCAAGCCTGCTCTGGCCAGCCTGGCCTGCCCTAGCCCCACACACGGCTCCGGCCAGGGCGGGGCCAGCCCCTGCCAGCAGCGTGGCCTCGACTGAGGCTGGCTCCTGCCAGCGAGTGGCCTCGTGTCTGCTGGCAGGCGGCCTCAGGTTCCCAGCCGGGGCCAGCTCCTAGTCCCTGGGGGTTGACAGGGGTCCCTGGTGGGCAGAGTGGGCTGGCCCGCCACGGTCCCCTCCAGCATGGGGGCGGAGGGAGCGGGGGCCCCGCCTCAGCCGATTGGCCCTGGGCCCCACTCCTGCCACGGGATGGTCCTGCCTCTGTAGTCTGTTTTTTTAATTCTTGTCTTTTTAAAGTAACTTTTCCCATCCCCACTTTCCTCCACCCCTCCATGTCTACTGTTACTTGAACAGCTGTGATTGGGTATGGGGTCTATGGAACTAAGTTCTTGTCAGCTGGAGCGTTTTACAAATGAGAGGCTTTAATTTATTCTGGCTCTCCAAAGGCAGCTTGCATTGTCATTGGAATATTAATGCCTGTTTGGTCTGTCTCTTTCACTCTGTTCAACTGGAATTGGAGATTTATGGATAAAATCTTTGATTTAATATAATCTAACAGGTGTGCCTACCTTCCTTCATTCTACATAAGCCACCTGATTTCTCAGGCTTTTAAATCTATTCAATTTATTACCCTCCTCTTTCATACTACCCTCCACAGGGCTTTGTATCATCAGCAAATGTCACCTCTTACTGCACATGTCTTCATCCAGGTTAAAAGGTAGAGACAGTCAATCAGTCAGTAAATCCCTACTCTCTGCATATGCAGTTAGCACCAGCTGTAGCTCAATTAAACTCAACACATGAATGGTTCACCGGAGAACTCATGCACATATATACAAATTAATCAAACACTTCCATCTTCCAGTGTCGAAAAGTATTCCGAGAATTTAAAACAGTATAGCATGTGAAGAGTATGGTGGTTCTCTGTGGTGGCACTGGGAGACTGAACTGATAACTTAATAGTCAGAACATAATTTATATACTAAGGTCTTGTCTACACTTAAAATGCTACAGCAACACAGCTGTGCCACTCTTGTGCTCCAGTGTGTGTGCTACCAACGCTGTTGGGAGAGGTTCTGCCTTAAGTCTAGGTTCTCCACTTCCTCAAGAGGCAGTAGCTAGATCAGGGGTGTCCAACCTTTTTGCCTGAGGGGCCACATTGCAATATTTTCTCAGGCTGGGGGCCAGTGAGCAAATTTCAGATGGGGAGTGGTGCTTCATGGCGGCTCATAGGGCTACTGCTGTATGCATACACACCCCTTACCCCAGCTAGCTGAGGCCTGGAGGGGAGGGGCTGCTGCTCTTGTTTCCTGCCAACTGGCTTGGAGCTGCTGCTATGCTCCAGCAGGCCAGATAGCAGCCTTTGGTGGGCCGGAATCTGGCCCATGGACCATGGTTGGACAACTCAGAGCTAGATCAATAGAAAAATACTTCTTTTGACCTAGAGCTATCAATATGGCGAATAAGGCTGGCCCAACAACACTGCTCTGTGGTGGGGATTTTTCACAGCTCTGACAACAATAGTTAACAGACCTAATTTTCTAGTGTAAACAATGCATGTTTTTAATCTTTCATGTTTTATCTTCTCTCCTTCTCAAGAAATAGCAACTAAGGCCATAGCCAGGGAGTGGGCCCTAGTAGAAATCCTTATAGTATTTGCGTGTTTGATAGTTTTTTTAAAAAATCAGCTTTAATACCACTGAAAAGAAAATTATATCCATGCTCTTGAATGGTTTAAAAAAACCTACAATGTTTACTTTCTGTTTAAATGTCTACGGCTATGTCTACACTTGTAAAGTTAAGTCGACTCTGTTAAGTCAACTTAACAAGGTTGACTTTAAGTTGACTTAAAGTCAATCTTGTTAATCGACTTAACAGAGTGGCTACACTTTAAGTTGACTTAAGTCGACCTTGTTAAGTCGACTTAACAGTAGACATAGCCATCCACACTGGCTTTAAGTTGACTTAATACGGTTGACTTAGCGCTATTCCTCGTCCACACTGCCTTAATTCAACTTAAGAAGTTGACTTATGTCTTCAGTTGACCTTCAGAGGTACTGTTATTAAGTCAACTTAAGCTGTTATTAAGTCGACTTAAGGAAGCGCTTAAGTCGACTTAATAAAAGCCCAGTGTGGATGCGGCTTTGTGTAGGTTGACTTAAGCATCCTTAAGTCGACCTGAGTTGCCAGTGTAGATGCACTCTAGGGTTTTAGAATAATTTCTACAGAACTGACTGGTGTAGGTCTTACTTTGGGAAAGCACTTAAGCACCTACTTTAAGCATGGATAAGTGCTAGCCTATAATAGATGCTTTCCTCAATCAGGGCCTTAATCCCTTCTAAATCCTACAGGACTCTCACAGTGGAAGGGATGGTGGGAGAGCATAGTATTGTGATAGGCTTCACTCAGGATCAAGAAAGATCTATAGACAAATGCAGGGTGAGAATTTTTCCATTTTGATACTGTTGTATGATGATACTATGGTCCAGGATTTGGAGTGACTTTGGATTTATACCAGAGTAACTGAGATCAAACTGTGGGCATATCTACACTGCCACGGTGGCAGGTATTGATGCAGTGGCATTGATTGAGCCTGTCTGTGGAGAGCTGCTCAGTTGGTGGGTGAGCACTCTCTTATTGACTGAATTAGTCCACCTTCCTGAAAGGCTGAAGATAGTGTCATTGGAAGATGCTCTATCATTGACATAGAATCATGAAGATGCAGTGCTATGTAGATGTAAGTACATTGACTTGAGATACGCTAATTACCTAATTACGCTAATTATTAGTTATGTAACTAATAGAGCTCACGTCAAGCCAGTGCAGCAATGTAGAGCAGGCCTGTGCTTCTGTAGGGGTTCATTCAAGCAAGTTCAATGGTAGTTATTGATAAAGAGGTTGAGTGAAGAGGTGTGTTGTCCTCTGTTCCCATTTTTGAATAATTTAATCTACTCTTGACACCTCTATAGTCTTGTCTACACTAGTTTCCACCCCACCCCTCCCTTTGAATTATTCCACACTAGCCTTATAATGCTGATTGGTGGGGGAAGAAATCACAACTTAAAAACATTTTTTTACCCCAAACTTGAAATTTTGAAAACCTTCAAGTAAATCTAAAATTGGCCTTAAAATAAGAGCAAGGAGGACATTCATCAATTTCCCCCCCCCCCCCGATCTTTAGACATTTTCAAATCAAAAGACTTTAAGCAGCTCTAATTGATGATAACAGTAAGATGAGCAACACTAATATGGATAGCATGCCAGCAACTGTCATCATTTTTACCATGTTCTTGAATCTGTTCTGAGCAGGTTTTAAATAAGACTCTGCTTAAAATACTGGCATCCTGCTGGAACCCTGTTTCCAGCGGAATATCTACACTGCATTTTAAAACCCATGGCAATGAATCTCAGACCCCAGGTCTTAAATTTGGTTTGTGTTAGGGCAGTAAAAATAGCAGTATAGACGTGGTTCAGGCTGGAGCTTGGGCTCTGAAACCTAACCAGCTCGTTGGGCTTCAGAGCCTGTGATAATAGGCCCTCTGAGAAACAGAGAAGCTTGACAGCAAGTCAGTGGGAATCTTTGTATTGACTTCAATGGGCTTTGAATCAGGCCCTAATAGAGAAGGATTTGAAAGCCATGCCTTATGTGTTTTGAGATTCAATCCTTTGCCATTCAGCGGATGAAAACCTTTGCTATATAATACAATTTTCAACTGTTCAGTTCTCTTCTACTGTTTTAAACCCCTAAGTTTCACTAGAATCTTGTTCTATACTTTTCTTCTTAACTACAAAGGAGAACTTGTTAATGGAAGCATTACAATATCACAGAGACTGGTACCAAGATTGTGAAGTCACCAGTACATTACTATTCTCAGACTCTGCTGTTTATACACTTGAATTTTAGAGTCCTAAAAAGCTATAGATGATTAATCTATGATTTAGGATATGAAAAGCTTTACCTTCCTATAGAGTAAGAGGTAGATAAAACCTGGCCACAAAAGTTGACTGCAGCTCTGATACTTAAAAGGGACATATTAGTCATTTTTATTCAATGTAACTCTAAATAGAGGCACTGAAAACATTGCCATAGGCTACTTCCCTCCTTCAGGGTGGCAGAGAAATAACTTCTGAATATTCTCAGCAGTGTTCAACAAAGCATAAATTATAGTGAGGATGGGAAGACAGGAAAAGCTCAGATGCCTATGAATAACTGAATATTTCCCCAGGGTATAAACATTAATGATTTTAATTAGATTATAATTGCTCATGGAGGCATATTCTTGCACAAGATAAAAATACCTGACATTGCATTCATGGCTAAGCTACTGTATCAGCAGCACAAGAAGGCTTAATGTAAACTTCACTTAAATATAAGTTCCTCACACAATGTAAGATACCTAAGCCCAGAGTATATAATCCTTCTCAGGCATGTACACATATGTTAGTGCGATTGTTGCAGTGCTTTCGAATTTAGAGATTGTGGGGCAAAGCGCAGCCTTGGCGCTGTACAGTTGGATTCATCAGAAGTCTAAATGGTATATGTGCTATGGCAGGGGCCTGAGGCATTGTTCTTACTTCAGTCTGTCCTGTTCTCTAACTGTGGCACACACCAGTTTAGTCAGGGGTTAAAATAAGGGGGAACACACTGGAACGCAGTTCCGGGGTCCACAAATTTGAGGGGCAAGAGTTCCAGGGCCCCTAAAAATAGAAAATCCGGCGGAACACATGTTCTGCCCTGCCCTGGCTGCTGGCAGGTCCTACACCCCACCGTTGTTAATCACAATATGTATTGTGTTATCAGTGTTTGCTGGTTTGTGACAATAATTGCTATAGATATAATCGCCATATAAAATTATAAATATTTTTATGGAGCGATAACCAATGCATGTGGTACTGAGAAGTGGTTGCATATGGCTACCTGGGTTGGGGCCCAAACATGCATGAAGGGATCCCAGACAATACAGGAAGGGGGCCTGGAGATTAGGGGGTTCCGGGGTCCGTCAAATTATACTTTAACCACTGAGTTTAGTCTCCTGAGGACTGTAATGCTTTGGTTTACCTAAAATCAGTGAGCTCAGAACAGGGGTACTTGGGTGAAATTAGTAGCCTGTGATATACAGCAAGTCAGAGGAGATGTTCTAATGATCAGTTATGCCCATTAATTCTATGAAACTATGACAACATCTCAAGAGCACCATCCCTATGCATCCACTGCAGAATGGTTAGACTGTAGCACGAGGTGTTCCTTCACCACTGGTCCAGGACTTCAAATTCAAATGCAGAGTCATTCATTGCATTTCAGCTACACCACAGGGCAAGCTAATCCTAAATCTTCTCCTTGAGCACACAGCCTGAGCAGCTGGGCAGTTCATTAGGTGCTGGGAGAAAAGAATCCCCAGCCCATACAGAAGACACAGAGAGCATTACTGTAGCCATCTCATCCCTGCTATTTCAGCTCCAGGTTTGTGCCATGTTTGTGTTCCTCCTACAAAAAAGAGAAAAAAAAAAGTTGGTGGATCCATGTAGTAGAGGTGACTGCATCTGGCCCATTCCCTGTTCCTATTGCATTCAGAGAACTTCTATTGCTCCATGGTACACAGACAGCATGAATTTCCGCCATTGCTTCCTAAAACCTGTCTTTCTCTTTGTTTCCCTGTGCAATGGCACCACATCAATTTTGCTATGTCTGTGGACTTCTGCACCTGCAGATGGGTCAAGGAGCGAGAAGATTTTCCACTTGATGAATATATGGCATTTCTATTTGCTGATGTTTGAAATGTTTTCCCATATCTGATTTTGTTTAAGTGACAATATATCAGAACATAAGATATATCTTTATTTTTTTATATGTGGCTTGGAGAACTTTATTGATCCCAGATTCCCCTTAACATATCATATCATATCAAGTAAAAAAAATGGGATACATTTTTTTTTGTAAAGATATTTTTTCTGGTGTCAGTTGAAATAGTGAAAACATGCTTTAAAAACAGGGATTTCTTAATTTACTAACTAAAATCAGTAGTATCAATTTGCAGTTGTAGAAGCAGTGAGAATGGGACTTTTTAAATTCAGGAACAAACCTCTTTTATATGGTCAAAGCTCTACTAAGACAGAAAGCACACAAGCATCTTTTGACAGCACAGTTCAAATTCAAAATGACTGGACTGGAGTAAGTAAATATTTATAAGTCCTCCACGAGCCAGCAGCAATTTTCTGGAGCGAAAACATTTCAAGAGTGATAATAAATTTTAGTAGTAACTATATTGTCTATGGACACAGCTCATGCTGAGAGCCAGCCATGCCATAACTGGCTACAAACTCATATGGAAGTTGTCAGACAAAATCTTGGAGATGTTCTAGTTGAAGCTGATAAGGCAAACAGGAATATGTGCAAAGGATGTTGGGTTATGTATGCAAAGGTTATTGACTGCATTGTAAGTTTGGAGCTTTAAAATCATATGATATGTTTTGTGGGGCTGAAAATATAAAACTCTGGCAAACAAAGAAGAGCAGCAGATGTTAGTTCACAACTGGTGATTATAATTCTACCACACTTATTCAATAATTACCATCCCATTAAGAACTACTAAAATTTTACCAGTCAGAGAACAGCTTGTTACCTTTAAAAGCACTGTGATGAAAAGTTGGCGAGATCATTAGCTTTCATAATATTGCTTCCCAGGATAGATTTAGAGGCATTGACCATCAAATCTCATGAGCAGATGTGAATATTTTCAATTCAAACAAACGCTGCTACTATTAATTTACTTCTACAAATCTTTAACCCATCTCCTAAGACAAATAAAGTGTTCTAAGCCACAGTAAGAACATTAGTCTAAATGAGAACATTATTGACTCCCAACACAAATACTTTAGTTTTGTAACAGGAAATAATAGTTTGTTAGAGAGAATGTTGAAAGTAGGCCAGATAATATAAATTGGGAGGGCAGATCCCGAGGACCTAATGTCATTTTTATGGAGTCTTTACTCATTTTGGCCCTAGATTAAATAACCCATTTTGGTCCTAGAATTCAGATTTTATTTTTAGATTAGTAATCTCAGCAAATAAGAAATAATAAAAGATTCTTCAATGACCGGTATCTTACATAGTCATTTAACTTCTCCTCCCCTTATAGTCTTACATCTGCCCTCCTCATTTACCATATCCACCATGCTTCTTTTCATTTTTACTTTACTTTCCTCTTCCTCTTCCTCTCTCCACCTACCTTTCACATCCTTTCTCTGATGTATCCCTCTTCACCTGCCTTCCTTTTTTTTCATACTCCCTTGATCATGCGAACTCTTTCTCACCTGCCTTTTCCCCTTGATTTCACCTCTGCTCTCTTTAAATACAATGTAACTAACGTGCCATTCATTTGTATGATATAGTTGTTTCCCCTTCTTCTTGTTTGTTTTTGTGTCTTTTAATTGTAAGATCTTTGAGGCAGAGATCGTTTCTTCATATATGTTTGTTCAGGGCTCAGCACCAGTCAGACCTCCAGTCCTGACTAAGGCTTTGTGGCACTAGCACAGGATAAATTTCAATTAATAACAATGATAATAATTTGGCCACATGGCCCACCCTGTATAGAATAAATTAAACACTATGAACTACAATACATTGATATTTACACCTAATGAAGAAAACAGGAATAAAAATGAATGTTTGTGTTCAAGTGGCACAGTTGAAATCAGAGAAAAATCATAACTTTTGGAATATCCTGATTTCTAAGTGCTTTCTTTCTCATCTTGAATGTTGCATTGATGTATTGTTTTTAATTTTCATGGTTTGCCAAGGAAACACACTGCTAAATTGTAGTGTAGTTCTTACCAAAATAATTCTAAATTGAAGTGGATTTCACCGAGGAACCATTAATTGATTAATCCTAAACTCAGGAGGCATTAACACGGCTGTTTATCTTAGGGACTCTTTAAACAAATATGTGTTCTTAGGTTGACAATTACTCAACCAATGTTTATTAGCCATGAATAATTTTTTTCTTCCTCTATGATGATCTATGAAGCAACCTGGCTGTAAGGTGTAGAATTAGCCATCTTAGAGATGCTTCAAAATTTCAGTCAAGAGATATGGGAAAAGTGTGCTTTATTTACTCATGTTTTCCAAAATAATTCAACCTCGGGCTAAGAACAAGCATGGAAAATTTTCAGCCTGATGGAATTTATCTGAGAAATTTATGAGAAACTGAAAAAGGGGAGGGTTGAATGCAAGTTGGATTTCCTCTTTAAGGATAGCACTCACTACCAGCTGGATCCCAAAGCAGTTTGAACTACATGCTCAAGTGAACAATAATGGGGGATTCTAGTAAAAAATTAATAGGCTGTCAAGTAATATTTATGGATGATGAACTGTAATTGCAGAGGAAGGCCAAATGCTAACAGTAAAATGTAGTCTAACAAAGAAGATTTATACTATGGTTATTTAGATGGTTATTCAGAGATCTTCTCCAAACTAAAAAACAAACAATAGACCCTCCTCCACCCCACACACAGATGAAAACATTCAATAAAACAAAGCAGCTAAACACAATACCTTTCTAGCAAACTGCAAATGACAGATGAATTACAGTCAAGTGATACAATTCTATAAGACTCATATCTGGACATAATTCAGTCATGCAGTTGCCCCCTGAAATAGCACAGTAGAAGGCTATACATGCTTTAGCATCTATTTTTATTTCTTTCTGTTAAAAATAATTTCTTATTATAAAGGTAGAGACATATAAGAATTTTAAACCTCCTCTTACTTTCTACCCTTAATATGGCATCAAAGGGGCTGAGCACTGAGTTGATGGCCTTTCTACTGGACATATGCAGATCCAATTTCATGTTTTGCATGTTTTATAGAATGCAGTGTCCTTTCTAGCCTACTCAGAAGGCATAGGGGTTATATGCTTTGTGGGAAAAGTCAGTGTTGGACCATATCTTGAAGAAATTGTGCTTCCAGGGAAGGTAGGCCCAAAGAACCATCTTGTGGTAGGGACAGGGCAGCTCTTATAATGCAGTGGTCACATCACAGAAAGACTAAACAGGTTAAAAAGAGCAAAATATAGGCTGCACCTGGAGGAGAGCAGAGCTGGGTAAAGCCTAACTGAAGATGAAGTCCAGGTGTGCAGGGGAAGGCTGGGTTTGTATAAAACCAGGAAGATAGGTGTAAGAGGGGGCTAAAAGGAGGTGTTCTATATTTAGTTTCTATGAGGAAAAAAAATACGGTGTTGGGTAGCAACAAGGCATTGTTGAAGAGGGTAGTAACAGTCTGGTAAAAGGCTGGGGAGGAATAGTCATTAAGAATAGAGGAAGTGAGGGCTTGTAAACCTAGGAGTGGCCTAGGAGTGAGAGACATGCTGTTTTCCTAGACTTGATACTTCAATAGGGCCCAAGAATGAATAGACTGTGGTTGTTTGGTATAGAGTCCTTGCATTAGAATTTAGGAAAACTTGGTTTGCTTACTGCTCCTATTACTACTGGGAAAGTGGTGCTGAACCTGGTTTTGAACTGGAAGACTGCCTGACAGGGCATATGGACAGTTTGGGATTTTCATGGCCTTGTGGGGGAAAACTAAAGTGATCTGTCTAAGGGATCACCTCACAAAACAAGAGCACCCTGACTCCCAGAGAAAAAGGAAGTGTAGTGTGAGCAACTGGTGGAAAGGGGGCAGACAGGGGTGCACCTGCACTTATAAATTAAGTCAACTTAAGTAGCCTTAAGTTGACTTGATTTACTCCACATCTATACTGGGCTTTCCTTAATTTGACTTAAGCTGCTCCTTAAGTGGAATTAAGGAAAAACTAGTTTGAATTAATAACACCTCATTATAATTTGAACTAATGTCTAAGTCAACTTTATTAAGTCGACTTAGCCAGTGTAGATGCCCTGGGTCAACTTTAGGGCAGGGGGGACAAGGGAGCTCCACATGGCTCCCTGGCAGAAGGGCTCCCCAGCCAGGGCTCCAGCAGGAGGGGATTCCCCCGCTGGAACCCTGGCTGGAGAGTCTGGGAGGCGGGCAGCTCGTCCTGGCGAGAGCTAGCCGGCGCACGGCTGGCTCTACCAGGACTGAGAAGCGGCGGGCGGCTCTCCCGGCTCCGTTCTCCCCAGGACCACTCAGGTCCTGGGGAGAAAGAAGCACTGGCTCCCTCTGCCCAGGACAATGGGGTCCCGAGGAGAAGGGAGCCCTACTGACAAAGGATACCCCAAGGTTTCCTCTGTCAGCTGGAGCGCACTTCGTTCTTGCCCAGACCCTGCGGGTCCCAGGGAGAAGGGAGCCGCAGCCTGAACTCCCTTCTGGCTGGAACTCAATCGATTCTGGCGAGAAGGGAGCCCGTGCTCCTTTCTCCCCGAGATCTGAGTGGTCCTAGGGAGAAGGAAGCTGAGAGAGCCGCCCGCCGCTTCTCAGTCCTGGCAGCTTCCTGGTCTGGGGAGAGCCAGCCCTGCAAGGCTCTTTGATCTTCAAAGCGTCTGACGAAGTGGGATTTTCTCCCATGAAAGCTCATGCGATAAATAAATCTGTTAGTCTTTAAAAGTGCCACAGGACTCTGTTGTCTTAATAAGGTCAACTTAAAGTCGAGTTTAGAAAGTCGACTTAAGAAAGTCAACCTAACTTTCTGAATGTAGACATAGCTGGTGAGAGCTAATCTGAATGCCCCAAAAGGAGTATACCCAGTTAAATAGCTCTGTATAGATGCTCAAGTTTCTCTATGATCAGGTCCTGAATTGATCCACTGGCTGTCTAGAATTTCAATGCCTTATCTTTGTGAGGCTCCAAAATCTTCCCCACTGAAATAACTATTTATGTGAAGCTCTCCAACTTCTTCTTCCCTAGGTTACCTAAGCACTCTGACCTCTTTCTCTGGTAGGGAAATGTTTGCCTAAAGATAACTTTTTATTTTCCAGCTTGTGGTAGGCCAGTGATCTGTCAGGCTTTTATGTTGTTCTCATGCAATCTTGCAAGGAATACTATGGCATATACAGTAGAATGAATTAACTTTGGAAGGCTTGTTTTGGTTTTGATAATCCATAAACCCAAAGCAATAACTCCAGTGTTCTGAGCTCTCACAAGCCTTTTCTTTGTGAATGCGTAGAATACCAGGAAGGGGGGCTATGTTTGCCTTAATATCTCCATAGTAGAGTCACTGAAAATCAAAGGAATGGTTAAAATGGAGGAAACTACATAAGAAACAAGCTCACTAATAATCTTCAGAACCAGAAGAACGTGAAGGAAGGATATTCAACTACACCCTAATCCTGACAGGTGTTTCTACCACATTCCTTTGAAAGTTCAAAGTAGTAATTTGTTTGCTCTCTTACAGGAACTTCCTCCCAGAATGCCTTTCTGGAGCTGGTCCTTTAATGTGACTAAAGCAAATGGCTGCAGCCTTAAGTAGCAAATTTGTAGCTAGCTGTTACTTTCTGCAACTCCATCTTCTCAGCTTGGTAAGTAACCTAATCCCTGGTTGTTTCTCCTAAGAAATAAGAAAGGGATACACATCATGAAAATGTGGTATCTGTTTGTTCATGAGGTCATAGTATTTTGTTGGCTCTGCCTACAGAAACCTATTTGTTTTCATTTATGAATTACTTGAAAAGTGTCTATTAAGGAGGCATAAATCAAATACACTCTCATCAATACAACAGTTAGGGCCCAGTTCTGCAATGCATCTCCAAGTAGAACTCTCATTTACTTGAATGGAAGTTGTATGTGCAGGGACTTGTATCCCTGAAAGCCCAGTTCTGTGTGTTTTGAAATAAAGAATGGACATGAGAAAGAGGGCATGTCTGTAGGTGATGCTGTGGATTTTCCTTCTTGCATCCTACTTTTCCCCCTACCACAATAAGTAAAATCTGTGGAATATTGAGTTGTGTGAAACTACTAATTTTCACTGAGTACAAGAAACCTACTTAATTTAACAAATGACTAAATAGCAAATGCATTTTAAAAATGAATAATGCATAAAATGTATGTAATAAACCATTTTATATGCCTATCTATGAGAGCTGCAACTCTTGAATTGCTTTAAAATGAAATAAAATGCATCAAAGAAACTTTAACATCCCCTTTTTATTTATTAGTGTTTTAGTGCCTCATTAATAGACTTTTTAGATTAGTCAGGCTGTAAAGTGTCCATTGTCAAGTACTGATAGTGCAAGAAATTGCCTTCTGTACCACTGAAGTGGCACCTGAATGCAGTTAAAAACTCATCTGCTGTTAAGAGTTGTCATTAGAAAGGTGTAAATTAACAATGTCTCTGAAGAAGCTGAGCTGCTTTAACATTATCAATCCTGGCTCTAGAGTTGTGGAAATTTGGGGAAAAGGGTTTAATGAGTCAAACAAATGACAAATAGTACTTAAGAATTTCCCCCTGAATTCTCAATGGGAACATAATATATTCACACATACTCTTCCAAAACTTGAATGGTTAACCTTCCCTATACAGAGAAAATGGAACCATGTGTTTGGAAATCATGACACTTTTGTGTTTTTAACTTGTCCATGCAAACAAGACCAAACTGTGTTTATAATGACTTGGGGATTGTCATGTTGCAGTAAGCTACCCCAACTCTGAAATACCTTGTGTAATTGAATTTTAAAGCTTTATCTATGATAAATTGCCAAAATAAACTGTTGCTGGCAAGCCACAGTGAGAGTGCAACTGAAGTAAAGATGAGCATGGCTCTTGTGTGTAGATAGAGACAAACAGTGCTTGGCACCATTTTGGACTTAGACCCTGAGGCTCAAGAGTAGTCAGAGGCTTAAAAAATGGACAAATTCTGGCTCTCACAGTTAGTTGTCTCAGAAATGCTATCAGAACCTCTTATGATGTTTCATATCTTAAAATGTATTTTTGTATGGTGTCAATTGCATTGTAATTGGTGTGAAACAAAGTGATCCAAAGAACTGTAATTTGTATTTTGGGGGCAGCAGTCTCGATTTTCCTTACATGTAATCCCTTACTGATTGTTTACTTCCCTCTTTAAAATTCACACTTATTTCTGTAGTACTAGGACCCACAAGTTATGTGGTAGGTTAAAAATGGTATTTCAGTTGTATTAGGAAATCCATGTAATTAAAAATATGCATGCTGTGGATGACTCTCCTTATTACCCTTTATTGGTAATGCTGAATTTTCCTACATCTCTACATTATATAAACAAGCCTGTCTATTTCTAATTCCTTTTCTCTTTTAATTATGTGATATATGAGCTGTAAGTATCAGTTGATACTATTGAACATACAAGGGGGCTAGTGGCACTTTTAAAGAATAACAAATTTATTTATCTCATGCGCTTTCATGGGAGAAAATCCCACTTCATCAGAAGCTTTAAGATGAAGTACAGATGAATGGAAGGAAAATAAATGAAGGGAAGTGTAAGTCATAGGATCAGGTCTGATGTTACAGCAAATCAATACAGTTGTTTAGATTCAGAGAGTGGAGAACAGCATATTACAGGGAGGTGAAGGGAAGAAGGAAATCAAAATTATCTGTTGTAATGGGAAAAAACATTGAACATAGTAGTTCATGAACCTTTTATGAACTATATATATTTAATCTCCACTACGCAAGTAAATTTTTTAAAAGAAGTTTTAAAAGCTGCAATACTGGCTGTATTTTAAAGAAACCCTGCTAAGGGCACAGGAAGATACCATTCTGGTGTGCAGAAAGAACAGAAAATATGGAAGGCACCCAGCGTGGCTTAGCAGAGAACTCTGCAGTGAGCTGAAACATAAAAGAGAAGCTTACAAGAAGTGGAAGTTTGGACAGATAATTAGGGAGGCGTATAAAGATATTGCTCAGGTCTGCAGGAATAAAATCAGAAAGGCCAAAGAGCAATTAGAGTTGTAGCTAGTAAGGGATGTGCAGGATAACAGGAAGGGGTTCTACAAGTATGTCAGTAACAAGAAGAGGATCAGGGATGGTGTAGGTCCCTTACTGAATGGGGCAGGTATCCTCATGGTGGATGATGCGGAAAAGGCTGAAGTACTCAGTGCTTTTTTCACCTCAGTCTTCACAGCCAGGGTCACCTCCCAGGCTACTACACTGGGTAACAGAGAATGGAGAGAAGGAGTGCGGCCCTTGGTGAGGGAAGGTCAGATTAGGGACTACTTAGAGAAATTGGATGTGCACAAGTCTATGGGGCTGGATGAACTGCATCCTAGGCCGCTGAAGGAGTTGGCTGATGTGATATCAGAGCCACTGGCCATTATCTTTGAAAACTTATGGCAAACGGGGAAGGTCCTAGATGATTGGAAAAAGGCAAATATAGTACCTATCTTCAAGAAAGGGAAAAAGGAGGATCCGGAGAACTACAGACCAATCAGCCTCACCTCAATCCCTGGAAAAATCATGGAGCAGGTCCTCAAACAATCCATTCTGAAACACTTGGAAGGAAATAGTGATCAGGAACAGTCAGCATGGATTCACCAAGGGCAAATCGTGCCTGACCAACCTGATTGCCTTCTATGATGAGATGACTGGATTTGTGGATGTGGGAACAGCCATCGACATGATATACCTCGACTTTAGCAAAGCTTTTGATACTGTTTCCCACAGCATTCTTATCAGCAAGTTAAAGAAGTATGGGTTGGATGAATGGACCATAAGGTGGATAGAAAACTGGCTAGATCATCGAGCTCAGCAGGTAGGAATCAATGGCTCAATGTCTAGTTGGCAACCAGTAATGAGTGGAGTGCTCCAGGGGTCAGTCCTGGGGCTGGTTCTGTTCAACATCTTCATTAATGATCTGGATGATGGGATAGATTGCATGCTCAGTAAGTTTGTGGATGACATCAAGCTGGGGGGAATGGTAGACATGCTGGAGGGCAGAGACAGGATTCAGGGAGACCTAGACAAATTGGAGCATTGGGCCAAAAGAAATCTCATGAGGTTCAGAAAGGACAAGGAGGCAGCCCAGGGGTGAGGCAGGAGTACAGGCTCTGCCTGCCTTTCCCCCCGCCCCACCGTGCCGGCTCAGACAGGGGCTCCAATGCCTTTTAATCCAGGTCTCCTCCCCCCAGTCACCACTCCACCACTGGCCACTGAACCCTGCCAGCACCACCCCCAGTCCTCTGAGCCATGATGGCTGGGGCTCTGAACCTAGCACCAGCAGGCTGGACATCCTGCCCCCAGGCAGGGTGCCACCACAATGGGGGAGCCCCACAAGGTTGGGCAGCCCCAGGCCCCCCTGCACCTTGATCCAGCCTCGAGCAACACAAATGGTTCAAGAGGAGCAACCCCTGCACAAACAAACTGGGAAGGACTTCCCTGACCGTGCCTGATGGGTATTTGTCCAACCTTTTCTTAAAAACCTCTGGAAGTCCAGCCTGCCTTGGAAACTCATTCCAGAAGTTAACTATCCTTGTTTAAGGAGCCTTTACTTAAATGTAACCTAAATCTTCCTTGCTGCAGATGAAGCTCATCACGACTTGTCCTACCTTGAGCAGGTGTGGAAAACAATTGATCACCATTCTCTTCATAATAGCCCTTAACAGATTTGAGACTGTCTGGTCCCCCTCAGTCATCTTTTCTCAAGATGAAATGTGTCCTTTAAAAAAAAAAACAAAAAAAACAACCTTTCCTAATGGACAAAGTCTTCTAAAACTTTATCACTTTTGTTGCCCTACTCTAGACTTTCCAATTTAAGCACGTTTCTTTAAGATGGGAGCCCAGAATTGGATATAGTATTCCAGCTGAGATTCCTGCTGATTAGAGTGGGATATTTGCCTTGGGTCTTTCACTAATACTCCTGGGTTAATGCACTCCAGAATAACTACTTTTTTTTTCTTTTTTTGCAACTGTATCACATTGACTCATATTCAATTTGTCATCTACTATAACCTCCAGATCTATTTCAGCAGTATTACCACCTAGTTAGCGACAACCCCTTCATTTTGTAACTAACATTTGTGGCTTTTCATTTGGTCCCCCTTCTTAAGTGGGGTACTTTGCCCTTCTTTTTGACTTCAGACCAATTCTATTAATCAAGGCTGTTTAGAATTCTGATCCTGTCCTCGAAATTGCTTGCACCCTCTTCCATCTTGGTGTCCCCCACAAATTTTATAAGCATACTTTCAACTTCATAATCTGAATCCTTGACAATACAGAATAGTATAGGACCCAGGATAGACCACACTAAATATGCTTTCCTAGTCTGACAGCAAACCACTAAATATAGTCCCTCAACCACATGCTCGGTCACCTGGTAGTCATTTATCTAGCCCATATTTCCCTATGAGTCACATGGGACTGTCGTATCTAGATTTTTAGTAAGGCTTTTATCACAACTACTGCTTCTCCCCCTTCACTAATGTAGTAACCCTGTCAAAGACATTACATTAATTTGGCATGACTTGTTCTTGATAAAGCCATGGGTGGCTTGTCCTCATAACCCTATTATCCTCTGGACATAATAAATTATTATGAATTGTTAATCAAATTATTAAACGATGAGCTGCAAAATCTCTGTGCATCTCCCAAGTGTTTGGTTAAGAATGAACAGCAAGACTTCTAGCAGGATGAACCCAAGGAATTGAGTGGAGCCATGGCCTCCAAACCCAACATATGTTCAGGACTCCAGATCCTGGTGTGCATCAGATAGATAAGCTGCCCTGTGCTAACCAACCACAGTTCCTGAGTGGTCAGCCAGACTCCCTTTGAGAAGGTGGATCCTAGAGATAGAACCTCAGAATATGTCAGCTTAAAATTTGTTTAATTAAAAAAAACTTCTTAATATGTTGTTCTACCATGCTAGCTCCTGTTGTGAGTGCCCCATCCCTTTTTGTGAGCTGGAAGCCTTTCCAGGTCCCCCACTTCCCTCCTTGCATTGGCCCACGCTATCTATTCACCCCACTGGGCACCTCTCCTGCACTACATGTTTTCCAAAATGGCAGCTGAGCAATGAGCATGGGACAGAGGCCAAAGCCTCAACTCCTGCTCTGCTGGTTTTCAAGCCCATGCTATGGAAGACACAGGCCTATATACATTCCACCCCCACCCCCCTTTCCCTCAGCTGTCCTTCTTGGCAAACTCCATTCATAATCTCCATCCTCATTAGTCTTCTGTTGTGACTTCTACCTTACCCCTGTAATATGCGCAGGGGTAGCTAGCACTGTGTGGCTCCTCGCTATCCTCTGCATTTAGCATAAGGAAGTCTCAGGAGTACTTGCGCAGGCACAACCCCTCTCCCCAACCTACACAGTCTCTGCTGTCTTTCAAGTTAGCACTAGGCACATGCCAACTTCTGAGTCCTCCAGGCCACCTCCTGGAGCAGCCATGGGTTGTTTCACAGGACATTGAAAGGTCCACTGCTCCCAAAGGAACCTAGTGATCATCCCACAGTACTTAAACATTTTGCACTATAAAGATATATGTTTATTTAACAAAGAACAGATTCAAATAAGAGCATGGAAGCAGAAGTACTGCTTACATTAAAAGGTGCATTATGCTTTTCTTTTCAAGCTTTGGCCCCCCAGAAAACACTTCTGCCTCATAGATTTTAGGCAAGTTAACTTTTTTTGTCTCAGCATGTAGCAGCCACATCTACTAAGATCCTCTCTCCATAAGACCAGCATGCTGGCAGCTTGTCCCCTAGGTGACTTCTCTGCCTTCTAGTCACCTGCCTCAATGTAATGTCATTGTGATGGGGTATTTTGTCCCTAAATGCAAGCGGGCCAAGTGTGACATTGTGACATGGCCCTTTAAGTAAAGATCCATTATAAGGACCTAAGGACAATAGCGAGAGTGATCCTGGGAATGAATATTCCTATTTGGAAGAAAATCCTGTCCCTGTGTATCTCTAGAGGACTAGGGCCCAGAGGCATGCAGAGAAGTTGAGATATGGCTCTCCTCTTCCACCAGCCAACTGGGAATAAACTGTGTAAAGGAGACCAACATAAATATTGCTTCATCCCTCCTAGCAGCCTAGATGAATATTTTGGCAGAAGTCTGATTCAGCAGGGAGAAGGCAGCAGCCGAGGAAGGCCTGCCTCCTGAGCTCTCCCAGCCTGAGGATGAAAGGATGGATGGGGGGGGGGGGAGGGGGGATGAAGGGAACTGCTGGAGGAGAAGCCAGCAGATGCTCCAGTTGGCCTAAAGTAGAACTCTAGCTCCAAGGAGAGCTAAGGCAGCGGGATGGACCTGGTGTGGATGCAAACTTGAGTGCTAAGTAGAATAAAGTAAGTAAGTATAACCCATCAATGGATGGAGTGAGAAGGATTGAACTACCCTGGTCTGGGTAACTGGCTGAAAGGACCCAAGGGGGAGAGGGGTTGTGATGGCCACAAGCTGCACAGCAGGGCTTACCCCATGATAAGCTGCCTTGACTCTGGCTAACTATAGAGGATTATTATACAGCTTGCTTTGATATTTAACCAAACTTTCTGCCATCATACCAGCACCTTCTAGCTTTGTAGTTTTGCTGTGCTTTGAACAGGGACATGTTTCCTAACCCACTGCCCATGTCCCTGAGCCTCCAACCCATGACTGCAAAGTGAAACAGCACATGTGCATGGGCAAAAACCCCAATGCCCTTACTTTTACTGTTTCGTTTTACTGCTGCTTTAATGAAAGAATGCTTTGTAATTTAATTATGAAACAATGTATGAAAAGCCCTTGTTTCATTTTTGTCTCTGTTGATGGTTCATGTCTGTTACATACTTATTTAATAAACATGAACATTTCATAAGGAGTTGACAATTCTTTTTATACAGAAAAGAATTGGTGTGCACTGATTTATAAAGTTTTACAAACACACGTAGACAATCCCCACACTGGTGCACTTCCTCTGCCCTTATACCTGCTGTGGTGGTTGACAGGCCCGTATTGTTCCATGAGTGTTCTAGCTTCTGCATTTTATAAACTCTGAGCCCTGATGGTGGAGGGATGAATAATAGACATAGTGTCCCAATACAGTTTGGGACCCCCATGATGCTAAGCCAACCTGCTGAATATTGCCCTGCTTTATATACCAGTACAACAGTACCTTTTCCCATGGCATTGCACATCTCCATGCTGAATTGGCTCACTAAGGACTGGACATGTTCTGGGATGGCCATCTTCCAAATGGGACTTATGATCCCTTTGCCCATGTGTGGGGCACCACATATTGGTATGCTGCCACTGTAGCTCTGGGTTTAATTCAGCACATATCTCCAAAAAGTTGGCTTTCCCCTCTCCTGAAATTCTCTTGCCACTGCTGATCATTCTAGCACTGTAGACCAGTTCTTTCCCACCAATCCATGCTGGTTTGTGGAACTCTGAAACAGCCCTGCACACTGGGAAGCTGCTCTGGAAACTGGTCTTTTATGAGAAATTGCTTGGTGTTTTCCGCATCTGTGTCCCAGTTTACCGCTCCCTTCATATAATTTTGGTGGTGTGGTAAGCAAAGTCCCAAGTCAAATTCATCTGACTTTGAAGGATGAAATCTAGCCCAAGCAGCCTCTGTTATTAGAAGATACCAGCATTGTGGCACAGACTATTGTTGGGTCCATGCAGCTGCTTGATGACCATTCAGAAATGGTGCTGGCCCACAATGTTCCCTCTAAGGTTTGGCGGCTTGTGTGCAAAATTTTCAAGCCATGTGCAAAACTTTTTTGGAATAAAATGTTTGTGCAAACTCACATGACAGAAATTATAGGCATTAATTGAAGTTAAAGTGATTGTAAATAGAATTAATTAATTGTGTTTAATTAATTGAATTTGAATTAATTTTGAATTGAAATTTAATTTTTAGAAAGGTTTTTATTTAAAATTAATTTTCAAAAAGCTTTTTAAAAAAGAAGGAAGAGAGAAAAAAGAGAAGGAAGGAGGAGAAAAAGAAAAAAGAAGCAAGAGAAAGAAAGGAAGGAAGCAAAGAAAGAAAGAGAGCAGGAAAGAAGGAAGAAAAAGGAA
>ML685787.1:17146270-17169204 GCA_007922175.1 Pelusios castaneus
GAAGGGAAGGAAGGAAAGAAAGAGGAAGGCAAAGAAGGGAAGGAAGGGAAGAAAGAGGAAGGCAAAGAAGAGAAGGAAGGGAAGAGAAAGGAAGGCAAAGAAGAGAAGGAAGGGAAGAGAAAGGAAGGCAAAGAAGAGAAAAAGAAAAAAGGAAGAGAAAGAAGGAAAGAAAAAGGAAGGCAAAGAAGGGAAGAGAAAGGAAGGCAAAGAAAAAGGAAGGCAAAGAAGAGAAAAGAGGAAAAAAGGAAGGCAAAGAAGGAAAGAAAGAAGCCGAGAGAAGAAGAAGAAAAAAGAAAGAAAGAAGCCGAGGCTGCTGGCGGCTGGGACCCGAATGCGGCCCCGGGAGGGCAGAGCAGACCCTGGCACCGGAGACCGATCCTGGCCCCGTGCTCGGAGGCTGTTGGCGGAGTGGAGCTGACCCTGGCCTTGGGCTGGGAAGTCGAGGCAGCCGGCGGGTGGGAGCCTGGGAGCCTGCCCCGGCCACGGCTACCCCGCTGCCCTGGCCACATGGGGCAGGCAGGTAGGCAGGTGTGCGCACATGCCCCGGCCCTGAGCTTCCCTGCTCTGCCGTGGGGGTGGGGAGGGCCAGCCCAGAGGCCGGGCTCAGGTCAGGTCTGCTGTGGCAAAGCCGCAGCCCCGGGGGTCTGGTGGGGGCTGCCGGCCTGCGCGGGGGTTGTGACGGCCGCTGCGCGGCCGCGCACCAGCACAGCTTAGAGGGAACACTGATGGCCCACCCTTAAAGGAAGTATGAGATGCAGACAGCTGGATCATGGGATTTTTTTTTTAAAATTAAACTAATTTGGCTTCTGCTATGCATCCCATAGTGCACAGCAAAAAAACAAATGACCAACCCGGCCGCCCTCCCCCGCCCCCCGTTCAGTACCAAAGCAAAGAACTATGGAACGCCTTCTGAGAACACTACCCATTCAGTTTTCAGCAAACCACTGCTGCTGTTCTATACAGTGATGTGGCTTGATATAGGGCACACTTTCCTTTTATATGCTGTTACTGCAGGATCCATATTATACATTACCTGATGCTCAGCAAAAAGCTGTGGATTAACCCCACCTCCTGGATAGATAGCCCCCCCGCCCAAAAGGCTCACAATCCTTTTACATGGATATGTCTACACTGGCAAGTTAGTTTGAATTAAGGAAGCTTAATTTGAACTAATTTAAGCCATGGCTACACTTGGCTTTCATTAGTTCAAATTAAGGGCTTCCTTAATTCGAACTAATAAATTCGAATATGCTATTTGAACTAAGGGTTAATTCGAACTAGTTAGTTTGAATTAACCAATGTGGCCATGTTAGTTCGAACTAATTGCTTAGTTCGAACTAACCGGCCCATTGAACTCAATGGACCGGCCCATTGAACTCAATGGAATTTGCTAATTGGAACTAAGCAAGTGCCATGAATGACACTTGCTTAGTTCGAACTAAATTTTGCTAGTTCGAATTAAGTTAATTCGAACTAACTAAAGT
Source organism: Pelusios castaneus (assembly GCA_007922175.1). Lineage (NCBI taxonomy): Eukaryota > Metazoa > Chordata > Testudines > Pelomedusidae > Pelusios > Pelusios castaneus. The sequence goes on from ML685787.1 coordinate 17,147,755, forward strand.
TAATTTGAATTAACTAATTCAAACTAACTTTAGTAAGTGTAGACATAGCCCATGTGACTGGTGTAATGGGGCCCTGATGCTGATTGAGGCCCCTTGTCACCGGTGCTATACAAATAAATACTAATAAATCATACGAGTCACAAAGTGAGGTCTTGGTGTTCAGAGTCCAGATAGGATAAGAAGTGCCAAAATAACATTAGGCTATTCTTGTGACACTCCCCTCAATGCTTAGAGCCAAACTTCCAGAAATCTCATGAGAAAGTCTATTATCAGGAGATTTCCCCCTGCTTTGAACATTTTAAGGTTTAGGGAATCTTTGAACAAAGATTTGAATGTCCAAACTTGAAATTTAGTTACAAAACTTCTGAGGTTTGTTATCCATCCCTAATCTTAACATGAAAATAACCCTCGGGTCACTACTGGCACTTTTCTGTTTGTATGTGAACTGATCATCATTGACTGTATACTACATATACTCTGAAAAAGGTTGCTTGGCAGGCATCCAAGTTGGACAAAGAACAAAAACTATGTCCATGAAAGAGGCACAAATTGTCCTGGACAATGAAGAGAATTTTTCAAAGTATCAGTGTCAGCGAGGCACCAAACTCACTTAGATGTTTCTGAAAACTCCTCCCCAAATAAATTAGAGTTGCCTCTTTTCTTCTTTCTTTCTTTGTATGGATCTACTTATATGTCTTTCTTTTTTCAGGCTTATTGATGCTACTTTTAGAGTATTGATTTCTTTGGACATTACTGTCAATTGACTTGACTCTTCTTTCCCAACATCTCACAAAATCTTCACTCACAATTAGCCATCTTTGGGAAGTGAGTGAAAGGAGGCAGAATATGGTCACATCTACACTAACACTTATGTCGGCAAAATGTTTGATGCTCAGTGGTGTGAAAAAAACACACATGCCCTGAGCAACAGAAATTTTACTGGCATAGGCTATGTTTACACTGGTAAGTTAGTTCGAATTAAGGAAGTTTAATTCAAACTAACTTAAACCTTGGCCACACTAGGCTTTCATTAGTTCGAATTAAGGGCTTCCTTAATTCAAATTAATAAATTCGATTATACCTTTCGAACTAACCCTTAATTCGAACTAGTTCGAATTAAATCAATGTGGCCATGTTAGTTCGAACTAACTGCTTAGTTCGAACTAACCAGCACATTGAGCTTAATGCAACTGACTAATTTGAATTAAGCAAGTGCAATGCATGGCATTTGCTTAGTTCGAACTAAAATTCCAGTGGGGCCATGCTAGTTCGAATTAAGTTAATTCAAACTAACTAAAATTAGTTTGAATTAGTTAGTTCAAATTAGTTAATTCGAACTAACTTTGGTAAGTGTAGACATAGCCATAAGCACTTGTGTGCACAGCGCTATAGGGGTGGCGGGAGATACAATCCTGCCAGCATAGCTGCTGCTGCTCATAGAGCTGGCTTTATGATGTCGATGGGAGAGCTCTCTTCCATTGGTGTAACACAGCTACATGAATGCTCTTAACAGCAGCATGGCTTTAACTGTACAACTCTGGCACTGTAAGCTTGTAAGTGTAGACATGGCCTTAATAAGCATAGGTGAAAAAAAAACTCATTTTTTTTAAACAGTGAAGACTCAAGAAAGAAAGCTTAGCTATTACAGTTATGCTCTTGGAATTTTCTCAAAGAGTAAATCTCTGAGTTTCAAAAAGGTCAGTTTCTGACATCTTGAGGCTATGGAATCATAACTCATAAAATTAAGTGAAGGATAGCTAAATGGACTCAGTTTTGTGGATAATGTGAGCCAATGACTTTTAAGAGCTGATATTCACATTAGACATATGGTCAAATTACATGATCATTACTGAAAAACATTGTGTTACTAGATTGCAATACGCTAGGAGATACATTCTAAAAACGAGATGGTTGTAAATATATTTGGAAAAAGTCCTTTCTGTTAGCTATTTAAAATTTGGTTAGGTTTTCTTTACCACTACACTTGGTCACATCATAAAAGATGAGCAAAATGAAAAACTTAATTTTCATCCACTGATTTGTATGAATCAATGAATCTAAGAAGAAGCCTTGTAGAAAAGAATCAGTGAATGAATGGAACAATGATTTAAGAGTAGTAGTGTTGACACATCTTATGAGTAAGCAAAACTTAAAAATATTTACAAGAGGAAACTGCATTAAAGAGCATGTATTTGTTCTTCTGAGCTTCAGCAAAGCTAATAATTAATCAACATGTACTTAATGTTTATACTCCATTAAGTGTAGCAATAGTCAGTGCTATTGTTTCATGTAGACCCTGATGTATCATTTGGTAAAAGTCTAATGTACTTCACTTCATAGTTCTTTTCTTTCCCCTTTTTAATTTCAAATGGAATTTCAAGTGAATAAATTAGTAAATTTATCATTTGCTCTATAATGGTGTCATATGGACATTTTGATGAAATAGCTCATTATAGTCAATGAAGTGAAATATGAGCTTCATCAGCATGTTTTCATCAAACAGGGTTATGGAAATTGGTTTGCTGTTATCAAAGACAGTGGAATCCAAAAATAAAATTAAGCAAGCTATTAGAGGATAAATTTAGAGTGTGTCCCAACTGAGTTGGAACACAATAGCCACTGTGAAAAACAGAAGGCTACTGTATGTCAAAATTAATGGAGAAGCCTCAATATTAGTTGTTCATTGTGTATGTTAGAGAGGAAATTTAATTCAGATGCTTATATTCCCTCAGTGTACTTCAGTACCACATGCAACTCAATCACAATACAAGCAAACTCCACAATGATTGCCAGAGTTTGAAACAGAAATAATTTCATTAATCTTCAGTATCGGCACTGCTACAGGCTCAGTCCTGAAGTCCAACTGAGGCAAATCTCCCCCTGAAATCATGCCCTTCCCTGGGAATTTTGTTGGAATCAGAACAGCAGGATCGGGCCTTATGATAGTTTAGAGAAGGGAAAGCCCTCCACTGACAGTCAAGAAGTGATAAGAGGAGACTTGTGTATAAAGCACAACTGTCCTATGGAGTTACCGAATGGAGGAGGCAACCTAATGACAGATGAAGTGGAAAATGCTGAAGTACTCTGTGCTTTTTATTATTGCCTCTGTCTTTACAGAAAAGGTCAGCTCCCAGACTATTGTACTGGGAGCACAGAATGGGGAGAAGGTGAGTAGCTCTCAGTGGTGAAACAACAGGTTCAGGACTGTTTAGAAAAGCTGGACATGCAGAAGTCCATGGAGCCAAGACATCCATTTTAAGGCACTTCAAAGAGAGGAAGGTGATCACCAAGAGCAGGTCATGCCTGACCAACCTGTTTGCTTTCTATGATGAGATGACTGGCTCTGTGGAGATGGGGAAAGTGGTGGACGTAATATATCTTGACTTTAGCAAAACTTTTGGTTCAGTCTCCCACAGTGTTCTTACCAGCAAGTTAAAGAAGTAGGGGTTAGATGAATGGAATAGAAAGTTGATAGAAAGCTGGCTAGGTCATTGGGCTCAATGTCTAGTTGGCAGCTGGTAACAGGCAGAGCACCCCAGGGGATTCCTGGGGCCAGTTTTGTTCAACATTTTCATTAGTGACCTGGAGGGATGGAGTGGATTGCACTCTCAGCAAGTTTGCAGATGACACTAAGCTATGGGGGAGTGATAGATATGCTGGACAGTGGGATACACAGTGACTTAAACAAATTGGAGGATTGGCCAAAAAGAAATCTGATGATGTTCAAGGACAAGTGCACAGTCCTGCACTTAGGAGTGAAAAATCTCATGAACTGCTACAGACTGAGGGCTGACTGAGTAGGCAGCAACTGTGCAGAAAAGGACCTGGGGGTTACACTAGACAGGAAGCTGGATAGGAGTGAATAGTGTGCTATTATTGCCAAGAAGGCTAATGGCATACAGTGTATTGCATTAGTAGGAGCATTGCCAACAGGTGAAGGAAGAGATGATTTCCATGTATTCAGCACTAATGAGGCCTAATTTGGCATATTGTGTCCAGTTTTGGGCCTCCTATTATAAAAAGGATGTGGACAAATTGGCGAGAGTCCAACAGAGGGCAACAAAAATGATCAGGGGATTGGAGTACATGACTTACGAGGAGAGGCTGAGAAAACTAGGCTTGGGTTTAGTCTGCAGAAGAGAAGAGTGAAAGATGATTTGATAGCATCATTCAGCTACCTGAATACAGGTTCCAGGGAGAATGGAGCTAGACTGTTCTCAATGGTGGCAGATGACAGAACAAGGAGCAATGGTCTCAAGCTGCATTGGGGGAGATCTAGATTGGATATGAGGAAAACCTTTTTCACTATAAGAGTGGTGAAGCATTAGAATGGGATACATAGACTCATAGGCTGCATCTACACTGGTAAATTAAGTCGACTTAATTTACCCCGCGTCTACACTACAGTTTCCTTAAGTCGACTTAAGGAAAATTAAGTTGACTTTATTAAACCTGCTTTCTAGTAGACCTAAGGCTTAAGTCAACTCCCTAGAGTACTTTTAACTTTTCTAGTCACACCTTTTATCAATTATTTTTGCTATCCAGTGCTTATGAACATGGGTGTGAGAGCACTATTCTACTGCTTACTTCCTGAAGTAAGGTTACATGGATTGAAATTGAGGATGTATCTCCATTTGGAGGTGGGAGATGTGATTCCCAGTTCGCATAGATATACTCATGCTAGCTCAACAGTAACGTAGATGTGGTAGTATGGGCAACAACAAGTGGACACACGGGGTAGTCATTCCTAGGACATACTCACATGGTTCAAGTAGATTTCTACTTGTGGTGACTTGCCTATACCACCATTCACCACTGAAAGCTAGAGTTAGTATGGCTACATGAGCTGGGAATCCCATCCCTAGTTCATAGGAGTAGACATATCCACAGAAGTACACATCCTGTTAAGGCTTTCCACTGGTTAAAAAAACCCACTTCCTGTGGTATCCATATTACACTCTGATCCTACATTGAGAACTGTGCAGGCGCACCCCATTGTCTGTACAGAGCCCAAGTGAAGTCAATGGAGATCCATGCAGGAACAGGGCTACTCATGCACAGTTCTCAGTGCAGGATCAGACCTAAATGTGTAGTTCAGCTGTCAGCTGTTTCGGTTTGTTCTGATGGTAAAGCATAAGCTTAGTCAAAGCTTATGCTTTACCATCAGAACAAACTGAAACATCTACGTTACTGTTGAGCTAGCACGAGTATATCTATGCGAACTGGGAATCACATCTCCCACCTCCAAATGGAGATACATCCTCAATTTCAATCCATGTAACCTTACTTCAGGAAGTAAGCAGTAGAATAGTGCTCTCACACCCATGTTCATAAGCACTGGATAGCAAAAATAATTGATAAAAGGTGTGACTAGAAAAGTTAAAAGTACTGTGTGTCTTGGATCTTTAAATGGCATTTAACCTTTACTTTGACTAAATGACTCATCTTTACTTTCTCGGTACAGTGCAAATTATTTCCATTTTCTCACATTAATTTTTTACTTATTACTGTTCTAATTTAACTCCTTTTCCAACTTGGGAATGAATTCTGAGTGTCTTGAGAAGAATGTTATACAGACTAAACACTCCAAGGCAACCAAATACCAATTTCATGTGGCATTTTCTGTAGGTATTGTATGTGATAAAGTTCTCATGTGAAACGAGAGGAGACAGCTTAGATTATAAGAGGAAGAAACTTCAATGAATTATCACATTTACTAAAGCTTGCAGGCTGCCTGACTTGTTATTACATAGGGCAAGGGCTTGCTGTTTTACCTGCCTTCAACTGAAGGTTATTATCATAAGTGAATTCAGTTTTGTGCTTGTGACTCAGACTCTAATAGATTCTAATAGACCTACTACATCCCCTTTAGATGTATGCATGTTTAACATTCTCTCCTCAGCTGAGTCACAGGATTTACTTAATTTTGGAGAATAAATTTAATTTTAATTTTGAGATGGCATTTCCCTCAGGAGAGATGAGTGTATAAATAGGATAAAACTCTAACTCAGAAGAACCGTTTACATTTTGATTGTTATTTCATTAAATTGAGTAGTGTAATGGTTTAAAATCATTGAAAAGAAAGGAACTTGCTCATTTTTGGATCAGCAATGCCAGCCTAATGTACAACTCCAAGAGGCTGTATTTTCAAATGTAGGAGCTTTATTTTTTCATATTCACTAGCATGCTTAGTGTCTCACAAAAAAATTAACAATGCTACCGCCTTAAGGAGCTTTCAATCTTAATGATGGCGTAGGCAGACAGGTTAGGGTATAAGGCACAAACGTATGAAATCTTGGCTACGTGAAAGTCAAGGGAATTTTTGCCATTGACTTCAAAGGGGTCAGGATTTTCATCTCACAAAAGGGAGGGAAGAAGGAGATAAGTTTCAGAGAACTTAAGTTGTACAGTTACTGAGTTAGGCATGCTTAAGTTTACTTAGTCCTGAATATTTTTTAATATAAACATGCTCACTTTTTGTAGGTGGTACTGCAAAAATGAATTTTTACAAGTAATTTGATAGAAGTGAGAATTCAGGCCAGTCATAGATTCTAAGCCGATGTTGCAAGCATAGAAGAAGGTAAGAAGACAAAATGGACATCCAGCTAGTTAGAGCAGAGAATTTGGGGAATGGGGATGGCAAGAAGTGAAAGAAGATCAGGGCAGACATAAAGGGATGAGTGGTCCATTGTCAAGCACTGATAGACAGTCGTCGTACTTTCAAAACCTGAATGAGGAGATATTGACAGAAAAATTTTCCAACTCTAAACTGGTGCATAGAAATGCATATATGCACTTACACTGTCAAAGAATGCATCATATTTTCTCCAATTTATATGTAGCATAAACTAAAATGGTTGTCTCTTTATAAGAATATATAAAGTATAGCCTTTTACCTTAATATAGAGATGTGTACTATAAGATGTCAGCTGGTAGAGGTGAGCCCTTCAGGTATGTCTTCAATGGAGTTTTTACCCACATTAATTGATTGCCATCTAATTTTGAGGAAGCTAACACATTTATCTGTGCTAGTCTGGGAACTCCACAAACTATCTGAGCTGTAAGTATTTTGGAACAAACATTCTTGGATTTTCCAGATTATTATATACAAATATACTAGTTAGCTCAGGTTAAATTGCAATCTGTTGAGTTAAGAACTCCAGTGTAGACATGCTCTTAGTGCAAACAAGTGAAAAAAAGTTAGAGGGTATGCCGATTCTCTAGTAACTTCGTCACCTTACCTTATCATGCATCAGGGGAAAAGTGAATGCAAAAAGCTACCAAGACTGGGAGCATTTTACACCTACTTTGCTCAGTAAATAAATGGCTTTGCAAACTTCAATGTATAGTGGAGAATCAGGATCCGTGTCTATTACTTTCTGTGCAACAGCCCTTTACAATGGACTCAAAGCATTCCTCCAAACCCTTCATTAGATAAGCTGGGATCCTTCATACAACTGCAGATGCAGTGCACAGAACATCTCTTTCAATTTACAGTGCTATATACAACACAGCTCCATTGCTGATCCTCCATCCAGCTGCTGCACTCTAGTGGTATATGACAGTGGTTCTTTGATGTCTGGACAATTCATCAGAGTCTAACACGGCTACCCCTTTGGAATTGGACAATTCATGGAAATCATAATGGAACTTAGGCCCTGATCCTACAAATACTTCAGTATGGGACTGGACTGCTGTGTGAAAATTGAAGTGTTTGCAGTTTCGGGGCCTTAGGGAGTTTTTCAAGTACGTAGGACATCCTTAGACTATGCACTTCCTGATGTTCATAGAATGTGAACGAGTAGCAAAACTTGTAGCTAACTGTTTTGGGGCAGCAGTGATGTGTTTGCCTGATACTTGAGGGGCTGTGTCTGAAGAGCTTGAAAAAAAATCTCAGATAAAAATTACCGAGTTTTTTTTTCTCATTTGAAGATTTTTGCAGAATCATTCAGATTTTTTTTATGAAATAGTGACAGTTTTTCTAAGTTGGGGATTCCTTACCCCCCCCCCCCATTTTTCTCAATTCTTTTTTTTCCAGTTGGAAAAAAGGGGTGAAAGAATTGGGTGTGTGTGTATAGGAGGTGGAATAGGAAATAAAATATCCTCCCTCCCCCATTTTTCTTCTTTCTCTGATTTTTTTTCATTAGGAAAGGGTTGAGGTAGGGAGGGGGAAAGCAAATCTAAAACACCTCACAACCTTTTGTAAACCCATGCTATGTTTTGTTGAAACAGATAATTTGATTGGATCTTTCCTTATTGAATCTCCTCAACTCTTCCAAAAAGCCTCCTTTTCTCTCCTACCTGCGATTGCACTGGTCTTTACAATAGTCTTGTTGGGAGAGACACACGGGCAGACAAGGAATCCCTTAGGTTTTGCTGCACTTTGCCTAACCTTTTAGCAACACTTAGAGTTTCACTTTCATAATGAAACCTGAAACCATGTCTGATCCTGTGTTTCATTAACAAGGGTTCTCAAACCTCTCATTTCAATGCAGCCAGGTGGGACTTGCACCTGCAGGGGAGAAAGTGTAATTAATTTTCCATGCCCCTTCAGTCTATGGCTCCTCATGCAAACCAGAGGGTTTGTTATGCCACTTATGATGGTAATTTTGGAAATCTGAAACCACAAGCAATGTGTTCACAGCAGTCCGATCAATACTGAAATGTGCAGGATTTGGACGGTTTACCAAGACATAAAAGTGTCCTTATGTCCAGCCTCCTGAGCCATCCAATTTCCCTTCTGCCTCTTTTGTGCTGTAAAGATGTGTTAGTGAAATATCAAAGAATAGTTATAGAATTTTGGTTGACTGGCAGCACTGTTTTGCTCTATTATAAGACTGTCTTCCTAGAAAATCCTAAATAATTCTAAAGCCACAATCTAAAATGATATCAGTGTTTTTCTTAGGGCTCTTTGTTATTAGGAAGGTATTTATAGTCTTGTCAGCTCAGATTCTACAACTTAAATATAGAACATTAGGGCAGTTCATCCTGTGTCATTGAGAAGATCACAAGGAATCAGACAAGGTCAAATTTATCATTCTGACACTATAGTCTCTTACTATTTTCCTTGCTATGTTTTAAAGTAGATTTTTTTATACACTTTTAAAAATAAAATTATAAGCTCTTCTTTTTTTAAAATTGCAAATTTGATTTCAGGATGTTAATTCACACAAGCAATAGATGAGTGTGGTGCACAGTTATCACTATGTAATATTTATCTTGTGAAAATATTATGTAATATTTATCTTGTAACTATCCAGAGGAGGGTTCCAAGGTGGTAGGCAGTGCAATAACCTAAGGCAAATGACAGACCCTGCCCAAAGAGCTTAGAGTTTAAAAGATTTATCTTAAATTACCACACTTAAGATATATTTTTATGTTAAGTAAAGGGAGCCTGGGGCATATTGGTAGGAGCTCTTCTTAGCCTTTTTATAAATCTAAAATAAATTAATAGTGGATCAATAAAAAGAGCTCAATACCATAAAAAGTTGGTACATAAATATAGGGGGAGAAAGTATTTCAGCAACACACTAGCAGTAACTGCTTGCAAGAATAATTTATTTACCCAGGAAAAGTTGAGCTCAGATGGCGCACCTGCTTTCCACTGATGTAAGAAAAGTCCCACCATGAGCTTTCCATGAAGCTGCTTTAGCTTTAAACCCCTGCATTTAAGAAAATTTCCATCCTTAGAAAATCTTTCTGCAGACACATTTGATTTCACAAGTGACTGTGGCCTGGTGTTTGTCATTTCACTTCACATTAGGCAATACAACATGACTGACACAAATTATATAAAATGTCAGATGAAATACTTGAAAGAAATGTAACATTTTTCTTTAAATGTAGCCAAAGAAGCCGTGGTTTGAGAACTGGCTTTTCGAAAGTGACCTGGGAAGACTTCTTGCCAAAAAATTGTAAGATTCTAAGGACTTGATCCTTCAAGGTCCAGAGAGTGTGATCAATGGGAACTTTGCAGGGAGCTGAAGGCACTCAACACCTTGTAATACTGGGCCCTATAAAGTATTGTGTAGCTATTGTTTCAAAATTTAGAGCCCAGTCCTTCAAAGGATCCCAGTCAGAACAAAACTGGATCCAGAATTAGTCCTATGTGGGGGGTGGGGAGTGGGATCAGGAGTGGGGAATTGATACATAAGAAAGTTTTATTAATAACTGGAAATGATGTACTTGGTGATACACGAGGCTGAAATCCTGGCTCCATTGAACTCAATGAGAGTCTTGGCATTAGATTCAGTGGAGCCAAGATTCTATCCCAAATGCTTCTCTCAAGATTTTCATATTCTCCTGCAAGTATCTCTGGAGAGCAGCTCTCATTGGCTATGTCTACACTTGTTAATTTACGTCGACTTTAGCTAAGTCGACTTAGCATGTCCACACTAAAAAATTGAGTCGACTATGGGGGGAACTTACAAAGTCGACCTAGAGCATCCACACTGGATGCCTAGGTCAACTTCTAGAGGCTAAGTGGACCTTGGAGAGGTCCACGGTGGCAGAGGAGCACCCCTTGCCAATTGCCAGGGGGCTCAGCTTTTGCCAGGGGGATGGGGACTGTGGCAGGGCATAGGGGCAGGGTGGGCAGGGCTCTGCCCTGCCCTGTGGGGGGGCATTCCAGGCTCCCCCTGTGCCATTCCCCCTGGCAGGGAGGGCAGTGGGGGAGTCCTGGAGAGCCCTAAGTCAACTTAGAGTCAACTTAGGGCTACTCCAGGTCTACACTGGCTTAAGTCGACTTTAGAAAGTTGACTTGAGCCTAAAGTCGACTTTAAACCAGGTTTAGTAAAGCCGACTTAATTTTCCTTAAGTCAACTTAAGCAGCTTGCTTAAGTCGACTTAAGGAAAATGTAGTGTAGACGCAGACTTAATTAAGTCGACTTAAGCAAGCTTAAGTCGACTTAATTTACAAGTGTAGACGCACCCATTGAGCTCCCAGAACAGTAATAGAAATGGAGTACTGTGCCTGGCTAGTAAATATTTTTTCACTTGTTTTATAACTTTAATTTGCAAAGTAGTTTTTCAAACACAGGAGGTACTTACCCTTAATGGCGAATAGTCCCTGAATGCGTGAAAAACATTTCTTGGTTAGCTGAGTGCAAGACCTATCATATTCTTTTTATTTCATTATTTTATTATTTTTTTTTTTTTAAAACACCTTTTCCAGTGCTCTTGACTGAAACTTGGCTTGACTAATTTAGTTGGCACTCACAGCAACAACAAAATCCCCACCAGGCTGCAAGACTAGTAATGAAAAATTTAAAACCAAAGAGAAAATACTGAGAAGTTTGAAGGAATGAAATTATGATTCAGAAAGGAAAACTTTTTTTAGACTCTGCGAAAAATGTTGGCCTGAAATGATGTGGCTCTATGGGAATGGGATGAAAACATAGCGATAATGCCTTCCTAAAAAAAAAATCACACAATATAGGATGGCTTACCATGACAAAGGGGAAATATCATGGGGCTCAGTGGAGCTGGCAAATATAATTGAAGGCAAAATATGGCCTTACACTTGGAATTTAGATTTTTATGCACTAAAAAATTAAACTCCTTACTGATATTGGTATCATTTAAGTGATAGAACCCTCCCTTCAGTGTGGATGCAGTTATATGGATTAATGGACGCGGGAAGAGCCATCGATGTGGAATACCTTGACTTTAGCAAGGCTTTTGATACGGTTTCCCACAGCATTCTCGTTGGCAAGTTAAGGAAGTATGGATTGGATGAGTGGACCATAAGGTGGATAGAGAACTGGCTAGATCAACAGGCTCAGCAGGTAGGAATCAATGGCTCGATGTCTAGTTAGCAACCAGTAACGAGTGCAGTGCCCCAGGGGTTGGTCCTGGGGCCGGTTCTATTCAACATCTTCATTAATCCCAAAGGGGTAGCCGTGTTAGTCTATTGTAGAAAGACAACAGAGTCCTGTGGCACTTTTAAAGACTAACAGATTTATTTATCGCATGAGCTTTCGTGGGAGAAAATCCCACTTCATCAGACGCTTTGAAGATAGGAAAGTTACAGAGTGGGAGGAAATTAAATGCAGGGGAGTGTATGACAAAGCATCAGGTCAGGCTGTACAGCAAATCAAAATAGGTGTTAGGATTCAAAACACTGCGGAACAGCACATAGAGGAGGGGGAGGTCAAATCACTTGTTGTAATGATAGAAAAATCCATAGTCTCTGTTTAACCCCAAGACAACTGAGTCAAATTTGCATATAAGTTCGAGTTCTGCAGTCTCTCTTTGAAGCTGTGATTTGTTATTCATCTGTTTCAACACAGCTATTAACAAGTCATCAACGGAGTGAGCAGGGAGATTGAAGTGTTCCCCTACAGGTTTTGCAGTGTTGCAATTTCTGATGTCAGATTTGTGTCCATTGATTCTTTGGCGCAGAGACTGTCCTGTCTGTCCAATATATAAGGCAGAGGGGCATTTCCGGCACATGATGGCATAAATCACATTGGTGGATGAGCAGGTGAACGAACCCTTGATGGAGTAGGTGGCATGATTAGGCCCTGTGATGGTGTCATCTGTAGATATGAGGGCAAAGTTGGCAGCGTGGTCTGCTGCAGGGCTGTGTTCCTGCTTTAGTGTTTCTGTTCTGTGATCTGTAGTTGCTGGTAAGTATCCTTTTAAGGTTAGGGGGCTGTCTGAAAGCAAGGAGATGTCTGTCTCCTAAGGCTTGAGAGAGTGAGGGGTCATCCTGTAAAATAGGCTGTAGATCTTTGATGATGTGATGAAGGGGTCTGGCTTGGGGGTTGTAGGTGGTGACCAGTGGCGTTCTGTTGTTGTTTTTCATGGGCTTCTCCTGCAGTAGTTGACTTCTGGGTACCCGTCTGGCTCTGTCAATTTGTTTCTTCACTTCTGCGGGTGGGTACTGTAGTTTTAAGAATGCCTGGTAGAGATCCTGAAGGTGTCTGTCTCTGTCTAAGGGGTCAGAGCAAATGCGGTTATATCTTAGGGCTTGACTGTACACAATGGATCCTCAAAGAGCTAAAGAAATTCAGGGTCTTGGGCCCAATCCTGCATGTTTGCTTTTCCCTGTTCCCAGAGCTCTAGCACCCTCCCCGCTCACTAAATAAATATCTTCGCTGAGTGCAAAGAGTGCTCAGCGCAATCCAGGTCACTATTCTCCCTTCCTCTCCCTCCCCCATAGCAATTTACTGCTCATTTGACAATTCTCACTGTTCAGCTGGTAGCAACTTTATCTGTTAATGGACACTGATGATAAAGATAAAAACACAGCCTTTCCTCCTCCTAAATATCACACTTTATGAACCACTCCATAGGTCAGGTGGTTTTAACACTATGCTGCTGTTTCTAAAGGATTTATGCATTTGTGGCAAGTAGTGTGAAAATAATGGAAGTATTTTTGGTTTTTATTTTCTAAATGTAATATTAACTGTAATATGTTGTTTGGCTGATCCATACTAACTCAGTAAAGATTGATTGCAGCTATTTAGTTGTATGACCTAAACACTGGTCTTACAGATTTTATTGAGGTTGTGTAACACATAGGGGAACAGCTGGGCCTGGGTGAAGTACTGCAGTAATTTATGCTGTTTCCGCTTTAAAAGCCTCTGCTCCCAATAACTGAAGAAGCAAAGAGTAATAGTAAAGGCCGAGTGCAAATAATGAAAAACCAGAAGGGAAATGATACGAGAGAGAAGGGAACTGAAGAAAAATACTTGTATTCTGTAGAAAACAATGTTTTCAACTCCAAAAATGTTCACGGAGCTGAGTGTCTCCTTATGAATAGATACTTAACACTACTTATTGTGGTGGATGAATAAGACTTCATGTCCCCTTTTATCCTTTCCCCACAACCTTGGAGCAAAATCAATTCCTGTCAGTCCTTGAGGTATAAAGCAGAATGACATATACATAGGGAATGACTTCCACTAGTTTGTGATTTCCACCCTTAGAGCTGGGAAGAATAAGGCATTATTCTCTGAGCCATTACTTAGGTGATGGTTTACAGTACTGAAATCTGAGAAGGGAGAAACTTATTGCTCTACCTACTGTGTATATCTATAAATCCTTAGATCCACCCACTGAAACAGCTCTATAAAACCTTCATAGGAAGATGTTAAATGTTTACCTGCCTTAATACTACACACAAAGGTCTCAAAAATGTAGACTGGTTCCTTACCACATGTACAAAAGATGAGTTCCCATCTGCTTTGGGATGGATAGTCAGGACTTTGTGGTGCTGAAGAAACCAAATCTTATGGTTACAGGTTTGTGAAGAGGTTGGTGCAGGTGCACATGTAAAGGATAAGCAAAGAATGAAAAGTAAAATAATTGGGAGAGACTCCCCAATTCAATGAAGAGCATTTTCCACCATTTTCTTATTCTTATAAGGGTCCCGTATCTTCCCTCATCACTTTCTATCAACAATTACTTTTCTGTGTTGTTCTGTCTTGTCCCAGGATGAAATATTTGACCCTGTTTAGATGATATTTTAAGGAGACCACATGACGAAAAATCCTAGTCACTACCTGATCTTTTATGCTACCACATTTGAAAACAATTATATTAACTGACCAGAAGAGATGATGTATCAATGAGAAATTTGGATGTAATATATGAAAACAAACATTACAGTCCTAGTAGTCATAGGCAAAGGTAGGTGGATGCAGAGTACTTCATGTTGCTCAACAGTTACCCTACAGATTTAGGTAGAGTGACGCTGACTTAGCTCTAAACTTCTAATTTCCTGGTCAGAAAGATTTAAGAATTTGAACAAAGTCTTCAAGTAGACACAGAAAGCACTGTTGTTGATAGGGATATAGTAGACACATTAGGATATAAATAAATGAGAGATGGTGGGAGGTGCTAATTGTGTACTAGAGGAATGGGGTACAGGATTAGGGACAGGAAGAACAATGGCTATGTCTAAATTTACCAAAGTTAGTCCAAATTAATTAATTCAAACTAATTTTAGTTAGTTCGAATTAACTTAATTCGAACTAGCATGGCCCGACTAGAATGCTAGTTCGAACTAAGCAAGTGTGGACACATTTTCCATTCCATTTATTTCACAAAATAAAGTTGACATAAGAGCTAGTTCGAATTAAAACGAAGTGTTATTAATTCAAACTAACTTTTCCTTAATTGGATTTAAAGAACAGCTTAAGTCGAATTAAGGAAAGCCCAGTGTAGACGCGCAGTAAATTAAGCCTCCAACAAGAGTCTCATTAAAAAGATGAGACATGCAATATATTCTGAAACCCCAAAAGCCTATACTTTATTGTACTGTGACAGAAATGAATCCCCAAGTCAAAAGTTCTCAAATGAGAACCCTCTGTGTTCAACCCCACTGAGTTCAAATTAGACTATTAGAGCATGTCAGATTATCTCCATTGTTAGTCCAGGGAGTCAGGAGAAAGATGGACTCTAAGAAAAGTTTCAGTGTATACAGGACTTCACAGGGCACAATCTATATTTGGATACAGAAACAAACTGGCAGTGAGTTTGGTCTACCTGGGTGTAATATATTTCACAGGAGAAGCCCCACTATATAAACAGGTAATTCAGTTCTGTGCTAGTTGAAATTTCTGAACAGTCTTCAAGGATAGTTATATATAGTGCCACTGCAATAATCTGTTCTGGAAACATTTATGTTCAAGAGGAAAGGATATGACCTTTTACCTAAGAGCAAATAGAAAATATAAGATCTTTTGGCTGTTGTATGGGAATCTGGAAAGACCTCTAAACTGCGAACCTCATTAGCAAAAGATGGGCCCAATACCTCAGTAGAGAAGGTAGATTTCTCTGACAAAGTTTACGGAAGTTTTTCCCAACCTACCAGCATCACCTCGATCTTACTTGCATTGAGCTTTAGACAATGCACTCTTACCTTCAGCTCTGATTTGGGCTTGGAAATGAGAAAGCAAAATTCTCCCTCGAGAGGAGTCCCCGTGGGTGCTCCACCTGAGGTGCGCGGGCGCGTGCCGAGCCACTAGCGGGAGATTTGAAAGTAGTTGCCGTTGGAGCCGCGCGCGCGAGACAGCTGTCTCACGGCGTCCCCTGCTATTGTTAGAATGCGCGCGGCTCCAACCGCCCATTCCCTTCTCTCCCGCCGGAGACACTAGCCGGGAACGGATCCCCTCAGCGAAATTGTCCCCTCAGATTTAGTGTTTTACCTTTAGGGACCAAAGCTCACCCTATTTTGCCCTCTAAGAACTCTTTCTCTTTACTTCGCTTCTCTTTAAAAAACAACAACCAAAAAAAAAACACCTCGCACTCTCTTTAACATGCCGGCTTCGCCCGGCTTTAAACGGTGCGAACAATGCCAGGACGCGATACCGGCTTCAGACGGCCATGCCGTCTGCATCAAATGTCTGGGTGAGGGACACATCTCTGACAGATGTCCCCACTGCAGAAACTTGAATTCCAGGGCCAAAAAAGATAAGGACCTGAGAATCAAGTTAATGCTTATGGAGAAATCCCTACGACCTTCACCAGATCCAGGTCGCGGACGATCTCTCTCCCCAACCCAGCACACGGGGAAGAGACACCTTTCACCCCCACAGGGAGAGCAGAAGAGAAGGAAATAACTCTCTGCCTCACCGGGGAAGACTAGTGCCAAAGAGGCGTCAGGCTCCTTGGGCACAAAAAGCGGCTCAGAGGGAAAAAATAAAGCCGCGGCTGCAAGCAGCAGCTCTGACCGGCAGGACAAAATGCCCGAGACTCAGAGGGCAGTCCCAGGGCCGGCACCGGCAACAGCCGCAGGGAGGCTCGGCACCGCACCGCAGGGAGGCTCGGCACCGGAGGATACCAGGAGCCTGGAAACAGTGACGACAGACCGCCCGGAGCCGCAGGCTCCCGTTACTATTCAAGATCAGCTGGAGCTGACACAGCAAGCTGCCCCCACGGCACCGCAGCTTTCAGCACCGTGGACAGCTCCTCAGCAGGCTGCCTTGGCACCGGCTCCTGCAAGGAAGAGGACACAGAAGAAGAAACATGCTGTAGTAGGAAGGGATAGCTCTCCCTCCCCCAGCCTGACTACACACTATGGTAGAGGGGCACAGCAACAGCAGAGCTCTTCTCCACCTGACTCATCAAGTGACGGAGAGGCAGGAGGGGACCTGCCCCCCTATGATCCTTTCTATGGACAGGGATTCATGATGCCCTACCACGATAGAGCATCATACTTACATTATGATCCAAGCTGGTATGGCCCTCGACCAGCTTACCCCCCTGCCTGGCTGTATCATCATCGACAACCTGCCCATGCAATTCCAAGGATACAGAACAGAGACCCACAATACACAAGGGAAGAAATAATCTGTTCTCCTCCATTACAGTCACAAGATGAGGATGATCAGGGGGAGGATACTTACCTGCTCTCACCCCAGGAAGTATTCCCTGTAGTGGACGATCTCATCATTCCATCAACGTCATCACAGTCATTTGATGATGCTAGACAGTTTCAAGACTTATTCAAGAGAGTGGCAGAATCCTTGGAGATCTCATCCCAGGAACTCCTTGAGTCCCAGCACAAACTTCTCAGCATCATGAACACTAAACCATCAACAAGACTGGCCCTTCCTATGGACAATGCGTTGATAGAGCCAGCAGATGTAATTTGGCAAACTCCTGCGTCAGCCCCTCCGACTAATAAGAGAGCAGACAGGAGGTATTATATTTCAGCCAAAGATTCAGAATACTTGTTCACTCACCCTGTACCGAACTCGCTGGTAGTGGAAGCAGCGAGTCGAAGAAATAAACAACAATACAACAAAATTGCGCCACACAATAAGGAGGATAAAAAATTGGATTTATTTGGGAAAAGAGTATATACATCTTCTTCCTTGCAGATGCGTATTTCAAATTACACCGCATTACTGGCGAATTATAACCATGCAAATTATTTAAAACTGGCAGATTTCATTGACGACATCCCAGAATCCAAGAAAAGACAGTTCCACTCCATAATTAGAGAGGGCCAACTGATATCCCGTATGGCTCTCCAGGCTGCCTTGGACACAGCAGATACTGTGGCGAGGGCCATGGCCACGGGAGTGGTTATGAGGAGATCTGCCTGGCTTCACTCGGCTGACCTCCCTCGTGAATTGCAGACCACGATTGAAGATCTCCCCTTTGACAGGAGGAAGCTGTTCTACGAGAAAACAAACGATACCATGCACTCATCAAAGGACGATAGTGCTACGCTAAAGAGCTTTGGTATCTACCCCAATATGACGAGGACACGTCCGCAAAGGTACCAACCATATAATCCAAGATTCCAGTATAACTACACCAGGCAGAATTTCAGGACACAAGAGTCTTCAAGGGGCAGATACCGAACACAGAGACGCAGGCAGAACAGGGGGCATTCTACTACATCGCAGAACCCCCCAAACAAGCCGCAATTTTGAAACGTTGGTCGAGGGATCGATAAACATCAACGAAGATCAGAGGCAGGTAACCAATTTTCAACATCGACTGAAGACCTTCTACCACGAATGGAAGTCCATTACATCGGACAAATGGGTACTGGAGATTGTCAACACCGGGTACACCATTCCATTCAAAACAACTCCAACCCACAATTCCCCTTCCCCGTCCCTATTCAGGGACACATCTCACGAACAATTGCTCCAACAAGAAGTACAACGACTATTACAGCTAGGAGCAATAGAAGAAGTCCCATACGAGCACAAGGGCAAGGGCTTCTATTCCCCTTATTTCCTCATAAAGAAGAAATCAGGAGGGTGGAGACCCATCCTCGATCTCAGAAGGTTAAACAAGTTCATCACATATCAAAGATTCAGAATGAATACACTAACATCCATCATTCCTGCCTTGGACCTAAACGATTGGTTTACATCCCTCAACCTCCAAGATGCATATTTTCATATCTCGATACACCCATCTCACCGAAGATTCTTGAGATTCATAATCAGAGACACGCATTATCAGTATACGGTCCTACCTTTCGGCCTTTCAACAGCCCCAAGGACATTTTCGAAGCTGTTCTCAGTAGTAGCGGCCTGTTTAAGGAAACAAGGCATCATGTTGTTCCCTTATTTAGACGATTGCCTCCTGAGGGCAGGCTCTCCACGGAAGGCAATGGACGATCTGCAACGTACTATTCGGCTTTTCCAGACATTGGGACTCCTCATCAATTGGCAAAAATCAATTACGACACCGTCTCAGATCATAGACTTCATTGGGGCAAGGTTAGACTCTCAAAGAGCAAGAGCCTTTCTTCCCCACGACAGATACGAGGCAATCAATACTCTCGTAAACACGATATGCACTGTCCCTACAGTGGATGCTCTGACATGCATGAGACTCTTAGGCCACATGGCAGCCACGACAACGGTGGTCGAGAATGCTCGCCTTCACATGAGGACATTTCAACTTTGGTTCTCAAGACTCTTCAAACCTCACCGACATCCAAGCCACAAAACATTTTCAGTACCAGGGACCATAAAACAATCCCTGGAATGGTGGAAGTCACCTCGAAACCTCCTTACAGGGGTCCCCTTTCACCAGAAGGCACCCACGCTATGGATGTCAACGGATGCCTCTCTTATGGGTTGGGGAGCATGCCTCGGCAACGACACGGCGCAGGGAAAATGGTCCATGTGGGAGTCCCGCCTGCACATCAACATTCTCGAATTAAGGGCAGTTCGCAGAGCTTGTGCATATTTCCTCCAGAAAATCAAAAATACCCACACAAGGATTATGACAGACAACATAGCCTATATGTACTATATAAACAGACAGGGAGGAGCAAGATCCCCCTCTCTCTGTGTGGAGGCCCTAAAACTGTGGAAATGGTGTGTGATCCACAGAGTCATTATATCAGCGACTTATTTACCAGGAGATCGGAACATAATAGCAGACAAACTCAGCAGATCCTTCCCCACGGATCACGAGTGGGAGCTGAGCCAAACAGTGTGGGGGATTATCTGTCAGCGCTGGGGCTACCCAGTGATAGATCTTTTTGCCACATACCAAAATCGGAAGTGCCACCAGTTTTGCTCCAGGGCAGGAATTGGCACAACATCATGAGGAGACGCATTTCTCCTCTCATGGTCAGTAGGCCTATTATATGCCTTCCCTCCACTCCCACTCATACAAAGGACTTTAATCAAGATAAGGCACGACTGGGCAACAGTAATAATGATAGCCCCGGCATGGCCACGTCGACCGTGGTTCACCCTCCTCTTACAAATGTCCGCTCAACCGCCGATGCCTCTTCCACTCATATGGGACTTATTGTCGCAGAACAGCGGCAAGACCCTGCACCAGAACATCCAAAAGCTACACCTCACAGCATGGCTGCTCCATGGTTCACACGGGCTGAGCTAGAATGCTCAGAACCAGTTAAAGAGGTGCTATTAAATAGCAGAAAGGCATCGACGAGACGTACTTACCTGATGAAATGGAGGAGGTTTAAGGAGTGGTGTATACCAAAGGGCATTGAACCGTTCCATGTCTCGGTCCCGATTATACTGGACTACTTGCTCCTGCTAAAAAAATCGAAATTGGCAAATAGTACTATAAAGGTTCACCTGGCAGCTATCTCAACGTTCCACTCCAGTACAGAAATCGGAACTATTTTCTCGAACCCTTTGGTGAAGAGGTTCATGATGGGCCTGCAGAACCTTTATCCTGAGGTAAAGCTACCACCTCCGAGTTGGGACCTTCCGTTGGTCCTCCAAACACTTACTGGACCTCCTTTCGAACCCCTAGCAAAGTGTTCATTACTACATCTCTCAATGAAGGTCACCTTCTTGGTAGCCATCACCTCGGCCAGGAGAGTGAGTGAATTAGGGGCACTTATGTCAGAACCCCCTTTCACAGTTTTTCATAAGGACAAGGTGACAATGAGACCTCACCCAAAGTTCATCCCCAAGATTGCTACGCCATTTCATATGAATCAATCTATTGACTTACCTGTTTTCTTTCCGAAACCGCACTCCAATCCGGACGAAGCTCGGCTACACACTCTGGACGTCAGGCGGGCAATCGCTTTCTACCTAGAAAGAACAAGGTCATTCAGAAAATCTGACAGACTGTTTATTGCAATTGCCAACAGGTGTAAAGGCTCAGTTCTCTCTTCTCAGAGGATTTCGAAGCTTATAACCACGTGTATTCGGGAAGCCTATAACACAAGAGGTCTTTCTCCGCCATCTAACATAAGAGCCCACTCGACCAGAGCCGTGGCCACAACAACGGCCTTCTCACGCAATATCTCAATTGTCGAGATCTGCAGGGCAGCGACTTGGGCCTCACCGCAATCCTTTATTAAACACTATGCAATAGACAGTATGACTCGAGCAGATGCCAGTCTGGGACAATCAGTCTTGACAGTAGTAAAAGGAGCAGGCTCCGAAGCCCAGCTATCCAGTTAGGGGCACTGCTTGCTAAGCACCTCAGGTGGAGCACCCACGGGGACTCCTCTCGAGGGAGAATGGG
>ML685787.1:17169304-17226443 GCA_007922175.1 Pelusios castaneus
TGGCTCGGCGCGCGCCCGCGCACCTCAGGTGGAGCACCCACGGGGACTCTCATCTCGAAGAAGTTCAGTTACTGCACTAAGGTGAGTAACCTCCCAATATTGCACCATCACAATCCAATGCAAAAGAAATGCAGAGCTAAGAGTTATTTGCACATTGATGGCATAATAATCCAAATTGTCTCACTATCATCTTCTTTGCCTTTTCATCAATGTTAAATGAGAAGAATGACAAGAAAAAACCTATGGCATATAAGAGTCTTGGGGCAGATGAGCAATAATTCATTATCTTCTTCTTGGGTTTTTTGAAAGGAACTATAGAGTAGCTTAAATGAGACTCCATCTACCCTTGGGTATGATGAGTAATAGCTTATCTGCAATATCAAAGACTGTTGGTAGATATAAAGAATCAAACGAGACACCTGATCTTTGCACAGAATTATGCAGTGTCAGCATTCGATATATTAATGCCTGACATGGAGTTTGTGTCTTCATCCCCTATCTCCATCCAAGTCAAATATAAAAAGTCAGCTGTTTTTATCCTTAACAAAAATTGGATACATTAGATTGACTGTAATAAAATATGTTTTAAAATACTAATGAATTTTCCCCCTTTCTTCTGCTCTGTCCTACTTTCATTCCTTTTCTCTATTCTGTTGTTCTCTTTGCCCTTCCTCATGGTATATTTCTATTCTTTTATCTCTCTTTATTCTCATGGGGCCCATCCCTTTCCCTCCTCCATCAATAGGTCTCCTTCTTTCACACACTTTCTCTTTTTTTCATGTTTCTCTCGCTTTCCCTTCTCATCCTGCCCCCACTGTAGTCTTGCACTCCTGTGTTTGTGTATCTGGTAAATATGAGACTCCTCATGGGTTCCTCTGCCACTTTGTCCCCAGCTGCTAGATCAGCATTTCTCAAATGTGGCCGCAAGGGGCTTTTCTTGCAGCCATAGCCTTCAGGCCTAGATGAGATGTGGGGAAGAGAGGGAGGGAAGAGCAGAAAAGCGGTGGTGCCTGGAGTCACATGCATGGGATTGGGCTCTGTCCCCAAATGGAGACACAAATGCTGGAGGAGCAGGCAGACAGTGAATTCTCCACCTTCCTGGGGGTGATGGGACTTCAGTCCTGAGGTAGCAAGCAGCAGGCTCTGGCTGCAGGGCTTCAAGCTCTGGCTCTGGGCTTACCTCCTCTCTGACTCAACCACTGTCCCTGCTGCCTTCTTCAGCCCTAGGTTTTGGCCACATGGCAATGGGCTCCAGTCTTAGGCTCATCTCTCCATCCCGTTGGCATCCTCCAGCCTTGGGTTCTGTGACCCGGCTGCATGGCTTTGGGCTCTTTTCCTGGCTCCCAGCCCCTCAGTTCCCACCATTCCCCTAGCACTTCCTGCCTCCTCCATCCCCAGGCTTTGGCTGTGCAGTAACGGGTCCTGGCCACAGGACTTTGGGTCTGGTCATGTGGTAATGACGTCTGGGCTCATCATTCTCTCCCCACTCACCCCAAACCCTGCTGCTCCCTTCAGCCCTGGGCTTCAGCTGGGGTCCAGTCCTGACCTCACCCCTCCCATCACCTGGCCCTGCTGCTCCCCCGGTCGCTCAGTCCCCATCATCCTTGGCCCCTGCTGTCTTACTACTTACCATCCCCTCCAGGATTTAATTTGTCCTGGCTTGCCAGGGCTGAGTAAGTCTGCTGTGAAAAGTGATATTTGTGTGTTTGTTAATATCACTTTTCACAGCAAACTTAGTAGCTAACTGGGAAGCTGTGAAAAGTGATATTAAAAAACATTCAAATATCACTTTTCACAGCAGCAGACTTGCTAGCTAACATGTCTAAAGAAAAGCCCCCAAAAAAGACAATATGCAAAGCACCTTATTTGTGTTTCTATTCTATTTAGATCCAGTAAAGAATAGAGGCAACAATACATTATTTTTATTATTGAGTTTGCAAAAAATCTTACTTTAAACATTACAATGATTTGGACTTGTATAAGTGCATATTTATTTGTTTTTTTCTCAAACTTAATTAAATATTTTAAGAAAAATTGTTGGAGCAGCGACCAGCAAGAGTTGGTGGCCACATTCTGAGGCCACCAAAACATTTGTTGTAAGAACCCCTATCTAGATTTTACAAAAATGGGGCATCTGCATAGAGTGGAGGGAGGAAAGATTGGGTCTAGTGTCCTAAGCTATCCACTTGGGAGGACTGTAGGAGGATGAAGCTCAAAGTCCTGTCTGACACTTGCACAGTAATGCAGGACCAGACAGGTTGTATTTAATTTCAGGGATATTTTCACATCACTTGGAATGTGACCACTCAGGTAGTTGTGTACTCGATCTGTACCTGAAGCTGCCAGAGTGTCTGTATGTACTAAATAATAGTATTTATGTATATTGTAAATGATGTTTCTGCAATGATGAATCCATCTTGAGTAAGCTACATCTCCTGTTCTACATCACTGGGAGTAGTGAAAGAGATAAGTATCAATGCACTGGCTTTGCCCTTCTGTAGA
Source organism: Pelusios castaneus (assembly GCA_007922175.1). Taxonomy (NCBI): domain Eukaryota; kingdom Metazoa; phylum Chordata; order Testudines; family Pelomedusidae; genus Pelusios; species Pelusios castaneus. The sequence continues at coordinate 17,171,807 of ML685787.1, forward strand.
ACAGAGTCAAATCTTGTCCTAAGTCATGAGGTCATGATGTATGTGGTCTCCTCATAAGGGACATATGCACACATCATCAAATCCAGTGTTTGACCATGCAAGACTAGAACAGCAGGTATATTTTGTGCCAAAAGTGAGGTGTATTAGCAGAGCTGTATGGGTAGGGAAACTATGCACAGTTAAGTTCAGAGGTGTTAGTTTCTGCATCTTCGCAAGCACTAAATTCACACTTCATAATATTTTAGAATAACCATATAAGAGGAAGAGTGCTCCAGAAAAGGTTGAGTCAGCACAGCAGGAACATCCATTATGGTCAGACCAACAGTCCAGCTAATCCCATATTCTATCTCTGCCAGTGGCCAGTGCCAGATGCTTCAGAAGGAATGAACAGAACAGGCCAATTCCAAGTGATCCATCCCCTATTGTCCAGTCCCAGCTTCCGCCAGTTGGAGGTTTAAGGACACCTACAGCATAGGTTGCACCCCAGACCATCTTATCTAATAGCAAAATGAGTCAATTCCATTCATGGTATAATCTGAAAGACGACCAGAGCAGAGGACAGTGTCATCATATTACATTTCTATGGAGTTACTCCAGGGATGAATTTAGCCCAGATGTTGGGCAGAAGTAGTGTAGCTTGTATGAATCCCTGTATGTTCTGCGAATTGATTAATTAGTCATTGTTTATTTTACCTTTCAAAATAAAAGCATTTTCTTTAGTCTCTTGTATGCTGAAATAAGAAAAATACACCTTTTGGTAGTAAAATTTCATATAAAAGAATTAAGAAGCTTTGTATTGAAATTTTTGGAATTGTTGTCAGTTGGAGAATCTGCCTCTTCACTAAAATGCAGTGCTTACTGACCAACATAATTGTGTATATTTCCATCATCAGTAATCACACATACATTAAGCAATGATTTCTGTAAGAATGTCAGGATTTATTACAGCGAGAGATACAAAATAATTAGCAAAATAGTCTGATGTACTTGATTGGGTGTCTGTCTCTTGGTAGCCATTTTCCTCTTTCAACTGATAGCAGTCAGATCTAGTTAGTCCTTGCTAACACTTGCTGAATGTATAGAATTATTGAGAGTAGCTGAGGGAAGAGAGGAATTTTCCCAAGCGATGGAGAAGAGCAGATGTTATGGCACATTTGGTTCTTGCCCAGCAATTATTCTTTATTATTTTTAATTTTGGTAGAGTCTAGTGCCCCCACCTGAGATAAAGGCTCTGTTGGGACAATCACTATACCCAAACAAAGTGAAAGACAGTTTACAATACGGATAGACGAGCCCAGCAATGGATGGGAGGGAAACGGGAGGTAAAATGATTTGCCAAAGGTCATAAGGGAGCTTTAAAAGCAAAACTAAGATTAGACTTGGGTCTCAGGATTTGGGAGCCACTGTTCCAGCTCTTTGACCATTCTGCTTCAATCTAGGTTATTTGTCTTAGAAAATTCTCTCACCTTGAATAAAGCTCTATTAGCCTCTAGAGGTTAAGAACTGGAGTTTGTCTTCATGTCCAAATAGTTTAGAGATTTTCTAATCTTAGTGCTTCTCATCAGTAAAGGTCAGAAGGGATGCTATCTTTCATAGTCAGGTTAGTTTAAAACCTGGCTATAGTTCATGCATAACAACAGCAACAATTTACATTTATATAGCACCTTTCATCTCTTGGGATCTAAAAGTGCTCTATAAAATGTGTGAGAATAACTTCACTGATGAAATAGAGCTAAAATCCCCACTGAAATGCAGTAGGTAGGGTAGAGTGCAGCCATTATTTAACAAAGTGCAGGACGCCTGCACAGAATATAGAGCTGGAAGCTAATAAGACTACCATATCCAAATGAAACTGCAGGGGAACGTAAGGCAAGGAGAATGTAATTATTCAGATTGTAATTTGATCTGACATTAAAAAAGTGGTGTGGGAATTTTCCTGACCACTGGTAGTCTGGACTTCAGTTTTATGTCCCATCTGCAGGATTACACATCCAACAGAACAATTTGCCTAGGGTATTTCCCTAACATTTGTCTGGAATATTTGTTGTACAGCCTCAGAGGGAAAAGTGTCACTTATTAAATTGCTAGCAACCCATTTTGCAGCATTGTATGTTTTCATTGGAGGATTACTATCCAAGCAGCCTATAGGTCTGACCCTGCTTGTTGTGACGGTATCACAGTGGGAGGTGGTATAAATGCATTGTCGGGGTACTGCAATGACAAAAAGGAGGTATTATTTATAACTTTTTGCCTGTTTTGAGAAACCAACTACTACAAGTTATTAAAATAATGCATACACAACGTCTCTCCTCTATGCCAGAAGATCTGGAGCTGGGCAGAAAGTCTGGATAACATAGACTTCATATAATCAAATAGAAATCAACATCATAACTAAATTCTCTACAGGGCTGCCCTTGTGTCATTCTGAGTACAAGGAACTTACCCTGAAATCAGTCACACACTTAGACACACAATGGGGAATGCAGTAGTCATCACCTCTTGGAATCAGATTAGGGTCAGGTCTACACCGTGGTGGGGTTTTGGCCGCAGTTGAAGGGAGATACGCAAAGTATTTAAAATATCTTGTGTATCCCCCTTCAACTGCCTGCTACCTGCTTACTACGGTGTCTTCTGGGCCCTGAGTCAAAGGGAGATGACCTCCCTTCGAATCAGCATTACTCCAAGTGCTGAGGTGGTCTTCAGGGATTGACTTACTGACTTACAGCTGAGCAGGTCTTCACAGATCCAATCAGTCAATTAGGAAGATTGATGTGATGGCAGCGAATTTTCCACCATCAGTGAAGACTGGCCCTTGCATGTTCACAGAGGTGCTGAGCACCAGTCACTCCCAATAGGAAACTAAGTAGAGCTGACATGAATGGGAAAGGCTGCGATTGGCTCTTCTCTGGATCAAGACTTTTATCCACATACTGCCTTTGCCATAATAAAAGTTAGGAGTACACTATCTAAAAACCGCACATCTAATCTGTTTAAATGAAAGTCTCCCCATCAACCTCTTCTCCCCAGTCTGCTTAATAAACTGAGCCAGCAGGGGCCCTCAGTGTTCGGTGGACTATTTTATTCATTGCTTCATCCCTTTCTTATCACGGCAGCTCCATCAAATATTTTTCAAGGGCAATCTTCCTCAGAAAGATTTACTCAACTGCAATGACTGTTCTCATCTAGGGAATCTATTCTGATTAATTTCATTTTAGCTTTCTTTTTACTTCAGTGGATTCCAAATAATTTGTGGAGGATTTTATATATATATATCCACACCCCTGCAAAGTTTCACAGAAGCAGCAGCACAGGAAGCTCTCATTTTAGGAGGTGGATGGGGCTGCTTCTATCTGGATGATCAAAATGGAAAGCAGCCACATATAAGTAAACTAACCAAGCCTATAGCTCAGCCTGCAGTCCAGAAATATTCAGGGCCCTGGGATATTTTGGTGGTGGTGCTGTTTCTTCGTATGAATAGGTTTAATTCTTCAAAGCGTCTGACGAAGTGGGATTTTCTCCCACGAAAGCTCATGCGATTAATAAATCTGTTAGTCTTTAAAAGTGCCACAAGACTCTGTTGTCTTTCTACAATAGACTAACACGGCTACCCCTTTGGAGTTTTAATAAGCAGTCAAGCTAGCAATGAGCAAATACCACCAGCAGGTGGCTGTAACTTCACAAAAACAAAGCAATGAGAATGACAGAGCTACATGAACCAAGGAAATTATCAGGCTCCAGCAGCTGAGCCTGTGGGTCATGAGCCTTGTGCTTGTTCAGCTGTAATGCTGTTCTAAGCCTTCTGCTTGCAGTCTCTTGTTCCTACTCATTTAGCCTCCTGCATTCTGTTCATTAACACAGAAGGGCATTTGCTATTTTTAGTTCCTTCTCTTAGACTGTATCTGCATGATCTCACTAACAGCTTTCCGGATTCTTGATGCTATGCCAATCTTTTCTACCCCTCTTACCTTTTGTTTCAATTTTTGCTCTCCTTACTAGCATTCCTCTCCTTTTAGTGTGTGTTAAGCAATTCATTCTCTTTTTATTTTGCAACCTAGTTAAACTAGATCCCCAATTTGTTCTCTCCTGGCTGTCTTTCAGCAATATTCACTGTCAGTAAAACACTTACTGCACAGTTCACGAAATGACATTTGGGCTTGGAGGTCCTTTGTTTAATTTGCTTTAATTTCACATTTGAAAGCATTTATAAGGAAAAGAGACTTAAGTTTTATTTCAAATAAAAGCAAATAAAAGCATTATTTTCTTCAGAATAAAAGAGAAGCTCAGATAAAACGCAATGCAGTAGTGTAATCAGAATCCCCATTTTGATGGAAACCGAGCTAAGAGCAGCCTTTGAGTTACTAACACTGTCCGGGATGACCACTAGACAGTGTGACTGAAAACATGCCTTTCACCATAAGCCATGATGAATTTCTAATCTAACAAGAAAATCTTTCAGTCATCCGAACAGTTTTCCATCTCTCATCCTATTTTTAATGCACATTTTTTGAAAGAACCTTTTTTACAAGTGTTGAAAAATGGGGGCTACTCTTGCTGTTTCCCAGTGCCTGTTGTGATTCAAGGCGGATGCCTCCTATGTTGCAATGAGGGGTTCTTCTGTTTGTGTGGGTAATCCACCTCCCTGAGATGCAGTAGCAAGGTTGATGAGAAGCCTGTCAACCTAGCGGCTTCTATATGGGGATTTAGGTGGACTTAAATATGCCACTCAAGGGTATGGATTGTTCACACCCATGACGGACATAGTTAAACCGACCTGATTTTCTAATGTAGACCAGGAGTCATATGAGAAAGCTTTCTCATTCAGAATATGCCTCTTTTAAATGTTCAAGGACATGCAAGACTGACAAAGCTGATTTCATTAGTTTTACTTAACATTCTGTGAGCCATTTTAATTTTGTTTGAATTTCTTCCTTTTCCATTCCTACTACCAGTTAGAAGGTTAGCACCAGAAGGTTACAATTGCATAACTGGCACACAGCTATTTTTTTTCAAATGATCATCTGTCCTTTCAGACTGCTCTGATTTATCTCCTCTTTTTGAGTAGACCTTTGCTTTTGGATATAGAGGAAATTCACCATTGAATGCCTTCTGCTTATTGTACTAAGGTAAGAAGAAGATTGCTTCTTTTCTCTGAATGAAGGTGAAAATAGAATGTTGATTTTTTTTTTTATTGGAGATTTTGTAGTTCTCCCGAAGGTAGAATTTTAAATACATTTTATTCAAAGTTAACATGTCTAAAAATAAATGCATTTAAGAGGGTCTACACTGTAGAGTCTGCAGAATAAACCTGATATGTTTCTAATGGAATGAAATAAATCAATACTTCACTTCCAAGCCATTTTTATTTAAAAAAAAATCTTTTATTGTTTCAAATATGTATCTAGTAGTATTTACCACTTTGAAATGTATCTTAAGTTTGGTTCAAGTTTACGACAATAAGGAAAAAAAGGAATAGTTTAAAATATATAGAGATAAAATAGATAAAAGCATTTGCTTAACAATTTTTCTTGCTATTATTAATGAAAAGCTTTTAATTGGCTTTGTGGCTAAACAAAGACTTTTTAAAAGACTGCCTTGTTATTTGGCATATACATCTATCTTAGAAACAGTAACACATGGCAATGCTCAGTCATGTAAACAGATTCACATTTTTCCCCCATGGGAAAGATTTCATATGGTCCTATTCCAAAGGATAAGTAAGTTGTAGCCAGGTGGAAACAATCGTTCTGATAGAGGAAAAGCAGTTTGTGCCATACTTTTTGGTATGGAGGGACTGGATATGGAATGGTGGGCCAAGGGGGCACGCCAAGGACTCAGACCCACAGTGGAGGTGCAATGGGTGATCATTTCTTCCTGCAGCTTCCCTGAGATCCAGAAGTTTCATAGGCCAGTTACTCATGGTCTGTTCCACAGAAGGTAGTAGCAGCCAGTTCTCCACATAACAGAACAATGCAAGAGGAATTTGCTCCTCCTTAGCCACTCCTGCAGGATTTCCCAAGGCAGACATGCACAGGTCCTAGATTAAATCCAATAATACTCTGTAAATAGGTAGCTGTTTTACTACCATGTGTTCAGTGGAGGGAAGAGGATTGACACAACTATTATGATAAGATACTTTTTTTGAAATGCTCACAGTTCCAGTAACTTACCATTAGTGGATATGAGAGCATGTTGTTAAATTTGTGTATAGAGTAATGTCTTCAAAGGGGAGCAGTGCGGGCAAGACTGAGCTTGATAAGTTTATGAAGGGGACAGTATGATGGGGCATCCTAATTTGGCAACTGACTGATCTTTGACTAGTAGTGATAAATATGCCCAGTGGCTTGTGATAGGGTGAGATCTGAGAATGGTCCATTCTGACCTTATAGTCTAGGAGTCTAGGACTGTAGGAAGTGCTTCATAAGAGAGGACAGTATTGGTGGAAGAAGGAATAAAACCTGCGTGTTGCACTGTCTCGCCTGTCTCTTTTTATGTCAAACATTCACTTTATTTTTACTACCATTGCTCTAGTTGCAGACATGATGGCACTCCGCCCTTTTGCCACTCACTGTTAGATTAGTCACAGTGATGCAATTGTTTTAGCTCATGCACATAGGCTATGTCTACACTTACCAAAGTTAGTTCGAATTAGTTAATTTGAACTAACTAATTCAAACTAATTTTAGTTAGCTCGAATTAACTTAATTTGAACTAGCATGTCCCCACTGGAATTTTAGTTCGAACTAAGCAAGGGCCATGCATGGCCCTTGCTTAGTTCAAATTAGTCAGTTGCATTAAGCTCAATGTGCCGGTTAGTTCAAACTAACGTGGCCACATTGACTTAATTCAAACTAACTAGTTTGAATTAAGGGTTAGTTCGAAAGGTATAATCGGATTTATTATTTCGAATTAAGGAAGCCCTTAATTCGAACTAATGAAAGCCTAGTGTGGCCAAGGCTTAAGTTAGTTCGAATTAAGCTTCCGTAATTTGAACTAACTTGCCAGTGTAGACATAGCCATAGGTTACACATGCTCACAATAGTGTCTATTAGATAATCATGGTAAAGTGTATTATGCTTGCTCTTGCTCACTTATGTTAAGTATCCCCCAGTATCTGGTGGGAGTAAAATTTAGCATTAGGCATAGGGCTAGGCAGATAGGAAACCTATTGGAGACAAGATACATTAATGTTCCACCCTGGTACAAGTAATGATTGCATTTATGGCCCACTTGATCTGTAGTGCTGTGTCTGAAAACCAGAGATAAGATGGCTTCACCTTGGTACCAGAAAAACAATGTAATAGGGAAGTACAGTCTTGTGTGACATATAAAGTGTTGCTGACTTGTAAACAAACACCCTATGTATATAAGTGGTTTTGAGGGCATCTTCTGTGTAAAATGAACAGAACATAGCACAAGAGTTCACTTCCTGGGAAGGACTGGTGATGTATTAAATCTTTCTTTCCTGTACTGTACTATTTTGTCTTTAAGCAATACATTTGGCTGAGCTTGGTTATTTGGTCTCTTGAACATTAAGTATAACCAATCGACTATCTGTTACAATCAATACAACAATGGCAAAACAGTCACAGAAACGTTGAGTGGGAAAGGACTCTGAGAAGTCCTCTAGTCCTGACTCTGAGTCAGGACTAAGCAAACCTGGACTGTGGCGGACAGGCATTTTCTGACCCGTTCATAACAGCCTCCAACAATGGGGATTACAGAACCTCCTTTGGAAGCCTATTCCAGCACTTAATTAACTTCTTATCCTACCTTACATTGATATGGAGGACAATTGATCACTGTCTTTTTTGTAATACGGTATATTTGAAGACTGTTCTCAGGGACACTTCAATCTTCCTTTCTCAAAGCTAAACATGCCCTGTGGTTTTAACCTTTCCTCCTAGGTCTTTCTAAATCTTTTTATCATCTTTGTTGATCTCCTCTGGACTTACTCCACTTTGTCCACATCTTCCTAAAAGTGTGGTGCCCAGAGTAGGACAGAGTACTCTAGCTAGGGCCTGGCCGATGCCCAACAGAGTGGAACAATTACTTTTCATGTTAGGCTAGTGAATGGTATCTAGAATATGACCAACTCATCTTATCTCCTCACTCAAATCCTGTTACACTGTTAATCCAAGGCCTGTAAAAACCTTTTAAGGAGTGAGGTGGAAGGATGGTGCTATTGAGGCGGCAGTTCCTTCAGCGCAGGTCTGGGGAGATTCAACCATGTAAGTGATGGTGCAGGGATTGTACTGCCAACTCAGTTATGCCTTCCCATTACTGGTGCTCTTGTGAGGTAGCCTGGGTGACTTGCCCTCTTTCCGACTAGTGGTGGGTTTCTTCTTTGAGGAGTTGTTGGTTTGCTTTCTTCTGTCTCTTTTCTATAGTCCTAACTCCTGGACTGGGCCTTGCTGACATTGACCCTTAAAATTCAGCTGCATTCTGCAACTTTGCTCAATTGTGCCCCACATTGCACAATATGTTTTTAAATTCAGAAGAACAAGGAATCCTTCTTTCCCTTAACATGAGGCTCCTGAGGGAAATGTACATACCTCTGCTCCTTACAAATAGCCAAGGGGAACTGGTATTAGGGGTAAATGCAATGGTAGGCAAAAGTGTGTTCCTGAACTTTCTTTAACCCTTAAAGAAAGTTTAAATTTGCTTTAATGGATGGGTAAAACTACAGGTTAGTACTTATTTTTCCCACAGTATTTCACTCACCACTAGTTGTTATGATCACATGAATTTAGTACTCCCATGCTGTTGTTTTCTTTCTCTGCTGTCAATAAATGGTTCTGTAGAGTTAGGGGGTTGACTTTCAGAAAAGTCTATTGACTAAAAGACTGTTTTTTGTGCGCTCAGGTTCTGTTTTTCTTTATTTAGTGAAAGTAAATGGTCCAGGAGATATACACGCTCAACCAGTTGTCTGTAAATTCAGGCACATACCTTCTACAGACTAAATAAAATAGCCACATAATTTATCTGCCATATTTACTTCCATTGAGCACTCAGCACAGTGTGTATACATTTGCAAACCCTCCTGATTTGGACAGGAGTCTGCTGGTTTCTTTGCAGGGATCCTGTCTCCCTTCTAGTTAGGCACATCTTTTTATTTAGAAATTGTTGGAATCAAAGAGTAAAGAAATATGAAAGCAAGCTGTGGTCATGCAATTGCCCTTGTGCATGGCGTTGCCTATAGACATCAAACAGTATCTTGTGTTATCATTATATATGACTGAAACAAGGAGGCACACTGCTGTTCAGTGGTGATAGCAGAAGTTTGGGGAGTCACAACCTCTGTGGTGAAATCCTGGCCTCACTGAAGTCAAATGAAGTCTTGACATTGCCTTAAGTAGGTCAGAATTTCATCCCAGGTCATGGCTCAAGTTTACTTCCTTATAAACCTAGACAAGTCACTTAGCTGTTGGCTTCCCCATCTGTAAAATGGGATTTCTACTTCCCTTCTGTAAAATGGTCTGAAATCTGATGAAAAGTGCTGGATAAGTAGAGTGACAGTTTTTTAGGGCAGCGTCCATAGTTCTGTAAACTGCCTAGCACATGTGGATGCTATAAACATATTCTATTATAATATGTGAAAAGATTTGTTATGGCATTACCATAATCTACTTTTCTGTCCCATTCCACCAAAACCATCTGAAGACATTAGCAAGTATAATCAAGTTATACTACCTTTACCATTTTTCAATACCATGAAAAAGGCTTGTCTTTCAAACAAACCAGGCTAGCCTGCTTGAGTCATTTTGACTCCCATATGACAGACCATCAAAGTTTATTTTATCAACAAATTTCCTTCTGACTTTAACTTCATGTAGTTGCTGTACATATTATTTCAGTCCTGAAAAATTAATTGCAAAGTGTTGCTCTCCTTCTTGTAGGTCTCAAAGAGAGCAACCAAGTTTTTGTAAAGGCACAAGTCACATTTCTGAGCTTTTTGGTGCTTTTTTAATAAGACTAGACCTTGGAATGTACCTCTTCAGTTGGTAATAGATGCTGTAATGCTACTTTGTACTTATATAATGTCTTGGATATGAGGCTCTTTGCCAAGGTAGGTAAGTATGAGAGAAAAGATGGTTTTGTGACCAAGACATTGGACTGGGATTCAGGAGATCTGGGATCACGTGGGTCTGCTACAGACTTCCTATGTGACCTTGGGATGTGGATTATAATGTCTCCTGTCTCTAAACTTTGTCTTGTATACTTAGATTGTAAACTCCTTGGTACTGACTCTCTATGTCTGTGTTTTGCAGTGCCTAGCACAGAGGTGGACAAACTACAGCCTTTCATCAGGCCTGCCAGCTCAGCTTGGCCGGGAGCATGGTAGTTGCTCTCCCTCACAGCCTCGCTCCTCTCCCACCATGTGGGAGAGTGTGGCAGCTGCTTCCCCACAGACTGCATACAGTGGCAGCACCCTGGCCACAGAGCAGCAGTTGCTCTCTGCTCCCAGCCCTGCCCCTATCCCCGCTCCTCTTCAGCCCACCTAGAGGCAAATGTGGCCCTCAGGCCAAAAAGTTTGCCACCTCTGGCCTAGCACGATATTGTCCTCATTTTACAGATGTGAAAACCAATGCAAAGGAAGATTAAGCCCAACATTTTCTCTCTTGGGTGCCTAAAGTTATTGGTCCTGTCCCCATTGGAATCTGTCTATGTTTTTCTCTTACACTGAGGAGAAACTACTCTGTTTAAGGATTACTGAATGCTAGTTGCTTTCCTGGAAATCTCCTTACTATAGGAATCAGCTTTGTCCAGCAGTTATAACAGAAGAGTAGGTTTCAGAAGATCTGGGTCTTCCTTCTGAGGGTGTGCGATATTAGGCATGTTGTATAATATAGCATTTTCAAATTTGAGTACCTAAGGTAGGGACCCAACTCAGAAGGTTGTTGCTAAACTAGAGTGGCCTGAGTGGAGAAAACTGGGCTGAAAATGTCATAAGAAAAAGGGTTTCTTCTATTATTTCTGGTACTTCTTGCTTCCTCTTGGGCCAGAAACCCTACAGCACTTTCCCCCAGGATATTTCCAAACAGTTACTTGTGAGTATTTCTAAAGCTAAAAAATAATTTAATTAGAATTTTGGGCATAATTTTGGGTTAGTTCTTTTTAAATCCAAACTGGTTCAACCATTTCTAATTTGCTAATTAAAGTCAATGGCAAAATAGACTTCAATAGGGTCAGGATTTCTCCCTCAATTTCTTACTTAGCTTTCTGTTCACTTTAGAGGGAAATATAAGGTTATCTATTCATTCAGAAATATTATGAATGTTTCCTCCTAGAACTAACTCAGAGATCTGAGTAAAAACATATCTTTTTTTTCCTTTTGGAAGCTCATTTGTTTCTTCCTTATCAATAAAATGGCTGTTGGTCATAGGACACAGCATACAGTAAACAGCCATAATACTATGCAATATTACAATTTGTTAACTTAGTATATAAAGGATAAATATTTTGTGGTATAAACAATGAGAGTCCTGTGACACCTTAAAGACTAACAAATTTCTCCAGGCATAAGCTTTAATGGGCTCCAACCCACTTCATCAGATGTAGCAACAGGAAAAGCTTCAACAGGAAAGACTGAGAGAACCCTGCTCCAGAATTTCTTCATACCTTGATGGTTAGTGTATTTACTTTCAATGGGAGATACCTATATTCAAGTCACTGTGCTCTAATGTAGGGAATTTGAACCTGGGTCTCCTAAGCTAAGGTAAATACCCTAGCAAATGAGCTATATAGAAATAAGAGGTTCCCACCTCCTCTGAAAGAGCTCCAATCTTAGCCATTTGATTTGCTGAAAATTCAAAAAGCAAAACCAAAAATCAAAACCTCACAAATGATCAGTTTCAAGTTGACCCCAAATGTTTTTATTGCAACTGCCAATGAACTACAAAAGCAGTTTGTTCACACAGCTTTAATTCTAGGTGCTTTAACTGATTAATTTTTTTCTAGCATAGGGTTTGAGATGCTCTGATATCAGGGTACATATGAAAACCTAGATACACAGAGGACAGAAAGCCTCATATTGCTTTTATAGTGTTCCCACTCCATTGATGCTAATGGAATTATTCCTGATTTACATCAGTGCAAATGAGAGGAGAATCTATTCCAGAGTTTCATCATGATCTCTGGATTTTCTTAGATTCAACAGACTTATAAGATGGTATAGCTTGTCTCTTGTTACTTAAACTCCACATTCTCATGACAGTTGCTTACATGGGTAAAACTACATGTCTAGACATACTTTTAAAAATGCATGTAATTCACCTCATTATACAGATTCCTGTGAAGGGATGTTAAGTCCCTCGCCCCTCTCATGGTGAGAGAACAAAGGTCCTCTTCTTAAACAAGGGAAAGTCCCTAAGCATCTAGAGGCTGTCCTGGAGGAATGAAGTACTTTTAAAGAGAGTAAAATCAGTGGGGAAAAGCACAAGCCACACTGAGGGAACATGGACCCAAGAGTGTGGAACTATTTCCTTTTAAGAGCTTGAGTGACAGGTTTGGGGAGGAATAGTTTTGAGGATTATTACTGTTAGGAGCCAGTGTAATATCAGAGATATAGAATTTTAAGGGTTTGCAAATAGCATAAGTGGGGGTGAGTTTCAGATTTCTTCTTCTCTCAAATTCTCCCACTATACTATGTCTGGTTAAGATGTATGGCTTACCTGTGGACCACAGAGTGATTCCACAGGTGCTATTGAAGCTCTGAAGCAGCAATAAACCATGCTTCAGCTATGCCTGTACTCTGTAGGGGCTGATACCTATTCAATATCTTCTTTTAGTTCTTCTCCATTCTTCTTTCAAACACCACTTAGCAAGGAGATGGAGAGAGACGCATGTATAGACTTCCCCAGTCTTGCCCTCCCCACCTTTCTATATTCAGGGTTGTTTCTGGCTGGAGGATGCAGGACAGGAATTGCTCCAAAGAATGTAAACTCCAGGGAACCTTTTTCTCTCCAAGTGTATGATAGGAATGCATTTTATAAGAATGGGGAAAGACTCATGATCCAGAATGCCAAAAATGGGACCTTGCCAATTAACTAAGCAATCATTGGTTTGATTTAATCTTTCTGAAGTTTTTCAGCAGCTGTATGCAGAGAGATTAGCACTGTAGGAACACCTGTGTGGGCAGTATCTTGATCAATAACAATTCAGCTTGATCAGACATCTAATCAAAATGAAAGAGGTCATCTCCAATAAGGTTCTTTAAAAAGACCGACCAACAGAATCTTATCACTGATTACTGAATATTTAGTCAAGTGGTGACCTTGGTTACTATTATTTAACAGTACACTATTAGCTAATTTCCTCCATTCAGTTCCTGGCTATGGATTAAATTTTCACAATTATTTTATTAGTTGAACTATTAAACCAAAAAGTCAATACTACAACAGCCTGGCTGTCATCCTAGCAGTACAAATAGGGCCTGCTCATCCCTTTAAAACCCATGGGGGGGGATAAGGTTTGATCTTGTAGACCAACCGAACCACCCTTAGTGTGAAACATGCTGTAGCAGCATGTTTGAGCCTTAATTGCAAGGGGGATAGAGCCAGCAGAGAGTGCCTGCAGGAAAAGGGGCTAACAAGGAGCATCTAAGAGACTCACTCAACCAAGCCCTACAAAGGCTCTCAGGCAGAAGCTCAAGGAGGCTGGCTATGGAAGCTGACCAGGGTGTAGGAGCTGGGGAAAGGGACAAGTCGCCAGCCTGAGAGAAGCCTCTGGGGAGTTGAGCTGCCCTGAGTAAGGGCTGAAAGTATGTGTCTCTTGAGCCTGAACTATGTATGTATATAGTTGGTGGAGGGACTACCTGTAAATAAAGAGCAGTAAGCTCATGTCTGGATGTAGTTTGTGGACACAGAGGACAGAAGGAGTAAGGGGGTGAGTGCCTGAACCCTTAAACATGCAGGAATATTAATCACCAACTAGAGCTTGGTAGGAGGCTATAGTTACTGGTATGGGGTCACTAGTTGTTCGGAAGCTGTAGCATTGTACTCGTGTGTAGTGGCTCCTGCAGGAGTGATCTTCCTTATGCTCAAAGTAATACTTTTTCAACCAGCCTCTCATTCTTCTCTTACACTCGCTTCTTTAGTGCTCAAGAAAGCAAGATGGAGAAGTCCAGCCACATATGTCACGTGCCTTATTAGTTCTACACCAACAATCAAATACATTCTGTGAGCTTCAGTTCTTGGCACTAATTGGAGTATCCCCTGCTTTTTTAAAGAGAAAGGGACTAATTAGATACCAGTCAATTAAAAAAGGTAATTGGCAAAGTTGTGTGTGTACAAGTCTCAGATTCAGAGGCCATCCATATTGAACTAATGTTTTGGTAAAATGCAATGTTAATTATTAGTGTTTTAAAGTTGCAGGCTTTGGACTTTGGAATTAATGTTGGTTATGTAATGTTAGAATCAGGATTCCCTAAAAAGTCTGATAAGTGCAAGTCATATAGTTAATGGAAACTGTCATCTGGAACAAATAGAGGACAGAAATCATGGGTTCTAATTTGAGATACCTTCTTGCCGAATGACCTTGACAAAAGTCACTTGACTGGTTTGTGCTTCAGTCAGTCCTCCAGAAAACTAAGTAAAAACCATGACTACTAGAGAAACTATATGCTGCATCTAACATGAGTCTTAATGGGTGAATTAATTATAAAACCAAAAAGACTCAAAATTATATATTTTTTCCTGCTTCTTGCTCAGCAGGCAGCTATATGAGCTCTCTTTCACTTCATTTTAAGCAGCTCTATTAGTTAGTTCATTTCAGATATGAAAACAATCCTCTGAGAAGAATTGTTTTTAAGTCCCGTCTTCAGTCCATGAATTTTAGTTCACAAATCCTTTGAAATCAAATGTAGATGCTATTATTGCAGAAGGCATATTATACTTCACACAGGTAAGTTTTGTCCTCTTTCCAACAAAAGGGTAAAAAATAGCCACCAATTTGTTTTAAAAGCTTTTACTATTTTAATTTTTTTTGCACTGGTTGTCAGTTTGTCTTCATGATGTTTTAAAAGTAAACTGCATGATTAGTCACTTCTGAACATTTGGAAGTCTCCTAAAACAACAGTGACTCCATATACACTGGATCCATCTTATAAGAAATTCATTTTTCCCCCATGAGATAACTTCTCTATAATTGGGGATAACTGGAACTGCAACACACTGGAATTATTTGAGATCTTCATTCTATTCTATTTTAGATCTAGAACCTTGCTGTAAATAGCTAAAGAAGTAGAGCTTCAGTGAGTTATGTAGAATTAATTTTGCTTTATTGTCATGTAGACATCATAAACCACTTATAGTTTATAATGGCACATGAAGATGTCTCAGGAAACTTTTATGCAAATAATTGCAGTCTGTTTTCTGTGCTCATTAGGTCAACACTTTTTGAGTCTCATCCAGAGGAGTGCTGAGCACCTCAGTTCCTAATGAAGTCAAAGGAAGTTGAGGGTGCTCAGCTGGATTGGAACATTTGAAGAGCAAGATCTGTTGGTGTCGTGCATAGTGCTTTTCTGGATCAGCGCAGTGTGCTGAGAGTGATATTAGTCTGATGTTTGAGAAAAAGGAAAAATAGCCCCTCTGCTGAATTGTTTCTGTTTGAGTTTCTGATTCACTGCACAGTTTTGTTGTAGATGGCAATAAAATAGCATTTTATACATGGATACGTAGGTACAGTAGGCCTGAACAGATCTCTGTGTGAGTTTGTGCAAGGGGTTAAGGATTTTCCCCAGCAGTGTGGACCTTATTTTAAAATGAAAAATAACAAGGGTGCAGCCATCCAAACTGCCATGCTGAGTCGATAGCGTATCTCTTCCTAATCTCCACCAAGAAATCTCATGTGCAGAGCACACCACGTGAACACCATGAGAAGCCACAGGGGGTAGCAAAAATTGTTTATTGTCAGAAACCTTAGATTCTCTGTGTTAAATATCACAGACGGGCAGTTTGACTCTCTGTTTGGGGTTGGCCATTCTGATTAGATTATAGAACTATTTTGAAGGAGTGAAGGAATAAAAATAACACCTTTTGACAAATGGGGTGGCTGGATTCTTGCACAAAATTGACAGCTCCTGGTTCCCCATGGAGACTGAAAAAGATATAGGCCAATTGGACTCTCTTTGACTGGGATTCACAGAATGGTGCAGTGTGAGTAACTTTCCTGTGGATAGCTGTAATGCCTCAATAGGCCATGATGTTCCATTTATGACTCGCAGTTGGAAGGAGTTAGCAATAAAAAGCAAAAGAAAAACCATTCTTAACTTAATTAGAGTTGTGTGAGTTTAATGTTGGTTAAAAGTGGCAGCTTGCCAAGTCAGTCTCCTTTTTGTTATCCCAGACTGGAAAGAACATGGGCAGCAACAACATGATGAGATCTTTCCCTTGGATCTCTCAATACACTTTCATCCTGACGTGGAAGGACCATGAATCGTTGCGAAAGGATAACTGTTTCCTAGTCTTCAGCCTCTGCACTGCTCAATAGCCACAAAACATACCCAATCAGGGGATAGATTAGTTTTATTTATGTTAGGATTCTTTTTATGTGGATACTTGCATACTGATTACTGACAGAAGCCATCACAATGATTTCAGGATCAGCATTGCTACTAACCTGAGCTAGATTTGAGCCAGAGACTTCGAAATTAAAGGCCCAGCAAACCATTATGAATCTTCTGGGCCATCCCTAGCCAAAAACTTGTCTTTTTGAAATGATCCAAAAGGTTTAAAGGACTCATTTTATAGAAGTTTAAGTCATTAAAGTTAAAGGCCTGATTCTCCTCTCACTTGATATCTCATCTCTCCCCCTCTTCCCCATGTAATTCTATTGGCTTTAATGGAGTTACTCCTGAGTTATACTGTCAATGGAAAAATAGGCATTGAAATGTGTACTCAAGGAAACTGCCATTTTATCCTACTGGGATCTGGCCTCCTGTCCTTGAGACTATCTTTTTTTTAATTGTTTTTAATATTTTTACGGTTTTTTAAAGTTTGGATTTTTTTGTTTTCTTTTTTTGTCAAAGTAAAACTTCTGCTTGATTGGGGGTGTCTGGCGTTTAGAAAGCCATGCTGCTAAATATTTCCTCTGAGCTACAGATGAAGCTTTAGAGTTCAAAAGAAACTGGACTTAAAAATAATTTTTATCCCTAGATAGTTTGAAACATCTGTACGGGTTGTGGCTATTTTAGAGTTGTATATGCTGAGGCAATATGATATTCCTGGATTAGACAGTTCTGGGCACAAATCCCCTAGATGCTTTGGGCTTGTATCCAGAGCTAACACATGTCCCATAGTCACTTGACACTGGCCCACATTTCACAGGTCAAGTTTGTGAGAGTGGAGACTAGCAGCTGTAAATGGTTTTATCTGCTTCAGGCTTCCTCTGGCCTCTTTCCCCTACCCCACTGCATCAACTGCAAAGGCTGCATTTGATGGATAGCGGACCCAACACCTGTGGGTTGTTTAGCAGACTTTAAAGTTAGGATGAGTTTAGGAGAACAGTGCCATGTCAATAGACTGCTAAGCTATTTATTACGAATCTCTATTTCTGTAAAAAGCAATGTTGGTAGTGACTTTTAAACTGTGCTCTCATTCTCTTCTCCTGCAGGTGTAATAATGTTTCAAATTCACTCTGCAACATGTTGCACCAAACTGAATTATTTTTCAATTGAAATGTTGTCTGGAATACTGAACTAGCTGTTGAAGTTAAAATATCTGTCAACAGAATTTCAAAGAAGATCCTTTAGCTTGTTTTGAAAAGTGTTTTAAAGTATTGTTGGACCACTTTCTTGGTTTTCACTTTGTTCATTTTAACATAATGGCCTACCAAAATTAGCTAGTTGTCCCAATGTTTTAAAAGTTATCCTCATGCTATATTATATCTTCAATATATGGTGTAATATAGGGAGTCATATATGGAGTGATAATTTTCATGTTATATATGCCATTTAATTGTGCTGCTTTGACTGCCTCATTTCCACTCTGCCTACAAATTCATCTCTGCCAGAAATGCTTTAACATTCAAAGTCTCTGCACAACTTTCAAATAGTCATGCATGGTACAAATTTCCAGAGGGGTAGCCATGTTAGTCTGTGTCCAGCAAAAATAATGAGAGTCCCGTGGCACCTTATAGACTAACAGATTTTCTTTGGCATAAGCTTTCTTGGGCTATAACCCACTTTGGAAGTGGGTTATAGCCCACGAAAGCTCATGCCAAAGAAAATCTGTTAGTCTATAAGGTGCCACAGGACTCTCGTATTTTCAAATAGTCACTATCGTAATAGATCATCAATAAAACATCTGACCACATAAATGTTTCCATCTTTCTCCCAAAAGCAGAATCTCTGTTTAATTCAGATTTTTCTGTAGCACCCTTCACCATGATAGCAGAATGTTTAATTCTCCTTTAATTATATCAAAGGCAACAGCTGTAGCTAATCCTGTAATCAGTGGCATACTAGGGTCTCTGTCACCCAGGGGCTAATACTTATATTTGCACCCCCCCCCACCCTTGGTGGCACCAGTGGCAGCACCCAGTGGGGAGGTAAGGAGGTTGCAGGCCCATTTCTTGCTCTCGCCTCCTTCCCCCTCACTGTAGGGGTGGCAGGGAGCAGAAGTAAGAGGTGTAGATGCCCCCAGGCTGCTCAGCAGTGATGGAGTGTTCGGTCTGCCTGGTCCCTGCATGGCAAATGTCCCTGTGGCTTCCTCTTTGGGGGGTGTGTGTGTGTGTGTGGGCTGATGCCCAGATGCATGACCCTTCCCAGCCCCACCCACTACGCCACTGCCTGTAATAAGCTATCTAAAGGTCTATTAACTAAGAAGAAATGAGTTATTTCCAGTTTAAAACAAGCGAACATATACGCTCAAAAGAGTTGCAATCTAAATCCTAAGAGTGGCAGAGCGATCTGTCAACTTGAAATGTCTTTCAGGGCAAACCTAGGTATAACTCTGGGGGATTTCTCATTCTAGCTTAGGGTCTCTGGCCCTGTGAGAGTTCAAACAGCAAAGAGATGAAAAGTTCTCTTGTGACTTATTTTCTGTGGGGTTTTCTACTTTATGAGAACAACCTCCTTGCATGTAGCATTTCCAAGGTGTGATAGGGCTATTCACCATTAGGCAATATTCCTTACTGAGTCATTAATTATTCATTGCCCATCTTGATAGGTCTCCTGAATAGGGGGGGAGGAGGGTGGAGAGAGGGGGGAGGGGGTTGATTCCTGTCCTTGGGTTCACAAGTCCAGAACAAACATTTTCAAGGTTATACAGCAAAACTTGCATCCTTTTTTATGCTATGGAATTTAGCTATTACAAATGAGATTAATGCATGCAGCAGCTCGCAAACATTTCACGGAGTCTAAACACTAAATGCATTCTCAGAAGACTAATACCTGTTTTAAACAAAACTAACATAAAAGTGAGTGGATTTGATTTCTATGTATGGGTTTGTCAGTTCTTAATGCCTACAGCCTTGGACAGAGCTGGTACTTAGTTTATCAGCATCATAGACAAGGAGATACAGAACATTGGCTGACTTTGCTTTGCAGTTTATCTATTATAGGAACGCAAAGGTTTATTGCTTATACAATGGGCACATTATGTTTTCTCCTTCAGGTAACAATTTATTTATTAATATCATGGATCTATAAAGGACATATTTGAACCTCTGGGCTGGGTACTTACTAGGTGGGTTTAAGTGAATATTTGCTTTTTCCTTTTATACTTTTTGTTTATATAATACCCAAAGGAAACATGACAGACAGAGTCAATACTTCTCCTCTTGAGTTATTTGTGCAGCAGCCAGCCTGGTGGTTAGTATATATGTTTACCTCTTGATTTAGAAAAACAAAACACGTGCAGTGTTACTTGGAGTCCTGTGTACAAATTCGGGTGTTCAGATATCACAGCAACAGGCAACAGTATTACAACCTGAATGGAAGAGACTACAAGTTCTATATTTTGTTGAAGATCTGAATAGGACTTCTCTTCCAAAGTTCTCTTAAGAAGACGAACATCTGTACCTTTCAGTTATTTGTTCACAGAAAGAATACAAGCTTTCTACCTATCAGTTTGTCTAAAGACTCATATTGTCTGTTCACTAGAGTATCTGAATGCCAATTCCTTCCAGGGTAAATCCTAGTAATGGAGGTTGTTTTGTGTTTAATTATGGAAAGTCTCAATAATCACTGAGTAAAGTGTCTGAGGCTGCTAAGTATTTAGAACTTATAAAGTGTATTCAAGAAGTTTTACAAACACAGTCAAAAACATTCCCACATCATGTGCAAGCGCTTCTAATAGCTAACTTGTATGTTTTTACAATTACAAGTATAACTATTGTCACATTTATTGTATGAATCACAGGGCTTTGTTTGTTTATAATTTTTAAGTATTCTGTACCTTGTTTGGAAACTTTGACCTTATATGATCAAATGAATTTTAACTTTCCCATTTTTTTAATTAAAAAAAAAAAAAGGTAGCATGAGTTCATTCAACATTACTAATCATAGAAATTGGAAGGGGCCATGAGAGGTCATCGAGTCCAGTCCCCTGTATTCATGGCAGGACCAAGTACCCTCTTAAAGCAGCCCTGACAGGTGCTTGTCTAACCTGCTCTTAAAAACTTCCAGTGATGGAGATTCCACAACCTGCCTAGGCAACTTATTCCAGTGGTTAATCACCCTGGCTATGTCTACTCTTGTTAACTTTGTTAACTTAACTTGTTAAGTCGACTTAACATGTCCACACTTAAATTTTAAGTGGATTTTGAGGGGACCCTACAAAATCAACCTAGAGCATCCACACTGGACGCCTAGGTCGACTTCTAGGGGCTAGGTGGACCTAAAGTCGACTTAAATTTACAAGTGTAGACATAGCCTAGGAGTGTTTATCCAACCAGTTTTGCACCCGTCTTACAGTAGCTCCATCCAGGTTGTACTTCCCTAGTTTGTTAATGAGAAGGTGATGTAAGACCTTATCAAAAGTCTTACTAAAGTCTAGCTATACCATATCTACTGCTTCCTCTCTATCCACAAAGCTTCTTATCCCATCATAAAAAGCAATTAAGTTGGTTTGACATGATTTGTTCTTGACAAATCCATGCTGGCTATCACTTAACACCTTATTCTCTTCTAGATGTATGCTAATTGATTCCTTAATTATTTACTCCATTATTTTTCCTGGTACAGAGGTTAAACTGACTGGTCTATAATTCCCTGGGTTGTCCTTATTTCCCTTTTTATAGATGAGCACTAGGACACTATATTTGCTCTTTTACAGTCTTCTGGGACCTCTCCAGTCTTCCGTGATTTTTTAAAGATAATAGCCAATGGCTCAGATATCTCCTGAGTCAGCAAATTAAGTATTCTAGGGTTCATATCATCAGGCCCCGGTGACTTGAAGACATCTAACTTGTCTAAGTAATTTTTACTTTGTTCTTTCCTTGTTTTAGCTTCTGATCCTATCCCATTTTTACTGCCCTCTCCTACATCAGGCATCCAATCACCACTAACCTTCTCGGTGAAGACCGAAAAAAGAAATCATTTAGTTCTTCTGCCATTTCCACATTTTCTGTTATTGTTTTTCCCTCTTTGTTGAGTAACAGTCCTACGCTGTCCTTGTTCTTCCTCTAGTTTCTAATGCATTTTATTTTTTTTCCTTTTTTCTTACTCTTTATGCCTTCAGCTACTTTGATCACAGTTTGTGCCTTGGCCTTTCTGGTTTTTGCCCCTACACAACTGTGTTGTTTGTTTGTAGCCATCCTTTGTGATTTGACCTAGTTTCCACTTTTTTTTTTAGGAATCTTTCTTTATTTTTAGATTATTGAAAATCTCCTGGTTAAGCCAGGTTGGTCTCTTGCCATACTTCCTATGCAGTGGGATAGTTTGCTCTTGTGCCCTTAATAACGTCTCTTTGAAAAACTGCCAGCTGTGTTCAGTTGTTTTTCTCCTTAGATGTGGTTCCCATGGGATCCCTCCTACCAACTCCCTGAGTGTGCTAAAGTCTACCTTCTTGAAATCCATCATCTTTATTTTAGTGTTCTCTCTTCTACCATCCCTTAGAATCATGAACCCTACCATTTCATGATAATTTTCACCTAAGTTACCTTCCACTTTCAAATTCTCAACCAGTTCCTCTCTGTTTGTCAAAATCAAGTCAAGAATGGCCTCTCCCCTAGTAGCTTTCTCTGCCTTTTGAAATAAAAAATTGTCATTCCAAGAACGTATTGGGTAATCTGTGCTTTGCAATGTTATTTTTCCAACAGATGTCTAGGTAGTTGAAGTCCCCCATCACCACCAAGTCCTGTGCTTTGGATGAATTTGTTAATTGTTGAAAAAAAGCCTCATTTACCTCTTCTTTCTGGTTAGGTGGCCTGCAGTAGACCCCTACCATGGCATTACCCTTGTTTTTTATTTTTTATTTTTACCCAGAGACTTTCAACATGTCTTTCTCCTATTTCCATGTCCACCTCAAGTATACACATTTTATATGGACAAGGCAACACCACCTCCCTTTTCCCTTGCCTATCCTTCCTAAGCAAGCTGTACTCTGCTATATTAATATTCCAGTCATGTGTATTGTCCCACCAAGTCTCTGTGATGCCAGCTATGGCATAGTAGTTTTCAGCTACTAACATTTTGAGTTTGTCCTGTTTATTCCACTTGTGGAGTGCAGTTTCACATACACAGCACTCTGCAATGCCTCAAGAATGCTGTAGTATTTCGATTTATGGTATGTACATCCCACTTCAAGTACATTTAAGTCAAATCTGGCCCATCATAGCAAGTGAGTTTGACACCCCTGTAATATGTTTCTTAGTGTCACTGCATGGTCTTGACATGTCTGAGGAAATTACAAAGCCATTTCATAAACAAAAATAGGTGTACAAACCCATTTGGTTCATTAGCTGATTGTCCAACTAATACAATCACACAAACTAATAAAAGCCACCTCATTCCGCTGCCTGCTGACCCTGTTAAAGTGTTTTACTTTTCAACTCAGCAAGTAAGTAAGTGCCTTGTAAGATGATTCAAAGCTGAAATTCTGCAAATGGCTTCAAACCAGTCTGAGTTTGCTGCATGGAATCAGGTTAATTGCATGCCTATTGTCACATATAAATGTAATAACCATATGTACCAAACTGTGTGTAATTACCACTTTTCAAAAATTTGGCCATAGGGTCCTCTGGCTACAGTCTGGAGCACTGAGGAACACTTTCGTTAGTGCTCTGGATAGTACTACATTTATATTATTAGACAACATCATTTTTGACACCAGTGGTGTTCTCCTGAGCTGCTCACCCTTATTGAGATACTCCATCCAGCCAATAATGCTCTGGGCTAAGAAATGCTTTGTTGGAATGGGCAGATGATCTTGAAACCACCATTCAACACCTCATGTGACAGTATGTAGTGTGAAAAACTGAATGGCAGATACGGGACTAAACAGTTGGCAACACCATTGTAAAGTTTTTAAAGAATACTTATTATGGATCCCGCATCCCTGTGGCTTCCCCCACAAACTTCTGCTGCCTTTTATGTGAGCTTTTGGTGTGCAAAAAGTGCAAATTTTGCATGTCAGATGGACTTGCTTGATCCACTACAGGTAGGCTACCCAAAGTATCGTTCTTGACATCCATAAACCTTAGAAAACATGCGGGCATTCCTGAGTTCTGCTTTTTAACAGAGCTAGCAATATTCTCCAGACAGTTTCCAAACCCAGATCTCATCTGTTATCGTTTAAAAACCCATTGTTCTCTCTTTACAGCTTCAGAGGTCTTGCAGCGAATAGGTACATTGTATCACTTTGCACAATAATGGAGGGAAGAAAAGAGAATTATCTATAATTTGTTTCTCCATCCCGACAAGTCAAGCTAAGTTATGATGAGAGTGGTGCAGCAGTCATGACCACCTACCGTTTTATAGCTGATGTGATTGTTTTTATGAAGCCTATAACATTTTTAACTGTGCTGTTGTGCTGTTCATAGTCTTTGTCTCTGCAGAACAATATTACTACAGTCAAGTCAATTCAGAATGCAAGAAAGGCTAGCTAGTGACAAGACGGGAGAGGAAATCTTACAGAGTAGGTTCTGTTCCCCCTTCAGAGTGAGTGTGTGTGTGTGGGGGGGGGGGGGAGGGGGGGAGAGGGAGACACCGGTCAGTTAGTCAGACCCTTTTATGAATTATTCACAGATTTCTCTTTGGCAAGGTGAAGGTCAAGGACAATTCTGCAGCACTTCAGGTAGATAGCAGCCTGACAATAGGGTGACTTTTTTTTTGCTGTTCTGAATAATATGTAGGTTAAGGGCATAAGTATGACTGAAAATAAGGATTGGTGGAGAGAAAGAGACATTTTTTGTTCAGCTTGAGTTCTTAAAACAGCCTCCTCAAACTAGATTTTACACAGGAGTGTGATAAAGACCTGGCATAAACCCCACACAGAAGGAAAAGTCAGGTGGATGGGTGTAGGAGAGGTAATAACATCAGAGTCTTTGCCAGGTCCTTAGTGTTTAATTCTTCTGCCTACCTCCTAATAGCCCTTGTATAATTGCTTAACTGATTGTCTGGTAGAAAGAGTGTAAAAATATTTGTAAACAATTTTTTCTGTCTTCTGGTAGAGCATGGTAGCTTGCAACAGTCTTTCCTGTCCCCCCAGTCCTTATGGTTTCATGGGGCACTCCACCCTTCTGCAATCTTTGGAGGAAGGGGATGAGAGGAGGGAGAAGTGGCAAGGTCAATGTACTCTTCCACTCAGATATTCCTCATGGAAGTAGGTTGCTGTGCATTAACATATGGCAGCTAAATTAATGGATTCTAAATGAAGAAGGCCAACAGACCCATCAGGTCAACTGCCTGGGTGCCTCCTGTCCTGCACCTTGTTCAACCATTTCCATGTTATGCAAAGAAGGTATAAAATGGTAGAAAAGCAGAATTCTCCAGTATTTTATACCCACTTCGCTGAGGTGTAAAAGTGTAAATAACTATACAGGGTACAAGAAATGAAGGATCAGATGCCTGGGACTGATTCAACCTTGGACTTCCAATGTTGTAACTCGGGAGTCTGCTTGTGATCATGACACAATACCATCATCAGAATAACAGCATCTAGGTTGAACAGTGTGTCAATGTCTGACCCCATCCCTGATTCCTTGAACCCTATTATCGAAAATTCACCTGACTTTTTAAATACAAAAACGCTATAATTTATAAGTGGAATTGCCTGGTTGATAAGTGGACAATGAGGTGGAAGCTATTCTGCCCGTGTCTAACTCCGCAGAGTCTGATGATTACCCCTTGTAAACATTACCACTTCCTCCAAAATACATGCTGGATTTATTATCAGCTGCTGCTTCTGCTGCTGCTTGTTTGTTTCTTTATTTTTTGGTAGTGGTTTTGAACAGGCATTTGTATGGATATTTGACCAGCAAAATAATAGTGTGAGAGAGACAAGATGGGTGAGATATCATCTGTTGTTGGACCAACTTCTGTCGGTGGAAAAGACAAGCTTTTGAAACCTCACCCACTTGACAAGGTCGCTCTCATATCTTGGGACCAACACAGCAACAATAACACCGCAAAGAATAGTATAATATTTTACACATAGACATGGTAGGATACTTGGGGAAGAAAGGTGCCATTTAAAACCAAGTTCTGGTCCATTCTGTTTGGCATTGTTTGTTTTAGAACTTAGAGCATTATAATTGCATATGGGATTTAAAAGTTTACTGAAGATCTACTGCATGCTGTAGAACTGGATTGATACCAATATCCAGTCATGTACAGGTACTACCAACATACTGTATAACAGGAGGTAACAGAAAATAGATTAAATCTGGATTACATGAGAAGATAGAGAGCTGTACTAATACTTAAAAAGGTTCACAGTCAATTAATATAATGCCTACAATGCTCATTGAGAAGTAAAGATCAGATCAAGTCTGAAGACCGAATATAATTTTTTTTATAATAGATTCCACTTTATATTATATTATTTGCCAAATTATTTTGATATAGACAGATCATGTTTTGAGGTATGATCAGTGCATTTATTGGTTTATTTGTGTGCTCTGGTTTTTCAACCTCCATGTTGCATTACTTAGGTTTTTGAATATATTATAGATTTATTTATATAGGATAGATACTGTTCATGTTTATATAGGGATATAAATATTATACAAACATTGGGTACATCTTAGAAAGAATGTGTTATCAATACTACAGAACGGATCTTCATACTGTCATTTTTGGCATTTCACATGGTGCCAATAGCTATGGATTTAACATCCTTAGGTCTGAACTTATGAAATGCTGAGAACATGTAGTTCCCACTGATAAAAATGTCAATCAGCATCTTGCAAAATCTTGCCCTATGTAGCTGTGATGTGGGTGATTCCAAGACTTTTAAAATATGGCTTTAAAAATATTATTGTTCTTTTTGTTAAAATGTGCTGCTTCATTTGAGAGATGAAACAAAAAACCACTGCTGTGGTTTTAAAAAGATTTAAAAAAAAAAAAAAAAAGCAAAGGGAGTAAAGAGAAAGCTGTGCCCAAAACATGAGCTGTGATACAGATGTCTTGTAAGCATCTCTGGGGTTTATAGGTTAGCAAAAAGAAAACCCCTTGGGAGTTGAAGGCAAACAAGGATTCTGACTTGAGCCACGGGCTCCCCATGTAACCTTAGGCAACTAGTTAAAGCTCCTTGTTTTCTCAGTTCATCTGGAAAATTGGATGAAAAGCAAGACCTCACTAAATACCAGATGCTACATCTGAACTGAATTTTCCTATGAGTAAAATGCAAACAAATATGCTTTTTATAAAAGCCCAATATGCTACCACAACAACACAAGTGGAAATGTGAGTTTGATGGCCACAGTCTTTAGCTGTGTTTAATATATCTCAATTATAAGCAGTTTTGTGGTGATCTCATTGAAAACAAAGGGTGTTGTAGTCCTTAAAATGTCATATTTCTCTTTTGTGCTGTGGTAGCGCTGAGTTGGGTCACTGGAGAAATTTTAAGGTAGGCAGATAGGCTATGTCTACACTTACTAAAGTTAGTTCGAATTAGGTAATTCGAACAAATTTTAGTTAGTTCGAATTAACTTAATTCGAACTAGCAAAATTTAGTTCGAACTAAGCAAGTGCCATTCATTTAGCCATTTAGTTAGCGAATTGCATCGAGTTCAATGGGCTGATTAGTTCGAACTAAGCAAATAGTTCGAATTAACATGGCCACATTGGTTAATTCGAATTAACTCTTAGTTCGAATAGCATATTTGAATTTATTAGTTCAAATTAAGGAAGCCCTTAATTCGAACTAATGAAAGCCTCGTGTAGCCATGGCTTAAGTTAGTTCGAATTAAGCTTTCTTAATTCAAACTAACTTGCCAGTGTAGACATAGCCATAAATATGCTGATTCCAAATCTCCCAGCAGGAGTCTTCAACACTTTACACATCCCTTTCTTTACTTGTTTATAATGTTTACAAAATACATTGAGGCCCTTGGATGAAAAGATTGTATAACAGTATAAACATTATTACATAGTCTTCTGTTTCTGATTAACACATTTAACAAAAGCAAAACAGGATTTAAAGATTCTGTTGACATAATTTATAATGAAAGAGCTCAAATAGCCTGCCAAAATGGAGAGGAAAAGTCAGAAGGGCTCATGTGGGAGAACAAAGGCTTTAAATGTGGTCATATTCCACACTTCCACCAAATGCACTGTCAACAAGATACATTTGTACACCATATGAGCACTTACACCCCCAACCCTCAGTATGCACATTTGTATCTGTTGATAGGGCTATATCCATAAACAGATTCGTTTCAAGATGCACTTGTGCATCTGGCATTGGCTGGCTAATTGTTTTCAGTATAGTTAGAGGGGTTGGCTCTTAAGTGTTTTCAGCATCAGTGAAAGCTGCTGGTTTTGAGAGCGCATGGGACTGAATGTTAAAGATAATTAACAGGTGAGAATTGGTCTTTTCCTGACCATCAAGAAAACATAAATGCAAAGTTTAAAAACTGGCTGATGTAACAAAGGTGGTGAATAGAAAATGGAAGCAACAGAGGTAATATATGTAGTACATGAAGTAGGAACTTATTAAGTGAAATTAGGTTTCCTTAGGCTAATCAGTCTTTTCTGGGTACTGGTTAAGTTGAGCTATCCTGTATACACACTCTTCCCTCCACCTTATGATTGGAATCATCCATTTCTTTAACCAGAAGATGGTAATTGTTCAAGAAGAAAATCATGTTGCCTGCAGATCAAACAAGAAATATGTTTTCTTAAAGGCCCATGAGCAACTTGATGTTAACAGACATTTCAGCCAGAGGGATGTTTTATTCCCCAACCTCCTTAGCTGAGAAATTTAAAGCAATAGTTTTGGAAGACTGATGCCCATAGGGGTGTGTTCAGAGAGGCATTCCGTTTCCTAGCTCTATTTGCAACAGGCCCCATTTGAAATAAAGAAGAAAGTTAGAAGTGTGGGGTCTTCTTCTGACCTTGCGATCAGAGACAGGTCAAAAAAAGTCTTGTTACAAGCCAAGGTCCTTTGCTCAGTGATGCTATGTCAGCTGCAGAATATGGGAGGTCTGTGAAATGAATTCTATAGAAGGCAAAATTGCCACCCCCAATCATTCAAAAATCCTGAGTTAGGCCTCCCTCCCACCTCCCCCCAGTTTTGACGTTAAAAGTCAAGAGAGTTTATAAATAATTTTGGGTTCTATGTTTTATGGCAGGGGTGGGCAAACTTTTTGTCCTGAGGGCCACATTGGGGTCTAGGCGGGCTGAAGAGGGAGAGGGGAAGAGGAGGGGAAAGGGCTGCTGCACTCTGATCTGGGTGCTGCTGGGCTAACATGGTGGGGTGGGGAGAGGTGTGAGGGAAAGCAATTGTAATGCTCTGGTCAGAGCATCATTGCTGGGCCCCCATGGTGAGAGATGGACAGCATGTGGCAGCTGCTTTCTGGGCAGGCCAGGGTGCTGCCACCATATGAGGTTGGAGAGAGGCAGGGGAAGGAGTGGAGCTGGGAGGGGAGAGTGGCTGCTGGGCCCATGTAGTAGGAGAGGGGTGGGATTGGGTGGGGGAATGGGTTCCAACCAGGCCCAGCTAGAGGGCTGGATGCAACGTTCCCATGGGTTGCAGTTTGCCCACCTTTGCCTTATGGTGTTGGAAGTTTGAGGGTAGGTTTGGTGCATGTTTCAAGCTTTTCTGTGCAATCATGAGAGCTAGAAACTTCTTTTTAAATGAAAGTTGGGATTATCAACTAATCACATGAATCCCAAAGCTGGGCCTTTAAAAAAAAAACGTACCAGATACGGGGGGATTCATGATTAAGTCATGAGAATTGGCATCACTCAGAAGAAGCTGTGTTGACTCAAGGCAGGGTCTATGGATTTTGGCCTATGGCTGGAGTTTAGATCAAAAGATAAGCCATGGAGTGTTCATTGCCAGAGAGTGCTAGGGTCCACTGTGGGGACTGAGAAAGGGAGGTTGCATTAGCAGGGTAGGCTTTTGTTTCATAGGATGAGGAGGCAGGGTTGTAGTGACTCTAGGCCCTGTTTAGCTTAATCCATTTAGGCTGGAAAGTGCCCAAATTCCTAATGTTCTAAAGCCCAACCTGCCACACAGGCTATAAACAGAAAAAGTGAACCCTGGGCATAGCAACTGTTATGCAGTCTTCTGAAATAATTTTCCCTAAAGGGAAAAATAATATAATAACCTTTTTATCAGTGTTGCAGCTGGGTTCCTCAAGCATTTGTGTCTGTGAAAAGGTGAGCCTACCGGCCTCTGAAGCAACAACTGCTGAAGCTCTGGCTGTTTTATTACAAATGGTGGCTGATAGGATTCAGGTGTCGCTTCTTGGGAAGAAGCTTTCCTTTACCTCTGAAAGAGGTTCGTGATTTCTAATGGGACAATTTCACAGCAGAGAAGAGAGACATTTATTCTCATCTCTCCTCCCCCCCCCATTTTTATTTATACTTCATGTATGATTCATGGGATAAACAAAAACCTATAGTGGTGCAATTTCCAAATAGGGGTTAAACATTTCTGCCCCTGTCCCTCCAAAGACAGATCCCCTCTCAGCCCTTGGCTTTGGACCGGCTGTCTCCCTACGCTGTCAATGGAGGTAGGCACTTTTGAGCATTGTGTCTTCTCTTATTATAAACACAAACTGATAGAGCACACCCCAGACATACGACAGATTATATTTTATTCAAACAGCGGGGACAACAGATTTAGGACAAGTGCTTAGTGCAAGTAATCACACATTCTCTTTCATTAAAACCAGGGTATAGCAGTATGCTCCCCAAAAACATTCACTTATTTTTCAGTCCGCGAGTCCCTTCTCAGTGCTCATGACAACCTGGTCAAATCATGTGTTCACAAAATAAAGTGCTGGCTCCAGTTACAAAAACTAACATGCACACACATGTATGTAAATCTAAAATGTGTATGTGTTTGTATGACAATAAGTGTCAGTGAGCTTGACGTGTACAATAGAGGGATATGCTGTGCCTTCCCGCACAGACTTTTCAGTCTAAATTGGACAGACATTGCAGTGTAGATTATGTACTTGATAACCAGAAAGTGGAAGACAGTCTCAAAGCAGTGAAAAAATGTTTTGTAAGGATTCTCCTGGCTCAAGCTGAGTACCTCCCTTCCACTCTGTGGAGCTGAGGAAATGGAGAGTAGCCAGTAAGAGCTATTACCCAATTCAACATCCGTTCGGTACAGGGCTTCATAATCCCCAGGACACTCAGAAGGCAGAGAAAAGAGCAGTGATGACCAGGCTCAGGAGAGCTGAGGCACGGGTAGTTTGAGAGCAAGCGGCTGTATATAGCAGCCTGGGAGCTGCCTGGAGTAACGGCTCAGTAATGTGTGACTGGCAGAGGGGCAGCAGTAGACACATGGGGACATACAGCAAGTGGGCTGCAAGCAGGAAGGTTGGGGGCAACTGTACATGTGCTGACAGGAGGGCAGTGCAGCTCACTGAGGCAGTTACCTTCCTACTAGGGTTGGCTGGAAAGCAAGAATTCTGTTTCACAAAAAATATAGAGATTTTGACATTTGGTTTTGTGCCATTTTGGAATGAAAACAAAACCTTTCAAAAATGTCTTGGAAGATCACCAGAGAGAGCAGGTTAGCCTGAAGTAACAAAAAACCTAGTGGTTAGGAGACTCACCTGCTATGTGGAAGGGCCAGGAGCATGTTTCTTCTCTGCCCGAGGTTACCACATCCCAGATGAATGCCTAAACCACAGGCTATTCTGGTGTCTCTTTCCATTCCCCTCTGCGCACACATTCATATTCTTCTAATGTAAAATGACTCAGATGAACACAAGGTGTAGACCAAAGAATTTTTTTGCTAGCCCTCCACAAAGCAGTAGGCTGGCCCCAGGCATGATGGTTTATAAAGCAAGTCAGAGATCTGTTACATTTTGGGGAAGCCAGCAAGAAATTGTTTACCCCAAAGCACCAAGACTAGCCTGCACATATGTGAGATTGATGAGGCAGAGGAAAGAACTGAAATCCAGAAGGTTGTCTTCTATATCGCACATTTCAGCTTAGGCTATTTTCTGTAGAACATAAAACATGATTTATCTGGAGTGTTTCTGGAATAATCTACACAGTTATTCTGCTGTGCCCACTAGCACCATGATAGTTATAGCCCTGTCAACGTTGTCATTATTTACCTCTGTTTTCAAGGTTTTAAACTTGGACATAAAAATTCACTTCTGACTGAAACTTGGCAGACGAGTAAAGTGGTGCTTTTAAATGTAGTGCTAAGCGAGGATGAGTCCAGTAGCATGCAGGTATGTTGGTAAGTCGATGTGCTATAAACCTGTAACCAGGAGAGACCACCTCTCAGGTGAGGCTTGTTTAGTTCTTCATACTTACCCAGTCCTTAGCTTCAAATTTCGAGGCCGAAAGAGACCATCCTCATCATCTAGTCTGACCTCAGCCACAGACCACACCAACCTATTCTTGCAGTCGGCCCATAACCTCTGGCTGCTAGATAAAACCCTCAACTCTTGATTTAAAGACTTCAAGTTACAAGGAATCCACCATTTACAATAGTTAAAACTAGCAAGTGATCTGGGCCCCACACTGCAGAGGAAGGAAAAACCTCCCAGGCTAATCAAACCTAGAGAAAATTCCTTCTTGGTGGACCCTGAGCATGTGAATGAGGTCCACCAGCCACACTCCTGGTAAAGAATTATCTGTAGCAACTCAGAACCCTCCCCATCTCGTGTCCCATCTCTGGCTATTGGGGATTTTTGCTAATAATAGTCACAGATGAGCCATATGTCATTGTAGACATCCTCATCATGCCATCCCTGCATAAAATTATCAAACTGAGTGTAACAGGAGACCTGGAGGGCTGGGTGGCCTAATGCTTAGAGTAAATAGCACTCAGCTTGCTGCATGGTTGGGAATCCTAAATCTTTAAGGCGGGGTGGCAGGTAGGGAGTCCCAGACCCACCACCTCCACCAGGTCTCAGCCCATGGCTCTTTGTACATCAACCCCATTAATCCCTCTCAGCAGGGAGTCAAAATCCACTGCCCTGGACTACTTCCAATCAGTCTGTTCAATTTGGGGCATGGCTCCCCTAGTTCAGGTTGCTGCACAGCTTCGGTGGCGCCTTGCTGCAGTCCCAAGCTCCCTTAGATGGGGCAGCCTCATGTTAATGGGGATGAGCCCCACAATGTCTATTGGGTTCATCCCTCAGTTGCCACAGGTGCCAGAGGCTCCTCAGTCCCCTTTGCTGTCTCTCTCGGCTGGGGAGACAATGCTTGCTCCCTATTGGCTGCCTTATATGGTGGGCTTGTGCTCCTTCCCTTCAGGCAGGAGGCAGCTATTGAGCCAGGTTTTCTACTTTCCCCCTGCCACTCTTGGCATTGGCTGTAGGTACAATGGGGCAGGCTAAGCTGGGCCCATAGGCTCTCTTTCATCCCTGCTGTGCTGGCAGGCAGTTCCTCTTCTTCATCACACTCCGTCTTGAAACTCAACAAACTAATTTAGGTTTTTTGTCCCACTAACCCCCTTGGAAGGCTGTTCCAGAACTTCACTCCTATGATGGTTAGAAATCTTCATCTAATTTCAAGCTTAAACTTGGTGGCTGGTTTATATCCATTTGTTCTTGTGCCAACATTGGCCCTTAATTTAAGCAACTCCTCTCCTTCCTTTTTATTTATCCCTCTGGTATATTACAGAGAGCAATCATATCTGCCCAAACCTTCACTGGTAGGCTAAACAAGCCAAGCTCCTTAAGTCTCCTCTCATAAGGTAGGATCTCCTTTCCTCTGATCCATAAATGTTGGAAGTATGGGTGTTTGGGGGTGCTGCCGCACTCTCGGGCTTGAAGTGATTTCCATCATATACAGGGTTTACAGTTTGATTCAATGACTGTTAGCACCCTCACTATACAAATTGTTCCAGCACTTCTGCTCTGATTATCATAGAAGCCCTTCTCTGCACCTTTTCCAGTTTGAATTCATCTTTCTTAAACATGGGATACCAGAATTGCACACAGTATTCCAGGTGAGGTCTCACTAATGCTCTATATAATAATTCTAACACTTCTCTATCTCTAATAGAAATACCTCGCCTTGTACATTCTAAGACTGCATTAGCCTTTTTCTCATCTGCCTCACATTGGTGGCTCATAGTCATCACATGATAGAGAAATACACCCAGTTCTTTCTCTTTCCATGTTGCTTCTAACTGAGAACATTCCCATTTTATACCAAAAATTCTTGTTAATCCCTAAGTGCATGACTTTGCACTATTAAATTTCATCCTGTTGCTATTACTCCATTTTTTCAAAGTCATTCATATCTTCTTGTATAGTATTCTGGTCCCCCTCTGTATTGGTAATATCTCCCAATTTTGTGTCATTTGCAAATTATATTAGTATACTCCCATTTTTTATGCTGAGATCATCAATGAATATGTTACCTAAGATTGGTTCCAAGATCAGTTATTCTGCTAGAAACCTCCCTCCAGCCTGATAGTTCACCTTTCAGCATGACCTTTTGAAGTCTCCCCTTTTACTAGTTCTTTATTCATCTTTCAATTTTCATATCAATTCCCATTTTCTTTAATGTAAATAATAATTCCCATGTGGAACTGTGTCAAATGCTTTACTGAAATCCAGGAAGAGTAGATCTACTGCATTTCCTTTGCCTATAAATAACTTGTAGAAGAAAGAGATCGGGTTTATCTGGCACAATTTACCTTTTGTAAAACCTTGTTATATGTTATCCCAATTACCGTATATCTTCTTGTATTTAGTTACTCTCCTTTTCAAAAGTTTCTAAAGCCTTGCATAGAATTGAGGTCAAACTAATGGGCTTGTAATTTCCTAGATCACTTGTTTTCTTTTTAAAAAAACAGTATATTTGCAATTCTCCAATCATAGGGCATGATCTCTGAGTTTACAGATTTATTAAAAATCATTGTTATTGGTCTTGCAATTGCAGGAGCCAGATTCTTTAATATTCTTGGATGGAGATTAGCTGAGCCCCCTGATTTGCTTTCCTGAAGCTGTTAGAGTTTGGTTTCCACCTCGGATATGACAATTTCTGTTTCCTTATCTTTGTTCCTGTCAGTCACCGTGCTGCTGTCCCCAGTCTCATCTTTACTCTTGTTAAAAACTGATGGAAGGTATTTACTGAGGTGTTGAGCAATGCCTACATTATCTTTAACCTCTACCGCTTACTCAGTGGTTAGTGGTCCCACTTCTTTCTTTGTTTTCTTTATATGTATATGACTAAAAAACCATTTACTGTTGGTTTTAATTTCCTTTGAGAGATCCAGTTCTGGCATTTCTCACCTTTCCCTCTATACTTTGTGGCCTACAAGAGGTAGCTTTCCTTACTAATCCATCCCTTCTTCTGTTCTTTGTGGACTTTCTGCTGTTTGAGATCCTTGTTCATTATGTGGGGGTCTGCAGCCCTTCCCTACGAAATTTGTCTCCTTGCTTGGGGACAATTAGCATCAACTATAATGGTGTTTATTGTGTTAAGGTCATCGGCCCACCTGAGCTTGAAAAATACAGCCTTTTGTTTGTCACGGAGGGTTGAATAATTTTTATTTTTCAAGTTTAGTGAATTCAGGTCTCCCTTTGCTTCTGTTTAGATTATTTTTACCTTTGAGTGACCCAAAAAAATTAAAGCAAGATTGACAAAATTCTCATGGTTTTAAGTCAAGACAATAAATCCTTCACAGGGTCCCATGAAATTCAGCCAGGTTTGTCCAAAAAATTATTGAACTTTGACTGTGTTTTGAGTTCATTACAAATGGTTCACTCAGGTTTATTGAATGGTGTTCCAGTGTTAATGATTTTCGTTTCTACTGACCTGAACCAAATTAAAGCAATAAACCAGAGATCTAGAGATGAAAAATTCTGATGTCATTTATGTTAAGGTGCTGTTATGAGCACCCCATAAACTGGCCGCCACCTCCCTTGTGATATACAGACATAGAAACTGTTTCTCCTCAGGTCACGTAGAGAAACTGTTTATCAGATACTCTTCCCAGGTCACATACCAGATACTGCCCCCCAGGTCAGGTAAAGAACTCATGGCTGCTAGACTTGTGACTATCAACATGCTTTATTGCACGTAGAGAACTCCTGGCTGCTAGGCTTGTGACTATCAACATGCTTTATTCGGACCCTGATTCGCTCTCAGCCAGCTCCCAAAGGGGTGGGTCATCCCCCTCGCCCATGTGCTGGAGGGCAAGTCAATCATGGCTGCTCTGCCCCCCCCCCCAGGGGTGTAGAAGGCTCTGACCCGGAACCTAGAGAGCTGGTGAAAATTCCTTTGCACAAATAAGGACAGGAGGAACCGGGCAGACCCTCACCCCAAAATTCCTGCTGCAGCAAAATCTGGCCAATCACAGCCCTCGGCAGGAAGCCGTGGCCTGAGCCATAAAAGCTTCCATGCCGCATGGAGCACGGAGAGTCTCCTCGAGTTAACTGCTAGGCCTGATCACCCTGCAGTAGGAGTTCCACCGAGAGTGCCGGCCCGAGTCGATTTCAACCTCCGCCTTAAGACGTTATGCTGTTGTTAATCACCTGCCTGATAGTTGTGGTACGTATGTAAACTGAACCCGAGTCATCCCCCATGTTTACTTCTCATGATTGTTTCTTTCCCTTTAAATGTATATAGTTGAATGTGAATAATTCTTCTACCTCAGTTTTAACCCAAGATATTACAATTGGTGTAGGTTTGGGGATTATTGTTATGTTTATTGTTTATGTATTGGACTCTGTCTTGTTATACTTTATCTCTAAATTATCAAAAGAGTCCAAGAGGAGGGTTTATTCTAAAGGTTTATTTCTGTGTAACTCATGATATGCTAAACTGTGAAGTAATCACCTGGGGCTATCTTGTTATCTGTGAAGCTGACTTCTAAGTTAGTTCAGCCAGCAGCACAACTGTTAACCCTTTGCGTCCCCAAAAAGGGAGCCTAATAAAGTTCATTATTTTTGGCCACCACTTTAAGTTTCCAGGAGCCTTCCTTCTCCCATCCTTTACCCACTGCGGACAATTTGTAGTACCCCGACCCAATTTTTGTCCTTTATTTTTTTTAAAAAAACAAACATTTTAAATAAAAAACATGTAGACACTACATAATAAAAATTCACTCAGAGATTAAACATAATGCTTAGATTTCTCATATTTTGTTATGGTGATGGAGTTTGTAACAACATTTGATTGATTAATGATGGAGGTTTGTTCCTAGGTAATTAGTTCTTAATGAGGAACTAGGTCCCTTTGACTTTTTAATATAACTTTTGACTGGAAATAATGCACAATATCTCCCCAACACCACACTTTATCCTCCAAATATTTCTTCACAATAATTGTTAGGTTATAAGCTCATACTCTGGAGCAGTTTGACATGGAGTAGTTAAGGCCACTTGTGAGAGAGTAACAAAATCTAGGAATATGAATAATGAGTAGAACTATTCTGTTGACTTATCCTGGCAGCAGGTGGGACCAGTTA
Organism: Pelusios castaneus; assembly: GCA_007922175.1. Classification (NCBI taxonomy): domain Eukaryota; kingdom Metazoa; phylum Chordata; order Testudines; family Pelomedusidae; genus Pelusios; species Pelusios castaneus. Next base: position 17,208,823 of record ML685787.1, read on the forward strand.
CTTCAGGATATAAAGATTTGAGTCTCTCTGTGAGACAGGGGAAATTAGGGATAAAATGTCTAGAAAAAGCCATTCAGGAGCAAGCTCTAGCTGCAAGTGGTTAACAGTAAAAAAAATTTGAAGGGACTATTGAGTAATATCTAGGACTTTGGCAGGGGCCTCAGAGGCCTGTGTTCTGTGGTCAGCTCTTCCACTGACCTGCTGGGGGATGCTGGGCAAGTCACTTCACATTGTGTGCCTCAGTATCTCCTCCCATCCTTTCTTTGCCATATATATATATTTAGTGGGACTGGTTGAAAAAAATTAGAACTAAGCATTATCCCCTAGGAATATTGAGTTTTCTCTAAATCTATATTTTCTGCAAATAATGATTGATTACACTGAAATTTTCCATTGGGAAACATTTTGTTTTGATTTGGTTATCTAACAATGTTTTGGATTGACACCTTAGGTAGTTTCAAGTCCCTCAAGCTGCCATTCTCTCCTGTGGCTGGACTTATACCTCTTATATGTAGCAGCTTTCTCTGTGGGTTAGCCATCGATGGACATAATGTAGGGAAAGAGATGATGTGACTTCTTCTCCAAGAGACATAGCGAATCCAGGGGCACCTTCCCTAAGCAAGGAATGGCGCACAGGAGAATCCTCTGTTCTAGGAGTTGCATTTAAGGTGGGAGGAGGTTGTGGTGCTCTTCAAGCTCTATGTTTATACCACATTCTGCTAATGAAAGGTCACTTAGAAGGTTTGCTGATCTTCATAGTAAATTCCTTCCTCTCCTTTATGTGCTCTGATGGCAGTGAAATAGTTAACAATGTTGACATTTAAATCATCCTCAGCGAGGACTTGTGTTAACACGTTCTAGAGATGGATAGAGCAATCACACCTCATAGTTATTGTTTGAGGCTCTCTGCAGACATTATTGTAACCTGTGAGCCTTTGTGGGGAAACAATAAGAACTGGATGTTTACTTTTTGAAACTGAAAGTTTTGGTCTTGTCTGCATGAAAACATTTTACTGATTTAACCAAATCTGTTTCTAAACTAATTTATTTAAAATGGTGTAGGCAAGGCCTTAGATTCTGGAACACAAGATGACCGCTTGTGGAAGGGGTTCACTGTCTCACCACCCCCTACAATATCTGCTCTATCTTTGTGCAGGGACTTGCTTGGAGAATTTTGGATGAAAGATGCAAAGTATTCTCTAATCCCGTGAGTGAGGGAGGCATTTTTAAATCCTGTTGCATATATGTATTCATAATTATTAAGGATGGAAGGAATCTCATGAGTCATCTTGTTTATCTTCTAGCCCTGCCGCTTTAGAATAAGGTATTTTGAATCTGGAGATCCTTTTCCTACATAGAAACAGAGTCCTGTGGCACTTTTAAAGACTAACAGATTTATTTATCTCATGAGCTTTTGTGGGAGAAAACAAGCTCATGCGATAAATAAATCTGTTAGTCTTTAAAAGTGCCAAAGGACTCTGTTTGTTTCTCTGAAATAGACTAACACAGCTACCCCTTTGGAACTTTTCCTACATACACTCCATAATGGGATATAAATATATACTGTACCAGGCAAGTAATGCATGTTTTCTGTCCCTGCTCACACTCAGTGATGCACTGGAACTGCAAAAGACAGCCTTAAATGACACTTCTTCACTAACGCATCACAGTTCTGCTTCGCATTCATAATTTTTTTGTGATAGCACTCTTCACTAATTCAATAGTGAGTCAAAGCAGAAATGCTAACTCATTTTTTCTCTCCCAATGTTAAATCAAGTTAAAAGGACTCTGTAGTGACCTATTTACTTTTCTATAAATTAATGACTTATGCAGACAGCAGCAGACTGACGCACAAACTGTTTTTAAAAAAATTTGGTTTAATCCTATAACCCTTTAAAAAAATTCACTCCAGTGATTTATTTGTTCTATAGGAGGTTGCAAATGTTAAAGTCTGAAACTAATATATGCTTAAATAAAACACATTGACTTCAGGTCAGCAACAGTATTAATTTGCGTCTGAAGGACCTGTGTCCTTGAAGCCAATAACAAAACTCCCATTGACTTCAGTGGTGTAGTGAGCAAGCTATAACTAAATGTATGTGGGGGCTGATAGAGTCCAGGTCCACCGCTCTCTTTTATTAATCCATCTTGCACCAAATGTCCAAAAATCTTCCTATATTTGATTGATGGCATGGGTTTTCATCAGTGGGGTCCAAACTGCAAAATTTGCTTTCAATTCGGACTCAGATTTTAAATTTCAGAAGTGTTCAGATTTCAGAGGTGTTCTTTCTCCCCCTTCCCCCCGGCATATATTTTAACTGTCTTCACTAATTGGCAGGTGTCTTCACCTGCACTTTAATTTATGTTCATCCTTAACATGTTGAATATATTGGTAGGATCAAGGTTAGTACACACCTTCATTAAAATAGCACCGCGCGTACTGGCTGGTTGCACCCCGTATGCCATGGGAACTCAGTGCAGTGGAATGTATTATGACTAGAATGCTGGCTAGAGAATCCTCCCACGCTAGCTCCTCCCTTCATCCTCCACTTCCCAAACCTCACTTGTTTGGTAAAGGAAACAAAAAGGGTTTTCTATTGGACCCATCTCATATTTGAAATTACATTTCTGAAGAAGTTTATATGACTAGATTGTCCAATGTTGTGATTGTACTGTATTTTCAATAACTCTATATTTTTTTTAGGGCATTGTTTGAAGTTCCTACCTTACTCCATGTATAGTTTAAAGTAGGCATCCTTGATTACATAATATTATTTATTAATCTCCATGTTAATAAAGTGCATTGCACTAGGCAGTCATTCATTTTACTCACCATGATTTCTTTGGGAAATCAAGAGCTTGTCTCACATAGTATAAACCTGCACATAAATCAGCAAGTGTCCAGAGAAGTGTTGGCCTCTTCTTCACAAATCCATGCAGTAATACACAACTGCTACTATAATTTAAATTTTAGATTGGTGAACCTAGCAATTGAAGGTGCTTGGATAAATCAACTGGAGTGAATGATATTTGTCTCTAATTTTAGGCCTCTGTCTGATACACAATTAAAGCAAAGCTATGTGTATAATTTCTGGAAGATTAAAATTGTTTCACTGTTCCTCTTGAAAGATGAAGCAATCTCCTACTGTCTTTGGGGAATTCAGACATCAATAATGTGAGAAACCTAATCATCCTAAAACCTTATCTTTGGAGTCTACCTGAACCAACCTTGTAAACTTGAGCCATAAAGATTCTGATTGGCTCAAGTCATTTCTGTTTTTAAAGAAATAATTTTCCTACCCTTTGAACTTCACAGTACCAAATAGGGTAAGGTTCATGGATAGTTGAGGGTCTGGGAACCCAGCTAATTCTTTCCAGAAACCATTTTTATTGTCTGTAGCTTATGACGGAAATATTTACACTTCATTCAGCCTTTTCACATGGACTGTTAAACCTAAACCATTTCAACAGCCTTGCAACCAGTTAAAAACTTTATTTCAAACAAAAGTTTTCCATTTCCTAACAAAGGTTCAGTGTTTGGGGTGGCTGAGTTAATGCTGATTATTATTCTAACCAACTTTACTCATCAAACTGTACAGGTAACTCAACGTCAATTAGAACCTTTCCCCCAAGAATACTAAATGATCATTTGAAGTCCTGCCGCAGTCTCAAAAATAATTAGCCACTGGAAATTCCCTTTGTGTTGCAGGCTTGTTTTAATTTTTTAATATATGGGTTCTAAGATTCATTACTTGTCATGAAAAGGAGAAAAGCTTCATTGTCTTTTCTAGGTTATAAAAAAGTTGTGCATGGCAGGTCACATTAATTGTTAAACACAGAGTGGTCTGGATTCCCTGAAATTATTGTTGCATCCTATTTTATGGACATTTTGCTAGAATTAAAACCAGTGGTGTCACTTATCTCTACGCCCATTGAGTTTTAAAAGATTTTAATTAGTTTTTTAAAACTACAAACCATTTTGCTTTTAATAAAGATAAGGAATTAATGTCTAGAACTTGAATTTGTAGGGAAGAGTGATATTTTATATTTCTATAGAACTTCTCATCCAGAAGGCTTCTGTAGCAGTTTACAGACTGATGCATATATATCCAGAGATTTCTATCATACCATTAGTGACTGAAGTGTAGCCTCCTTTGGGATATAATTTGAGAGCTGTGAAGCAGACATAATATCATAGAGGTTTTTTTTTTTTGGAAGAAATCAAGGAAGAAAAATGTTGCTTTTCCAAGAGACACATGGAAATCTCAATGGATGGAAAATGTTCAGTATCAGGACCTCAATTCTATACCTTGTGCAGAATACACTTCCAGCATCACCTTGCCCCCAAACACAATGCTGGGGAAGTTCATAGAATCATAGAAGAATAGGGATGGAAGGGACCTCACGAGGTCATCTAAAAAGCAGGACCACTCCCACTAAATCACCCCAGCTAGGGTTTTGTCCAATCGGACCTTAAATATCTCCAAAGATGGAGATTTCACCACCTCCCTAGGCAACCCATTCCAATGCTTCACCACCCTCCTAGTGAGGAAGTTTTTCCTAATATCCAACCTTGACCTCCCCAGCGGTAACTTGAAACCATTGCTCCTTGTTCTTTCCTCTGTTACTACCGAGAACAGCCTAGCTCCCTCCTCTTTGGAGCACCCCTTCAAGTAGATGAAGGTTGCTATCAAATCCCCCCTCAATCTTCTCTTCTGTAGACTAAATAAGCCTAGTTCCTTCAGTCTCTCCTCATAAGTCATGTGCCCCAGGCCCCTAATCATTTTCATTGCCTTCCGCTGGACTCTTTCTAATTTGTCCACATCCTTTCTGTAGTGGGGAGCCCAAAACTGGACACAGTATTCCAGATGTGGCCTCACCAGTGCCGAACAGAGGGGAATTAAGTTGTTTAGTTCTGACCCAATAATGAATCCAGACTAAGACCCTTGAGCCCAATGTCCCTGAACTTTTGGAAGTTCAGATCTAAATTTAAACCTTGTATCTTAAGCCATCTTTATCTCTAAGATGAAGAATGTCACCAACCACACTTCTGCAGCAACTGAGTGTTCCTTGAGGTTTCTTCTTTAACCAGGGACCCTGTTTAACCTTGATTATCTTGTAAAATCTGTCAAGATCACAGCCCAAGGCAGGACTAAAGAAATGAACAGAAGGGTAAAGAAATAATAGTTTGTCAGCCTCAGCATGAAAGGTCAACTCCACTGGCCTTCTCAAAGTATTGATAACCTTAAAAAGGAATGTTTGAGTGAAACGGCATGGCCCATGACACAACAGGTCAATCATGATGGCACATTTATTTAGGATAATTTCTGTATGTGGTCCTGAGAGAATACTACCTCAACTCTATCAAAAGTTAGTCTGAAGACTCCATATGGACAATAACTGGCTAGCTGCCCCACATTCTGGCTATTAAGATGAGCACCTGTAATTTGTTTCTTTGCTATCACAGGCTGGATGCACTGTAGCTTTCCCTGAGCTATTGTCACATTGTGTACATTAATACACTGCTGTTTTAGGACCACTGCTACTCAGTGTTATGATATCGTTTTCTTTCTTGTTGAATCCTTCGTAATTCACCATCATTTGTATCTATAACTAGTGAGTTTCAAAGGCAGTGCATCAAATCATGTCTCAGGAGACTAAATCCTTCCTTCAGGGTCATAAGCAAATCCTGATGTCACACGACACTGAAATATCTCCTAGGGTCAGGCCTCATTTATCTTTTTAAAAAATATTATATCAGCAGAGTTCTGTGTTAAAAAGTAACAGTGTAATTATATTGGATGCTTTACAGCCCAGGGAAGTGCATTCTGGTTTTAGATGGAATGGCCCTTGTGGTATCAAGAGAAAAGCATTCAACAAGTTCAAAGAGAGGGAAGGAGAGAGAGAGCATGAACGTACCCTAGCCACTGGCCAGATTCTTGATGGCTTCGCCCTCTCTTGTCCTATTGGGATTTTGGCTTCATGAAGTGTAGCTTACTAGCTACTTAACAAGTATTAAATCAGCTGCTGGTTTCTAACATTTTGATTGAGGATTGTTTTTATGGTTGGTTGGTTTGATTTTAAGAAGCTTAATCTCCTTGGCTATGTCTACAGTTGTAAATTTAGGTCGACTTTAGCTAAGTCGACTTAACTAAGTTGACTTTAAGTCGACTTGCTTAAGTCGACTTATCATGTCTACACCTAAATTTAAAGTTGACTTTGGGGGGAACTAACAAAGTCGACCTAGACCATCCTCATTGGATGCCTAAGTCAACTTCTAGGAGCTAGGGGGAGCTAGGGCAGGTCCACGGGGGCAGGGGGACACCCTTTGCCCAGTGCCAAGGGGCTCAGCCTTTGCCCCATTGTACATGGATACAGTGGGGCAAAGCGGGATGGGGACCTTGGCAGGGCACAGGGGCAGGGTGCCCTGCCCTGTGGGGGGACATGCCAGGCTCCCCCTGTGCTCCCTGCCGGCAGGGAGGGCAGTGGTGGAGTCCTGGAGTAGCCCTAAGTCGACTTCAGGCTACTCCAGGTCTACACTGGCTTAATTCGACTTTAAAAAGTCGAATTAAGCCCTAAGTCGAATTAAAATGAGGTTTAATAAAGTTGACTTAATTTTAATTAAGTCGACTTTATTTTCCTTAGGTCGACTTAAGCAAGTTGGTTAAGTCGACTTAAGGAAACTGTAGTGTAGATGCAGGGTAAATTAAGTCGACTTAAGCAATCTTAAATTGACTTAATTTACAAGTGTAGACGCAGCCCTTGAGATTGTCTGCACAGAGCTGCTGTGTGTTTCTCACTCAGGTTTAAAATACTCTTCAGCCACCCTCTTTCTAAACAGTATTGAATATACTCTGCTAAACCCATATGTACCAAGAGGATCTGAGCTCGGGGGTTGGTGTTTGAGGGACTGTGGAATCTACACATTTGCTTTCTTATGAGAACAAATCTCCTTTCTCATAACCACTGTCAGGGGCGTTGCTGGATAGCCAAAAGATCCAGGGCTGTGGCCCCCAGCCCAACCCTGCCCCCAAACCCCCACTCCAGCCCTCCTAACTCCCCCATCTTCACTCCACCCCCCTTCAGCCCCCAAGCCCCCTCCACGCTCTGTTGAGCATGCTCAGGGCGGGAGATTTGAATCTCCCCAGCCTGGCTGCAGCAGGAGTCGGCAGCTTTGCTGGGGCCCCTGGGTGGAATGCAGCGTTCCGCCTGGGTGTGCATGTGCCTGCTGGGGAAAATAGATTCGGGGCTCAGGATTTTCTACCCGGTGCTGGCGCCCTGCCAGCCCAACGACAACAACGCCTCTGACCACTGTAATGCCAGTCTTTTGGGAGAAAATTGGCCTATTCTAAAGGAGAAGAATTGTTCTTCAGCAATACTTGTCAACGTCCCATGGACAAGTACTCACTAACAGGGAGATGTTTAACAGCACTTTGAGAAAGGTGATTCCACTAGATACAGGCAAATCAACCCAACTTAACTCTTGAATTTGGTGGCAGAATTTCATTGAGAGGTGCTTGCAAGCCCCTTTCAATACACTGCATAAAAGAAGAAAGAGATTTAGAGATCACTGTATTTGTAGGTGTAGGAAGTTGCTTTAAAAACACTGGATGTAAGCTTGGATTTATCTTTCTTTAGTCCAGATACAGAGGTGGAATGATCCATGACATGGAGAGTGGGTGGGTGAATGTGTCTCTGGACCTTCCGAGGTGTTTGGAACAGGCATGCTTTCACAACTGGGACCAAAGTTGATTTTTAACATTTTGCCCAGGGAAATTAATCTATTTCAAGGTAACATTGAACCTGTGTTAATCAAACATATCTCCTAATCTTCAGACACTCACAGTCCTAGACAAAATAGTGCTGAAGTAGCCCTTTTGAAGCAGATAAGATTTTCTTCATTAGCTGCTACTTGAAAATGACATTGAAACTTCAGAGCTGAAAATGTTTTCACATATGTCTTCAATTTATTGTTGTCTGCTGCTAAATAGAATGTGTTTTACTGTACTGAGTAGCAGCGCACAGCATGAACACCTCTGTGATGGGTGTCCTGCTGGCCAGAAATAGAATATAAGATTAGACGTGTTAATTTGATTTAAAGGCATTTGCCAGATCATGGTTAAAAACAAGCTAGAGGTCTATTTCTGCAAGCTGCTGAGTGCCCACTGAAGTCCATTGGAGTTGAGGAAGCCCAGGCAAGTACAGGTTTGGCCCCTGTCTGTTCTGCTTTTTCCTCACAACTGGGGGGAAGTCCGTTGTCTTAAAATATCATTTTGTTTTATTTTTCTGTTCTAGCATTTAATTTTATTGACCCTTTGTCTATTTTTGCAACTTATGCATTGGTGCAGCTCCCTATTTCTTTCCATGTCATTCAGACAGCCAGTCATCCAGAGATTAGGAAAACCATGCAGTTTTGCATTTTTCAATGTAGCCGATTGATGCCCGATCCCCTCCACAGCAAGACCATTTGGAGTACCACCTATGAAATGAGATAAATGGCAGCATCAGCAGCAGCCTGAGGGCTAGACAATGGTCAAGGAAGCTTGTATTTCACATTTGGGTATGAGAGTAGAATATCCTTTCTGTCACCTTTATTACTTTGACTGCAAACATGTTGTGTGCCAGCAGCAGAATCAGCTACTGGCTAATTCTCGACAGTGTCATCAGGAACTGTAGCTAAGGGGCAAATATTAACCCCATGAACTTGGCTCTGAAATGATGATTTTTCCATCTAACCACTTCATAGTCATCCTGAGGTCATGTGTCTCACAATAGTGGTGTCCCATTTAATTGAGTGGGTCACAGTAAGGATGACAATAAAATCATATTTAGAAAGGAGAAATAATGCTTTTAGGATGGAATTAACCTCTGTGCCCTTCCTAAGCTTTGTTTTGAGACAATAAGTGGGGCTTCAGTGGTACAAAGGTCTTTACATGTCTTTTTGCATAAGGGAATTTCATCCTCATTGAGCATCCTTCATTTTAAACACCATAACAGGATGTAAAAAGAGAGTCTGGAGAGAGCATGTGTTATATTGCTCGATTAATGTATCAGGCAGAGAAAGAAATGCCATCAAATAGAGTAGAGAAAAAAAGAACAAAAAGCAGGAGGAAGGGAATTATAACTCCCACTGTGAAACATCATGTATTTTACTTCAAACACATAACATCTCGTGCATCTAATCTTTCCTGATGGATTCTACTATAATCTCTATTCCACTTATGATCCTTGCTCTTGATGATTATATTTCACTGATTTATCATTATTAATGAAAAATCAATGGGAGCTTTGCCTGAGTGACAACTGTAATGAACGCCTAGTGTGGCCAAGGCTTAAGTTAGTTCGAATTAAGCTTCCTTAATTCGAACTAACTTGCAAGTGTAGACATAGCCTTAGAGTTGCTTACTTTCTCTTCCTTTCTGCAACTGATAAAATATTCAACAAATTTTTCTAATTATACAGATTTTAGTGAATATCTTTTTAACACTGATAAAGCAGACTTTTTTCCACGTTAATGAATGGGGGTTCTTTGCCAATATCTTAAGTATTTTAGTGCAATAATAATTTCAGCAGTGTCACACTCATCAATATCACATTCCTAAAGAAGTAATAGAGATGGATAAGCATAATTATCTGAATAGCAATATCACAATCAATTAGAGTATCCAATTTTTAAGCTGTTATATTGTATCCGTCTTCATTATAATACAGTCTATTGCGCTCTTTAAAGTCTTCTGTATGTAGGAGGATATGATATAGACTCTCACTTGTACCAAGAGGGGAAATATCCCAGAACCTACATCTGGAATCCTACCAGGGTGGTATCTACTTTTAATTTTCTTTTTCCTTAGCCTTCTTGCACCAGGGGAATTCTGCTATTTGTTTCCATGGTGCTGAATCACACCCTTAGTCTGTTTTTTTGTTTTGTTTTGTTGGTTGTATTTAGCTGGCAATGCCTGATTGGGGTTTTTTTTTTTGTTTTTTTTTGTAGTGTGAAACCCATTACGAGAGCTGATTTGGATCCAAGTCCCCCTTTTATCCAAATGCCACTATTGAAAATGTTGGCGTCTCTGACTTGCCGAAGGCCACATATCAATTCCCTGGCAAAGGAAGGAATAGAAATGGCTCACAGCTTTATGTTTAGTCTATTATGCCAAAAAAAAATTATATAGAGTTTAAATGGGGCAGAGTCTAAGGGGCTAGAAGAGCTGGCTCTGCCATCCTATTAGAGAAAAATAGGTTGCAAAGTAGATGGAGTTCCTTTGGAAACCCAAGAGGGCAGGAATACTTCTGAGTGTTCATTCTGGTATATATGGTTTAATATCTTGTTCATCTGTATTTCCATTTCCCTCTTTTCAGTGTGTGAAGCCATTTTAATATGTGCATTGTTTAATATGATAGAAATTTGCTAATCTGCATGCTTCTTAATTCAAACGCCCCACTTCTCAGGTAAGGATTTAATTGGGGTCGAGGCTCACTTTATTAAAACCAGATTGTCTACAAGTCCTGCTCTAATACATTCTACTAGTACCTCATGTAATGTGAATTACATCACATTTGTAAAACCAAATGAGAAAATATTTGTACTTTTATACTGTTTGTTCACTTATTAGATAATTTGCAAAATTCAGTAATGCAGAATGAGTTTCCAATCAGGGTGAATTAGGGAGGTTGAAGGCATATTATCTGGTTTTGCTGTGTTATTTCCAGTTTTGGAGCAACAAACCAATGTTCATATTTATCTACATACTATCTATGCAATTATCTATTAGTAGAGACATGCAAATAAATTCAAAATGAAATTAGAACATCCCAGAAATCAGTTTGATTGATTGTTTAATTGTTTGGAAAAACAATGGTCTATCTTTACCCCCCTCCCTCCCCCCAAAGTACATACTCTTGTGCTTTTAACTCAAAAATACCACTATATTTTTTAAAATAAAAAATAAAATTGACTTATTTCCACTCGTAAATATTCCTGTAGGCTAGCAATAAATAGATATACAAACTCAGACAAAAATCTATTTCTACTGAAATTGTCATATTTCAAAATTTGCATCTTTTCATTGTGAAGGTGGCCATTTTGAGGAGATTTAATAAAAAACAGTTTTTGCATGGGGCTCAGAAATGAATTCTTGATGAATTCTGGAGAGCTCTTAAAGTTAAGTAATTAATACTGGGGAACTTCAGTACAGAGTAATCCTGACCAGCTCATTTGTGTTTGCATTTTTATTATATTTTAATATTCTATACAGCTGTCCTTTGTTGATGCTGTGTGTGAGTTTCTGCTCATACTGGCTAGTTTAAGAAATTTGGATAAAGGAGTTTGATTTCACTAATTTGTTTTATAAATATTTTAAAGTCCTCATTGCCGTTTTTATAACCTTTGTTATTTTATCTGAAAATGAGTCTTCTGTATTTAAATATAACTATTGTAATAGAAAGTGATATGGAATTTTTCCTAATATATTGTGCTCTAATGTGGAAGAAGAGTGTCAGAGCACATAGATGCTTGCTTTGACTAAATATTTTTTTCAGATTTTGCCAGGTTCCAAGCAAAAATGAGAAAAATGCCTACCCCAACCCATATCTCAATATCTTTAATATGTTTGCATGTCCCTGCAGAAAGCTAGGAACTTCTGTAGCTTCATAGTTTCAATGACTGCACACAATTCTGTACTCCAGTCAGCTCCCAGTCTATAGAAATCACTAAGGCATTCACCTTGCTGCAAGGAATGTGAAATCTCCAGGCACACTGAGGTAACTTCAAAGGTTACTAAAACAATGGTTCTTCTGACTCTACTTTATGCCACTGGCAGCTAATGGATTCCCACAAAGAATATGCTCATTTACCTCTTCTTTGCTTTTCATAACATTGTGAATAAACTAAGAAAGGTGAGTTAGACTGTAAACCATCATAATATGGTTAGGTCAGTAAGAAGGGTCTTCCCTTCAAAGAAGTGCTAATGGTCCTTTGAGGAGAGAATTAGTCCTAAAAATAGATTACTTAAAGCATCAAACATGCCAAAAAGGAACTCAGAACTAACAAGATGTGCTAAGCATCACCCCTCTCCCTTCTTCCCCCTTTATGTACCAATCGTCTATTAGGGCGCAGTCCTGCATCAGAATCTGCTGCCATCTGTATGGAGACCCATTGCCCAGGCATAGGTACTACTTGATCTTGATGTAGGATTGGGCCTTAGTGATGGATGAATATCTCTGTTTTCTGTGGCACTCCAATCAGAATTAAAATTAACATTGGCTGTGTTCAGGCTCCTTTTGTTTGCGATCCATCAATATTCTAACATGAGAATATTTGGGGAGGTGCAGAAACAATACATTTTAAGTGGCTATTAATTTGTGAATGTATACACCTGCGAATACTCAGCAAGACTCTGATTCTAAGAATTTTGCTTGTCCAATAGTGAAGAATAGTCAGTGCCCCATGAGCTGTGCATTCAATGAAAGCTAACCTGCACAGTTTGAATTTCAGATGCATGCAACAAGATTTTCATATTAACAATCTAGAGTTCAAAATTTGTTTGTCAAAGCTAATTAATAAACTCTGAATAACAAATAATATAAGAAAAATGTAAACTTCTATAATTCAAAGATGGATAAGAGGCTGAAGTTTGTTGAATGTAAAGTATTTTCTTTGGATTATTCACTTAAGCCTTATTTTAAGATCTTTGGATCTTTTTACTGATGCTAATCTCCCTAGCATGGTTTTGGTATTATATACACAAATAATATTTGGAATGATACAGGGAAACATGGGTCCAGAAGACAGACTTTATTGCAGGACCAGGTCCTAACTGCATAGCAATAATATAAATAAGTTAAAGTTAAAACAAAATATTTTGCATCCCTTATTTTAGGTCTGCATCCTGAAAAGATTCATACACTTGTTTAACTTTAGGCACCGTGAATGGTCCCATTGAAGTAGATGAGACTACTTATAGTGCATAGAAATGCAGATCTGGACTGGAAGGGATCTTGAAAGGTCATCTACCATACCCCTGAACTGAGGTAGGACCAAATATATCTTGACGATCTCTGACAGGTTGTCTAACCTGTTCTTCAGAATTTATTAGACAATAAAGGATTTTTCACAATCTCACTTGGTAATCTGTTCCAGTTTTTACTCGCAGTTGGAAATTTTTTCCTAAAATGTGACCTAAATCTTCTTTGCTGCAGATTTAGCTGATTAATTCTTGTCCTACTTAGAGTGGACATGGAGAACAATTGAACACTGTCTTCTTTAGAACAGCCCTTCACATATTTGAAGACTGTTTTCAGATCCTTCTCCTCAGTCATCTTTTCTCAAGATTAAAGATGCTCATGGTTTTTGGTTTTTTTTTTAAACTTTTCTTCATAGCTTAGGTTTTAATTTTTTTTCGTAATTTTTGTTGCTCTTCTCAATGCTCCCCAATTTATCCATATATTTCCTAAACTGTGGAGCCCAGAACTGGACACAGGACTTCAGCTGAACAGTCACCAATGCTGAGAGGGACATTCCAGTTCCAATAGGTGTTGGCAGTAGAGAGCTGGGATATGAGAGCAGTCTGAGTATTTATCATCCTCATGCACTCCAGGCAAAGTGAGTGCAGTTGATGTCATAGATTCTAAGGTCAGAAGGGACCAGTATGATCATGTAGTCTGACCTCCTGCATAATGCAGGCTACAAAATGTCACCCTCCCACTCCTGCAATATGCCTCTAACAAATAATTGAGTTATTAAAGTCCTCAGATCATGATTTGACTTTAAGATACAGAGAATCTAACAGCAAGTGAGCCATTCCCCATGCTACAGAGGAAGGCAAAAAAACCCCAGAGACCTAGCCAATCTGCCCTGGGGGAAAATTCCCACCCGACCCCAAATATGGCGAACAGTTAAACCCTGAGCATGTGGGCAAGTCTCACCAACCAGTCACGCAAGAAGGAATTCTCTGTAATAACTCAGAACCCACCCCATCTACCCTCCTTTTTTAGGCCACTGGCATTTCCACCACCAGTAGTCAAAGATCAATCAATTACCAAACTAGTCTGTCCCATCATACCATCCCCTCCATAAGTTTATCAAACTCAGTTTTGAAGGCGGTTATGTTTTTTGCCCCCACAGCTCCTCTTCGAAGGCTATTCAGAACTTTACTCCTCTGATGGTTAGAAACCTGCATCTAATTTCAAACCTAAATTTCCTGATGGACAGTTTGTAACCATTTGTTCTTGTGTCCACATTGGTGTTGTACTCAAATAATCCCTCTGCCTCCCTGGTATTTATCCCTCTGATTTATTTATAGAGAACAATTGTATCTCCCCTCAACCTTCTTTTGGTTAGGCTAAACAAGCCAAGCTCCTTGGCTATGTATTGTGTAAAGTTAAGTTGACCCTATTAAGTCAACTTAACAAGGTTGACTGAAAGTCGACCTTGTTAAGTTGACTTAACAGTAGACATAGCCATCCACACTGGCTTTAAATTGACTTAATAAGGTCGACTTAGTGCTATTTCCCATCAACACTGGCTTTAAGTCAATTTAAGAAGTTGACTTAAGGCTTAAGTCGACCTTCAGAGGTAGTGTTATTAAGTTGACTTAAGGAAGCGCTTAAGTCGACTTAATAAAAGCCCAGTGTGGACACGGCTTTGTGTAGGTTGACTTAAGTGTCCTTAAGTCGACCTAAGTTGCCAGTGTAGACGCACCCCTTGAGTCTCCTCTCATAAGGCAGGTTTTCCATTCCGCAATCATCCTTGTTGCCCTTCTCTGCACCTGGTCCAGTTTGAATTCATCTTTTTTAAACATGGGGGACCAGAACTGCATGCAACATTCCAGATGAGGTCTCACCAGTGCCTTGTATAATGGCGCTAACACCTCTCTATCTCTAACTGAGCTACCTCTTCTGATGCATACTAGGACTGCATTAGCTTTTCTCACAGCCACATCACATTGGCGGCTCATAGTCATCCTGTGATCAACCAGTACTCCTGGGTCCAACCGATATGCCCCCAACTTATAGGAAAAATTCTTGGTTTTTGTCCCTAAATGCATGACCTTGCACATCCTATTATTAAATTTCATCCTATTCCTAATAATCCAGTTTGCAAGGTCATCCAGATCTTTCTGTATAATATCCCGATCCTTCTCTGTATTGGCAACACCTTCCAACTTGGTGTCATCTGCAAACTTAATTAACACATTCCCACTTTTTGTACCAAGGTCAGTAACTAAAAGGTTAAATAAGATCGGACCCAAGACTGATCCCTGAGAAATTCCACTAGTAACCTCCCTCCAGCTTGACAGTTCACCCTTCAGCATGACCCGCTGTAGCGTCCCCTTTAACCAATTCCTTATCCACCTTATTATATTCATATAAATCCCCGTCTTTTGTAACTTAACTAATAATTCCCTATGTGGAACTATATCCATTCTGTATTCGTTCCCATTTCTTATGTACAACTCTCCTGTTAATGCACCCCATAATAATTTTAGCTTTTTTCAAAACTGCATCACATTGTTGATTCGTATTCAGATTGTGATCCCCTGTAATCTCTAGATCCCTTTCAGCAGTACTGCTGTTTAGCTAGTTTCCCTCATTTTGTAGGTCTGCATTTGATTTTTTTCTTCCTAAATGTAGTTTTTTGCACTTGTCATCTATATTGAATTTCATTTGATTGATTTCAGACCAATTCTCCAATTTGTCAAGATTGTTTTGAATTCAAATCCTGATCTCCAAAGTGCCTGCAATCCTTTCCATCTTGGTGTCATCCACAAATTCTATGAGCATACTATCCACTTTGATATCCAAATTATTAATGAAAATATTGAATAATACTAGATCCAGGACAGGTCTGTGGGACCCCACTAGATCTGTACTCCTGGTTTGACAGTAAACCATTGATGATTAGTCATTGAGTAGGGCCTTTAACTAGTTGTGCACCCACCTTATAGTAATTTCATCTAGGAGCACATTCCCCTAATTTGTCTGAGAATGTTTTAAATGGAACCATATCAAAAACTTTACTAAAATGAAGATATATCACATCTACATCTTCCC
Source organism: Pelusios castaneus (assembly GCA_007922175.1). NCBI lineage: Eukaryota > Metazoa > Chordata > Testudines > Pelomedusidae > Pelusios > Pelusios castaneus. The sequence goes on from ML685787.1 coordinate 17,224,873, forward strand.
CCTGGCCACTAGGCCAGTAATCCTTTTATTGACTATGGGGATGGGGAAAGTGATGTGGTAAAAGAACATTCACCTATTGAAGATTCACACAAGTGGATGGGGAACTAAGTTAACAGACTATTGCCAAAGTTAGTATGGGAAAATGTTTTATTTGATATTCATATACATATATTGTTTCTGTGTTCCCTTTTCCATAATAAAGTTCCATTACTTCATAAATAGTTTCTGTGCTTGTGAGTAGGGAAACTTAAGGTAATTTAGGAAAGGTGCATTTCATTTCCCGGTCTATTTATTTGTCAAGAGGGATCATAGATTTATTGAACATAGCCCTTGCTGTTGTTGACATCACCTGGCAGAAGAGTTACAGTTGTATCAGGTTAGTGAGGAGTCTCTAGGCTCTGTGAGAGGCAATATTTAGATTAAGAATCCCCACAGATTTCCTAATGTATGAATAACCTACTTTTAATAATTTCACAACTAACCCTAAATCCCTCAAACTAATCAAAGATGTCTGTTCTCATCACAACCAACAAATTACAATAAAAATGAAATCTAGAGTAGGCTCTTTGGCTATGTCTACACTTGCACTTTTAAGTCGACTTTAACTAAGTCAACTTAACTAAGTAGACTTAAAGTCAACTTAGTTAAGTCGACTTAGCGTGTCTACACTTAAAATTAAAGTCGACTTAAAGGGGAATTTACAAAGTCGACCTAGAGCGTCCACACTGGATGCTCTAGGTCGACTTTGTGGGGCTAGGAGGACCTTGGGCAGGTCCACGGTGGTGGGGGGGCACCCCCTGTGTACAATGGGGCAAAGTGGGACAGGGACCCTGGCAGGGCAGAGCCCTGTGCATGATGCTGTCTGGATTTAGGGAAGCATTTATGATATTATTTTCTATGGATATCTCATAAATGCTATAATCCATAGGAACTATGTCATGTTTGGTATCAATAGAAAGGTAGTCATTTGCTGGGAATGATTATATAGTTTATGTCTAGGAATTCTATTTTGATTAGAAGTTAAGAATTTGATGTTATATCCATACTTTAACTTGTGCCATTCTGGACAAATGTCTTAGACGGGAGGGTGTGAACAACCATTGTCTCCTTAATGTTAAGGAATCTGCCAGGTGATGTGGTCCCAGGGAGTATCCTGATGAGCCATTGAGGACATAAAGAATACAACCATTGTATCCTTAATGGCTCATCAGTTTACTCCCTGGGACCATATCACCTCGCAGATTCCTTAACATTAAGGAGACAATGGTTGTTCACACCCTCCCGTCTAAGACATTTGTCCAGAATGACACAAGTTAAAGTATGGATATAACATCAAATTCTTAACTTCTAATCAAAATAGAATTCCTAGACATAAACTATATAATCATTCCCAGCAAATGACTACCTTTCTATTGATACCAAACATGACATAGTTCCTATGGATTATAGCATTTATGAGATATCCATAGAAAATAATATCGTAAATGCTTCCCTAAATCCAGACAGTGTCACACCGTGCCCACATGCCCTGCCCTTTGGGGGGCATGCCAGGCTCCCCCTGTGCCCCCCCC
>ML685787.1:17226843-17309910 GCA_007922175.1 Pelusios castaneus
GCTGCATCTACACTGGTAAATTAAGTCGACTTAATGTGCCCTGCGTCTACACTACACTTTGCTTAAGTCGACTTAAGCAGCTTGCTTAAGTTGACTTAAGCAAAATAAAGTCGACTTAATGAAAATTAAATCGACTTTATTAAACCACCTTTCTACTCGACCTAAGGCTTAATTCAACTTTTTAAAGTCGAATTAAGCCAGTGTAGCCCTGGGGTAGCCCTAAGTCGACTTAGGGCTACCTCAGGACTACACCAATGCCCTCCCTGCCGGGGGGAGGCACAGGGGGAACCTGGCATGCCCCCCAAAGGGCAGGGCATGTGGGCAGGGTGTGACACTGTCTGGATTTAGGGAAGCATTTATGATATTATTTTCAATGGGTATCTCATAAATTCTCTATACTCCATAGGAACTATGTCATGTTGGTATCAATAGAACGGTAGTAATTTACTGGGAATGATTATATAGTTTATGTCTAGGAATTCTATTTTGATTAGAAGTTAGGAATTTGATGTTACATCCATACTTTAACTTGTGTCATTCTGGAGGAATGCCTTAGACGGGAGGGTGTGAACAACCATTGTCTCCTTAATGTTAAGGAATCTGCGAGGTGATATGGTCCCAGGGAGTAAACTGATGAGCCATTAAGGACACAATGGTTGTATTCTTTGTCCTTAGTGGCTCATCAGGATACTCCCTGGGACCATTCTACCTGGAAAATTCCTAAACATTGAGGAGACAATGGTTGTTCACATCCTCCTGTCTAAGGCATTCCTCCAGAATGACACAAGTTAAAGTATGGATGTAACATCAAATTCCTAACTTCTAATCAAAATAGAATTCCTAGACATAAACTATATAATCATTCCCAGCAAATGACTACCTTTCTATTGATACCAAACATGACATAGTTCCTATAGATTATAGCATTTATGAGATAGCCATTGAAAATAATATCATAAATACTTCCCTAAATCCAGACAGCATCACACACAGGGCTGTGCCCTGCCAGGGTCCCTGTCCCCCTTTGCCCCATTGCACATAGGGGGTGCCCCCCCCGCAACCATGGACCTGCCCAATGTCCCCCTAGCCCTACAAAGTCGACCTAGAGCATCCAGTGTGGACACTCTAGGTCGACTTTGTATGTTCCCCTTTAAGTCGACTTTAATTTTAAGTGTAGACACACTAAGTCGACTTAACTAAGTTAAAGTTAACTAAGTCGACTTAAAAGTGCAAGTGTAGACATAGCCTTTGGGAGTTATGATGAGACATACAAAGGTTAGGGAAAATTATTATGATTTTTAACCCTGAACTTCCCAAGAAATTCTGCCTTGGCAAAAGATAAAAGCTGGGAAATTTCAGACATTTTTGCTTGTTTGTTTTGATGAAGATCGTGTGGGAGTTAAAATCAGGTTAGTTGCAGTCTCACTTATGGAGAGATGGTTTACAAGACTGTAGATGCTTTTTAAAAAAACTGTAGGGCATATGGACTTGCAAAATTCTATGAACATTTAATATTCAATAGTTACAAGGGCTGTGCTCTTTGCATGATGTATTACTATTTCATGTATATCTAACCAGTAAAGAGGATTTAAAAGTAGCTAAATTGGGAACTCAACCCAGATAATGCTTCTGTCCCTCTAATTTACATATCAACGTAACTTTTTTTTTTTTAGAAGTCTGGATATAGGGGTGTCAAGTGCTGATAGTGTCATTATTGCCTGTTAACTTGGCTCATTAATGTGACTTAGTGCTCATTAACTTTGCAGTGAGCTATTGATTCCTATGGAAATTAAGGTGGAAGCTAAAAAAAATTGCAGAAACGTCTACAGAAATTACCTGTGTTCTAAATATATGCTTAACTCTTATAACCAGTCAACTTTTATGGTGCTCATGGGATGATTGTGGGGTGACTGAACACATTTTAATGGTTAAAGTAATCAAAATGCATTTATCTCTACACATCAGAATTATACTTCATTCTTATTTAATTATTTCTTGCTCCTATAATTGTATTGCAGTTTTAGGAGGGAAATTTTCCCTTCAAATCAGAATTCTCTTATCGTGTCAGGAGTGAGATCTGATTTTTGTGTATTCTTGGTAGAAGATTATATGATCCTTCCCTAATTTTCCAAATTGAGAGTGCTATACCATCATTCCTCTGTATTTCTAAATCTTGTGTAGAGCTCAGATGCCATGATGGGCACTTCTCTATTTTTGTGTGCAAATCAAAATAAATAATATATGCTTTCCATAACCTTAAGTATTCAGTACATAAATTAGAATGTCTCTTTTAACATACCTAAAGGCCACATTTTTCATCTTAGTGTCAGTGTTGCATACACGATAGATGCTTCCACTCTTTTGTATGTGCAGTCATCAATTTATATGCACAGTTTTGCATTTGTGGCTTGGAAGCTGGGTTTAAGGGAGTCTGAAAGTTAGATCCTACATGCTTTCTACTTGCAATTCTTCTTCCTTGAGTAGAATCTGTTTTTGTGTTTCTGTCACTGTGCCACTCTCATCTGTGGGCACTTGTAGTTGTGTTGTTTGTCTTTCATATTTTGGTATTCACAGAGCTCTCATGTCTCTCAAAATCCAGTAGTATTTGCTTTCACTTGCTGAACTTTCTGTGAAGCAATGAGCTATAAATCACTGAGGCACTGTAGACTGTCCAGGTTCAATACACAAAAGTTTTTTCTTTCTGTGGAACTGTGAATTTTAGATATACTCTTTCATCATCGCCTTCACTGGGGTGGAACCTTAGATATGATACTGCAGTATCAGAACTGGTGGTGGGCTGATTCTATGTCCTTGCAGATATCACATGCCCCAGAACCCATTTCCAGGAATAAAGTAGTAAAGGCAACACCATCAAACATCTAAAGATTCACTTGCTTGCTTCTACCAAGTGTCAATGGCAGCAATAAAGGCTAGGTTCAGTCTGTCTAGAGGTTCTTTATGAAAAAAGAATCAATAAAACAATGATTTGAAGACCTCACTTAGGCTATGTCTACACTTGGTAATTTAAGTTGACTTAGTGTGTCTACACTTAAAAATAAAGTCGACTTAAAGGGGAACTTAAAAAGTCGACCTAGAGCGTCCACACTGGACACCTAGGTCGACTTTTAGGAGCTTAGGGGGACCTAGGGGAGGTCCACAGGGGCAGGGGGCACCCCTTGCCCAGTGCCAGGGGGCTCAGCCTTTGCCCCATTGTACCTAGGTACAATGGGGCAAAGGGGGACAGGGACCCTGGCAGGGCATAGGGGCAGGGTGGGCAGGGGTCTGCCCTGCCCCGTTGGGGGACATGGCAGGCTCCCCCTTTGCCCCCCGGCAGGAGGGCATTGGTGTAGCCCTGGCGACTTAGGGCTACCCCACATCTACACTGGCTTAATTCGACTCTAGGGAGTTGTCTTAAGCCTTAGGTCTACTAGGAAGATGGTTTTATAAAGTTGACTTTATTTTCCTTAAGTCGACTTAAGGAAACTCAAGTGTAGACGCAGAGTAAATTTAAGTCGACTTAAGCAAGCTTAAATTGACTTAATTTACCAGTGTAGACGCAGCCTTAGAGCCGTGGTCCTACATGTGACTCTGCAAAAATATGTAATTTCTCTGGTCATCTTTCTAGGAGGTTCTTCTCCACTCACAAGCACTCAGGAGCCCTTGAGAATATGAAACCACAGGTACCTTTTATATGGGGGAAGGGCAAAAAGGAAACAAAAGAAGTATTCTAAACATGTATTTACACACAATAACATGAACAAACCCTAATCAGTGTCAGTAGTATGGCCAACCCCAGTTTATTGAGATCCAGGAGTCCTAGTAAGAAATGATCTCCACCTACTGAAAATCCTCCTGATGCGTCCATTTAGATTCAGAGGACATCAAAAAAGTGGCTCTTCTCTGCCTAGCTGCTCCAGTCTAGAGGAATTCATACCACTAGATTCCATTCTGAGGTGCAACTATCTAATCCAGTTCTGTGACATAAGTTCTGCTGCCACGGGTCTGGTCAGTCCCTATGAAGTGCTATCAATTGTTGAGGCACTGTGAAGTCAGCTTTGTGCTGCCCCTGTTGGTTCAGTCAGGCCTTACTGAGTGACCCCAGACATGTTCAGAATTTGAAGATGGTAAATCCAGAGCAAATCAGGAGAGATTTGCTGCTCCTCGAGAATGAGAGTCTGGTTAGACTCCTCTGCTCTTTCCAGTTGAGTGGGACTCCCATTTGCAAATCAATGCTCATTAGCTCTGAGCTCAGGGTGATCCACTCACTCCATGGTATGTCATGCTCTTCCATGAGTGCAGTCACAGTAACAAGCTATTATCATTTATATGAGCAAAACATAGAGAAATTACAATTAAAAGATCAAAACACAGTCAAGGAAACTATGGGTAAGCCACACTGCAAATTTAAAAAAGGCTGGATAGAACCCTTTTTCTCTCTTTAGAAGGAGCAAAGAGTTCCATCCTTGTAAGCCCTCTAGCTCTGGGACTTAAAACAGAAAAGCACCAAAATCTTTGGATTCCTCTTCAGATCTTTTCTGAACTACTCTCTACCTTATATATTTGCAAAGTTAAGCTGGGAATCTTGCAAGAATAGGCTCTCTCATAGATTGATATATTATCTCTTTGTTTCTGTCAGGGTGGAAACATAGTAAAAGCCACCTTTCTTGCAGTGTTTCAGTACTACCTGAAATACAGGAAATTAAAGGAAATCATTAGTAACAGTACTTTATCTGTGCCTCAAAAATTGTATGATTCTTTGTTGACTTTTATTGTATCTAAACTGGCTTACTTCATCCTAAAAGTATATATATAAATATATAAACAAGGAGTCCTGTGGCACTTCTAAAGACTAACACATTTATGAGTTCCAAAGGGGTAGCCATGCTAGTCTAGTTCAGAAAAACAGAAAAGGGCTATTTCTGCAATAGAAAAGTTAAGTTGACTTTATTAAGTCGACTTGATAAGGTAGACTTTAAGTCGACTTAAAGTTGACCTTTTTAAGTCAACTTAACAAAAGTTGACTTAAATTTTCTAGTGTAGACATAGCCCCTTTTCGTCCTTATTAAGTCGACTTAATAAGGTCGATTTAGGCACTAATCCCCGTCCGCACTGGGTTAAGTCAACCTAATAAGGTCGACTAAGCGTTGTCAACCTAAAATGAGGTGTTATTAAGTTGACTTAACTTTTCCTTAAGTTGACTTAAGGAAATACTAAAGTCGACTTAAGGAAAGCCCAGTGTGGACACGGTGTAGTTTAGGTCGACTTAAGCCTCCTTAAATTGACCTAACTTGTAAGTGTAGACGCACCCAAGGAGTCCTGTGGCACTTTTAAAGACTAACAAATTTATTTATGGGATGAGCTTTTGTGGGAGAAAATCTCACTTTGTCAGATACTTTGAAGATGAGGAATTACAGAATGGGAGGAAATTAAATGCAAGGAAGTGTAAAACATAGGATCTGGTTAAGCTGTAACAGCAAATCAAAGCAGATGTTAAGATGTAAACGCTGGGGAACAGCACATAGAGAAGGTGAGGTAAAATCACCTTTCGTAATGAGAAAAAAATCCATAGTCCCTGTTTAACCCAGAGGCAATGGAGTCAAATCTACATATAAATTCCAGTTCTGCAGTTCCTCTTTGTAGTTGCGATTTGTTATTCATTTGTTTGAGCATAGCTATCAACAAGTCATCAATGGAGTGAACAGGGAGATTGAAGTGTTCCCCTATTGGTTTTTAAATATTGTGATTTCTGAGGTCAGACTTGTGTCCATTTATTCTTTTGTGCAGAGACCATCCTGTTCATCCAATATATAAGGCAGGGGGGCATTGCCGGCACATGATGGCATAAATCACATTGGTTGATGAGCAGTGTTTGAATCTTAACATCTACTTTTGATTTGCTGTTAACAGCCTGACCAAATCCTATGTCTTACGCTTCCCGACATTTAATTTCCTCCCATTATGGAAGTTCCCCATCTTCAAAGCATCTGCCAAAGTGGGATTTTCTCCCATGAAAGCTCATGCAATAAATAAATTTGTTAGTCTTTAAAAGTGCCACAGGACTGCTTGTTTGTTTTAACAAATATATTTATCACATAAGCTTTCATGGGCGTAATTCCACGTCTTCAGATGAATAAAATAGAAAATATAGCATGTTAGCTGTAAATATATAGATACAGAGAAGGGTGAGTCACAAGATCAATTCAAACAGTTCCAGAGGGATAGACTGCTAGCCTCTCTCTGCAAAGTAAATAGGCAGTTTTGGTTCAAACAGTGTCGAAGAGGGAAAGCAAGAACTGCAAGCAAGACTTGTTTACAGCTTTTGCTTTCCCTCTTCAAGACCGTTTGAATCAAAACAGCCTATTTACTTTGCAGAGACAGGCTAGCAGTCTATCCCTCTGGAACTCTTTGAATTGACCTTGTAACCCACCCTTCTCTGCATGTATATATTTTTAGTTAACATGCTACATTTTCCTTTTCATTCATCTGACAAAGTGGGTTATGCCCACGAAAGCTTATGCGATAAATAAATTTGTTAGTCTTTAAAAGTGCCACAGGACTTCTTGTTTGTTTTGTTGAAATAGACTAAAAGGCTACTCCTCTGGAACATATAAATATATAAAAACCATGTGATTTATTTCTGTGTTGAATATTTTGGCCAGAAGGTGGTAGCTATTTCAGCTCTAATGCAACTCTCATTTCAGGATTTTTTTCTGTTTGTGCTTCCTGCAATCACATCCCATGAGAATCTTTGGAATTCTCTTTTGCTCTAGCCATAGGAAAAGGGCATATATTGTTAGTCTGTCTTAAAGTGATACCACTGTTTTTAAAATGCTATCATGTTTTTTCCTCTTCTATCATTTATGTTATTTTAGACCTACTTATGAGGAACATTCTTCCACATCAGGCCTCAAACTCCACTGGTGTGGATGAAATAATGCAATAAAAATTCCTATCTTTTAAAGATAACCAGTAATTAGCTAATCAATGAAAGAGGTTTTTCAACAGCAGTGCGCCAACCCAATGCATTAAGATCAGTTTAATATGGTTGGGACAGTAATGATTCTATAGAAAGATGTATTGACTTACTTCCACAAACCAGGTATCAGTATAAGACAAATCTGGAATACTACCTCTGAACTAGAAAGCCTTGGTAGGAAAAACCCAGGGAATGTGTTACTTTTCGTAGCTATCTCTCATATATAGCTTTGCAATTCCCTTCATTGGCATTGGGCAGCAATACAAAAATGGAACAGCCTTTGAATTTCAAGAAGCAAATGATTGTCTAGTAACCCCAACTCCCAGGCTGACACTTCTTCTCCAGTGTATTGCATGTTAAATGTCTCTCTCTCTCTGAGTTATAAGAAAAAGAAAACATCCCTGGGCCTTTTCTGACTCATCTTTTGTTGCCTTTTTTTTTTTCACTTTCTCTTTTAATCAGACTGCTTTGCTTCAGATCCATTCAACACAAAAACAGGACAGGGCTTGCACCTTTTATTAATTGATTCTTAAACACTGTACAGATTCAGGCAAAAAAAATAGTTTCTACACTCTGACGTTCGCTTTCTCCTTTCAAAGGACACATTGACAGCAAGTTTGAATTCTGCTCACAAATACATGCCTGCTTTCATACTCATGCACAAATTAAAGGCACATTGATTGTGTGAATACATTACAGGGAATGCTTTCCAGCGCACTGGTTTGGATTTTTTTAAACATTATTTGTATTGTTGCTGTAATACTGCAGTTCAAATATTTAAATGCAAAAGAGATGAAACAGAGCAAAAGAGAATTTAAATGAGTCCCCTATTTAACCTCTGTTTGTTTCCCATTGTTTGTGCATCTGCAGTAGTCGAAGGCTATGTGTAGATCTTCTCCACTCATCCAGTGTACTTGACTTTTCTTTTTTTTTTTTTTCAAAATTTCATCTCTTTCATTTATAATAAAATGCCAGATTCGGATCTAACTGAGAGTGGTGCAGAACTGGACTAATTCCATTCAAAGCATAAGAGTTAGCCCAGATTTACAGCAGTGCAAGTGAGATCAGAATTCTAAGGACCCTGCATGGTGGCTAACATTCTCCAAGAGCTTTTTTTTGGTTGGTTGTTTTTTAAATAGCGGCTGCTGGGTGCTTGACTACTTGGAAAGTGAGGCTTCTCATATGAGTGCTAAATATGGATGTAGGAGCCCATTTTTTAAAAACGTTGGCCCAAACCCGGTGCCACTATAGCATTTCCCAAATCCTCTGGACAGAATTACAGATCTCAAGCGTCAGAGAAAGCAAGGAATACCATGGGCTGAGGCTTACTGTATCTGTCTAAATCAGGTATCCATCTATGAACTCGGATTTGAGATGAGACACTTAACAAGGCTGTTGGAAGCTGTCCCACCAGATAAGCTCAAAGGAGATTTCCTCCCTATCTTCTTCCATTTATGTTTAAAGTTCTTTTTTGGATTTTCCTCTTGACCCTGCCAGCAGGTAGAGAATCTTGGGGAGCAGCTGCCACACACACACACACACGCTAGCAAGGTTTGAATTAATAAGTGTCTTTATTGGGGGTGAACAAGGGTAAATGGAATGAGGCAGTGAGGGGTATAGGGGTTACTGGGAGATGGGTCTATCTATTGAACAGTATAGTGTCACAGTGGGAATCAATATAAACCAATGTAAATTAATATAAACCAATGTAAATTAATATAAACCAATGGGGTTTTTTATAAACATAAACATACAAGGCACTGTATCAATGAAAGGCACAGCAGTGGCAACTGTATCAATGAGAAAGTGAGATTAGGGGAAATGGCCAGGGAGTATGGGCAAGCAGTAGCAGAGGGATAAGGAAAAACGCAGCAGCAGAGGCTGCAGTAAGCCTTGAAGCCCTGCAGGGGGAGACCTGGAGTAGTCAGTCTGCAGGTCCGGTGAGGAGGCACTGAAGACAGGCTGGAGCGGGCTTGGAGCAGAGGTGAGCACACTCAGAAGGTGGGGGCAGGATAACACATGGAGGGAGTGAAACAGACTAGGGAAGCACACTTAGAAGGTGGGGGCAGGGTGGTAACACGTGGAGGGAGTGCGTGGGGAAACTGGGCAAGGGAATGGAGATAAAGAGGGGGTCTAGGGTGGATCTGGGAGGGGGGTTGAGGGGAAGACCAGACAGGAGTTTCAGGGGGCAGCAACGGAGGGCGGCGGCTAGCAGAGAGTGGGTTTGGGGAGCCGGGGAAAAATGGCGTGGGGGGGGCAAAGGGAAGGCAACAGAGAGCGGCGGCTAGCAGAGAGTGGGTTCGAGGAGCCAGGGAAAAACGGCAGAGGGGCGGCAGAGGGGCAACAGAGCAGGGAGCGGATTCGGGGGTGGCAGAGGGGCAATGGAGCAGAGAGTGGGTTAGGGGAGGCGGCAGAGGGGCTGCAGAGGGACGGCAGAGGGGCAATGGAGCAGAGAGTGGGTTAGGGGAGGCACGGAAAGGATCTTAACAAAGCTATAACAGGACACAATAATAAAAACTTAATTTAACAAAGATAAAACTAAGGAGAAAAAAACTGACAGCAAATTAAAGGTAAAACTTACAATATTAAAACTTAACACACTAATCAGCAACAATTTAGCAGCAGCTGACCTGCAACGGTGAAACTTAGTAACAACTTACAATGAAACTTAACACAACTAAGGCAACCAGTATAATAAACTTAACACAGCTAAAGTAACGAGTATAAGAAAACTTAACACAGCTAAGGTAACACACTAACAAAACTAAGCACAGTGTGAGGTTGGAACGGCTGGGAGCAGGGGGCTCCAGGCAAGTCCCCAGAGGCAGACGGCTCAGCAGCGGCACGGCTTATGCTGTTGCGGTGGAAAGGAACCGCGGAGCAGGAGGGGGTCTCTGTTACAGACCTTGAGGTAAATTTAGAAAGAATCTGAGAGGGGGGAATCTTACGAATCCCCAGGAGAGCAGCAAGGACAGAAACTGAAGCAGCAGCAGCATAGATGAGTGCAGAGAGGACTCGGTTCTTGTAGTTCGTAGCTCGTGGCTCAGGAGAAGATTCGTTATTCGTGGTGGGGGGGTTAAAACGGGGGTACGCTCAATTAAATAGCCAGGAGCGGAGAAAGGTCCCCCAAAGACCCCGGGGTGATCAGGCCAGGAGGCAGTGCAGGATCCTATTCTGGGGTCTGGCCCCAAAAATGTCTGGTTTTAAAGGCAAACTCAGGCAGCTTCCCGCCAGTAACTCTGATAGGCTCCCTGAATTACAGGGGCGGAGAGAGGGCAGGGAAAACTGTAGGACAAGTCCGGGCAGAGTCTTGGGCTGCAGGTGTGTGACTCATAGTCACAGGTGTTGGTGTGTGACTCATGCCCTTTGTGAAAAACAAGCCACTCTGGTCTTGCACTCCTGGGCATTGTCCACCCTACGCCGAGCCAGGGCTGGAACAATAGTTAAGGGGCCTCCTCCCTAGGCAGGGCCATGGCACAAAAGAAGCTGAAAGAAAAGGGCCATTCCCATGAGCAGCCTGGGAGGGGTGGCCACACAAACAGGGGAGACAGAAACTGGCACAGGGGAACATCTGTCAGGGACACCTCTCAACAACCTTGTAACTGTTATGCTGGGCTACAAGCCCTCAGCCAAGCAGTAAAGATGCCAGTTTCTTCATTGCACAATGTGGGTCTTTATATCTATATGTTTTCAGTGTTGCTTATGGTTTTTCCTAGACAATTCCTATCATTGGGATTCCCATGGCTTATATCCCCATGCAGTGCTTGAAAATATAGGAGATGATGTCTAGAGGCAATGTCTCCTAGGCTATGTCTACACTAGCAAGTTAGTTCAAATTAAGGAGGCTTAATTTGAACTAACTAAAGCCATGGCTACACTAGGCTTTAGTTAGTTCGAATTAAGGGCTTCCTTAATTCAAACTAATAAGTTCGAATAGGGTATTCGAACTAAGGGGTTAATTTGAACTAACTAGTTCGAATTAACCAATGTGGCCATGTTAATTCCAGCTAATTTCTTAGTTCGAATTAACCGGCCATTGGAATGAATGGGGATCGCTAATTCGAACTAAGCAAGTGCTTGCTTAGTTTGAACTAACATTCCAGTGTGGCCATGCTAGTTCGAATTAACTAATTAGAATGAACTAAAATTAGTTCAAATTAGTTAGTTCGAACTAACTAATTCGAACTAATTTTAGTAAGTGTAGACATAGCCCTAGTGTGCTGTCTTCAATCCTTCCTCAATTTCTGCAGATACCATTGTTTTTTTACCTCCCTTTCAGAGATGCTATTGGATTTTTGTCTTCCCCAGTAAATTCTGGCTTTGTCTCTAATTCTTCATGTTCTCATGGGATATTGGGGATATTGGTGGGGGCACCGGCACTCAGACTATGGCTCTGCCCCCTACTTGCCCCCTTCTTGAAGTCTACTAGTCCATGCTCCACCCCCCTCTGCCCCAGATCTTGCTCCCAGTCAGCCCCCTCCACGATGTCCCTCCTGTCCACCACTCGCGCCTCTGAGGGAAGGTATGAGCAGCAGGCATGGGAGCCTTGGTGGAAGGGGTATAGTGCCAGAAATAGGTGTAGTGCCAGAAACTGCTGCTGCTGTTAAATGTAGGCAGTCTAGAGAGGCATAGCGGCACTTCTGGCAGCGGTTGTTTGCTTAGTATATCCATTGCCGATGCCTATCCTTTTCTTTCCCTGGCTTCCACTGAACTCTGCAATCACCCTTCCTCACTGGATAGCTACAGGACTCTCCGTACCCACAAGCCATAGCAGATGATGTAGACTCCCCCGATTCTTTATTTCATTGACCGTTTGTACTGTGGACTTCATTGTCAGTCCTAGCACATTCTCTTTTAGGCCAATGCTTAAATCTTGCATGTTCTGTGGCTTTCCTTTTTGGGTCTTCTCAGGATAAAGCATTTACATACCTCTGAGTCAGGAAAGACAGACTATATGAGAATTGCCAACAGCAATATGGAAAACCAATCACTGATAGGCTTTACTATGGGGATCATCAAAAATAGGGATCTGTATTAGAAACAGAGGACATGGCTTGGGAAAACGGAGAGGGAGTATGATACTTATTAGAAATTATTCTGAAGTTTGGATGTTTATTTGAATGTCCAAATCTATGGCAGTTCTGTCGAAGCGGCCTAATTCTCCACTGCTCATCCAAGTCTGTGCAGATTTTCCCCTCCAGTCTCTCCATTCCCGACCACCCACTGGAAAGATTTCCTGCCCCAGTCCCACCATTTCCTGAACTACAGAAAAGGGATGGCTTTCCTCCAAAGAGACCTATGGATATGTTGGCTTTTTAATCATATTGGGACAAATACTGTAATACATATTGAGTCAAGTATTCAGTTTTTATTAATTCCATAATTCCATAAAAAACTACCACTGCCAGTTTTGCTGAGTAAAGATAAGTAAGACTTTATTAAAATCATCAGGAACTGGCCCACTGATCTGAATTTTGTAAAGGTTTATTTCATCCATAGTGATGCCCTCTTCAAAGTAAATCTAAATCATTATATATATATATACACAAGTTGGTTAGGTTTGAAGGAAGGTCTTAGATGTTTAGTTAATTAAGAGTCTGCTAGCATATAATCTTTGAATTATGCCTACACTAATCATCTACACCATGTAGTCCTTAGCCCTCAAAGAATCACTGGATAGTCTATGAAAAAAAAAAGTAAGTGGAGATAAATCTAACAAACAGAACTGAAACAAAAGGGAAAAGTCTCCAATTTGGCCTCAGAAGTCTACATCAGGGACTGTTTGAGAATAAATTGTTTTAAAAACCCTGTGGTATCACATAAAAGGTGGGAAACCTGTTCTGAGTCAGTGATGGAAAGCTTTTTAACTAAAAAAAAAGCCTTTTCTCTAGACCTGTACTTTTCCAGCAGATGTAAGATTTCTGCAGATGCCTCAAACACAGACAATTAGAAAAATATCTTATATGGTGTTTGGAACCTTTTTTGATTCATTTTCATTGGTTTCCTTACCCCTTATTATAAAACTTCACACAGAGGGCATATTATCAAGGCAATTATATAATTAACAAGAGTACTGCATCCAGCACCCTAAATTAGTTTTCCCCGAAGACACAACAATTACTACTTTTTGACGGTATAAGTTATGATTTCAGTCTATAATACCAAAAGGAAATTGTGGGGTCCAAGGCTTGAGTAAAATCTCTAGAATTCCCATTATTTCAAGAAGAAGAATGATTCTTTGATAAATACAGTTCTGCATAAGAATGGCAAAAAGTGAGCCAAAAGCCCCACTAAGACGGGCATGCCACCCGAATTGGTTTAACTGTAAATAGATATTACTCAATAAAGATTTTAATAAATAAGAAATTATCAACTATATATTTTAACTATTATTTTTATTGTAGCCTCTCTATATTCCCTTAGAATATCCCCATTGTAGGAGGTTGCATATTGTGCTTCACAAAATTTGCGTTAACTGAGAAGCAATACTAGTTTTAGAAGGTACACATTCTTCAGCCTTGAATCCAAATGTTCCTGAATGTATTTATAAATGATCCTTCCTACCTAGCCAACTTTATTGAATTTCTCTATTTCCAGTAGCTGGTGTGGTCACAGAACTGTTTAAAGTCAACTGTGTATTGACTCTGGACATCAGGACGCCTTGTAGAGCTCCATACTAGTGGTCTAGGGTTAAAGAAGTGCACTTTGTGCATTAGATATCAATAATCTACCAACATATTTCCTGCCTGATGAACATATCCTGTATGCGCAACTCCTGTGGCTTTTATAACCCAAATTAAGGGAGAATGAACATAGCCCAGCTCAGCTGTAGCTCTTAATACCAGTAGCAGATGGTTTCTTTATCTTCTGTGCTCAAAGGAAGCAGTGCAACAAATGCCTCAGTGAGAGTGAGGTGAAGCAAGTGGGAGTCTGTTGAGCAAGACAGACAAAAGCAGTCTCATCCCTAAGTAAGTGGAGGTCTAGATACAGGCATATGACACTGCTATTAAGTTTCTTGGCTCTAGCAAATAGATTGTCAAAAAAACCCTTTGATTTGGGGACACGAGGCATCTATTTAAACCAATGGGGATTCTGGCTGCTGGGGCTTGATTCAAATAGTTTCAGCTGTTAGCCAAGTAGGTGTTATTCCTGGAGGGAGTTTAACTATCTTCCTTTTCCGCTCCAGAATGAATCCCTTGAGTCCAATGGCATCAGGAACTTCTAAAGATATAATTGAAGATCTCTTTCCAATAAGCTGTTCAACTAAGAGAAGACTCTTGTCAGTTCTCCTAGCTTTCTCTCTTTATGGATTTGCTCCTTCCCCTACTTGGTCTCCTGGTTCAAGGCTACCTTTACAGCCATGGCTTCAATTTCCACATACTGTTTTGGAATGACAGGTCAGGGAATGCTTCCTCCTTATGACTTGTGAAGCCATGTGGGTTACAGATTCCAAATCCTATCTCACTCTACCAAATCAGGGGAATAGTTTTAAGGACTTCACAAGCAGATGACTATATAGTCATTGCACCATTCTCTTGAGTATTTTAGAGCTTGTTGCTCCCTCTCACCTCCTCATGGGAGATTTCTTGTGTCTGTGGCATAAAGGGATGAGGTTTTCAAGCTGGAGATAATGAAGGAACAGAAGCGACAGATAGCTGAAATGTTATCCTTTATTCTACTGGGTGATTTTATTCTTACCAATTTTGCCTCTTACCAAGAGGATTCCAGACCCATTCAGGATATAACAGCATATCTGGATAATTCTTTTATCTTGATTTGAAGAAAAACTGCATAAGCTTTTTGATATTTTAGAATGGAGGCAAATGTGGAAAATAACTCTGTTATTGAGGATATGATAGGCATCTGTAAGCTTTGGCTGAATCAGTCCTACTGGTAGCTGAAAGACCTGACTCCTTATATCAGATCCTCAGAGGAACTCTGATTCTTTTTCATGGATTATACCTTTGTTCTATAGTGAGCTCTACAACTGCTGAAAGGGCTAAGTACAAGGGGATATTCTTCTAAATACATATGTCAAAACAGACTACATGATGACAAAGTTTCATTCTTCAGAGGTACTTGCTGTAAGCATAGTCTTTCTGTATGATTTCTCCCAAGGAAACTGAGCTCTGTTCACTAGTCAAATGTTGTTGCCCAAGGGCTATAGGTCTAGAGGTGCAGTTGACTAGGAAAAATAAGATCTTGCTGAGTGTTTGTTAGCCTTGACTGTGACTTGAGGAGATTCTGGCCTCCCCTGTTCTCCTATTTGTCTTGCTCACAGCCACTATATCTTTGCATAGCTGATACTTATTTCTTTAGACCATCTCCCAATTCTTTGTAAACAAACACTCCACATGAAGCACAGAAAAATAGCTAGAAAGCACAAAATACTTGATCATAAGGAGTAATCAGAAAAGACTGAGAATGCATAATCAGAATTTCCCATTGCTAGTTTCACTGGCTATGTCTACACTAGAAAAGTTAAGTTGAATTTATTAAATTGACTTAATAAGGTTGACTTTAAGTCGGCTTAAAGTCAACCTTATTAAGTCGACTTAACAAAAGTCGCCTTAACTTTTCTAGTGTAGACATAGCCCCTTTTCCACCTTATTAAGTCCACTTAACACTTTAAGTGGACTTAATAAAGTCGACTTAAGCGCTAATCCCCATCCACACTGGCTTGAGTCGATTTAAGGAGTCGACTTAAGCCTTAAATCGACCTAAAACTAGGTGTTGTTAAGTTTTCCTTAACTCAACTTAAGGA
Organism: Pelusios castaneus; assembly: GCA_007922175.1. NCBI lineage: Eukaryota > Metazoa > Chordata > Testudines > Pelomedusidae > Pelusios > Pelusios castaneus. The sequence goes on from ML685787.1 coordinate 17,242,584, forward strand.
ACAGCTTAAGTCGACTTAATAAAAGCCCAGTGTGGACAGGGAGTAAGTTAGGTCGACTTAAGCCTCCTTAAGTCAACCTAACTTGTAAGTGTAGACACACCCACTGATTCTATGTATATCAAGACATTGGAGTGAGGGGAGCATAAGAGAACTTAAAATAAATTACAGTTTAGCGGTGCAACAGTTAAAACTGCTTATGAATGAACCAGCTGCCTCCCCAGCACCCCTTGTGGCCTGAAGTTACTGTGCAGCAGCCTAACCTCAATTTCCCTTTGCTTCAGCAGAAGGCCCCATAAGTCAAACTATCAAAATAAACTTTTGCATGGTTTGGCCACTCCTCCTTCCTTGGGTTGGATTAATTAAAATAGCAAAATGATTCCCAAACAAAATTCTCAAAAGCCTTACTCCCAGTCTTTGCCAGTGGTGATCGCTCAGGCTTTTTTTGCCTGATGCCTTATCCTTGAAGACTCAAGGTTCTTTGCAGGAGCACACTTATTCCCAGCAGTCTCTGTAATCTCTCACACCCGTGCTGAATGTCCCTCTGTCTCCCTGCTGCTCTTTACAGAGGACTCAGCTGCTCCCTACCTGGCTGGTTCTCCTAATTAAATTCCACACCCTCTTCTAAGTGTGGTGGGCAGGGCTAATTAGATGGGGCAGACTCCTGCTCTTAAAGGGCTGGCCACCCTATTGCACTGCTAGTGGATGTTAGAAACACATCACAGCTTCAGTGGAGCCACTTTATTACTTGTCTGGCTTCCTTGTGTATTGAGATGCACACTACTTCAGCTGAGACTCAAAAGACCAGGTGTTGTCCCCTGGTGAGCAAACAAGAAGCCTTTTTTTTGGCTGAGTCAGTGGGAGCTGGGCTAATCATTGTCAATTTGAACTTGCTTGTACGTACATCAGACAGTATAATTTTGTATCTTGTACAAATCCAGTTTTCCATTGGAAATATTTTTATTATTTGTAGCTATTTTCTTGCTCAGCGGAAATAATATCCACAGGTTTTCGCATGAAACTGTGTTGGTGCAGTCTCTGTTTGCATTTATTTTTAGATAAACAAATCAAAAAGAACATATTCAACTCTATCTTTTTCTAAGATTTGAAAAAGCCTTATCAATAAATGATATTGTTGCTATGAAAAGCATGCAGAGTAAATGCATTTTCTGCTAGCAATACATTAAAATCTTGCAAGGGCAAGGGAAATTGAAACTGTCTTTCTAATGGATCATAAATCTTAGAAATGATTTGAATTCATGGATTAAATGTCTGCTTTGAAAGCCTTTGGTGATTTATTTCAGATCTTAGAAGAAAGAACATTTCCACTGCAGATCAAATTATTGAATTTTCATATTCTGCATTAGCTATTTTCAGAATAATGTTCATCAAAGAAATAACCTGGTGAGAGTTTTTTCCCTCTTAGAAAGTTGGTTTGTTTGTTTTTTTCATTTTTGGCACTCAGCGCAGCACTTCTAATTAATAGGAATTTCAACAATGAGAAGTGTGAGTGGCTCATTGAGATGTGTAATACGTGCCATTTGTATGACAGAGAATGGTAACAACAGTGTTTGCTGACCCATGATCCCATGCTGAACTATGAAGGAAAATGGAATCAGTGTGTATATAGCTTCTGTGAGAAAAAACTAAGTAAAAATAAAATGCAAGTGGCTAGCTCAGAAGATAATTTCAAAATCAGAAGGGTTCTCTATCAGTGTTTCTCTATCTGAGGGGCAGAGGGCCTAATTTAGCAACCAATGAAGTCAGTGAAAAGACTCCCATCAGGGGCAGAATTGGGCCTAGTGTGAGTCCTGAGGAACCCCCTCCCCCCCAAGAAAAGTCTCATGAGGCTTGAATTGATGACATGAAGAAGAAATAGCCCATAGGCATATTATAGAGTAGGTCTTTCTGCCTATTTTAAGGTCAGTAACATCTCTCTCAATAGTATCTAAGGCTATGTCTACCCTTGGAAGTTAGATCGACTTAAGGAGGCTTAAGTCAACCTAACTTAGTCCCTGTCCACACCAGGCTTTCATTAAGTCGACTTAAGAAATTCCTCAAGTCGACTTAATGAAAGGTTAGGTTGACTAAATAAGACCTGCCAGTTAGATCGACCTAACCCTTAGGTTGACTCCTTAGGTCGACCTAAGCACAGTGTAGATGCTTAAGTCCACTTTATTAGGTCGACCTAAGGGTAGTTAGGTCGACTAAGTCCCCATTCAGGCGACTTTGTTAAGTCGACCTAATAAGGTCGACTTTAGGTCGACTTAAAGTTGACCTAACTTTTTGTAGTGTAGACATAGCCTAAGGGACTACCATAGAATGGACTTCCTCTATTGTCCCCTTGAGGAAAATAAACCCAGGAGCAAACTTCCACTAGAGGTAAAGGAAACTGAGTTGTTCTCAAGTTCTGGGGAGCTTCGTCCAGGAGATGAAATTACAATGGTGGGATCTTGAGTGGCTATGGTGATAAGTGTTCTGATCATTAAAAATATCAATGGTGGGGGTGGGGAAATGTGGTGAGAATGAGAACCATAAAAGGATCTCATGAGACTGTTAGGCAAATTTCTACTGAGTATGCAAAAGGAGCCCATGGTCGTGGCACATGCTAGTACAAATTTAAAAGGGTAAGATATGGTGCATGGAAGCTAAATTTAGACTACAAGTAAGAAAATTGAAATCTGAGCTCTCTAGTATTATCTTAAAGTGTTTTGGGTTCAACATCCAGAAGAAACTAGATAGAAGAACACCAGAGTCTCAATGCATGGATGAGAAGACGGTTTAAAACAGAGGGATTTTAATTGATTAAGCAATGGGATATTTGGGGAAAAGGTTTGCCTTACAGCCCGGGGTGGGCTCCATTTTAAATAAAGAGGAGCAAAACATCTGGCATGGAGGACTCACGGGATTGGGGAATTATTTAAACTTGGAGATAAGGGAAAACTGAGAGGTACCGAGAAACAGTCAGGTTGAACAAAGAATCTACTACTGACAGTTTGATGAAAACTCTGTTTAGTGTGCTGCAGCAGTCAAAAAGCCAAACAGTATATATAAGGAATGGGATAGAAAATAATAATGAAAATACCATGCCATTAGAGAAATCCTCCCTCACTTTGAATACTGTGTTCAAGTCGGGTTGACCTCATCTCAGAAAAGATATGGACACAGCAGGAATCTAGAGACAGGGATGAAACTTATTAGCGGTATAAAAAGATTCCTATATTAAAAAAGAGACTGAAAAGACTGGGACTTTAATTAGGGATGAGACCGACATGAAGGGACACGATAGAGATTAAAGAATAATGACTAATATGCAGAAAATATATTGGATGTTCCTACTTGCCCCTATTCATCATACAAGTATAAGGAGAGATTCAACTAAATTGAAGCACAACACATTTAAAACTAATAATTAATGAATGGTATTTGTTGCCACATGAGACCATGAGCGTAGCAGGATTCACAAAAGGATTGGAAAGTAATGCTAGATGGGACTTAAAAAAGATAGGGATGTAGTCCTTCATCCTTCAGGGCATAATCCAAATATTACCTGATATGTTTGGAAAGAAACTTCCTCCATCAATAGATTATTCAGTAATTGTCCACTACACAGCGTCTTGCACCTTTCTCTGAAGTAGCTGCTACTGCTCACTTTGGCTATGTCTACACTTGCACTTTTAAGTCGACTTAGTGTGTCTACACTTAAAATTAAAGTCGACTTAAAGGGGAACTTACAAAGTCGACCTAGAGCGTCCACACTGGATGCTCTAGGTCGACTTTGTGGGGCTAGAGGGACCTTGGGCAGGTCCACGGTGGCGGGGGGGAGCACCCCCTGTGTACAATGGGACAAAGGGGGACAGGGACCCTGGCAGGGCAGAGCCCTGCGTGTGACACTGTCTGGATTTAGGGAAATTCCAAAGGGGTAGCAGTGTTAGTCTATTGTAGAAAGACAACAGAGTCCTGTGGTACTTTTAAAGACTAACAGATTTATTTATCGCATGAGCTTTCATGGGAGAAAATCCCACTTCGTCAGACACTTTGAAGATAGGAAAGTTACAGAGTGGGAGGATCATATCACCTGGCAAATTCCTAAACATTAAGGAGACAATGGTTGTTCACACCCTCCCATCTAAGACATTTGTCCAGATTGGCACAAGTTAAAGTATGGATATAACATCAAATTCTTAACTTCTAATCAAAATACAATTCCTAGACATAAACTATATAATCATTCCCAGCAAATTACTACCTTTCTATTGATACCAAACATGACATAGTTCCTATGGATTATAGCATTTATGAGATATCCATAGAAAATATCATAAATGTTTCCTTAAATCCAGACAGTGTCACACTGTGCCCACATGTCCTGCCCTTTGGGGGGCATGCCAGGCTCCCTGTGTGACCCCCCCCGGCAGGGAGGGCATTGGTGTAGTCCTGGGGTAGCCCTAAGTCAACTTAGGGCTACCCCAGGGCTACACTGGCTTAATTCGACTTTAGGAAGTCGAATTAAGCCTTAGGTCGATTAGAAAGGTGGTTTAATAAAGTCGACTTAATTTTCATTAAGTCGACTTTATTTTCCTTAAGTCAACTTAAGGAAAGTGTAGTGTAGACGCAGGGCACATTAAGTCGACTTAAGCCAAGCTTAAGTCGACTTAATTTACCAGTGTAGACGCAGCCTTTCAGAGGCAAGATACTGGATGAGAAAGACAACTGGTCTGATCTAGTATAGCAATTCCAGTGCAAGGCAATTTAGAACCTTAGGTCACAGCTTTGAATCTGGCCTAAGCAAGTTGGACACTTCCTAGTATGCAGGTAGCTGTATCAGAATTAGCATGTCAGTTAGCAGTCTCTGCAGGGAAATGGAACACCCTTGTGATCCTTCCCTGACAGGGCTGAAGCACACCGGCAGGAGGTTAGTTTCCAGACCTTTCATTCTGGCTAAAATCACAATACTAAATTTACTTAAACTACATCCAAAGAGGGAGAAAAATAGGATTAAGAACCACATGAAGAATGTAGCGCAACTAATTATAATGGCTAGATATATTAGACCTTCTGCTTAATCCATACCAGTTTAACTGTGCTTCCATTTGGTATGTTCAGAAATAATAATAAATAATTAATTAATATTTCCACTCTGCCCACAATACCTGTTATTAACAGGATAAGCAAATATAACACACATGGCCCAAAATATCAGAGCTGGTTTGTTGGCCGAAGAAGAATAGTAAATGTACCCAGGAATGCCCTTCGAGAAATCATGGCATTGCACTCAGAAAGGGGCAATTTGCCACAAAAAAAGCAGAAGCATGAAAACAACAGGTAGCACAAAGAGCTGTGAAATAAAAGCAGTTCAATTCCCCAGGGCCAAATTTTAAAGAAATGAGGACATGAAGTGTGCCTGCAATATAGGAATAATCAGTTGCAGTTACATTGCGTGTGCAAAAAGCTTTATGTGTGTGAGAGGTGGCTGTTTTTCCAGACATTCAACAACAAATAATTTGCACAAGAGTTTGTAAATAGCAAATAAAAAAGGACACAGACGTGGTCAAAATAAACAGCTGTTTGGTGTTTGAATGGGTGTTGGCATATGCTGTTTTTCTGTATTTACCCAGCTCTGACAGATAGTTATTGTTCAGTACCTAGGTGGTGGTGCTGTTAGCGTATACGCGTGAACTTGACACTGAAGTATGTTTGTTTAGCTTAAAAAATACTTCAAACTGAAATGGAACATTTAAAGAACAGTTTTTATATAACTCCATGTAAATAATTGAAGAACCAATCCTTTTTTTTCCTTGGGAAAAATACAGTTTGGAAACATGAATCAAATTATGGAAACAGGTTATCTGAAGAGGAATATCTTGGAATGTTGCTGGAATGGTTTTTATAGGGGGCAAAATGTGATGTTATTAAGGATTACAGAACTGTATGGCTTCTAGGAAAAGCAAAATTCCCCAAACTCCATATGGTTCTGATGAAAAGACTTGGATTTTGGTGAATAGTTTTCAAAATGGTGCACTGCTGGGAAGGGACTTTGACTTCTTAAAACAAGAAGACGTGGCTGCAGTTAGTTTGCATGTTGCTTTTTAAAAGCACTAGAGCTGATCCTGTTCTACAGGAGTTTTTCCAGTTACTTCAGTAGAAGTGGTTTTTGATCATATTAGGTGTATTTTTTTTTCTTCAGCTTCCCCATTGTTTGTGTGAAAAGCTAATGTTTATTAGATGGTGCAGTTGAAGTGACATGCTGCAGACGGTACAGAAATTCTTTGTGATTGTGATGATCTTGAGTTAGGGTAAACGGTTATTTGTACTTGGCTTTTTTTCTGCCCCTCCTCACATATCTGAGACCCTTTAAGTGAAAATGGCACAAGCTTGTCATGTGAATCTATCAGAACATTCGATTTCACCTAAAATGACTTTTCAGAGTAGTTTATTTGGTGTATCGATTCTGGAGGTGTTGTCAAATGTACCATTTAGGAGAAAAGGAAGATTTGGAATTTGTTTCTTTACTCCATTGCATTGACTTTTTTTTAACTGAATTGAATTCACATTCTCTGCCCTTACTCTGTAGTTTTCTCCAGAGTACTATTCCAATGACTTAAGCCTGAGCTAGGGTTCAGTGGGGAGTAGTAGAAGCATGTTATGAGGGTCAAACACCACAGATATATAAACAAGAGTTTGGTTCAACTGACTCTCTTCTATCTAAACATACATGGTACTTCAAGTAAAATGTGCCTGAAAAGCTGCATCAGTTGCTGATCCTATCACCTTTGAAATGCTGACATTGGTATGTCAAAAATACATTGCTATGTTCCACAGCAACACAGAAACTGGACATTTATACCACATGCTATAAAGGTGAGGCTATATAGAGTGATGAATGTTTTTTATTTAAATTTTCACCAACGTCTCCAGTTGAGGTGAACATACCTTATTATTCAAGCTGATGTTCAGTGGGCATTAGATTTGGAAACTACTCATCATTGCTAAGAAGCTTAGACATGATGAATAAGGATGCCTGGCTTGATACCCCCCACAATCAGAGCCACAAAAACTATTTTGACTGGTTGGCTTAATCAGACTCTAACAATTGTGTTTATATTGACTTCTAAGGTAATCAAATACATTGTTTTACAAACTCCAGAAGCTTCCAAGACAAGAGTAATGAATGGATCATTGACTAACCTACAGTCGATAGGCAGTTATAATTTCCCATTAATACAACACTATTGCAGAGTTTTCATTTCTTTGAAAGATTATAGTAAATGAATAATAATGAAGTAAGATGCAGAAAGTCATCCAAAGAGTCTCACAGTGAGAAGAAGACACTTTAAAAGCATAATTGTGTCAAGAAGAGGAAAGAAGTTTTTAAGGTCAATCTAAATTAGAACTTGCGTTTCCTTTGTCATCTCAGATCAGTATTGCTTCAGGTGCTATGCACCCTATGCATAGTAGTGATGGGTGAACTCATGTTGCCTAATTTTGGATTCACTTACATATTGTGAATTCAATAGGTTGACTCCTATTTTAACATCATTGGATTGCCATTTCATTTAAGAGACAGTGAAAATTGGAGGAGGGATGGGAGAGAGTTGTTAAAAAAGGAATTGAATCAAATTGCTTGTTGTCAAGAAATGGAACATTTTGGAGTGGATTCTAGAAGATTTTTTTTCCAAATGACCCATAAAAATCCACAATTTCTATGATATGATATTAGCAATGGCATCAGTCGTTTTAGAGATTTTTCATCAACAGCATATTTAAAATAGCTCATGGACCTTTTGGAATAAAACTGTACGTTAATCAGAATAATATAAAGTGTCTATGGTTATGTCTACACTTGTAAAGTTAAGTTGACTTAACAGAGTGGCTACACTTTAAGTCGACTTAAGTTGACCTTGTTAAGTTGACTTAACAGTAGACATAGCTGTGCACACTGGCTTTAAGTCGACTTAATAAGGTCGATTTAGTGCTATTCCCCATTCACACTGGCTTTAAGTCGACTTAAGAAGTTGACTTAAGGCTTAAGCTGACCTTCAGAGGTGGTGTTATTAAGTTGACTTAAGGAAGCGCTTAAGTCAACTTAATAAAAGCTCAGTGTGGACATGGCTTTGTGTAGGTCGACTTAAGTATCCTTAAGTCGACCTAAATTGTAGATGCACCCTATTAGTGTAGCTCGTGCAATCATTATAATACTCAAATCATATCCCCCTTTGGGAGAAAAAACTCTAAAAATACAGATAAAAATAATACAAGAAATGGAGAAAATTATTGAAGGGCTTCCACAGATAAAGGAACTTGTTAGAAGGAGGTGGTTATTGATTTTGTGATTATAGGGCACATTCAGACTAAAGGACTCCTAAGAGTGCAGTCAGCTAGACAGATGTCTATCTTCCATCAGTTGCACCTGCAGTTAATTGGATCTGCAATTATTGGGAGGCCAGTTTTCAAAATCAGAGACTAGCAGGAGAAAAATATGCAGTAGGAAAAGTCATATGATTTAGTAGAGGTGTAAAAGGTATTTGGAATTTAGGGGGAGATTTTTTCTGCATCCAGAAGAGATTTCCAGTGTGTGTATTTGCATGGTGTTCCCGGTAGCTAAGAATGTAAACAGCTTCCAGATGAGGAGAGATTAAAAAGACTGGGACTTTTTGTCAGTTTGTGAGATTATACAAGCTTTAGTGATTCATTTCACTATCTACATTGTTAATGAAGTATGTCACTAAAGCTGGTATGACCTCCCCAAACTGACAAAAAGTCCCAATCCTTTTTATCTCTTCTCATCTGGAAGCTGTTCCATATCCCTAACCATATCCCTAATCATTTTCGTTGCCCTTTTCTATATCTATTCCAGTTCTAATATATCTTTTTTTTGAGCTGGGGTTACCAGAACTACACGCATATTTGAGGTGTGGGCATACCATGTATTTCTACAGAAGCACTATGATATTTTCTGCATATTATCTATCCTTTTCCTAATGGTTCCTTACATTCTGTCAGCCTTTTTGAATTCAGCTGCACACTGAGTGGATGTTTTCACAGAACTGTTGCTTTCCTGAGCGATAACAACTAATTTAGACCTCTTCACATTTTATGTATATTTGGGATTAATTTTTTCCATGTGTATTACTTTGCATTTATTTAAAAAAGATGTAACATGAACACAGGAAAGGATAGTTAAAAATAGATTTGAGCACAGATTTAGTTCATGTACACCAGATAAACAGAGAAGCGATCCTACAACATGTGGAGGCAGATCCTAAAATAAGTAGTACAGCAGCTACCTTGGACAGCTGCTCCAGTCAGATATACAGCACAAGAAGAAAGCCAAGAGCAGAAGTATGCTATGTTGCAACATGTTGAAGAAAATGAATGACAAAGTGAATGCACTGAGCTGGAAACAGTGGGTCTTCCATTATTGCATGTTTAGTTTCTAGGGCTATGTCTACACTTACCAAAGTTAGTTCGAATTAACTAATTCAAACTAACTAATTCAAACTAATTTTAGTTAGTTCGAATTAACTTAATTCGAACTAGCATGGCCCCACTGGAATTTTAGTTCGAATTAGTCAGTTGCATTAAGCTCAATGTGCCGGTTAGTTCAAACTAAGCAGTTAGTTCGAACTAACATGGCTACATTGACTTAATTCGAACTAGCTAGTTTGAATTAACGGTTAGCTCGAAAGGTATAATCGACTTTATTAGTTCGAATTAAGGAAGCCCTTAAGTTAGGCTTAAGTTAGTTCGAATTAAGCTTTCTTAATTCGAACTAACTTGAAAGTGTAGACATAGCCAAGGAGTGATGGCTACAAGCTATGCAACAAAATGGTGCTGAGACACATGGAAAGGGAATTACATTATGATGTTTAGAAAAAAAATTCAGAAAATACAATACAAAGTCAATATTGGTAAGAAGATGCTGCAAAACTCAATATATTTGGTACGACTCATCTCCCTCCATGAGGTAAATGAATGCCAATGGCCAAAATATGAGATGAATCTTTAAAGTCAGGAGTCATACCCTATGATTGGAGAATTGCTAACATAGTACCTATTTTTAAAAAAAGAAAAAAAGCGATCCAGTAAATTACAGGCCTGTTAGTTTGATCTATATTGAATGAAAAGTAGTTAATGATATAGAGGTAAAGGATCACTGGCATAAAATACAATATTATTTTACAAAAGATAGATCATGCCAGACAAACCTGATATCTTTCTTTGAGAAGATAATGGAATTTTTTTAGACAAAAGAATCCAGTAGATTTAATCTAGCTGGATTTCAGTAAGGCATTTGATATAGTTCCACATGGAAAATTATTAGTTAAATTAGAGAAGATGGGGATTAGTATGTGAATTGAAAGGTGGATAAGGAACTGGTTAAAGGGGAGACTACAAAGGGTCATATTGAAAGATAAACTGTCAGGCTGGAGGGAGCTGACTAGTGCAGTTTCTATGGGATCAGTTTTTGGATCAATCTTATTTAATATTTTCATTTATGGCCTTGTCCTAAAAAGTGGGAGCTGCTGATAGAATTTGTGGATGGCATAAAATGGGGAAGTATTGCAAACAAGGAGGAGGACTGGAATATCATATAAGAAGACCTACAGGACCTTGAAAACTAAAGTAAAAGAAATGGGATGAAATTTAATAATGCAAAGTGCATATAGAGATGAACAAATAGGGTTTTTTTGCAGTAAACTAGGGATGTATTAGTTGGAAGTGACCTTGGAGCAGAACAAGTTGGGTATATTGGGTGATCACAGAATGACAATGAGCCGCCAATGTGATGCAGGCAAGGCGTCGCTGCCCCGAAAAAGTGTTCAAGTCCTGGGCCTAGACGTGGGCCCACCTTCACTGGCCCTGCCCCCTGCTGCACCTGCCCCAACCCTGGGCCTGGGCTCCACCCCTGTGCCCAATCTGGCCATTGGCTCTGGGTCCTCCCACCATGGAAGGTCGGAGCTGGAGCTGGCTCCAGCTCCTGCCATTGGTGACCCTGGCTCCTGCCCCTGCCACTGGCAGCTCCAGGTCCCCGGCCAGTCTTTAAAACATGATTTGAGGACTTCAGTAACTCAGCCAGAGGTTATGTGTCTAATACAGGAGTGGGTGAATGAGATTCTGTGGCCTGTGATATGCAGGTGGTAAGATTAGATGATCACTGTGGCCTCTTCTGACCTTAAAGTCTATTTATTTAAAGTCTGAGATTCATTTTAATAAAGTGCTGAGGCAACCTCAGTATCTTGCAAAACTGAATTAAAGAACAAAGGATCAAATTCTTACTTCAGTAACACAACAGAAGTCACTGTTGTGTTGGTATAATCATGTGCAGGATTTGGCCACAGTTTAAAACACTGGAAACCAAGCTACAACAATGTGGGCTTCACATACTAGTATTTACATATTTTTAATTCAAGATTTATAAGGAGCAGAATACCAAAAAGCAGCTGCATGTGAACACATCTGCCAAGTTAGATTTTGTCTCCAACCACATTCTTAAGGTCAGAATGAATAGAATCTGTAGTGACCTAGAAAAGGCTACTACAGCTGTCATCTGAGGATGATACAGTCTGTTATGATAAGATTTGAGGCTGGAGTTTTCAAAGGAGCCTGAGAAAATTAGGCATTCAAATTCAATTCAATTGCATTTGGGCATCCAACCTAAAAGCACAAGAGACGACAAATTCTAAGGTTTGTATATACTCTGTCCTTTATAAGCAAAAATGCCCTTTTGTTCATGCAGTTACGCATTTTGCCTGCACAAATGCAAGTTTACACAGACATGATAGGTATACAAACCTTTTTATGAGTAGACCCATTGTCCCCTTTCAAGAAAAAATGGCTTGCCTGAGTGCTAACAAAACCCTGACTTGCTCAGTTTATAAATGTTTGAAGTAGAGTATTGCTATATATATTTGGCTGAATCTCTGATGTCCTATGGAGTCCTTCTGTTTCTTTTGTACTTCAGGAGCTTTTATCTTTTAGAAACTCTTATCAGCCCTGCAAAGAAGTGTGTTTTTTCACCTGGCAATGCCAACTTCTCTCCCGTTTTCTTTTCCTCTGTGTGTGTGTGTGTGTGTGTGTGTGTGTGTGTGTGTGTGTGTGTTTTCAATTGAATTGAATTTTGGACTTGTTCTGAGCATTGTATACTTGTCTCATATTTGTTGTTATCAATTCTCTGTAGCCAAATCTCTGTAGTTGATAACCTTGAATTTTGGGTGTATTGGAAATTTCATTCTGAATTTTTCTCATTGGATCCCGCTACACCGATAACTCTTACTTGTTCTAGAGAGCTTAGAGTGAATCTCCTTTCTACAAAAAAACCCTCTAAACCTAAACAATAAAAATAACCTTTCCATTTCCATAATTGAACTAGTTCTGAGGGTTATCGCAGACAACATACACAAAATACTATTGATTTGACCGATACCCCACAATCTATTTTGCTGCATTTTCTCACATACAGCTGTAATCCCACTATATGTGCATCTTTAGAATAGCTTTTTATAAACAGAATAGCTGGGAGAAGGACTAGTCTGGTATTATCACCACCAGTACATAAGAATGGCCATATTGGGTCAGACCAATGGTCCATCTATCCCAGTATCCTCTTTTCTAACAGTGGTCAATGCCAAGTGCTTAATGAATGAATGAACAGAACAGAGTAATTATCGAGTGATCCATCCCCTGTTGTCCAATCCCAGTTTTGGTAGTAAGAGAATTAGGGTCACACAAAGCATATGAATGCATCCCTGATGATCATTTTGTCTATCAGCCATTGATTGACCTATCCTCCATGAACTTATCTAATTCTTTTGAATCTCTTCTACTTTTGGCCTTGATAGTACCTCCTGGTAATGAGTTCTATGGGTTGACTGTGTGTTGTTTGAAGAAATACTTACTTATATTTGTTTTAAACTTGCTTCTTATTAATTTCATCAGGTGACTCCTTCTCCAAGGAAACATCAACTCCCTTCATGTGATATATGAAAGGGTAAATAACACTTCCTTATTCACTTTCTGTATGCCATTCATGTTTTTATAGCCCTTTGTGATATCCCCCATACTTGTCTGTTTTCTAAATTGAACAGTTCCAGTCTTTTATAATCTCTCCTCATGTAGAAGCTATTCTATACCCCTTATTTATTATTGCCCATCTCTGCACCTTTTCCAGTTTTAATATATTCTTTCTGAGATGGGGTGACCAGAACTGCAGTATTTGAGGTGTGGACATGCCATGTATTTTTATAAAAGCACTATGATATTTTCTGTCTTATTACTTATCCTTTTTTCTCATGGTTTCCAACATTCTTTTAGTTTTTGTTTTTGTTTGGTTTTTTTGAATGCTGCTGCACTCTGATTGAATGTTTCCAGAGAATTATCCATGATGATGCCAAGATTGCTTTTGTGAGTGGTAACAGTCAATTTAAACCCCTGTCCTATTTTATGGAGAGTTGGGATTAACTTTTTTCTAATGTGCATTATTTTGCACTTATTAATATTGTATTTCTTTTGCCATTGTGTTGCTCTGTCACCCAGTTTACTGAGATTCCTTTATAACTCTTCATAGTGTGCTTTGAATTTAACTGTCTTGAGTAACTTTGTCATTGCAAACTTTGTCACCTCACTATTTATGCCCCTTTTTTCAGATCATTTATGGATATCTTGAAGAACACTGGTCCCAGTACAGATCTTTGGGGGGCCCATGCTACTTACTGTTTTACTCTGTGAAAACTAAACATTTATTCTTACCTTTTGTTTCCTTTAAACCAGTTATGCTCTGTGAAAGTACCTTCCCTCTATCCTATGACTCCTTACTTTGCTTAGAGCCTTTTGTGTGGGACCAGGTGAAACTCTTTCTGAAAGTCCAAATATACTATATCCACAGGATCAACCTGGTCCACATACTTATTGACAGCCTCACACAATTCTAACAGAACGGTGAGGCATATTTTCTCTTTATAAAAGATATGTTAGATCTGACTTCCAATTTTTGAAGGATGCCTTTTTGATTCTAACCACCTCATTTACTCTGCTGCCAAGCCCGGGTGGCATATTTTTGGTACTCTTACTTTTTAAAATTTGGGGTATACATTTAGTTTGGGTCCCTGTTATGGTGTTTTAAAATAATTTCCATGAAGTTTTCAGGCATTTCACTTCGCTACATTCTTTTGTTATTCATAACACTAGCTGTATAATCAACATTGCTGAAATATATGTCCAAAGACCATAGTTCCTGCCTAACTGTGAACTTGTCTCTATTCCCACAAGATGTCTGATTCTCCGTGGTTTCTGTCTGCAAGAGAATGGAGGGAGGCTGATTCAGGCTTGTTTATTCTATCTGATAAATTCACCAGCATTGTGATGCCTGATTAGAGTCATGGACTAACAATGGTTATTAATAAGTTGTCCATAATCCATGGCTTGCATAAGGTAAAAGCTATTAATCTGAGTCAATGACAGCAGTTTCTGATTCAGAATCCATGGTGCCTCTCAAGAACGAACACACACACACACACACACACACACACACACACACACACACACACACACACACGCGTAATTGAAGTTTATCTATCCAAGCTCCATTATTGATCATTACAGTTTTCATTGTGTCATTTAACCATTGCTGTGTATCATGGGAATTTTTGCAAAAGGATATTTCCTTTTTCTCCATTCTTTGACTTTGCTTTCTGGTGGATAGTCAGTGCTAAGATTGATGTCACATTTTCTGATCTCCTTGTTAAAAAAAGACCCAAAAGAACTAATTGCAAGGACACTTTGATACAAATTTCAGTCATAGCAAGTTTGAACATTTTATATGGGAACAATTAAAGCTTTTTGTAGGCTGTGGTTATCTTCCAAACATAGTAGTGTTAGAGGCTTCTGAGCGTATTACTGTATTGTAGGAATCTGTATAAAGAGGTCTTGATTTAAAAAATGTCTTTGAAGAGGTTAGTGGTACTGAAATCTGTAGATTTTTTTTTTTAAATAATTTTTTTGGGTGTAGAGGGGGCATTTTAATTTTGTTGAGAGATGCACATGGGTATTATATGGTATCTTTAGTAACTGCTACCTATATATTAGATTAGATTTAGTATCTAAATATTTCCTTATTTGTTTTTGAAAGCAGAACATAGTAATATTGCCTACTATAACCTTATTCTTATTCCCATTCTCCATAGAGCTCATGACAAATGTGCTTAGAATACTTGAGTGAGTTCAGAGAATTTATGGTTGGAGATATTGGACATACAGTAGAGGGTCACATTTTGAAATTATGTCCTTTGTTTTGGTGCTGCTCCAAAATTCTGCATTCCTATGTCCGTTTGTTTATGCTCTTACTGGTGTGTGTCAGTGACAGAATGTCCATCCCCAACATCCACATATTGAGCACAAAACAAGTACAAATAGGATTTTATGTGGAAATGAATGTTATTTGCCCAAACAGCTAACAACATGTAAACAGAACTTCATGCAGACCGAATGCTTATATAGTTGTGCCTGGGTAGGAGATGCTGATTTCATATTTAGCTCAAGATCTGTATGCTGGTGACTTGTCACAACTTCAACACCAGCTGGACAGCTTCCATCACTTCTGTGATCTCAGCTAAAAAAGATCATTTCCCCTCTTTAGACTTTCTATCAACAATATCAAAATTGAACAAATGCAACAATTTCTCTTTTTTTCTTTTAAAGGTTATTTAACCCTCCAGTTTCCAATGCATAGTATATAGATTTAGGAGGGGTTTACTTATACATATTGCATGTATTTATGTACCCTTCTCCACAGCCCTCTTCTGTTGCTTGTTGTCTTAGCACACTGCTGACCTCAAAATTCAATTCAGGACTCTCTTAATCTTAGGGCAATTGCTCTAACTGGTGAGCCAAAATTGAGCCTCCTTTCATACACCTCATCACCAGGTAAGCTCTCAGGCTATGTCTACACTTACTGATTGAGGTCGACTTAAATAAGTCGATTTTATTAAGTAGACTTTAAGTCGACCTTATTAAGTTGACTTAGAGAGTCCACACAGGACTCCTAAGTCGACTTAAGATGGGCTTTACTAACTCGACTTAGAGAGTCTATATTAGACTCTCTAAGTCAACTAGTTAGATCCAGGGAGAGCCAGCCCCACGTGGGGCTGGCTCTCCCTGAAGCAGCAAGCCCTAGAGTGGTCTGGGGGAGAAGGGAGCGTAAAGCTCCCTTCTGCCCTGGACTGCTCGGCTCCCTTCTGGTCGGGACCGCGGGTCCCGGCAAAAAGAGAGCTGCCGCTTCCTTCTTGCTGGGACCCGCGGGAGTCCGGCTAGAAGGGAGCGTGGGCTACTTTCTTGTGGGGCCCCAGAGGTCTGGGCCAGAACGGAGCCCTGCAGCTCCCTTCTGGCTGGGACCGCGCTCTAGCTCCTGGGAAGCCTCCAGAGGCTTCCCGGGAGCTGGAGCGCGGTTCCGGCTAGGAGGGAGCGCTCCTAGCCGGGACCATGCTCCAGCTGCAGGGAAGCCTCTGGGTCTCCCCACCAGCTGGAGGCCGCCGTGCCAGCAATTGCCAGTGCTCCAGGTGTTTTGGGGAGGCCGGGGGCAGCTGGAGCGCGGTCCCAGCTAGGAGGCAGCTCCCTCCTAGCCGGGACCTGAGCAGTCCTGGCCAAAGGGAGCCCTGCGCTCCCTCCTAGCAGCGACCGAGTGGTCCCGGCAAGAAGGGAGCTGGGAGAGCCGCCCACCCCTCCTCAGCCCAGCAGAGCCAGCCGTGTGCCAGCTGACTCTGCCAGGACGAGCCAGGAGTGGCTTCTTGGTCCCGGCAGAGCCAGCTGGCGCACAGCTGGCTCTACTGGGACTGAGAAGCGGCGAGCGGCTTCTCAGTCCCAGCACAGCCAGCTGGCATGTGGCTGGCTCTGCCGGGACCTGCCCGCCCACCTTCCGGGCTCTCCAGACAGGGTTCCAGTGGGGGATCCCCTCCCACTGGAGCCCTGGCTTGGGAGCCCTTCTCTCCAGGACCACGGCTCCCCTGGCAGGGAAGCCACAGGTCCGGGGAGAAGGGAGCAGGAGCTCCCCAGGACAAGGGAGCCACAGTGGCTCCCTTCTGCTAGGGAGTCATGTGGTGTTCCCTTGTCCCCCCTGCCCTAAGTCGACTAAGTCGACATAGGGCATCTACACTGCTGAAGTCAACTTAAGCAGTAAAGTCGATGTAAAACTAGGTTTTACAATACCTTTTCCTTAAGTTGACTTAAGCAACAGCTTAAGTCGACTTACAGAAACTCCAGTGTGGACGCAGAGTAAATTAAGTTGACTTAAGCAGGCTTAAGTTGACTTAATTTACAAGTGTAGATGCACCCTCAGAGCTGTGCTAACCTTGTTTGAGCAGGAAAACTCTCTTAGCATACTTGATAAAAGATTTAATTTTTTTGTAAGTTGGGAGTCATGGAGGGAAGAACAAATCCCCAGGCTTAATAACCACAAAGCAGAGCCCAAGTTGTTGTTTGCTATACTTCACCATCACTGTGGTGTCAGGTTCTTTACTCCTTTCTCTCTATTCAGGTATGTCTACACTGCAGGGTCTATGCTGGAGCTGCATGGATTGATGCAGTGGGATTGATTGAGTAGGCAATGGAGACCCACTCAATCAGTCCTGGAAGTGCTCTCTGGTTGATGCAATAAGGCGGCCCCCCCCCCCCCCCAAAAAAAAAAAAAAAGAGTAAGACTGCATTAACCGGAGGGTGGCTCAGTCAACATAGCACAGTGCAGATGCTACAGCAAGG
Organism: Pelusios castaneus; assembly: GCA_007922175.1. Lineage (NCBI taxonomy): Eukaryota > Metazoa > Chordata > Testudines > Pelomedusidae > Pelusios > Pelusios castaneus. Next base: position 17,260,329 of record ML685787.1, read on the forward strand.
CATTAGTAAGTTGAAGGGAGATATGCAGGCTACAGTATGTAGCTTGTGTATCTCCCATTGACAGCTGCCAGCAGTGTAGACCAGACCTTCCTCTTCCTAGGGTGAAAAGATGTATGTGGATTAAAAATAATAATAAAGGAAGTTAGGGTGTGCTGTATGTTTATATTAACCAAAGCAAAGTTGAAGAAGTGTGCTTTACACTTGAAAAAGAAGGAAGTGAGGTTTGTGGTGCTTCTTATGTCCCAGAGGAGGTCATTCTGCAGTCTTTGATTTCCCCTTCCCCCCGGCCCGGGAATACTGTCTCCTGTTCAGCAAAGCTCTGCCTTTGCAATAGGCATCACTGGTTCAGTTACATCAGAGGGACGCATTTCCTGATGGTGTTAGCAGACCTGGCCATCCTTTCAGGAACCCAATACCCATATCATTAAATTCTTTGGAAGTAAGGATTAGGATCTTGACTTGGACATGATATCCTAGAGATAGTCAATGGAGTGAATGAAGAACATGTCTGATGTGCTCAGCATAGCTTGTATTGCTGCACTTTGCTGCTCTGTAACAGTGGTTGTCAACCTTTCCAGACTACTGCCTCTGTCAAGAAGCCTGAGCCCTGCCACTCTCAGGCCCTTTGTGGCGCCCTTTGTTACCTGGGGCTCTGAGCAATTGCCCTATTTGTCCCTTTAACACCAGCCCTGCATCTGCAACCCCCTTGGTGCTCACAACCCCCAGGTTGAGAAATGCTGATCTAGGTGAGTTGATGTACCCTCTGGAAGACCTCTGCAGGAGTACACACATCTTTGGTTGAGAACCACTGTTCCAAAGCACAACTATGAGAACAGAGCATAGAAAAATTCAAGTTTGTTGCAACCAGTATTTTCAGACAGCAAGCCCTAATGAAGTCAACTACGCATAACAGAAGGATCTTTCTCAAAATGAACTTCTAGAATAATTCCTGCAAGAAATTAACCAGAAAATAATCTCCAACTACTAGAAAGTTGGGTGAAGATATATAAAGAAAGTCCTGCTTGTAAGTTGCATCCATTTCTCCAGTCCTTCATGTGTTATTCTGTCTTCTAGGTCAGTGGTTTCCAAACTTTTTTCTTTGGGACCAGTAGAAAAAAATCATTTATGCCTGTGACCCAACAACTACATCTTTGAGCAATGCTTTCCAGTCTTTTGGTGATGGCAGCAGTGGGTGCCATGACCCAGTGCCAGAGAGTCTGCAACCCAGTACTGGGTCCTGACCCTAAGTTTGAAAGTCACTGTTCTAGGTTGTAAGCTGCTCAGAGCAGGAATAGATCTTTGTATGTGTGCTCCCCACTCCGAGCACCTTTTGGATGCTAGCCAATATACATAATAAATACTGCTACTAGATATGAAACTCAGTGAAAGGATGTAATCTGTCCTCTTAGAAGCCAAACCCATTCTTCACATTCATATAGGAAAGAGAGCTGAGACTGAGGGAGAGTAATAGGCACAGAGTTATAACTACCTAGCAAACTTTTTCTTTTTTCTCTAGGAGACTGGATAATTGGAAAGCAAGCTGCAGAAGTATCAGATGAGACCTCCCCCCACACACTGTAAATTGGTCAGGTGACTCACTGCAAGATTCAATGCAGAAGAGAAAAGCTGCAGAATGTAATATGGACTCTGATGCTATCTTTGCTTGGCCCTTATGATCATTTCTGTGCAGTGGGAAAGTAGAGGTATTTATAGCATTTCCATTTACCTCTAAAAAGTTCTTTTTAAAATGATTTTGGTTTAAATTTTTTAAATGGAACCTGGAACATTTTGCAGAGCCATATCTTCTTCCTCGCTTATGGCGCTTAATATGATAATGTTGGAATGTGGGAAAGAGACTGTGAGCTGTTCTATTAGCAGGTCGTATAGCTCACTTATTATAGTAATGGAAATTATTCTTGAAATGCACTCTGCAGCACAGTATAAATGACTATGTGAGAATGAGTTAATCAGCTGTCTTTGTTAAATGTTTCTCCATGTGTGGGAGGCCTTGGCAAGTGAATGCACTTTTCCCTGATTTGCAGCTACTGTCATCATTGCTATATGTGATTGATATGTCTGCCTTCACAGATTTGCAGCCTGACAATGAGACTAAACAGCTTAAAAACACTGATAATAATTTCTGAAGAGACTCACAAAACTGGAGGAGTTTGGGGGGCCATTTGCAACGTTGTGTCTTAGTAAAGGTAATAGCTTTGGCACCCTCACTTTTATTTTGGCACATGAATATTTGAGGCCAGGTTTGTACTGGGTTAACTGCAAAAATCAGAAAAGGGGGGGGAAAACAAAACACCCAAACCCTGAGCTATTAGGCCAATAATGTAAAATTAAATGCTCTGCACTAGAGGATCTAATAACAAAATTCATAGTTGGTAGTCACACAACTTCAGGTAGCAATAGATTTTAGGACCTGGGCCCAAATCTAGCACTGCCATAACTCTATTGCCTTTAGTGGGATTATGCCAAAGGTGGATTAGGCCCACTATTTCTGTCTGCTTCATTTTGTTAAATTGTAAAAAGAAAGAAATGAATCAATAAAACTAAATAGAGGAAGTAATATTTTTTTTCCTATGGCTCTAGCTGGGTCTCATAAGATTAGAGGAGGCCTATATCTCAACTTTTCATCTTAGGCGTTTAACTATGTGGTTTAAAAAATCTGTGTATTTATGACCGCTTGTGGTTGGGGATAACTTTCAGTGCCTCAGTATTTTACTGAGGATTTTTATACAGTGTGCACATTACTAAGTCTTTTCTGTAACTACTTTACTTTTCACTGCTTTTTCACTCATTTGTTGGGCGCTTTAGAAATAACTTGAGCCTGCCTTGACTGCTGCATATGTACTGTAATATGGATGTGTTATGCATTTGCTGTTAGTCATCCTAAAAACTTGCTGTTTACCTCTTAGACCATTGTTTTGATATTTGTGGTATTGTCCATATTTAGGATGGGGAATTACAGCAAATTGCTCTTAAATGCTTGTACTGAGAAGTGTCAGGTTTGAAAGGTCCCTGTTGAAGCTCTATATATTTCTCGGTACGGTATATGGATGAACCCTGGGTGCACTGTTTAACTGCAAGTGCGTATATACATATGTACAATGGAGTAGAGATATGAATGAAGCTATACTTGCATTGTTCATCTATTTGCATAACTGCATATATATAAATGTAGAAATGTAATACATGTGTTTTCATTGTTCTTTGGATTATCAGTTGCCTCAGACAAGCATAATTAGAGATTCAATTGATTGAAACTTTTTTGCATTACTGCTTTTTAGACTTGACAATATTTTACAGTTACATGCCTTCATACAGAGAAGGATCGTATCAGCTATATTTCAACACATTCAGGGTTGAAAGGCCTTGAATTAGTAAGTAATAGTAGTGTTTATATTTGAATCCTTTTTAGGGCTTAACTCCTGGTGGTAGGATGAATAATTGGACTGGTTGTTGGGCATATACATGGTAGTGGTAGAATTCTCAACTCAGGTGGTGAAGCAGCTCCAATAGACTGAATAGAGACTACTTTAGTCTAAGTGTTGAAGAAATAATCAGTGGTTAAAGTAAGGGGGAACGCACCAGAACGCAGTCCCGGGGCCAGAGTTCCAAGGCCCCTAAAAATAGAAAAATCCGGTGGAACGCATGTTCCGCCCTGCCCTGTCTGCTGGCAGGTCCTACACCCCACCGTTGTTAATCACAGTACTTATTGTATTATGCAGTGTTTGCTAGTTTGTGACAATAATTGCTATAAACATAAACATCATATAAAATTATAAATATTTTTATGAATGATAACCAATGCATGTGGTACTGAGAAGTGGTTGCAAATGCCTACCTGGGCTGGGGCCTGCACGTGCATGAAAGGGAACCAGACAATACAGGAAGGGGGCCTGGAGATTAGGAGGGTTCCGGGGCCCATCAAATTATACTTTAACCACTGAAAATAATCCATTATGTGCTTCTGCTGAGGTATCCAGGGCTATGTTCCGTCATCTTGTCAAATGTGTAGGTAACACCACAATGGGTCTTGTGAGAGTTGGTCCGTCAATGCATCAAGATACCGTATTGATGCAATTCATCTGCAAGTTTCATTGTCAGCAGACCAAGACTGTGGTGTTCATCTGTTTTTTTCATTGCTTGCCTGGATAGTATTTTGGCTGAAGCTCAAGCAAGATGCTGATGATGCTGGTGGTATTGAGTATATAAAGGGTTTAGTAGAGATAGAGTGAACCCTTGTTAATAAGGGCTTGTGTCACCGTCGTTCACAAACTGGAGATGATTTTGAAACCACCTTGTTTCTGGATTTTCAGATAACAGTAGTGATTAGACTTACTTTTCTCCATCTGTGTATGGCTGGAATATTTTGAACTTCTTTTAATTCAGACTTCTGCATAGATACCCTGCATGTGTGATCTCTGAATTACATTATTACTATGTGCTCTATAACAAGCCATTTTTGAAGATAATTTGCAAATGCAAAACATAACCATCCAATTAGAATTTTTAGTTTACTTCTGGGTACAGTTCAAAGTATTGACTTTAATTTGTAAAGCTCTAAAGAACAGAGTTGAAAAATATTCAGCACTTACACTTGGGGCCAGAAGAGTTCAGATCACATATAGGCACCAGAATTAAGTGACCAGAGGTTCAAAAGAGATCAGAATGATGTGGAGTGATGAGCTCTTTTGAAAATCTGGTCCTAATGGTTTGTCCCCTAGAAACCTTAGAAGCAAACACTCTCTATGTTCCATCACAACAATTGCGATCAGTAACAGGCACTTTGCTAACAGTTTCCATATATTAATTCTGGGGTCTGGGTGCAGGACATTTTTTATGAGGGGTCTTTAACTCTGGAATGTGCTTTTCTTGTTTGCCTGACAAAGCCTGGGTTTATTGATCTTCTGGGTACAGTATAATGTCATCTTTCTATTTAGGATTTTCCCTAAGAAGATTGATGTTAGACAAGAGTTTAATTCACCCTGTGTTGGAAGAATTTACTTCACTGAAATTGGTCAATACATTGTTTTATGTTATATTTGTAACATATGGTTAAATGCAGAGTGGCAAATGTATTTAATTAACTACATCAACAAATAAAATATAGAGTAGCATTTTTAACACCTTGGTAAAACTATCCCTTTGTTTGAAAAAGGGACCTCTTGTGGACAATAAATGGAAAGTATTAAAACCCACTGGCAATCAGGGGGTGCTGGAACAATTTATAGAATGGGGGTGCTGAGAATATTGAAACAAGCTGTAAACCCTGTATATGATGGAAACCACTTCAAACCAAAGAGAGTGTGGCAGCACTCCTAATACCAGCACCTACGCTGACAATCTGTTTTTCAACCCTTTGTTTTAAATAATGTATTTCTACTTATATACTGTGCAACCTATACAGTTGAAGATGTTAACCTATTGTTTGAAGATATTGACAGGCGGTATCCCTAAATATATTAAGTACATACAATTCAATCCCACTTAAATTAGAAGACTGTCTCAGTTATGGTCTGAGTAATTACATAAATTAGGTTTCTTTGTGTGTTTTATATTTCCGTGCATGATATCTAGATCCCTTCTTGGCCTGTGTGGCTACTTTGTATGAGTAATTGCTATGTCTAACTCCCATTAGTCATGAATATAATGGTTACTAGATATCTGTGTGCAATTAAAGGAATTTCATGTGCAAATAAAACACATAATTATATACACTACTGCATGCATGTATTTCTAGAAATTGGGTCCATAATGGCCAATTACAAAAGTGGACTATTCTAAAAATAAAACTGTGGTTGAGATTTTGATAAATGGTAGCCTAAAATTAGGCTGGAAACCAACATTTAGGCACCTAAAGTAGCGTGACTTTCATAAGTGCTGAACACCCATCAACTCCTATTAAATCAGTCCATTGTTTAAGTGTGGATTTTATGCTTTTTTTTTTTTTTGAAACGTTGAGTATGGCTTTTGTTTTCACTTATAAGACCTGAAGGAGGGACTTGTATGACCTTGACAGCTGATGTTGGAAGAGAAGGCATTGCATTATCTACTTTGTCTGCTTTATCTTTACACTAATGTAGATAAAAACATGATCTGTCATGGATATGTCATAACAGTTCAACACATTTCTTTTCAAACAGGACTATCATGTCTTTTAATGCCAAACAGAGTTTTCAGCCAGCCACTGTGTTCTGAAAAGACTTTTAAGTGCTACAGCACTGGTCTCAAGAGAACAAATTGATTTTAAAAGCAACAAAAAACAAAATGTTTTTTTTAGTTCTCCCAGTAGTCTGAAGACAAATTACAATGATCTCCAACCCAGAACCTTTCAAGGGCAATAGGTGTGCTGATATGTGCGTAAGAATGATGCATTTGAATTTTCTTGCTGATGATAAAGAATGTGTCACTATAAAACTCCAGTCATGGAAAGAGCTATGCATATAGTTAACTTTTCACACTGTAAGAAGTAGTCTTAAACCTTTCTGGTATTTAACTGTTAACAATTGTAACAATTTGAGAGTATTAATATCTGTTATTTATTGAGCACAACAGCGTGCTCAGCCCTGTACACAGAGGAAGATATTGGATTATCTGGTTTATCAACTTCAGATTATCGAGGAGACTCTCCATGAGGAAAATGTATATTTAGGAAGGACTTTCAAAAAAAGAGGGAAATACTGATGTGCTACCAACATTTTAACAAGGGATTCACTCAATTTTCTGTTTCAATTTACAATACATGTAGCTATGACTGAGTAAAATCTTAACACGTCTCCTCCAAATCAATAAATTCCATACTTTGTTCCTGTGCCCAAAATTACACTTCCATCCCTCCCATCCACCACAATTCCCCTTCCTGAGAACTTCACAAAGGTTCTTATAAAGATGGTCCTCTATCTGGCAACTGTTCCTCACCACAGAAGCAGCATTACAAGAAAGTGGCTGCTCAGGTACTTCTGTTGGCAGCAGACTTGGTGGGGAAAGTGGCCCCAGAATTTTCATCTGTGAGATGTTGATAATTCTGGTGGACATTTGATGCCCTTTGGCAGTGACTGGGGGTGTGTATCAGTTGTGGAATGACAGGACTGTAACAATTGTTGGTGGCTTCTCTTAGCTGGTGTAAGGATGAGGAAGAGGAAGTAGCTCTCTCTTGATTAATATTGGGGTTGGTAAGGGGTTTTACTTATAAAACAGGGAAACAGGGAACAAGAAGAATGAGATTTCACATTCCCTCTCAGTAGAAGCTGAGGATGGGCAGGTAGGTACTAGCAGGAAGGGAGTAATTATATGCACGAGAATGGAATATACACATATCTGTTTCCCAGCTCATTCTGTATGCATGGTAACCTCTCCTTTAAGGAGGAAGAATTTGAATTATTAAATGAGTGACTATTAACATTCCATATGGTGCAGTTTTCTGAAAATCTCTTACGTTCTGCCGAAATGCTTGGAGCTCCACAAGTAGCAAAAAACCACACCAATAGGTAAGGTATTTTTCAGTGAAATTATCTGTGCAATCAGCTTTGAAATGTTCCTAACCAGGAACTTTCCTAATGTGAACATCTAGTAATCAGAAGCAACTGAATACTAACAATACCAGACAGAATACATCTCAAACAATGGGTGCAGGTCTGCCTCATGAACAATTACAACAGCAGCGGTGACATACGTCTAAAATCCTTACTGTTACAGTATTATTTAAAAGTACTTACATTTTCCAAACAAAGCACATTTATTATACTTTGAAAATTAAAATGTGACTTTTATTATCCTGATTTTCCACGTTGCAATTTTCTGGAATAGAAATGTAAGTTTTCAAAAATGGAGAAAATGGAGTGGTAAGGTGAACACAAACTTCCATTGTTTCATATGCTTGTCATTTTTGTTCTGATTATGCTCGTGAACTAATGCGTATGCATAGGAAGGGTCACATACCCAGGAAGTAGAGGTCAGACATCAAATTGGCACAAAGGGCAAGGTAGTTCCCACACATAGTGCAACAATCCACAACGCAGCTACCAGAAAGAGTTATGTTATAAATATTAGAACAAAAATCCTTTGTATAAAATAACACTCACTACATGAAAGAGGTAGAACAACACCAAGAGTAGCCAGATGGGAAAATGCTGTTTAGAGAACATTAAAAGTGGCATATGAAGAAGGTATGGGCTGTTTCAAGCAGTCATTATCCCAGACAGCAGATCAGAGGTGCAACAGGATAGATGGGATAAAAATAGATTGCATAAAGCCTCCACCAAAATTCAAGTCAGTGGGGAATATGGAGGAAGCTTAGAAGAAATTTAAACAGTGGTTTTTTTTGCTGTACATTATGGCAGTAGATGCATGTTCCTTGAGTGAAGATCCAAAAGCAACTTTACTGTCAGCTGTAGTTAGCGGGGAAGCACTAGATCTTTTCAACAGCTTCCCACTCCCCTGAGGACAGTGAAGATTTTGATAAGGTCTTAGCACAGTCTGAGACTTATTGCATTCCTAGAAAGAATGAAACTTATAAAAGATTCCTTTTCCACACAAAAGTGCAAAAGCAACATGAAGGCATTGCAGATTACATCACAGACTTGAAGTGAAAGAGCCAGTCTTGCAACTTTGGGTCCCTAAGAGAGTCTTTGACTAGAGATTGACTGATGGTAGGCTATAATGATGCAAAGTTACAAGATCATCTCCCAAGACACTGTGACTTGACTTTGGAAAAAGAAATAAACAACTGCAAAGCAGGAGAACAGGCAAAACTGAAAATTCAGGCTTTTAAGCAAAGAGGGACACTGTGCAGGAGGCCACTACGCAGCTGGACAAGAAGGAGAAGCACACCAAAAAGAAATACACTGATAATCTTCACTATAAGGAAGGGCCAAAATCATGCTTTGGAAGAGTCAGCCCAAACAAATGCATGGGACATGTGGAACCAAATATGCTTAATACCGTGCTGAGCATTTGAACAAAAGTGAAGAGTGTGTCACAAATGCAACCATTTTGCTAACCAAGACAGACAAAAGAAAACCGTGGAGGCATATGGTGAATGAATTACCTAGGATTTTCTGAACCCTGAAACTATGGTAACATATTTTTTTCACTTCAGGTGGTTTCAAGATGTAAATCAATGGGGACAAACTCCTCCATCTGATGTTTGCTATAAACTAGAGTGCTTTCACCCAAAAACATTTTTATTGAGTTTAGAGTACAGAACTAAAGTAGCAGTAGTCTAGAGCAAACCATATATAATTACCCAAAGTCGAAGATGGTGTTGAGTTGTCAGCAGCAGGTTTCAGGTGGCCAGCCTTCCTCCTCGCTGCTAAGAGTTGGATGTCAGTTTCCTAGCTCATCAGAAAACCTCTCCAAACTTCTCCAAATAACACACTCTTATTAATCTATTTATAGGTTGCTCAAAACAACGCAAATTACTCAAAAATAAGCTCTTGCAAAATAATTTTCCTAATATCAGCAAGCAGCTTCTAGTAATAACCTCAACAAAAAAACTCATAATCAAGAACACCTAGAGTCAAGGTCAGCTACCCACACGTCTTCTGCTTAGTCTCATGATTCTTCCAATTTTACTCGTCATTCTTATCACAATTGGAGCTGCAGCTATTTTGTATGCTTATGCGACGCTCAAGTTATTCTTATCTGTGTGGTGTGCTTGCTTTCTTTTAATAGTGGCTGAGTGCACAAAATAGCTGTGATTTTGTCAAGTTGATTTCTTGCATCACAATAGCTCTGGTGAGGAGACAGTATGTTTATTGCCCTTCAGCAACTACTGCCCATAGACAAGAACTAGGTTATTACTTTTAATACAAATGGTTCACAAATCACATATAAAATGGATATGGGTGCTGACATCCAATGTAATTTCAGAAAAACTGTGGTGAACTTTAAAATACAAGTCCATTCTGGAGAAACAGGTAAATGTCCTGACAGCTTACAGTGTGCTCCTTATTCATGTGGTGTGCAGATATATGCTTCATTGGACACATTAGAAAGAAAAGACTGAAAACACTTTTGTTATTGTTACAGGAGATAGAACATATTGGGCCTGGAATTAAATCAACAATTGGGACTGTTATACAATCTGCTTAATATAGAAAACAAATTGTTGCAAGGTATCAAAATTTAGTAGAGGAATAGTCAGATATGCATCAAATGACTTTCAAGAAGTATGCACCCTTGTTATTCATTCAGCCAGGAAGGTACCTGAGGCTTGAGATGTGAATTTTGGCAAGAGCTACAATATCTCCTAGCTGTGGAAGCAATAGAAAGATTTAGGAATGTACAAACAGGGTGCACTGGTGATTGCGCAACAGAAGTTTGTATCTTTTGTCTTGATTCCAAGGAATTAAATGCTAACATAAGGGAACATTGTCACGTACTGACAAGACATGAAATCTTGGGACAGACCATTGGTATCAATTTTTTTCATGATTCTAGATGCATCTAATGGGTTTTGGCAAATTCCTTTGGCTTCAGAGAGCTTACAGCTGTATACTTTTAACACTCCTTTGGCAGATACCACTTCAAACATCTACCTTTTGGCATTTGCTCTGTTCCTGAAGTATTCCATAGAAATATGTAACACTCATTGGATAACATTGAAGGTTATGCTACAAAACAGGAGCACAATGCGAGGCTGGTTTCATTTCTGCAGATTGCCTGGGTTAACGGATTGAAGTTGAACAAAGATTTGTGCCAGTTCTTGAAGAAAGAACTTTACTATTTGGGTAAATCCTGTCAGAAAGTAGTGTCAGGCAAGATCCAGCAGAAGTGCAAGTCCCAAGCAGAAAAAAATATTTACAAAGATTTATTGGAATGGTGACTTGGCTGGGCAAATTCATAGATAGCCTGGTTGATAAAACAAAAAATATGTGAAAGCTGTCACTAAATGCTTAGCAGAACAGAACTGGACTACAAAGCATAAAAATGAATACAGCAAACTGAAAAGATTATTTACATGTGCTCCCATGCTACAATATTTTGATATCTCATGCCCTACAAAGATATCCATGGGTGCTTCAAAGGAAAGAGAGATGCAGTGCTACTTCAAAAGAAAGGTTGCATCTGAAGAAGACCAGCAGCATATGCATTGAGAGCTTTCACAAACACAAAGTACAAATATGCACAGATTGAAAAGGAAACCCCAGGAATTGCATTTGGCTGTAATACTTCTCTCTGCTGTGTTTATGAAATATCTTTTATAATTGAAACTGACCATGAAGTGTTGATAACCATTTAAAAAAGAGACCTGAATAAGACACCACCTAGAATTCAAAAACTTCTAATGAAGCTTTTAAAATAAGACTATGCCATCAAATTCACTCTAGGAAATCATTTAGTCATGGCTGACAACCTATACAAGATCTGGATGAATTAGAACTGGGGATCTAGAAAGTGATTATGATACAGATATTCATATCAAGATGTGAAATATTTTGGACCCATTTCATTTCACATATGGGCACAGTTAAAAGTGCTACAGCAAAGGATGAAATGCTGCAGTCAGTGATTCATGCTGTGTATTCTAGATGGAAAGAGCAATTCATATGTAAACAAAATGTTCCTTTCAGGCATGAGATGTCTATGGTGTGCTACTCAAAAGTAAGTGCAGTATGATTCCATTTGAACTCAGGAAAAAACATGCTAAGGGTCATTCATGAAGGATACTTGGGTATTGAGAAGGGCAGAAGAAGAGCACGGTAAGCACTTTATTGGCCAAGCATGAATGATGGCATCATTGATATGGTAAATAACTTTCTAACATGCCAAATCTATAGGCCAGCCATACTCAAAGAATCTCTATTAAATATGGATATGTCAGCTGGTTTTAGGGACACAGTAAGAGTTGGTATTTTTACCTTAGAGGCCAAAAATTATTTGGCTATATTTGATGCATTCTCAAATACCCAAAGGCAGAAATATTGACAAATGCCACATCAAACCAGGTCATCTTGAAACTCAAAAGTTTTATTTTTTTTACCCAGTTTTGGGATTCCACAAGAAGTGAGGACTAACAGTGGACCTCAGTTTGCTAGCAGAGACTGACCAAATTTTGTCAGTGAATTGCGGCACACCAGTAATTGGGCAACAGCCTTCCAATCTCTGAGCAAAATTTATTAGAATACCTCAGCAAGTAACTATTAACCATTAACAGCACTCTAGCTTATGCAGTCCTAGTAACAAAGTCCCACGATGAAGCTGGCCAGGCACTGGAATGACTCTTCAGGATCTTCAGTGATGGATCTCAATGGTAGCTTGACAGAGACTTGGCAGTCTCACAGAATCTGAAACGTCTCACAGTCTGTCTTTTATATTTTGGTGCGTTGTCTTGGCAATCACACAGTTTGTATGCTTTTCCTACATTTTCTGGCACTGTCTCTATGTGGATGCTACATTCTTCCTCCCTCCTGCTTGGCTGGTTCTAATCAATTTTAACTAGTTTTACCATGACTTTCTGTAACCTAGTAGGTGCTGGCCATCATAGAATCAGGCTAACCCCTTTTAATCAACAAGACTTCAATATTTTAACAGACGAATTTGAAAATATTACGCCTTTGTCTTAGGTATCTGTAAGGTAATGGACTTGAAGAAGGTGGTGTAAAATTTAAGAGACTGTTTAAAAAAGCAATATATGTGCTTTTGTTGCATGGCTTAGGATTAAACCAGAACCATTAGAAAGTGGCAAGTCACCTGAGGAGCTTCTGCTAGGTTATCAGACATGAACTAAACATCCTCTGCTGAAGAAGAAAGAAGGTACAGCTCATGAACAAATACAAAAACGAGTGGAGAAGGAAAGGGAAAAATGTAAAGGCCTAAAGAAATCCTATTATGAGAAGTGTGGTACACCAGAAAGAACTTCACCTTTGAAAATCTGTTAAAATTTGGAATAACAGTTGTTGGAGAGATAAAGCTGAGGTGCTTCATTTGATTGCTCCAAGATCATATGAGATAAAAGTAAAACAAAGATTTCTGTTGAGAAGAAAACATAAATATCTTTTACTCGTGCCACTGAATAATGTCTTAAATGAGCTAGCTCCATGTGGAATGCAAGATTTACCAGTAAAAACACGTGCACATCAACCAAGGGAAATCCTGATATTAAACCAACACATACCCACCCTCCTGAGATGACAAGGGATGTGGACCTGTTAGACATAAGGGCTATGTCTACACTTGTTAATTTAGGTTGATTTTAGCTAAGTCAACTTAGCATGGCCACACCTAAATTTTAAGTCGACTTGGGGGGAACTTACAAAGTCGACCTAGAGTGCCCACACTGGATGCCTAGGTCGACTTCTAAAGGCTAGGTGGACCTGGGAAAGGTCCACGGTGGCAGGGGGGGCACCCTTTGCCAAGTGCCAGGGGGCTCAGCCTTTGCCCCATTGTACCTGGGTACAATTGGGCAAAGAGGGACAGGAACCCTGGAGGGGCAAAGAGGGACAGGGACCCTGGCAGGGCATACGGGCAGGGTGGGGGGGCATGCCAGGCTCCCACTGTGCCACCCCTCCCGGCAGGGAGGGCAGTGGGGGAGTCCTGGAGCGCCCTAAGTCGACTTAGAGTTCACACTGGATTAAGTAGAAAGTTGACTTAAGCGTAAAGTCGACTTTAAACTAGGTTTAACAAAGTCGACTTAATTTTCCTTAAGTTGACTTAAGCAGCTTGCCTAAGTCGACTTAAGGAAAGTGTAGTGTAGACGCAGAGTAAATTAAGTCGACTTAAGCAAGCTTAAGTCAACTTAATTTACAAGTGTAGACGCACCCAAGATTTCCAGGTCAGTTACCTGGGAAACCCACCACCATGACCACAGGAAACTGATGCTATCACAAGGCTCGCAGTAAGGGAACTATCTCAATAGAGAAGAGAATATGCTGTGGCAGAATGGTCACAAAACCAAAGAGTAATTGAAATCTATTGCGGCAGATGAAAGAAATAGATCTTTTCTTTCCTCAGCTTCTATTATTCTATTAGCGTGGCATAGCTACATCTCAGACCAGCTCTTTAGAAATGAGTATCCAAGAATTTATCAGAGTTGATAATCCCTCACTAATAAACCTGAATTCTGAGAACAATGCTTGGCCTTAGCAGGGCGTTATGCAAGCTTCTTCCATACTACTCTGCCAATGCATTTTAGTCCTGACTTCTAACATCACTCCTTTTCCATCTTGGGCTTCTCAAGAGCTGAGACTGCCAGTTAAATTTCAAATGATGGTACTTTTATTAAGTTGAAACAGTCTTACAATAAGAGTAGAAATATTTGATAACTGTCAATGAAGAAATTATATAGGCCATTTGTCCCCCTCAATTACACCCATATAAACTCACTGAGCTCAGTGTGATCCTGTGGAGCGTACTAGGACTGCTTGAATGCAGAATTTTATCCCCCTGGAGCAAATTTATCGAGATCTACATCTTGTGTGATCCCAAGATAGCAATGCATTTGTCTGCTCATATTTCCACTCACTGTGGTACAACTCTGTTTGAACTGGTAGCTCCCAAGGAGCGTTGCTCAATTTATAGTACATGGCTATTTCTTGATTATAGTGTTTCCAATTCTTTAAATATATTGCGTAGTTAATAACACTTAATGTAAAAATGTTTTGAACTTGGATTCTAATACCAAAAATATGAGGACAAAAACAAGTGCTGTGTCTTCAAAGTGTCTGACGAAGTGGGATTTTCTCCCACGAAATCTCATGCGATAAATAAATTTGTTAGTCTTTAAAAGTGCCACAAGACTCCTTGTTTGAAGTGCTGCATGGACTAACTTTTTTTAAGGGGAACCAAGGGAGATTTTATTTACAAGACCTGACTCTGGGGTTCCCTTTCAATAGTTTGTAATCTCATTAACACCAAAACAGTGTAGAGCTGCATCCCCCCCTTATTTAACTATTAATAAGGTAATCAGCTAATGTTATAAAGTGAAAACAGAAGTCTGAACTTAAGTCTTGGCAGCTACATATGATGGGAAGAATAGATGTTCACCTATTTTATTTTTATTTTTAAATCTGCATGTTCATTGCGTAAATGATTTGGAGCGTCTTCAGTCTTTTTTTTGTATTTTAAAGGATGTGACATAATCCTTAGATTATAGCAGTTCTTCATATCTGCAAGCTCTTTGAGGAAGG
Organism: Pelusios castaneus; assembly: GCA_007922175.1. NCBI lineage: Eukaryota > Metazoa > Chordata > Testudines > Pelomedusidae > Pelusios > Pelusios castaneus. The sequence continues at coordinate 17,275,469 of ML685787.1, forward strand.
GAACCTATTTTTATTCTGTGTTTGTACACTGCCTAGCACAATGGGAGTCCTGATTCTTGACAGGGGCTCCTAAGAACTATGATAATACAAATGACAAGTACATAATGATGATAGATATGAATCTAATTAATAACTAAAGTGCACTCCAGAATAAGTAGCATAAATTCCCTTTCTTGGAATAAGCTGAAAAATTGTGCACTGTAACTGAGTGCTGCTCTTTTCATCGACACATAATACTGTGGATGGTCAGTAGGATGGAGACAGTATGACCCAGTGTATTAGATATAGCACTGGAAAGACTAATCAAGACACCTGTGCTAGGCCACATTTGGCTGTCTCTTAACTTCTCATTGCTTAACTTTCTCTATCTACAAATTGGGAATAATCCTAAATACCCAAAGTGCTTTGAGATCTATTGATTAAAAGTGTTAAATAGCTTAAGGACAAAGTACAAAGTTGTTATAGTGGCTACAGTTCTTTTTGTTCATGTCTTGGCAGCTCACTGAGAGCAGGGCAGAAGTCAAGACCCTGTAAAGAAATTATGTGGTTCAGATTCTCAAAGGCTACGTCTACACTACAAAAAGTTAGGTCGACTTTGTTAAATCGACCTAAAGTCGACCTTTTTAGGTCGACTAAACAAAGTGCTTCTCCTGAACTGGGACTTAGTAAGTCGATGTAACTACCCTTAGGTCGACCTAATAAAGTGGACTTAAGCATCCACACTGTGCTTAGGTCAATCTAAGGAATCGACTTAAGGGTTAGGTCGACCTAACCGGCGGTTCTTATTAAGTTGACCTAAGCTTTCATTAAGTCGACTTAAAGAATTTCTTAAGTCGACTTAAGGAAAGCCTGGTGTGGACAGGGACTAAGTTAGGTCGATTTAAGCCTTCTTAAATCAACCTAACTTGCAAGTGTAGACATAACCAAAGATATTAAGGCGCCTAACTCCCACTGATTTCAATGGGAGCTAGGGGCTTAAATACTTGGAAGGTTCTGGGACTATAACTGCACTGAGTGTTGTGCTGTCCTGGGACACTGTGGGAACTAATCCTGCCCGTCCATGTTTACAGAATTAGCTTTGTTGTTATAAATAATTGATTAAAAATGTGTTGGACCCAAGGAGAGAGTGGGAGCTGGTGCTGAGGTGCCTACCCAATGTGCAGTATTTCAGAGAAGTGAGAGACAGTAAGGCGTGATGCGGTAGGTCCACACAGCTATGATTCTATCAATAACATCTAGGATCACACTTCCATGTTGATAATAAATTCTTTTTTTTTTAAACAGGCATTTCAGTTCACCTTTAAAGATTTTACTTGGATGTTTTGATAGTATGGGAGACAAGAACTACAGAAGGTCATTGAGTTATCAATATGCCATAAGCAGACCTCAGTACTGCAATTAACATGTTATTGCACAAATCAACTGAAGGCAATTTGTTGAGCTGTGCACAAGCTAGCTCTAGACAATCAACTCAGAGACAATGGGTGAGATTTACACAATGTTGCAATGAGAAGAAAGAGACTCAAAACATTAGGGTCTTTTCAATGCATTATCTGTCAATCCACTAGTCAGACTGTATTCATTCTAGATAAAAGGGATCAATGATGCATTTAATTAGGTGTTTGTTACTCTTGAGAGGGATTTATAGAGAGAATTAAGATCCCCAAAAGGTGTGTTCAGAGTCACACCCCCATCACATCAAGATTGATTTCTAACACAAAAAATAAGGCCAACCTTTTCAAATGTGGATTTTTGCATGTTTACACACTTAAATAAGTGACCTGCTTTTCAAAGATGGTGGGTATTGACTTCAATGGGAGCTAGCGGGTCCACGGTGCCTTTGAAAATCAGGCCACTCATGTAATAATTTAAATATGGATTTTGGAGGCCTATATTTAGACTGCCAGGTATGACAAATTGGGCTTTCATAAATAAAAACAATCCTTTTTAGTTGAAATTATACCAGGAAACTTATGCAACAATAAAAACTGCATCTTTTTGGCTCATTGAACGAACTTTCGAAAAATGCCTTGTGAAAACCACAAAAGAAACGGGAGTGTAAAACCTGAAGTTAAGGGCTTGTCTACATGGGGATGTTAGTGTGCAGTATGCAAAGGTGGGAATTTAAAGCACACCAAGTGCTCCACCCTAACTTCACATGAGAACAGTCTTCCTGCCTGCTAACGCTTTGTCTACACTGGTGGGCGTGTGTAGAACATGTGTTGCTACATGCTGCAGTGAAAAGCAGGCGGCAGCCACACTGCCGTGTGTTGTTACACATGGCAACAGGAGGTTCTGGCAGGGAGAGGAAGTGGAACACTCTATTGCTATATATAACAGCGTAGACCCAGGAGGCACTTGCTGGGCCTGTAGCGAGCCATGTAGAGCATATACCTGAAGGCAGTGATTCCCAATCTTTTTTTCTGCCATGGCACACCTTGATACCTTTAATTATTTTGAGGCACACCCCGATATAGTCTCCAAACGAACTCATGAATATTCATGGCACATTTGCTCAGGCCTGATGGCACACTCATTGGGAAACACTGCCTTAAGGTTCTGGCATGTCTGTACTCTACCTGCCTACACAAAGACTTATTGCTTACTCTGCTATTTATACACCGTGCTAGCTACGTGTGCTGTGTACGTATTCCATCCTCCACCATAAATGTAGATATAGCCTAAAGAGTGCCTTTGTGTGGGCATTAGCTTACTGCACTTTTCAAAATGTATTAAACTAAGCCACTGGAGAGCACTTCGTACATTAAGAATGTCCACATGGGGAGTTAGTGCGGAGTAGTTTTTACACACCGGCTACTGAGGGCTTTTTCTTCATGCAGACAAGCCCTAAGTTGTTGCGAACAAACTAAAAAAAAATGTGTATTTTTTTTATGCTTTTGGCTGTCATGCAAAGTAAATGTTTTGACAAATGATAGGTAAAATCTGTTCAAATTACAAATAAATCAGACAGTCTAGCCATCTCTTCAGAAAGCTTTGTTACCAAATCAGTCATGTACGTCGTTATTTCAGCCACATCTTGACCAACAGCACTGTGCTCAGCTCCCCCTGGCGGATATTCACATTTTATAAAATCAGGGCGGCTTCTCCAGCTTTGTAAATCTATGTGGCTCCTTTGGCTTCAAAGCCAACTGCAGGCGAGCTGCAGCCTCTGCTGTCCAATGTTGAGTATGCTTTCTAGTGAACGCAAAGGGCCAGCTCTGTAGCTGGTGTAAGTCAGTGTAATTCAAATACAACTCAATGGGGCCATGTTAATTTGTGGCTGGTGAGGCTCTGGCCCAAAATGCAGATTCCAAAGATAAAGCCCTCTAAACATTTTGTTTTTTAAATAAGCAAACTAATAACAGCATTCTGGAATGGAATGGTACTGAATTGCATTTAATTATGCTGCTTGTTTTAATGGTGATTCCCTTTAAGGCCGCCATATGGTTGTAAACTAAGAACCCTAGAATTGCTGGTGTAATCGTCAACAGAGCACAATCTGTCGCAGGGTCAAACAGACTGCTGGAACTTTGCCAGCATGACAGCGTTGGACCTGTTCCTGTGTGTGCGTCTAGATTTACTTCCCACAAGACAGTGTTCTTGTTGCTTTCACAAACAGAGAGAGAGTGAGAGAGATCGCTGCGCAATCTTTTCTGTTGTGTGTATATATATTGTGCGTGACCTGAAATGGTCAGATCCTCCACTGGTGTAAACTGGTGTAGCTCTGTTGAAGTTAGTGGAACTGAAGTCTGGTCTCAGGTTGGTCACTTTTAATACATTGCTTATGGTTTGCAGAAAGTCACTGTGTATGGTCTTTATTATTAACAATATTAACCAGTTAAAAATATAAAGTCTCTGCACATATATTGGGGGAAGGGTTCTAGAACCCTCTTTTTTAACCTCCTGCATCTCTGTGCAGAATTGAAGCAATCAAGACTAATCACAGTCTTTCTACTCCCATGAGCATGTTGACAGTTCCTGGCTAGAGCTGCAGGAGGCAAGTTTGTTTTCCCACCCTTCTCCACGTTGGTCAACAGAGTTGACCAAGATCAATGGAAAATATAGGCCGCTCCTTCTAAAATTGTGGCATTGAGCACTGGAAGGCATTGTGCCCCCTGTGAAGGATTTTCATATCTTAAAGGCATAAAAGAAACTTAAGGAAATAAAAAATATATCCCTCTCAGTTAGGGAAATAGGATTTAACTCAGTCATCCCTGTGACCCCGGGGAAGCCATGCCCTTTCTGATATCAGTAACTGATCGCCAAACCTACTGAATTACTGAGATGGATGTCAGCCAAAGTAGACAGTCTGTTGGAGTTCAGCAGGAAGAAGGGAGAGAAGTACTTGTGTAACAGCGATGAGCCAGCATTTCATAAATATTGAATTGTGCTATTATCTACATATGTGCTGGGATGCTATTAACATAGCACTACTTTTGCTTAAATGCAGACATTTGGTATTTATCATTAGAAGTGTTCATTTAGCTGCCTTCTATTTTAACTAATAAACACTATTTGTATGCTAAAATTAGAGATGATTCTGAATTTAGTCCCTAAATCCAAATGCCCCCACCCCCTTTTTTTTCTTCAGGGTCGTGGTGATTCAAAATGTAATTCTGAATTTTATATCTGAACCTTGTAATAGGTTGAATCCAAGACCTGGATCTGAAAATCCCTGAATATATTTTAAGTGGAATTTTGGATACAAATTTTGCAATATGCGCCCTTCTCTAGCTAAAATTTGAAAAACAAAATAATTTAGCTCTGTTGTTCTTCTGTAAATGTGTCTTGTTGCTCTCCACAGGGAACAGAAAGGTGGGATGTTTCCAATTGGCTATTTCAACACAAAAGCCCAGCCTATAGGACACTTATTTGGTAGCCAAAAGCTGAAGTATAAATCTGACACATGCATGCAAAATTCCTATTGAAGTCTTCAATGGGAAATGCATGTATGTATCTGATGGCAGAATTTAGACCTTGGACTCTCAAAAATGACGTGCAAGAACTCTGTGCATGAACATGTGCTTCATTTATGCATGCCACTACTGTGATTTACATGCAAAATTGTGGCATATTTTTTGGTGGAAATTATATATACATATTTGTGCCCAATTGTAGTTCACAAAATCTGGGCTAAAAAGTCACATTTTCAAGTTTTATCAACTTAGCCTCAAAATTTTCGTCCATAATTATGACGGTGTGAATAATAGTAACATGTTCTAATTGGGTTGGTAGGAGTGGGAGTTTTAAAAACACTCATCTTTGGCCTCTTTCCACTTCCACTGAAATCTATGGTGAACCTACTGGTTACTTCAATGGGAACAACTGTTGCTGCTTGATGTTGCTGAATGCATTTGAAAATCCCACCCTATATATCTGTCTGTCTAAGGGATAGTCTTCACTAACGGTGGCAAATGCTGCCGTCAGATTAATCTTCCCAATCGCTTGACCGGATCTGTGATGACCCTCTCAGCTGATCAGGAAATCGATCCCTGAAAACCACTCTGGCAAGGGCATTTGTCTTCGACTCAGTGCACTGAAGACACCATGCTAAGTAGGTGGTAGGCAGTCGAAGGGAGATATGCCAGGTATTTTAAGTACTTTGCATATCTGTCTTCGACTGCCTCTGAAATCCTACCACAGTGTAGCCCAGCCCTAAGTTTTCATTTCAGATATGAAGCTAGAAGTTAGGTTGAAGACTCCCTTGAAAATTTGGGTCTTGGGGTAGTTTGTGTACAGATAGCTTAGCATTTTCCTGAATATATAATATTATATCCAGTACCTTCCTAAGAGGATAAGAACAAATATGTTTACACATGTGCACTGCATGCATAGTTCTCAAATGTGCTACATTTTGAGGGACATTACTTGGTTTAGTCCTCAAATTACCTATGTTGTCCACAGATTTGTTGCTCCTTGTTGTTTAAATCAGAAATAACTTTATCCTCAATTCTGTGATGTTTTATTTTCACTAAAGGAATGAGTCCCTTGGCATTTTAAGTTTTCTTTCCTGAATGAGTCATCTGTCCTCCACATTCTGGGTCTTTGTCACACTCTGTGTCTCACATCAGTTCTGGGAAACACCAGCTGAATGCCTACTGGGATACAGCAGTTTGCAGAAATTTGATGCTATCCTAGAGAATTGTTCTGCCAGCCTAGGTTAGGTTAAACTTATCAGTAATGGTTTTCTCTTCAAGGGGAAATACAGGCAGAATATGCTGAATTGCAGTGTATTATATAGTCCCAATTCAGGAATGCATCCCTATTCATGATTAAGGGTAAGTAAGTGCTGTCCTGAATAAGGGTGAATGAAAATAAATGTTTACGTGCTTTTCTAAATCAAGGCTATGAAATCAATACTATTATTGTTTGTTTCAAATTCGGATATAATTTTATTAAGGCAAATAGCACAGTAAAATTAAATATGGGATTATTAGTATGAACATGAATAGCATCTACAGTTCCACTAGCTAAAGGATAAAATCTGCCAGTCAGCATGCTTTATTGCAGAGACAGGTCTGGAACTGGGGTCAGGAAGAAATTTACCCCATTTTACAATATTGCAGAGTTAGGTGAATTATAGATGGTTTACACCTGCCTTTGTTCTCCTGAAGCAACTGGTATTACCCTTTGCTAGAGGCAGGATTCCAGACTTGATGGATCAGTGATTTTATTCAATATGTTGAATCCTATCATGCTTCCAAGTGCCACTTTTGGATGTTCAAAACACTTCTAATTCCACTGTTCTGCTGTCTCCAGGCAAAGCAACCTGCTTTCTGAAGTTTTAGTACAGAGCTGAGGATGAACTTCACTAAACCTGTTTTCATTTTGCGAATTAAGTAACACTTATCTGAAGCACATTTTGCTTGTAATTGTGACGCTAAGGTAGTGTCTCATCAGTAGATTTCCTTCATTCTCTGCAAAGAATTATTTGTCATAGCCAACACAGAAGCAGGTTGTTGGATAGTGTTCTGTAGGGCCTGGGTGGGTGTGCTGGACTGGGAGAAAAGGCTCCCTGCAGCCTCATCCATCCCTCTCCAAGCACACCTGTGCCAAGCAACTGTAATGGAACCTGCCATTGTTGTAAATGATGGAACATTAAATGAAAGTCAATTAATTATCAATTGGTGTATTGTAAGACTACGTGAAATTAAAACCCATTAAGCATTAATTGTACTCCTTTAAAAGTCCAGCAACCTTGGTTTTACCCTGGATTCCCAAAAATTCCTAGTTGTGTAGTGTTCCAAGAGGAAAACCATCCTCCTGAGATGCCCTGAAGAAAACTGACTTAGTGATCAGTCACTTCTCTGACTCTTCCCATGACCAAATGATAGCTACGGCCATGGGCCCTAAGATAGCTCCCCAACCTGTCAACCTCTTTACTGGCCACTTGGAAGAAGAACTTCTGGGGAAATGCACCATGAATGAGTAGTTCACCTCAATTGTCTTCTTTAAAAACTATGGAATGGCAACAACCATTTTAAGCCTCTCTTTTAGTAAAAGAACACTACAGCAAAAGAGTTTATTGCTGACCTGCAACTTGGACGTTCTATTTATCTGCGAATCTATTTAGATAATACATTTAATGGGAAACCCTCTTCATGAATATTTTAAAAGGCTCTTATTGTTAATGGGTTGAGATTTTTCACTTCTTCCAAACCCAGGCCCTAGGAATTAAAGAAAATGCTGGGACTGGGACAACAGCCACGAGAAAATGCAAACCAGAAGTAAAATTGTATGAGTGTTATAAGTTTCCAATATCTGTTTGGATGTTAAAAGATCTCTTAAGGATTCAGGAAGGTGACATCTAAAAATGAGACACTAAAAATTCTCTGAAATTCTACTTTGTTGAAGACTTTTATGCAGGCATGCATTTGGGAATGAGATGCTGTTCATCAGGCTTTGTTTGCGAATGCATTGCCCCAGAAGTATAACTAACACAATTATCTCTCTTAATTTTTGCATTAGTCATGGAACACTAATTAGGAAAAGTCTTCCAGTGTTAGGCATTGTGTCACTGTATTATATGATTGAACAGAGTGGAACATAGTGTACAGTACTGCACAAACTGAAACTGGCACTGGAACTAAACGGATGCACATGAGAGCTCCCTTGCAGACTGGTTAATTGTTTCCTCCTAAGGAAGGATCTGGAAAAGTGGCGACATTTTTGCAATGTTCCTGTTTTATAAGTAAGTCACCAACACTTGGTGTTCACCCATTCAGATATCTTCTGAGCAGAGATCATAGACAATCGCCATCTTTGTATTAGTGCTGGATTAAGGCACCCTTGGGCCTAGGAACACCATGACACAGTTCTACCCCTTGGCTGTGGCCCCCTCCTGCCACTTGGAGTGATGGTGGTAATTGCTAGCTTCTTTTCCTAGAGAGGCATGATTAGCAGCACAGGCTCTCCTTTTCTCTTCCCTCAGCAGATTCCCATCTTCCATTGTGAGAAGTAGTGCCAGCATTAGCCCCCCCCACCTCTTCTTGTCACTGGAACAACGTGTGTGGCAGAGAGATGCACATTGCTCACCTAACAGCTGGAGTGTATCTGCAGAGTATGATCAGTCCCACTGAGGCCAATAGAAGTATACTCAAGTATGTCAGTGAAATGACTCTCCTGTAAATGTGCTGGGCAATGTGAGTAAGGACTGCAGAGTTGCGTCCACAATGTCAATAGAATCCAACAATTAGAATCCAACAATTGAAAGTGTAAGCAAGGTCTAGTAACTGGGCACTTCCCAGCTCAGCCAACTAAAAGGGGGGCACCTTATTTGCATGGGCTTTGTATTTGCATAAATACAAGTACTTAGCATAATTTCACTCTATATGGATGAACCCACACAGGTTCTGGGAATGATGGAAATGGTATGTATGGCTGGAGTGGGTTACAAATCCCTGTGTTTTAACTGAAAGTGGAAATGAAATGTTGTTTTTTCATTGAATGCTGTCTTTGGAAATGAAATGTTGTTTTTTCATTGAATGCTGTCTTTGGATTGTATGGACTGTGTTTAGCCTGCTCTGATGGAAAAGTCACTGTCACCAGAACAGAACTCAGATGAGTGGCAGACCCTGTTTTTCAGTATTTTAAAGCAGGGAGGAGGGGTGAAGGGCATGGGTCCTATGAGTGCATGGGCTTGGCTAAAGAGCTATGTCTCAAGCAATGCCTAATTCCTCTCCATTGTTAAAAGATATTCCTTGGGGAATTTTTTGTTATTTTTAGCAGGAACATGCCTCTGTGTCCTAAAAACTGAAATCCAGAGCCAAAATCACTAGATTTGTGTAATTCTCAAAGACTATGTCCACACTCAAAATTTAAGTCGACTTAGAGGGGACCCTACCAAATCGACCTAGAGCATCCACACTGGATGCCTAGGTCGACTTGTAGGGGCTAGGTGGACCTGGGACAGGTCCATGGTGGCCGGGGGGGGGGTCACCCCTTGCCAAATGTCAGGGGGCTCAGCCTTTGCCCCATTGTACCTTGGTACAATGGGACGAAGGGGGACAGGGACCCTGGCAGGGCATAGGGGCAGGATGGGCAGGGCTCAGGCAGGGAGGGCAGTGGGGAATCCCTAAAGCTCCCTAAGTCGACTTAGAGTCGACTTAGGGCAACTCTGCATCCACAGTGGCTAAATCAGCTTTCTAAAGTCGACTTAGCCAGCAAAGTCGACTTAAAATGAGGTTTTATAAAGTTGACTTAATTTTTCCTTAAATCGACTTAAGCAGCTGCTTAAGTTGATTTAAGGAAAGTGTAGTGTGGACACAGATTAAATTAAGTCAATTTAAGCAAGTTTAAATTGACTTAATTTGTAAGTGTAGACACACCCAAAGAGCTGAAATCACTTGAGAGCTGAATGAAGACCATCAGAGGTTAGTGCCTCTGGCTAGTATGCGCAAGTAGCCAGTGAGAGCAGCTTGTGAGTAGACAGTCAGTGGGCAGCTGGCAAGAGGGACTGCTGAGCAGGTGGTCAGCAGGCGGCTGGCAACAGCGGGCGGTGAAAGCAGTCAGAGCAAGAAGCTGGCGGGAGCAGCCAGCGGGCGGAGCCTGAGATGGTGGTGCCAGTGGGTGTCAGGAGCCATGAGCGGTCGGCATCTACTGGCAGAGAAAGCCAGCAGATGGGACTTGGCATCTATTGACGGAGAAAGCCAGCAGATGGTATCCCAGGGATGGCAGAAGACAACTGGAGGGGACGGGGTGAGGCGTCCTTCTTTCCTCCCCTCCGCCACCAAGAGGTGGATCCTAAATCTATGATGGTCAATATGGGGGAAAGGGGGAAGTGAAGGACACTGAGGTGGGATGCATTCTGCATATTGATTTTGTGAATCCTGCACTATCTCCCCAAATTAGTGCTGGTTTTGATATTTTCTTTATATATTCTTTCGTATTATTAAAAGATTTATGTTCTACACTCAGACTCGTGCTTGTGAGAGGGGAAGTATTGCTCTCTAGGGCACCCAGGAAATAGTGTGTGATTTTGTAGGAGACTGGGTGGGGGCTAGAGCCAGTTCTTGTTGTGACACTGTTAGGACCCCCTAGATACAGAACCCGGCCCTTTGCTGCTGCCGTCTCAGCCTAGCAGAAGGATTACAAAAGGTTTGTCCACAAAATCCTTCAAGAAGCCAGATTAGAGAATAATGAATAATTCATTGTATTACCCAGGCATTGACTTGTATGAAAATGATTTGCAAACATGACTAAACAAATTGAACGAATGGTTTATTTTCCAATTGGACAAATTCCCCCAAGGGTCAGTAATACATTATTATACACACTTTTCTCACCAGAAACACTATGTTGATTGCATGGTCACAAATTAGTTAAAATAGTCTCACTACCTGATCTCTTCATTATACCACTCTCACACACTGGTTCTCCCCGGCTCGTATCTTTACACAGTGCTCATGTATTCCTGCCTTGATTGCACACTTCGTTTTACTAACGTCTAATTTCCTTTTGCCAGGGTTTATAAAATAGAGTATCACTGAAGATCTATTTTAGACTCTCACAGTCAGTAATGTAAGTACAGTAGATGTTAGTACTCAGTCCATGCTCAGTCTTTTGCAAAACATGTTTATGTCTTACTGGAAAATAATTCAGATAATCTTTATTCTATAAGAAAATTACTCTAAAATAGAGAATGCTGTCTTTCTAAATATAGCCTTCTGATTTAAAAAAATGCTCATCTCAGAAGCTGCAGGAAGGAAAGGGAGCATTTTCCATCCTTCACACAATAAAAAAAAAAACCAAGCCTATTTTTGATTATAATTATAGTACTACAGTGGTAATTAGAGAGAGCTGAAAAAATGCGATGCAATGCTGTTTTCCTAAAAATACCTTTGGAGAAAAAAACCCCTCCTCAGAATGATATCACCTTATACAAGAAAACTCAGGCCTTTCAGAAATGTAGAACTAAATTCTCTAGTGGTATAAATTGGCACAGCTCCATCAAAGTCAGTGGAGCTGTGCCAGTTTATACTAGCAGAGATTCAAAGGGCTTGATTCTGCTCTTTTTAACACCACTGTAAGTAAAGAGTATTTATAATGAAGTCAATCAGGTGTAAAACCAGTGTAAGATCTGAATCAAGCTCTAAAAGTGGAACTCCCAAGTTAACCAGTGTGAGGATTATGATGCATGGGTTTACTTTATCAGAAAGAAGCAGACTCTGCTTTTTTCATGTAGTGTTTGATGTTCCTGTTCTTAAAAATGTGCATGTAATATGTTGGATAGAGTGACCTGCAGTGGATCTATCTTTTAGAGACTTTAATTTGTATTCATTTCATATAATTATTCTGCTGTAAACTCACCATGCAAGACACCATTCTTGATTACATTCACCTTACTGGTTCACTGAGCAGGATGATAGGAAATCACACATCAGACTAGTCATTCAAGGTACAACTGCCAGCCTGTCACTTAATCAAGATTCAGCCTGCTTGTGGCTCCGTAATTTAAAAGTGGGCACTAAAAGTATTTCATCCCTATTTTTAGTCACAAGACTGCTGAACCAGCAAATCCAGCCAGCTCACAAAGTCTGATCATATCCCTTAAAATAAGGTGATATGCTATCTGGTTACTGGACTGATTTGATGTACATTATGGTGAATCGACCACCACAGCTTTAAAAGAGCTACGTGACCTCCAGTAAGTGACATTTTCCCTGCAGTTGCTTTTTATTAAGTGACATGCTGTTGCTACTTGCTTAATTGCTTGTTGAATGTTTAAAAGGAATTGACCCCTCTCTTGCTTTATATCACCTGTCTATTAACCCCAAATATCATAAAGAATATTACTCTGTACTTTAATATATTTATATTAAATATAGTGATTTTGTATTTTACATAGATACTTCCAGGATCTCAAAGGATTCTGCAAACAGTAAATAGTATTATTTGTTTTGCTGTAGTACCCAGTGATGCACCATGACCCCATTGGTCTAGGTCTCCGCCCCAAAGATCTTATTGTCTCAGTAATGAATTAAAAAACAGTGCACACTGCAAAGTAGCAGTTTCCTTGTTTTCCAGATGGGGGAAACTGAGGCACAGAGCAGGTTAAGTGACTTATCTATAGTTGCACAGCAGGTAAATGCTAGAGCCAGAAATATAAAGACAACTTTTGTGTCTCCCAGTCCTGTATTTTAACCGCAAACCATAGACCCTTCTGAAAATGAAGCACAATTGCCTGTAAAATATTTTAGGGGTAGCCATGTTAATCTATTGCAGAAAAACAGAATCTTGTGGCACTTTTAAAGATTAACAGATATATTTATTGCATGAGCTTTTGTGGGAATATTTTACTGACTTTTTTTACTGACTTTGTTGAGCACAATGTTTTTCTTACCTATGCTGAATCATCCTTCCTACCTTGCAGCTGCACCATTAATTGCCAATGCCTTAAATTAAAGAAGGAACCTGACTTTGGTACAAAAGAGGAGTTTATAAGGTAAGGCATGTACTTTTTTTTTGCGGTGTGCAGTGCATGTAAGGTTATTAGGCATAACAATAGGGACACTTTTGTAAATTGTATGGCTGTTAGTAATTTTAATTCCACGGGATATGGTTAATTATTATTGCTGTAATGTCTAGAGTTCTCACGCAGAATGAAGACCCCATAGTGCTGTATAAATACATAGACTATATTTTGGGGGCAAAGATCTTATAATCTAAAGACAAGAGACCACCATTGGATATAAAAAATAGTAGGAGGGAGGAAGAAGGCAGGAGGAAAGAAATCCAATCCGCAATGACATTACACACTTTTATGTTGAGAAGCATTCATTGAAAACAGATTGTTTGTTTGTTTTCGCAGCACGTGTGCACATTTGTGAAATATGCAGAGAAATTATTAAATGATTTTGAGACAGAGGAATGATAGCACGCTGCTTCAATAGGCTTGCAGTGATAGTGAATGCAGAGTCTGTTCTGCACAGCCACCTCTGCATTGTTAGCATGGAGTCAATATGGATCTGATTGAAGTCCATTGAAGTCAATGGAAAATCTTCCATTGATATCAGTGAACTTTTGGAGAAAGCCCTGATACAGGTACAAATCAGGAGTAGCTCAACCACTGAAGTGAGCTCTCCCACTGAACCATTTATTCCTATCTTTTAACCAGTTACTGATCCATGAGTGGACATCAGTGTTCCCTCTAAGCTGCGCGGGTGTGCGGCCGCACAGCGGCCGTCGCACTCCCCGCGCAGCCCAGCAGCCCCCGCTGCTCCCTCCAACCCCCGGGGCAGCGGCTCTGCCACAGCACACCCGGCCTGCGCCCGGCCTCTGGGCTGGCCCTCCCCGCCCCCAGGGTGGGACAGGCAGGCTCAGGCTAGGGTCAGGAGCGTGGGCCTGCCTGCCTGCCCCACGCGGCCGGGGCAGCGGGATGGCTGCGGCCGCGGCGGGCTCCCGGGCTCCCACCCGCCGACCGCCTGGACTTCCTGGCCTGGGGCCGGGCTAATCCACGGCCTCGGCCTCCCAGCACGGGGCCGGGATCAGCCTCCAGGGCTGGGGTCAGCTCCGCCCCACCGGTGGCTTCCCAGGGCCGCGGTAGGGTCCTCCCCCGCCAGCGGCCTTGGCTTCTTTCTTTCTTTCTTTCTTTCTTTCTTTCTTTCTTTCTTTCTTTCTTTCTTTCTTTCTTTCTTTCTTTCTTAAAAAAAACTTTAAAAAAATTAATTTTAAATAAAAACCTTTCTAAAAATTAAATTTCAATTCAAAATTCATTCAAATTCAATTAAACACAATTAATTAATTCTATTTACAATTACTTTAACTTCAATTAATGCCTATAATTTCTGTCGGGTGACTTTACACAAAAATTTTATTCAGAAAAAGTTTTGCACACGGCTTGAAAATTTTGCACACAAGCCGCCAAACCTTAGAGGGAACATTGGTGGACATTCCCTCATATCCCACAACTCTTAACTTTGCTTAAGGTGAAGGACCTTATCAAAGGCTTTTTGAAAGCCCAGGTACATTGTATCCACTGGATCACCCTTATCCACATGTTTCTTGATTCCCTCATAGAATTCTAATAGATAGGTGAGGCACGATTTCACTTTACATAAGCCATGTTGACTCTTCCCCAACTTATTGTCTTCATGGATAATGCAGACTGCCTGCCTTCTTCTGGTCCAGACCTTGCTTGCTGTAGACTCTTTACGCTGGCTTCTGACCCTGCTTTGTCCTCAAATTTGCTATTTGATTGCTGCCTATAACTTGGCCTCTGACCTCAACTTCCTGATGTCCTGACAGCTTAGCCCTTACCCTATTAACTACTAGTCATCTGCATCTTAGTGCCCAACTTTGACTTCCTGGCATTCTGACCTGGCTCAAACCTGACCCCAAGCCCTCACATTGCGCTTGTGCACCCATGACACTGTACTCCTGTGGTCCCTATTGGTTCCATTCTTAGGAGCAGTTTAAAGTATTAAAAATATACCAGAAGATGATTGTTCTCTGCATTGCTTGCAGTTTAGGATCCTTGCATTGACAATGGAGAGACGGGCTGCATTAAAAATGAAACATCTCAGTATCTAACAGCTCAGCTTTCAAGGATGACTCTTTGCTACACCAAGACTGTGTTGCTACACCAATGCATTGTGTCTGGATAAACAGGGTCAATGGGAAGTATTTGGAGGAAAATGCATTATCTTCTCTAACCTTTGTTGAAGAATTAGGTATACAGCCGTTTTTACCGCAGGATTTATTTGTGCATATTAATTGCATAAAGTTCCTCATGTCAGTAGATTTAGCACACTAGCATAGCTCATTTCCCACACAGCCCATTTATTTTAACGTGTGATGACTTTTGATCCCGAGGGGCACTGTCTATCCTAGGCCACTATTGCTAACATCATTTCAGCTGATCTAGTTGTGGCAACTTCAGGAGGTCTGGTTTAGTCAGGCCTTGGGCTGCCAACACACTTTTCAATGCACCGTTATGTATCCCTTCTGGGAAGAAGTCTAAACTATGTGGTGCTGAAAAATGTGTTGACAGTCAGTGGGCTGTCTATACCAGTTCTCCCTATGATGCTAACAGAGGTTCAGCTGAACCAGTGTTAGCGACTTAGCGTATATATTCAAGAATTTCCCTACTGGAAACAGGGTCAACTGACCAGCCAGGCGCACAATGAAATGCGTTGAAACTTTCAGTGGAGCCTCAAATAAATGAGGCTTTTGCTATCATCTAACTGTTCCTTACTTTGAGGCATAAAATAGTTCAACAGTGACTTACAAGTTTGGGTGCCTCACTTTCTGGGTGGCCAACCCGAGATACCTAAAAGAGGCCTGTTTTTTGGGGCTAAATTTGGGCTCCCTGTATCACTACCCCTTTTGAAAACATAGACCATGGTATTTAAATTGACTAGGTGAAGATATCCTCTTTGGGCACTTCATAATATTGAGTAGCGAGATTCAATAATTAGCCTCTCTCCCACATGATAGTATACTCAGTAATGGGCAGCTGGATGGTCTCTTTTTTTCACTTTGATTCACGAAAATTATTAGAATGTATATCCTGAGTTTCCTTGGCTACTGTTAGTAGGCAATATAACACTGTCTGGCACATATCCATTCATTTCAATAGTAGGAAAATATGAATATATTTTTAAA
Source organism: Pelusios castaneus (assembly GCA_007922175.1). Lineage (NCBI taxonomy): Eukaryota > Metazoa > Chordata > Testudines > Pelomedusidae > Pelusios > Pelusios castaneus. The sequence goes on from ML685787.1 coordinate 17,291,573, forward strand.
AGATTGTCAGTCAGTGACAACAGACCCAATCTTCCTGCGATGACCCTTACTGAACTTTTCACATTCCCCTGAGATATTGTTGGTAGTTGTGATGGGTTTATAGGTCCTTCCTTAGAGAATGATGGGTTTCATAGGCAGGATGCCCTATAATAGTGGCAACCTAGAGAAGCCATGATAAGCCAAACAGTGGTACAGCTTTTGGGTTTAAATCCCAGAAGAACAAACAAGCAGTTCTGTGGTACCTTAAAGACTAACAAATTTATTTGGGCATAAGCTTTCATGGGCTAGAACCCACTTCCTCAGATACATGAAGTGGAAAATGCAGTTTGCTAGGCATATATACACATGTAAAGAAGGGTGAGTCACATTATTATGTGGAGGACCATTGTTAATGATGTCAGTTCAAACAGTGTGGGTGTGGCCCATTCACAACAGCTGATGAGAAACTATGAATGCTTAAAGAGGGAAAATTACTTTCTATAGTGAGCTAGTCTCTCCCCAGTCCCCATTCAGACCCAATTTGATAGGGTAAGGTTTGCCTATGAATTCCAGCTCTGCAGTTTCACACTGAAGTCTGTTTTTGAAGTTTTTTTGCTGAAGTATGGTAACTTTGAAGTCTGTTACTGAGTGTCCAGGGAAACTGAAGTGCTTGCCTACTGGTTTTTGAATGTTACCATTCTTGATATCTGATTTGTGTCCATTTATTCTTTTGCACAGAGACAGTCTGGTTTGGCCAATGTATGTGGCAGAGGAGCATTGTTGGCACATGATGGCATATATCACATTGGTAGATGTGCAGGTGAACAAGCTCCTGATGGAGTGGCTGGTTTGGTTAGGCCCTATGATGGTGTCACTTGACTAGTTATGTGGGCAGAGTTGGTAATAGGGTTTGTTGGAGGGATAGGTTCTTAGGTTAGTGTTTCTGTTGTATGGTGTGTAGTTGCTCGTGAGTATTTGCTTCAGGTTCGGGGACTATCAGTAAGTGAGGACTGGCCTACCTCCCAAGGCTTGGGAGAGTGAGGGATCATCTTCCAGGATAGATTGTAGATCCTTGATGACATGTTGGAGAGATTTTAGCTGGGGGCTGTAGGTGATTACCAGTGGCATTCTGGTGTATTCTTTGTTAGGTCTGTCCTGTAGTAGGTGACTTCTGGGTATCTTTCTGGCCCTGTCAATCTGTTTTTTGCTCCCCCAGGTGGGTATTGTAGTTTTAAGAACTCTTGATAGAGATCCTGTAGGTGTTTGTTTCTGTCCAAGTGATCAGAGCAAATGTAGTTGTATATTAGGGCTTGGATGTAGACAATGGATCGTGAGTGACTCCCAGAGCTGAGTTAATCAGATGCATCTGAATCTAGTTAAGCTTGATTTTTGTCAGAAAGGAAACAACTGAAGGCTGTGTGCCTAGAAGATAGGACAAGTGTCTTGTTTATATTGTTTTCCTCAATGTTTATATATGATTTGTTTTTATACTTTAGGGATTCAGGCTACATGTATGATCACGTTCTATAAAACAAGCCTGAAACTCCAAAAAGGGTATTTACTTGTTTAGCCTCAGAACTGAAAATTTTGTTCGGCTGCCAAAATCTCAACCCTGGGGTAGCCTATTTAATATGAAAAAAAATATTATATGACGTATAGTAGATCACACTTGTAAATGTGTTGTTATTGGGCAAGATTTTAAAAATGTCCTTACTTAGGTGCCTCAGGAGTGGCCTCAGGTGTTCTCAACTTCTCCCACTAGCATCACATTAAAACCATAAATGTGAGATAGTGATTTCAATGTGAAACCAAAATGTGCCCAAGTTGAAGTGAAACTAGCCTAAGTTTCACTTCACCCAAAGGACTTGTGAATGTCAAGAAAATTCTTCGATGCATCCAGTCTGAGCTCTGTGTTTGAGATGAAACAAACCAATGGGTTTCATTGCACACAGCTTTTCTTGGCAGGTAGGTCTGCCTGTTGCTAGCCTTCTGCAACAGTATGCTACTCGCATAGAGATAAAGGTGGATTTCTAATGCCTGGTCTACACTTTGGGGCTAAGTTGACAGGAGATACGCAATCTGCGTGCGACAGAATGCATATCGACTTAGTTACTTTGACTTACCGCTCTGTCTTTACTCAGCTGCATCAACCGGAAATGCTCTCCCTTCAATGCAGCATTACTCTAGTTGAAGGGGTGGATGTACTGTGTCAAAGGGAGAGCACTTCTGGGATTGACTGAGTGGGTCTACACTGACCACTTAATTGATCTTGCTGAGTTGATCTATGGGGAATGACACAGAGTTTTCAGTGTACACATGGCCTAAGTCTGAGCCATTAGACCATCTAACCAGAGGCACTGAGTTTAGCCTTTACCCAAGATGTGTTAGATCTTCATCAGCATATGTCATCTTGTTACTGAAGCAGCAGTTAGGCATTAGAGCAGCTTGATTTGAAGCCATTTCTACAAACTGCAAATAATGGATATTAAATACTTAATTAAACTGGGAATGTTTCAGGTTGGAGGAGATTCAACCATACACTCAGATCACAGTTAACAGTCTGTACCTCCATGGGAAAAACACCATTAAGTGGTCCTTCTGTTGTTTATGTTCAGAAAAACATTTCATCCAACTCCAAGAATGTACTACTCACACATAACACATGTGCCTAAGAATGTGAAACTCATGTTATCCTTCAGACTCAGGCATTAATGGCCTTTGCAGACACTGCCATTTTCCAAATGCCAATGAAAAAGGTTTCCCTTTTTTAAAAAAAAGTATGGATTCAATCTAGCTTGTGCTGAATATTAGTGCCAATAAGTTGTTTAAGTAACATGACAACATTGTGTAATATACTGAGGAGCTTATGGTATCAACATAAAAAAAAGTCTGTGTTTTGCTCTGTAGCCTAGGCAAACACTACCACAAGCTATGTGTGTAATAAAGCTGAACATTAATCCTGCCTCTTCCATCCAAATTCATATCTAAGTCTTTGCTAGACATGTTACACTTCATTGATCTCTCCATAGACTAGGCTTCCTATTCTCTTCCCTCCTTCCTTCTTCTTGGTAGACTGTGCCCAAGTACAAAACTGTAATGTTTCCAGCTTTAAATCAGACTCTAGGAAATAAAAAGAGATTTAATTGTTGCCCAATAGGTTTGAAGAAAGCTTAATTTAAAAATATATCTAAAGAAAGAGACATTTTTTAATTCCTTTATTTCTTAGGTTTATGTTTATATCACGACTGAGATTTTCTGTTTATATTTTATTTTATTTTCAGCACTATTTTACATTAAAACCAACATAACAAGCATACTAAAATGATCCACAGAACAATCAATTAAACACACTGACAGATCACTGAAAGCCATATCTACTATATCGCACAGAATAAACTACATTAAAAGAACATTATTAAGGTTGCAAAGTCAAGCAGTCTAAAATTAGGAAATGTCAGAATTATGGTTGCCTTTTCAATCTTAATTTGGTTTCCCTGTGTGTGCATACATAGATTCCAAAGCCAGAAAGGACCACTGCAATCATCTAGTCTGGCCTTTCATATAATAGTGGCCATAGAATGTCTCAAAAATAATTCTTCCTAGAGCATAACTTTTGGAAAAACATCCAATCTTTATATAAAAACTGTCATGATGAAGAATCCACACCACTCTCAGGCTATGTCTACACTTGGCCAAATAAGTCAACTTTGCTAAGTCAACTTAACAAAGTCGACTTTAAGTCGACTTAGCATGTCCATACTATAAAATTAGGTCGACTTAAAGTAGACCTTGCCAAATCGACTTAGAGCATCCACACTGGACGCCTGAGTTGACTACTAGGGGCTAGGTGGACCTGGGAGTGGTCCATGGTGGGAGGGGGGGCACCCCTTTTAAAGTGCCTGGGGGGTCAGCATTTGCCCCATTGTACCAGTGTACAATGGGGGCTGAGCAGGACAGGAACAGGGGCAGGCTATAGGAGCAGGGTGGGCAGGGCTGTGTCCTGCCCTGTGGGTGGGCATGCCAGGCTCTGGCTGTGCCAGCCACCCTGGCAGGGAGGTCGGTGGGGGAGCCCTGGGGGCCCTTTAAGTCGACTTAAAGTCGACTTAGCCAGTGTAGACGCGGATTAGCCCTAAATCGACTTAATAAAGTCAACTTAGCCAATAAAGTCAACTTTAAACTAGGTTTTATAAAGTCCACTTAAAATTTCCTTAAGTCGACTTAAGCAGCAGCTTAAGTCGACTTAAAGAAATTGTAGTGTAGACGCAGAGTAAATTAAGTCGATTTAAGCAGGCTTATGTCAACTTAATTTATAAGTATAGATGCACCCTCAGTAACTTGTTCCAGTGCTTAATTACAGTTAAAAGTTTACATTTTATTTCTAAACTGAATTTGGCTAGATTCAATTTCCAGTCATTGGAGCGTGTTATACCTTCTCTGCTAGATTGAACAACCCATTAATAAACATTTGTTCTCCAGACTAGTGGACTGTACACAAATCAGCCCTTACTCTTCTCTTTGTTAAACTAAATAGATTGAGCTCCTTGAGTCTGTCACTATAAGATGTTTCTTCTAATCCTTTAATCATTCTAGTGATTCTCCAATTTGTCAATATTCATCTTGACTTCTGGACACCAGAACTGGATGCAATATTCCAATACCAATTGTACCAGTGCTAAATACAGAGGTAACAAAACCTTTCTACTCCTATTTGAGATTCCTTTATTTATATACTTTTGGATTATATTAACATCCAAAAGTCCCATTGTGCTTGGGGCTGTACACTACATAGGAAGACATGACCCTTGCCCTGAAGAGGTTATAATCTAAGATTTTGACTTGTATTATGTGCCCACAACAGGCCCTTTTACATTCCTATGTGTGCTAAATGGACTTTGAGTCCTGGTGCCTGCTTACTTCCCTCCCTAGAGTAGATAGGCATCGAATGGTCAGCAAAAGAATAAGGCCTGGGCACCACTCCATACTTCCTCCTTTCTTACTAGAGTGAGTTGCTGAATCCGAGTTGGAAGAGAAGAAATTATTTACAGTAGATATAGACCAGAAACAGATGTACTATCTTCTGGGAGCAAGAAGGATGCAGCAGTGGTTAAAGTATAAAGTGACGGGCCCCGTAACCCTCCTAATCTCTGGGCCCCCTTCCCATATTGTTTGGGCTCCCTTCATGCATGTGTGGGCCCCAGCCCAGGTAGGCATTTGCAACCATTTCTCAGCACCACATGCATCAGTTATCGCTCCATAAAAATATTTATAATTCTATATGGCGTTTATGTCTATAGCAATTATTATCAGAAACTAACAAACACTGCATAACACAATAAGTATTGTGATTAACAACAGTGGGGCGTAGGATCTGCCAGCAGCCAGGACAGGGCAGAACATGCGTTCCGCCAGATTTTTCTATTTTTAGGGGCCCCGGAACTCTGGCCCCTCAAATTTGGGGGCCCTGGAACTGCGTTCCGGTGCGTCCCCCCTTACTTTAACCCCTGGGATGCAGAGAGAGAACTGTGATTCATAAGTCTGTCACTAGATCATAATGCCTACTAGTGCTGCTCCTGGACTAGTGAAGTATATGGATCACCCCTTGCACGAGTTTAGTCGCAATCTAGCTCCAATTTAAGAAAAGACTCAATAAATGAATCTGTAGAAATATACTTTAGATCATTCTTATACTCATACATGGGTCTATTCATGATATTTGAATTTTAGTAGTGGTATCCCAATACCCTCTGAGGGATAGAATCATAGAATCGTAGGGCTGGAAGGGACCTCATGAGGTCATCTAGTCCAACCCCCTGCTAAAAGCAGGACCACTCCCACTAAATCATCCCAGCCAGGGTTTTGTCTAATCGGACCTTAAATATCTCCAAAGACAGAGATTCCGCCACCTCCTTAGGTAACCCATTCCAATGCTTCACCACCATCCTAACGAGAAAGTTTTTCCTAATATCCAACCTCAACCTCCCCAGCTGTAATTTGAAACCATTGCTCCTTTTTCTGTCCTCTGTTACCATCGAGAACAGCCTAGCTCCCTCCTCTTTGGAGCACCCCTTCAAATAGTTGAAGGTTGCTATCAAATCCCCCCTCAGTCTTCTCTTCTGTAGACCAAATAAGCCTACTTCCTTCAGTCTCTCCTTGTAAGTCATGTGCCCCATGATGTTTAATGCAAGATCTTTTTCCAATAGTTCTTTAACCCAAATATTTGGGTTTAATGCCTCCTAAGAGCTTGTTAATGTTAGAGTTTTGCGCACAAATGAGAGTAATTAGTACACCTAGGCAAGTAGTGAAAAAAATGTTGGCAAAGAGTCAGATGGATTAAACCCATAAATTTTCATAGATGGTATCTAGAATCCCCTTACAAAAATATTGATAAAATAGAACTCATCAAATGCTATTAGTTGACTTCATTCTTTGTTAAATTTTACCTTTGTCATCAAATAAAATATATAACAAATATAGTTTTTTCCACCCTGGCATTTGACTAGCTGCACGTATAACCAAATTCTTGGTCAGCAAGGATTCTCGAAAGTTTTTCTGCTAAACTCTGAGCTTTATCATTTCCTTGTAGTCCCACTATATCTTCATCCCCATTTCTCTGTCTTGTCCACCTATCTGACCTGGTTTGGACTGGAAACTTTCTGTCTTTTTGGATGCTTTTTGCACAGTACCTAGCATAATGGGTCCTTCATCCTTGACTGGGCTCACAAAGTGCTCTCATAATATAAATATAATAAGAATTTTGAAGAAAAGTGAAAGTGTTCTGAATATTTGTGCAATCACATATTCATGGTAGTATTTCTACCAGTATTTGCCACCTTCTGGAAATCTCTGGGTGCACTTGGGAGATATCCAGTTAAGAGGCAGAATACCATGTGATTGATGAAGCAGGGCCTATTTCAGAGCCTACTCCAGTTAGCCAGTGGGAGTCTTTCCATTCATCTTAATGGCTTTTCGATCAAACCCTCTCATAAAATAGTGAATTATGAATGATACTCAAAAACAATAGTCATAGCAAACAGTTCAAAATTTGTTCCCCTAAATTATTTATTAAATAATGAACAAATCTGAAAAAAATCACAGATAATTTAGGTAGGGCCAATTCTTCTTCTTATTGAAACTAATGACAGAATTTCTGCTCACTTTTATGGCAGCAAAATTTGGTGTGAGTGGCTTGGAGAGTTAAATTTGAATTATTCAAATAATTGGTCGACTGGAAACAATTTGCCCACCTCTGTTAACAAGTGATTACTTTTACTAAAAACAATGGATATCTTTTAATCTGTATAGCTTCTGAAAATCGAATTGCAGATAGTGGTGAGTGCTTCCGTGGTGAGATGCAAGATTTAGGAATGGATAAGGCTTACTCTTTCCTTACATTTTTATGGGTCATCTTTGCATTATCTATGCTACATTTTCATTTCATTTTTACATCAACTAATATTATTTCTAACCAATAACATTCTTGTAGACTTTTACATGGGGCCTTCAGACATACTGATAGGAAAATAAACTATCTCCAGACATAAAGCTTTAAATTAAAATAGTCAGACAATCAAAGAGTTTAAAACAAAGTCCCTCAGAGATAGAAGTAAATCCTGAAACAAGGAAAGGAGATTGGGTAGTACATTCATTTTAATCATCTACTTCTTCCTGCCAGAAAGAAGAAGTGAGCAGTCTATTTAAATCCATTGTCATGTCTTCAAGTTGCTTATTATAATTATTCTTGTGCAGAATCTTCATGTATGTAAGGATGCAAATTAATACTTTCAAATTTAAAGCTGTTCCCACTCCACAGACTTTGGGTCAAATCAGGAACTCCTATAAGATTAGAGACTTTTTTATCAGCATTATAACAACTGTCTTTGATTTACTTAGGGTCCAATCCTGCCAGCACCTTGAATGCAGATCTCCTACTTGTGCCAATGGGACTTTCACATGGTATGACATTCTCCTCTGCAATCTGGACTGGCATAGTGCTGTGTCACCCCAATCCCACACTCCTGTAGCAATTTTCATTCTGTTTGGCTCTGTGAAACCCCACCTCTGGGCAGCTCACGCAGAGACACAAGTAAGCAAGTTGCACCCTGCTGCCCCCAACTCAGTGAGTGCCCCTAGCCAGCCACTGGTAGGACTCTAGACAATATCTCCAGTCCCAGGTGCAACCGTAGGAACTGCCATTTTACAGTGTTCATTGCTTCCCACTGGACTCTGCAAGCTCATGCGTTTGTCAATTTATCAAAGAAATTGATATGTACCAGATTTGTCACTTCAAATGGAGTCTCAGATACCTCTTAAACCATGAGTACTGTTTTAGATAAAGCAAACTACTTTTATTAAGTAGAGAAAGAGTTTAAGTGATTGTAACTCAGAGAAAAATAAGTCAGATTTGCTCAGGATAAAATAACATATCACATTCTAAACAAGGCGTAACACTTTCCATATCTTACAAAGTCAGATTACGCTCCCCACAGGCTGGCTGAATCCTTTAGCCAAGCTCTACCCTGTAGACCAGGGGTCAGCAAACCCTGGCATGCATGCCAAATTTGGCATGTGGGCTGAAACTGAGTGCCACGCGGTGCCACTCAGGCTCCCCGCCCTTCCCCCCTCCCCAGCCCCACCAGAGCCGTGTGCCACGACTCCAGGCCCTTGCGGGCCCCGCTTTCCTGCTGGGGACCATGGCCAGCAGGAGACAAGAGCCCCACGCTTGGGGACAGGGTCAGCAGTGCTGGAAGGAGACCCTGGTCCTACCCCTGGCACCTTTTGGCCCCACCCCAGCACCTGCTGAGGGTGTGGTAGGCGGAGCTGGCATGGAGGCTGGCAAAGATTGCCAACCCCTGCTGTAGACAGTTGCTTGATGTTGTTTGTAGATGGAAAAGGAAAAAAGAGTGCCAAAATGTCCCCCCTTCTTAACATGTTCCTTCACAAATACTCCTGCAGGGTCAGGTGACAAACAGTGTCCATACATGGATCCTTCCAGGTCCTGAGTCACATGAATATCATCTTATTGATGCTTTGGTTAGTCCATTGTTCCTAGAAGAGCTGGGTGCTTTATATATGCCTTAGTGAGGTGTGAACTACCTCTCTGCTTTTGGAGGGTTTTGCCTAGATCTGTGTCAAGTCATGAGATACATATTTGGGATTATTACATAGGGTAGCCTCATAACCATACACATGACATTGTAACGAACATACCGCAATAACAATAATGTTCAGTATGCCACGAGCATTCTAAAAACATCTGACATGACATACAATTTCACCATAAGGGTGTACATGGATGATACACAGTCACACTATCAGGGTGTAGCTGGTGGTGCAGTGTGTCACACATGGGCAGTGTTAGCACTGGTTTGTATTTAGTACCCAGAAATAAAGATGAAATTTTGAATTATAGAAGAAATGTGGAGATTGATTTATGATTGTAAGCCTATATTTGTGTTTCAAACTGTTTTGTAATTACTGTGCAAAGTCCCAGACAGAGCTGCATATTCAGTGTGGTTTTAATAGAAAATTTAAGCAGCAGACCGGTTTTCCAAATGATTTTTAATGAAAAATTGAGATCTGAAAATGCTCTAGTTTTTGAAAACTAATTATGTTTAATGGAAAAGTTTCAGTTTTTGATTTAAGAAAAAATCCAAACATGTTGATTTTAACTTTTTGAAAACAGAACTTTTACCAAAACCCAGAAATGTGTATTGACATGAAAAACCTTTCATTTTCCAAAACTCTTTTTTCTAGTTTTGGCTTTTCATTGGCAGTCTTTCAGGATTGTCCTTCACAGGAAAAAACTAAAAAATTGGGTATTTTTTGAACAGCTCTTTTATAGCTAGAGCAATAACTGGGAAACGTGAAGCTATTAGGGAGCCACTGGATTGAAAGGTGAAATATAGATATTGGTTATTTTTCCTCTTCCTCTAGCATTCCTCCTCACTGTTTGTTAGTGAGGCTCCCGGACTTTAGTTCAGTCAGATCCCTTGGACACAGAAAAATACCTTTCCCATACCTGCTTCCTTAGCTGTGTAACTTTAGCACCCTCATGGCCAAGATGGTGTCTGCTCTGCAGACAGTTCTGGCCAAAAAAAAGATGTGCAGGAAAACCACAAGGGAAATCCCTTCCATCCCAGGGGCATCTGTTCCAAACCCCCTTCAGTAAACATACATGCACTGGAATAGTACAATGAATATAGGAAAAGGAAATTTTTGTTTACAGAGGAATGGATGAAGCAAAAATAATGGGGGGTGAGGAGGGGAGAGTTACGGGAAGCAGTCAAACAGGGTTACATGCACCATGAGGCCCATCCTGGTTCCTAGTGCAAGGTCACAAGCCTCAGTACTCGTGGCTCTATACAGCTCTGGACCACAGTGATACTGGGTCCAGCTCTGGTTTGGCCTCATGAGATACATACATTTGTTAGTCTTTAAATGCACTACAGGATTCCTTGTTTGTTTTGTCTCCCTGGCACAGTACTCCTTCTGGCTTCTGTCCTTGGGCATCCCTGTTGGTTACTTGGTCCCTCCCAGGCTTTGGGCAGTTTCCCAGTTGTTTAACAATGTGAAGGACAGCTCACTGTAGCCCTCTTATCTGGAAGTAGTGACACTCACATCTGTCACTCTCCCTTTCTCCTTGACCCTTCCACAACTGCCAGCAATCCTTCTCCCTCAGAAGAGGGTTTAAAGGAGCCAAGCTTTTTAAACCACAAAGGGGTTACACTTGTGACTTTTAGAGGGTCTCCACATTTCTGAAATTTTTCTTCCTGATCTTGTTGATATCATGCCATGATCATTAACGAGAAAACAAACATCACAGTGAAAACAAAGGTGCATAAAGGGCATCTTTTTCTTCATTTATTGTATTATTTCTTTCATCTAGGCCCTGCTTCGGCAGTGAAGTATCAAGGAAGAACCATACACTGGCTAACTATTTAGGGTGGCTTGGAAGGAGAAAACAATTGGAAAGAGTCTGTTATGTTACTTAACAGCTAAAGTGCCAGGCTAGATTTGCTTGAGGAAAAGATAGAAGGAAGAAAATTACTCTGGATTGGGGCTGTAGATTGTCTGAGGAGGAGGTCTTTCAGAGCAGTCCCACGTTTTTTTCTGCTTTATTCATGCCTTTCAACAGCTCCCATTCTGCCTGAGGAAGAAATCTGAGTCTCCCAGAGGGGATTCTTGAATAGGCAAAAGGCTCTTCATCTTCTTAGGGGGTAACACCTGTTCACCCACAAGGGTGGTGCCCTAGCCGGTGTGCTAAAAGTGAAGTATCGGATGAGAGGTTGCCAGCCTGGCCCTGTTTTTTTAAAATAAAATAGTGCTCACATTCAAGAATTTGTTTTGCTTAGATGAGCAAACACAAGGGCAGACTGAGGCAAGTGTTAGTAACTGAAAGGATGGAATAATACACAAGTACTAAAACCCAAATGCCACTTTATTTAATATTCATTAGAGTGAACGTTTGTATCTTGATTGGGTTATGTTATTTCTTAAATTTTTGAAATCTATAATAGTACATAGTTATTTACACACTGCTTGCTAAAACAGAAGGCTGGTGAAAATCTTAGGTTGCTGTTCATCAGTGAGTATGAGATATTGGCATAGGATTTGTACATTGAGACCCCACTGTCCACATGGCGCACTCCTGACATCAAGGTCACCTGCATGCATCCTGTTGAAGGACTAGAGCCTTGTGTAGCTATTTTAGAAGCTATTTTAGTAGCTATTTGAAGAATTAAAGTAACTAACAGAACCTGTTTTGGTTATTTAAATGTATGAAAGTGCCAGATAATGTGCTGTGCCATTTTACAAACGTTACAAGATAGGTATTACTTAATAGATCCCAAACAGAAGCTTTAAAAAAGTATTTCCATCCATCAAAACAAACTGCTCCGCATCCCTAACTGACCTTCTTCCTTTTCCTCATCTTGACTCTCTCACACAAAAAGTGTGCTTGTGAGGGGGAAATCGATTAAACTTTTAGCATGTCCTGAAGGTCTCCCTATCCTGCCTACCTCTGGTTGGACTCAGGGTGAAGAAGCATTGTAGAATTAGGATTTTTTCAACATGGAGAAATTGAGTATCATAGCTATAGTGAAGTAATTGTGCCAGAATAAAGTCATTTTTATTCTGGAATCAAATATCACATGACTATGGAGATAAAATTATTTTTACTATTTCTATTTTTTCTATTTTACTATTGCAGTACCAATCAGTTTCCCTATTAAAAAAAACCAAAAAACCCTAATGGATTGCTCACCAAACCCACACTCCAACTGTATCCTTCCCCTTTAAACCAGGGAAGTCCCACAAGCGCCACAGTATCACCCAGGGGTAGATATAGGGCCAAATTTTTCCCTCCATTGGGGCAGCTTTATGCTATTTGACCAGTGTAAAGCTGCCCTAAAAGTGTGCTTAGCAAGATATAGTGCTACCTTTGCACCCCTTCCTTCAAAGCTACATCAAGCTTTTCTCTATCAGACCTACAGTTACAAGCCAAGGTTTCCAAGACAGTGAGGACTCAAGCTGTTATTAAATATCCATAATTTCTGGCTATTGAATGATAGTTTGCATTATGAACATTATACTGATTAATGAGAACTTCATAAATATTAATGGAGTAGATTTTGTATTTGTGGACTAGTCTGAAATATAATGCTGACCTCCATAATGGACAAATACGCAGGCTGTTATTATGCAGTTATGAACTGCATAGAAAAGAAATTCTGCAGATCCGATTCTACTAGACCGCCACACTACCCTTAAGGTATATGTTCTAGAACTCTGAATGCATATACAACCTTTACACATTCCTCACTCTGTGACTTCACTGAGAGTTTGCCTTTAAGTTGGGATTTGGCCTTGAATCATTCTAGAAAGAGTTTAAAAAAAAAACAAATGTGAAATTTTCCCGTACAAACCAAAGATGTGTCTACTCAACAGTAAGTGGCCCAGGCTCAAACCTAACCTCCCTTCTGTCCACACATCAATTGAGCTAACCTAGACTCAAACCTAGGGTCCTAGGACCCTGCATGGTTGGAGGCACTGAGCCCATGTTAAGATCAGCCCAGGGTCCAAGCTCTATTGTTTTCCTGGGTGCATCTACACTTGTAAATTAAGTCGACTTAAGCTTGCTTAAGTCGACTTAATTTACCCTGCGTCTACACTACAGTTTCCTTAAGTTGACTTAAGCAACTTGCTTAAGTCAACTTAAGGAAAATAAAGTTGACTTAATGAAAATTAAGTCGACTTTATTAAACCTTGTTTTAATTTGACTTAAGCCAGTGTAGACATGAGGTAGCCCTAAGTCAACTTAGGGCTACCCCAGGACTACACCAATGCCCTCCCTGCTGGGGGGGCTCAGGGGGAGCCTGGCATGCCCATCCCACAGGGCAGGGCAGAGTCCTGCCCACCCTGCCCCTATGCCCTCCCAGGGTCCCTGTCCCCCTTTGCTCCATTGTACCTATATGCAAAGGCTGAGCCCCCTGGCACTGGGCAAGGGGTGCCCCCCCTACTCCCGTGGACATGCCCTAGGTCTCCCTAGCCCCTAGAAGTCAACCTAGGCATCCAGTGTGGACTCTCTAGGTCGACTTTGTTAGTTCCCCCCAAAGTCGACTTAAAATTTAGGTGTAGACTCACTAAGTCGACTTAGCTAAAGTCGACCTAAATTTTCAAGTGTAAAGATAGCCTCTGTGTGCACATGGCTCTGGCTGCTGAGCCCCAAGGAGGGCGGAGATGGGGGGGAAAGCACTGCAGGGGCTAAGTGGCTGCCCTGCAGGAAGGGGGAGTGGCAGAGCTCTGGCTTAGTGTGGCCAGGGGAAGGATGAAGGATTCTGGCCACTTTCCTTTCCTGTAGGGCAGCACTTGTCCCTTGCTCCCTTCCTCTGGTTTGTGGTTGTGTGTGCAAAGGTATCCAGGTGAGTGGGAGCCAGCCCCAGAATGCCTCACAGCCTTCTGGTGATCCCAGGGTGTGTGTGGGTGGAGAGGGAAGGGAGAGGGATCAGAGATTCCCAAAGGGTACTGGAGTATACTGCACCCCAGTCCCTGGAGCTGCTTTTCACTGCTCCACAGCAGCAACTAGGCTGGGGTGCATGTGTGTTTGTCCTTTGAAATGCACATTTTATATAAAACTTTAAAACAAACAGACACAAAGATGACAAAAAAAAAACCCCAACCAAACAAAACCGTCTTCATTGAAAGTCCCTCATGTTAAGTTTCACATTAATCATCTGACAGCCCTGGAGACTGATGTCCTAATTATCCTCAGAAGAGGTATACATGGTCATTTCCCTGCCAATGTGAGTCAGCCTAGAGGTAGAAAACCCAATTCCCAGATTAGATGGTAGTTCAATATGAAGCCTTCTTAAAATACATTCTACTGAGACAGCTGCCAATGGAGCTAATTATGCAGTTTATGTACTCATCTGCTTCTTATGGAGTGTTTTATGGGTGCCCTATGGGCATCTGAGTCTCATCAATAGCCCCATCCCAGTTTGGAAAACTAGTGGGCAACAGGGTTTTCCCCATAGTGCAATACATTCATGGGGTGAGTATGTCAACACTGGGAATAGGGAGGCACTAGGCATTCTGGGTCAGGGATACTTTGACTTAGAACCATAGAATCAAAGGATTAGAAAGGCTCACAAGAGTCATCTTGCCCAACTCCCTGCCAAGAGGCAGAATTTTTTGAGTACAAACAATACAAAGCAGATGACTATCCAGCCTCCTTTTGAAAACATCCTTCCTAGACAGTCTGTTCCATTGTCCTACTGGTCTTATAGTTAGGAAAGTTTTCTTGAGATTCAATCTCAATCTATGATGCTGTAATTTGAACCCATTGCCTCTTGTCCTGCCCTTTGTGGCATGAGAAAACAACTTTTCTCCATCTTTTTTATGGCAGCCTTTCAAGTATCCGAAGTCCACTATCATGTCCCCCTTTGATCGCTTCTTTTCCAAACCCAGTTCCTTTAGCCTTTACTGATATAGCTTGCATTCCACACTTTTCATTATCTTTGTCACTCCCCTCTGGATCCTTTCCAGTTTCTATATCCTTCCTATATATGGTGATCTTCTGTTTTCTGGGCCCTCTCTTGCCATCCAAGAATTTCTGAATATTATTATCTTCAGGTAATTTCTTCAGCATCCTTGGGTGAATAACATCAGGCCCTGCTGACTTGAATTTATTCAAATTAGTCAGATGATCTCTCAATGTATTCTTTACTGATCCTGATCTGCATCCTTTCCCCTTTATTGTTCATGGAAATGTCTCTGGTTGTCTGGTCACATGTTATTTTTTGTGAGAAGACTGAAGCAAAGTAGGCATTGAGTAGTTCTGCCTTTTTATAATCTTCTTTTACCAGCTGTACAGAACAGTAGGCCAACACCAACACTGGTCTTTCTTTTTTGTTTGACATATTTGTAGCACCCCTTTTTGTTGTCTCTATCATTTCAGGCCAGCTGTAACTCTGCTTTGCTTTGCCTTTCCAGATTTTGTTTCTACATGCTTATGTAGATATACTTGGGTCTGTGCACTTTAGTGTGGATGCCTGAGCCTTAGATTTGACCATGGGTCAGAAAATCCTTAACGTAAGAGTCAAATAGAGTATAGATGGCTCAAGCCCAGGGTTCCCTGACATGAGTCAGCTTAGTCAAGTCCTATTAACCTTACGCTTACATTGCTGTGTAGACATATCCCAAGACAGCAGGGAAAACATGGTGGAGGGAATGTCATTGGGCAGCACTGCTGGTAGTGTAGGATTGATTTTGTGGGTTTGATAGAATGGCAGTGAAGACTCGTTCAATCAAATCTGGAAGTTGTCGCCATTAATCCACTCCAGGAAGAAGAGTAGCGCTGCATCGACAGGAGGACATTTCCCATTGGTGCAGTGCAGAGGGGACACCATGGTAAGTAGACATTAAGAAGTCAACAGGAAATACGCAAGGTACTATATGCGTAGTAGCAGCTTGTGTATCTCCTTTCAACTGTTGCTGAAATCTGAGATAAGTGTAGTCTAGGCCATAGCTGTGTTACTAAAGCACATATGTGCAACATCTTCATTTGTTTGAAACAGCTGGGCAAAAGGCATTATTTTGCACTTATCTTTTTCTTCTTCTGAATTTTGCTGATATAAATTCCTCTTTGCTATATTCTTGATCCAGTAGAAAGCATAAGTAGCTTGCAAGAGGGGGCTGGCTATTATATGTAGGATAAGAGTCAAGACTAAAAGTATGGGGTAAATATTAAAACACAGTTTATAGTTGTGGAGACTTTAGGGGAACAATATGGTTAAAGATGGAAAGAAGAATTGGACTACAAAACATGAAAAAATAGATTTTACCCTAATACTTCTCCTTCTTAGATTAATAAACTGAATATAATATTTTTTGTCAAAATATACTCCACACATAAGGATGTCTTCAAGATTTTGGTCCCATAGTACAAGATTCATCTGAGGTCTGCAGCAGATGCTGCATCTGAACTTATCTTAACCCCTACCCAAAGTTTGGGGATGTCTTGTTTCATTTCCAGTTAGAACTTCAGGATTTAGGTCTACCTCCATATTGGGCTGAATCTCCATACAGAAGTTGAACTGTTGCTTTGGGGCAGTTTGGATTTAGGTAGGAGTGTGAATCTGTGCTTTGCCATCTGGTTTCATCGCCACTCTTAAATAATATTAAACTATAAATAGACGGTAATTCAAAATAGTAAAGGTTTAAAACAGAGTAGCATATGATATTCAAATGTTGGTATTTCATTGTTTATGTCACCCTGATACTTTCACCTTCACACAAGATATAAAGGGGTAATGAAAGAGACACTTTGATCTTCTGTTTTGTTTTTGCAGTAGTGCTCTTTTAAAGAAGACATTCATTTGGCTGTGTTTGAGTCCTCTTTCTGTTTGCCTTCTGCAAATTTGAGCAGTTAGTTTTTCTGGCACAAGTATTGGCAGAAAGCAAATGTCAAAATAATCTGCAAGGGAAGGTCTTCTGGCTAAGGCTCTGTGCTAAAATGCAGGAGATGTGACTTCATTTCTCAGCTCTGCCTGAGACTTCCTGTTTGGTTTAATCTGTCTGTTTCTCATCTGTAAAATAAGGATAATGGCACTTCACTACCTCTCCTGGTGAACTGTAAGGGTACATTTGTTAGTGTCTGGAACTCAGATACTGTGAAGATGGAGCCAACTAGTACCTATATTGACATATATACTTTCAAACTGAGTTTGCTCATGCCAGTTTTCATATGAGAAGTGTTTGTCCCTTCAGAAATCAGAACAGGAGTTATCTGACCATATATGAACACACATCTTTAATTTTGAATATTTATGATCAATCCATAAAATAAAATATTTGGTATATAATATCTAATAGTGAATAAATTAGAGAAAATTGCAATTGGCAGTTCCATGGAAGTTCTGCGAACAGAAAAAGGTGCTAAATTCACTGAATAAATTATTTCTTGTCAATCCTTTGGTCAGTTCTATGAAATACGATCATGTCATAATATTGTTACTATACAGCAATGTCAAGTTACAACATAGTGATGTTTGCATTGTGAAATTGTTATGCATCACCACTCTGTGCTGCAGCAAATCCTGGGACATCACAGCACAAATGATTCAACATTGTGACACGATGACTTAGAGCTGGAGGATAAAATTGGAAAAAGCAGGCAAACTCTGCTGTGCAAATTTCCTCAAAATGCCCTTCCATCATGATCTCCAACTTCATCATATCTAGTCCAGAACTGGGTCTTGCCCCAGCAAGTCAGTGCTTGATTATGTGATAGTGATGTAGGACACTGCTTAATTAGGTGATGGTGGTTTTAAGAAGCAGATAAATGACCACTAGGGACTAGATTGAAATAACCCGTTATTTTACTTGCGACCTACTTAGAATATAGGTCTCTAGAAGTGAAAGGCAGGCAGTTGCATTAACCCATGTTTTACTAAACCTTTAATAATTTGTCTTTCAAATTAGGACTATTTTTGAAAGTTTTCATCCAGCTATAGAGACTTTTTTGTAAGAGAAAATGTGACTTTTGCATCCCAGCAAATCCTAAAGTAAATGAATTACTGCAAGCTCTTTTCCTAAAAGTTATCTCAGTTGGGATATTTCTGTAGTCTGCAACTGTCCATAGTTTTCCCCTTACTTAATTCCGGCCATGTACAGACTACAGGAATAATCGCGCAATAAGCCCGTTGCGCTTTAAAAGTCACATGTTTTTTGTTGCGCAAGATCATGTACACACTACGCTGCCTGTGACGGAACAGATGCAAGAGGGGGCTGGCTATTATATGTAGGATAAGAGTCAAGACTAAAAGTATGGGGTAAATATTAAAACACAGTTTATAGTTGTG
>ML685787.1:17310010-17437032 GCA_007922175.1 Pelusios castaneus
ACCCCCCCCCCCCCCCCCGCAATTCGCAATTCCACAAGAAACCCAATTGAATTGTGGGAACCTATCCCACAGTTCCCTCCATCCCGAATTTTCGCTAAGACTCCTGGGAAGAAGAAGAGTAGCGCTGTGCACCATGGGTAAAGTCTTGCTTTCCCATGGTGCATTCTGTTCCCCTCGCGTCACGACAGTTGCTACTAGCAACTCGCGCCGATTTTCAACTTTAGCGCATTTCTTCCCGGAAGTCCTTTTGCAGCAACATGGATCCAGCTCTGATCTTGATTGTCGCCTTCAGCATAATGAATACACCTCGGCTAGTGGCACAGTATGCATTCAGCTATGAATCAGACCAGGATTTGGATGACTCCGGGCTGGTGACTGCCATGCAGAACAACAGCACCGCATTGCTGAGCTCCTTCACAGAACTTCTGCACACGGTGCACCGCTGGTTCTGGTCACGAGAGATGAGCACAGAGTGGTGGGACCGCATCGTTTTGCAGGTGTGGGATGATGACCAGTGGCTACAGAGCTTTCGAATGCGGAAAACCATATTCATGGAACTGTGTGAGGAGCTAGCCCCTGCCCTGCGATGCAAAGACACCAAAATGAGAGCAGCCCTCACCGTGGAGAAGCGTGTCGCGATTGCGCTGTGGAAAATGGCGACTCCAGACTGCTACCGCTCGGTCGCAAATCAGTTCGGAGTCGGCAGGTCGACCGTCGGGTTAGCACTTTCTCAAGTGTGCAGAGCCATTAATTGTGTTCTGCTCAGGAGGACAGTGACATTGGGAAACGTGCGGGAGATCATCGATGGATTTGCGGACATGGGATTCCCGAACTGTGGGGGGGCAATAGACGGCACTCACATCCCTATTCTCGCACCGGAGCATCTGGCGACTGAGTATATTAATAGGAAGGGATAGTTTTCCATGGTGCTTCAGGCACTCGTGGATCACAGGGGGCGTTTCACTGACATAAATGCAGGGTGGTCGGGTAAGGTCCATGATGCTCGCATTTTCAGGAACACGGGACTGTACCGTAAGTTGCAAGCAGGGACCTTCTTCCCCGATGATAAAATTACTGTTGGGGTTGTTGAGATGCCCATAGTCATCCTAGGGGACCCAGCCTACCCACTGATGCCTTGGCTTATGAAGCCTTATACCGGAAATTTGGATCACAGCAAGGAGCGCTTCAATTACCGGTTAAGCCGGTGCCGAATGACCGTTGAGTGCGCCTTTGGGCGATTAAAAGGGCGCTGGCGATGTTTGTACGGGAGGCTAGACTTAAATGAGGACAACATTCCTGCCGTCATTGCGGCGTGCTGTGTCCTGCATAATGTTTGTGAAAATCGGGGGGAGAAATTTCCCCCTTCCTGGGACGTGGAGGCTGAGCGGCTAGAGTTTGCCTTCCAGCAGCCAGCCACTAGGAGTATCAGGGGGGCACAGCTGAGAGCTGTGCGCATAAGGGAGGCACTGAAGGAGCATTTTAGTCACGGGGACTTATAGGATGCATTATATTGTTGGGCAATAGTGTACCCGCGTAGTATTGGGTGCTTATCATTGGGGGGGAGGGGGTTGTGTACTTTACTATGCTCGACTGAATGAATACCAAACGTTCATCAACAAATCTTATTGTGTATCAATAAACAGACTGTGCAATGTTCAAGTGTTTCAGTTTTATTATTATGGAACATTAAATATTAGCAATGCATGAAGAAGGGGCTATAGGTGCGTGTCTCAATGCCATAGCTTGGTGCAGGAGTGGAGGTAACATTATACCAGGAGTGTCCCTGGACTTCAAAGAACTGCTTGGGGGGCGAATGGGGCATGGGGGACATAAACTGTTGCTGTGGCTGCAGGGGGGGGCAAGCCTGGAGCAGACCAACCATGGTCTTCATCAGCTGGGTCTGCTCCTGGAGGATGTTTATGAGGGCATCCTTCTGCTTCTGCCTTTTCCCATTGTTTTCTTTGCGCTCCTGCCGGCACTCCCGCCTCCACTGTCTAGTCTCCCTCGCGGATGCCTCGTTGGACTGCATCAGCTCCTGGAAGATATCCTCCTTGCTCCTGTGAGGCCTCCTCCTTATCTGTCTGAGCCGGTCAGCTGGCGCAGACCACTGACCTGCGAAGGTCGTTTCTACGGAAAAATGAAACGTTACGAGTAGTGCTATTGTTCTCACTTTGGTTAGGGAGACGGTAAGATGCTCTCCCGCCACATTCCGCTGTGCCCACGGGACAGGGCATTGCCGGGGACTGAAAGGGCTTTTGAAAAGGGAGGGTAGGGTTGCAGAGACAAGACACACAGCTCCGTGAACTATTTGCAGTGCTTGGGGCGATTACTTCACATAGGGCACTGCCATGGAAGCCGATATCTCGCTGCTTAGAGTGCCACTGCAAGCCAGAATGCATATCCTGCATGTAACTGCTTTTCAGCCAGGACCGTATGCTGCTGGCTTGTGCGCGGCCATGGTTCCCGCGGCCGTGCTTTGCAACTGGCGAGGGAGAGTTTCCCTCTATGGGGGAGGGGAAACGGTCGCTCTACCATCGAATTTAACTAGGAGGCTGTGGAAGTACATTGGGGACACCTTCAGTGATCTCAATGGAGAGGATTTCTTGGCAATTACTGCATGCATTGATGCACTGCTCATGTAATGCGGGGTAAACCCCCCCATCCAAAAAAGAAAAGAAAGGATGAAACTAAAAACGCCTATTTCCTGCCCGCTCTTCATTTACCTGCAAAGCTTATACTGGTAGCATAGAAGCCACTGCTGATGAAACTTACCAGAGCTCCCCTCTACTGCCTCCGAAGAAAGCATGGAGAGGGAATCTGGGCAGCTTGGGTCAGGCGGCGTGGAGAACAGCTCCTGGCTCCCTAGGTCGGGTGCACCGCTATCACCGTCCATGTCGTCTTCCTCCTCCGCGTCCTCATCGACGAATAGCTCGCCACCATCTGCTCTGGTGTCCTTTTCAGGGGCTATTGCCGACGTGTCTACGGTAGCTTTTGGGGTGGTTGTGGGATCACCGCTCAGGATTGCTTCCAGCTCCTTGTAAAATCGGCATGTAGCTGGCGCTGAGCTGGAGCACCAGTTTGCCTCTCTGGCTTTGTGGTACGTAATCGCAACTCCTTCACCTTCGACCGGCACTGCAGAGTGTCTCTCTCGTACCCCTTCTCCGTCATTGCCTGAGAAATCTGGCCAAAAATGTCGAAATTCCGCCGGCTGCCATGTAACTGTGCCTGCACGGCAGACTTTCCCCAGATGCCTATCAGATCAAGCACCTCTGCTGTTGTCCAGACTGGAGCACATTTGCTGCGATGAGCCGCCATTGATCTTGGAGCACACAGCTGCAGCAGCACTCCACAGCAAGCAAACAGGAAGAGTGAAGAATTCAAAAATTCCTGGGACTGATGGGAGGGCGGGTAAGGTGATGTCACAGCCACAGAGTACAGAAGGAAGTGCAGAAGGGTTGGAATTGGAATTGTGGGCCATTTCTGGAGGTTTCACATTGCGCAGTAACCGTACACACACGGACTATCGCGCAATAGCTGTTCCGCGTTAGCCACTACCACCCTCGTTTTGGTGGTTTACATGTTGCGTGGTAAGAGGGCTGTTAACGTGCAACAACAGTGATTTGTGTGTGTACGCTGTGCCTCTTAATGCGCAATAAAGGGCGTTATCGCACAATAACTTTGTAGTGTGTACAAGGCCTCCTTCTAGCACAAGGAAATGCTATCAGAGAGTTGCCCTCCAGGTGTCTCATCAAGTGTTCTTGTAGTCTGGTTACCACAAAAGCACAGTTTGATTAACCATATTGGATACTGATTTGCATTGCATTGCACATTTCCCACTAATCCTTTTATGCAATGATGGAATTCATCAGTTAACAAAAGTAGCTAAGCATATACTATTAAAGGCTAAAAGAAATCCTTTCATAATTTTAATTAGCTTTGCACTTCTAAAATGCTTTGGGATCACTCAAAATCCACAGATGCTTCTGAAAGAGCCATGGTTCACTGCACAGACAGGAGTAATGTTGCCTGGGCTGAACACAGCTGAAGAGATATGAAGCTGATATAACTTTGGAAGGTCACAGTGGCTGTATTTACTGGAGCTTATTATTAGCTGCAACCTCTATTTTTGCTATTGAGTGCTCTTGTCAAAGCCAAGTTCATTATCAAGGGGCATTGAAGAAGTGATATTCCCTGAGAAGTTGTCCTTCTTATGACCATTCAATAGTATCCATAAATGAAAATTTAATGTATTTTGTATGGAAAACAGAAACTGTATTCCATCCATTTTGAGCCACTGAAAAGCAAACGCATAAGCAGCACTGAGGCTTCTCTCCATGGATAAATTTTTGAAGAGCAGCAGGATTTTGGCAGCCTACTGGCCTCATGAAACAATCACAGTTTCATAATCAGGGGTTAAAGTAAGGGGGAATGCACCGGAACACAGTTCCAGGGCCCCCAAATTTGAGGGGACAGAGTTCTGGGGCCTCTAAAAATAGAAAAATCGGGTGGAACGCATGTTCCGCCCTGCCCTGGCTGCTGGCAGGTCCTACGCCCCACCGTTGTTAATCACAATACTTATTGTGTTATGCAGTGTTTGCTAGTTTGTGACATAAATGCCATATAAAATTATAAATACTTTTATGGAGCGATAACAGCATGTGGTACTGAGAAATGGTTGCAAATGCCTACCTGGGCTGGGGCCCACACATGCATGAAGGGGGCCCAAACAATATGGGAAGGGGGCTCAGAGATTAGGAGGGTTCCGGGGCCCATCAAATTATACTTTAACCACTGTTCATAATACAGGATATTGGGAGTGGTATGGTTAGTGAAAATGGTGTATCTTAAGGCATGGACTTCAGTGATTCCGGAAATTCCCTTCTTTATTTTCCAGCTTTATTTTTTTCTATCATTTTCTTTCCTTTCCATGTGCTGTACATCTGCTCCGCAGGCTCCAGCTAGGAAAATAACCATATGGGAACCTGGAAATCTCCTCTGCATTGATGCCAGAAGACAACTTTATATTCATTCCAAATGGCATGAAGACCCACTTGTCAGTTTTCCATTTACCCCCCTTTCAGTGATTTAAATATATGATGTTGTCTAAAACAGACATTAGTGATAAAGTTAAAAGACTCTTCGTGTTACTACAATTCTTAAACACTGAAAAACATAAAGCCAGGAAGTCCCACTCCTTACCCTTCTATGAGTTTGCAGTCAAAGCAGAACTGTCTTTTTTTCCTCAACTTTTTTCAGTAGTTTTCACCATTGCTTCAATCAACCATTTTTTCTCAGTCAAGATATTGTCCTCTGGAGATGGATGAGTTCATTTTAAATTCCTCCGAAAGTCTGGCCATTAGCTTAAGTTAATGCTCAAACCTCTACACTACCTTCAAAATTTCAGTGAGGTTCATACTAATTTTCAGGAGCTATAAATCAGGGGACAGTGCAGGGGAATGACAGCCAGCTTCCTAATGGCTTGACCTTATACATGTATTGACAGAAAAGTGGCTTATGGCTACTTCATGTCTGTCTCTTAAGAATTGCTTGTCATATAGTGAAAAATCAAAGAAAATGATCTTGAATTATATTGGACAGAGCAGTCTTTAGGGGAAAAAAAGAATCTCGGGTCCCAATCAAATTCCTATACAAACAACCAGGAAAATATCCATTGATTTCAAAGGGAGTCGGGGTGGGTACGATATCCTCTTAGGCATAAACAGCTATTGGAACCCGTATATGTGAACTTGGGCCAAACACCCACTTCACATACGAGTCTGGTATTAAAGGAATGTGTAATTTGTTTACAGAGGGTGAACTTCATTTAACTTGTATAACAATCAAATAACCTGATTTATGATGGTGAAATGCATGCAAAATCTACCTTCCTTACTCCCTGTCATGGGCTCCAGGATAGCCATAGCATTGCCCATTGCACAGCTAATGCAGAGACTTCTTGGATACGTATACACTGAAGGCTTTGTTAAGTCGACTTAACCAAGGTCAACTTTAACTCAACTTAAAGTCAACCTTGTTAAGTCAACTTAGAGACTCCACAGCTCTGCAACCACACTGGCAGATGCTAGGTCAATGGAGGAGTGGCCAGGAACTCTGCGAGTGGGTCTGGAGGCCAATTAGGTCGACTTAAGGGCTATCTCCCATCTACACTGGCTTAAGTCAACTTAATAAGGGCAACTTAAGCCTTAGGTCGACCTTAAGAGGTGGTGTTATTAAGTCGACTTAAGGAAGCACTTAAGTTGACTTAATAAAAGTCCAATGTGGACGCAAGGTTCTTTACGTTGACTTAACCCTCCTTAAGTCAACGTAAGGCTCCAGTATAGATGTACACAAAAATAGTACATGAGTTGGGGAAATTGGGAGTAGTAATCCTAACTAAATATAGGTATGTCTATACTAGCAATTTAGGTTGACTTAAGGGCACTTAAGTTGACCTAAATTACTCCATGTCCACACTGGGCTTTCATAAAGTTGACTCAAAGCTTAAGTCGACTTAATAACTACCCCTCCTTAGGTCGACTTAAGCCTTAAGTCAACTTTTTAAGTCGACTTAAGGACGGTGTGGACGGAGAGTAGCCGTTAAGTTGACTTTATTAAGTCAACTTAATGCCAGTGTGGACACCTATGTCCAATGTTAAGTTGATTTAATAAAATCGACTTAAAAGGAGCCACTTTAAGTCGACTTTAAGACGATTTAAAGTTGACCTTATTAAGTCGACTTAATAAAGTCGACTTAACTTTTTCTAGTGTAGACATACCCTATCAAAATATTTTCCTAGATCTGCAGTGTGGTCCTCCACAGTCATAGAATCATAGAATAATAGGGTTGGAAGGGACCTCACGAGGTCATCTAGTCCAACCCCCTGCTAAAAAGCAGGACCACTCCCCCTAAATTATCCCAGCCAGAGTTTTGTCTAACCGAGCCTTAAAAATCTCCAAAGATGAAGATTCTACCACCTCCCTAGATAGCCCATTCCAATGCTTCACCACCCTCCTCGTGAGAAAGTTTTTCCTAATATCCAACCTTGACCTCCCCAGCTGTAATTTGAAACCATTGCTCCTTGTTCTGTCCTCTGTTACCCTCGAGAACAGCCTAGCTCCCTCCTCTTTGGAGCAACCCTTCAAGTAGTTGAAGGTTGCTATCAAATCTCCCCTCAGTCTTCTCTTCTCTAGACTAAATAAGCCTAGTTTCTTCAGTCTCTCCTCATAAGTCATGTGCCCCAGCCCCCTAATCATTTTTGTTGCCCTCCGCTGGACTCTTTCTAATTTGTCCACATCCTTTCTGTAGTGGGGAGCCCAAAACTGGACACAGTACTCCAGATGCGGCCTGACCAGTGTCGAATAGAGGGGAATTATCACATCCCTCGATCTGCTGGCAATACTCCTACTGATGCAGCCTAATATGCCATTGGCCTTTTTGGCAACAAGGGCACACTGTTGGCTCATATTCATCTTCCCGTCCACCATAACTCCCAGGTCCTTTTCTACAGCGCTGCTACTTAGCTGATCGGTCCCCAGCCTGTAGCAGTGCATGGGATTTTTCCGTCCTAAGTGCAGGACTTTGCACTTGTCTTTGTTGAACCTCATGAGGTTTCTTTCGGCCCACTGTTCCAATTTGTCCAAGTCTCTCTGGATCCTGTCCCTGCCCTCCAGAGTATCTACCATTCCCCCCAACTTGGTGTCATCCGCAAACTTACTAAGCACGCAGTCTATTCCATCATCAAGATCATTAATGAAGATGTTGAATAGAACCGGCCCCAGGACCGACCCCTGGGGCACTCCACTCGTTACCGGTTGCCAACCAGACATCGAGCCATTGATTCCTACCCGCTGAGCCCGTTGATCTAACCAGTTTTCGATCCACCTTACGGTCCACTCATCCAACCCATACTTCCTTAACTTGCCAACGAGAATGTTGTGGGAAACCGTATCAAAAGCCTTGCTAAAGTCAAGGTATATCACGTCAACGGCTCTTCCCGCATCCACAAATCCAGTCATCTCATCATAGAAGGAAATCAGGTTGGTCAGGCACGATTTGCCCTTGGTGAATCCATGTTGACTGTTCCTGATCACTCTATTTTCCTCCAAGTGTTTCAGGATGGATTCCTTGAGGACCTGCTCCATGATTTTCCCAGGGATTGAGGTGAGGCTGACCGGTCTGTAGTTCCCCGGATCCTCCTTTTTCCCTTTCTTAAAGATAGGTACTATATTTGCCTTTTTCCAATCCTCCGGGACCACCCCCGTTCGCCACGAGTTCTCAAAGATAATGGCCAGCGGCTCTGCAATCACTTCCCCCAACTCCCTCAGCACCCTCGGATGCAGTTCATCCGGCCCCATGGACTTGTGCACTTCCAATTTCATTAAGTGTTCCCTAACCTGACTTTCCATCACTGAGGGCCACTCTTCTCTCCAGTCCGCGTTACCCCGTGTAGTAGCCTGGGAGCTGGCCCGCCCTGTGAAGACTGAAGTAAAAAAAGCATTGAGTACTTCAGCCTTTTCCGCATCATCCTCCACGAGGATGCCTGCCCCATTCAGTAAGGGACCTACACCACCTCTGATCCTTTTCTTGTTGCTGATATACTTATAGAACCCCTTTCTGTTATCCTTCACATCTCTTGCTAGCTGCAACTCCAATTGTCCTTTGGCCTTTCTGATTTGATCCCTGCAGTCCCGAGCAATATCTTTATACGCCTCCCTTGTCATCTGTCCAAGCTTCCACTTCTTGTAAGCTTCCCTTTTATGTTTCAGCTCCCCGCAGAGTTCCCTGCTAAGCCACGCTGGTCGCCGTCCACATTTGCTGTTCTTTCTGCACATCGGAATGTTATCTTCCTGTGCCTTTAACAGGGTTTCTTTAAAATACAGCCAGCTGTCTTGGACACCTTTCCCCTTCAGATCAGCTTCCCATGGGACCCTGCCCATCAGCTCCCTAAGGGAGCCAAAATCTGCTTTTCTGAAGTCCAGGGTGTGTGTTCTGCTTCTTTCCTTCCTTCCATTGATCAGGATCCTGAACTCTACCGTCTCATGGTCGCTGCTGCCCAGGTTGCCATTTACTTCTACTTCCCCGATCAATTCTTCTCTGTTTGTGAGCAATAGGTCTAGAGGTGCAAGGCCCCTAGTTGGTTCCTCCAGCATTTGTACTAGGAAGTTGTCTTCAATATTCTCCAAAAACTTCCTGGATCGCCTGTGCACTGCTGTATTATCTTCCCAGCAGACATCAGGATAATTGAAGTCCCCCATAAGAACCAGGGCCTGCGACGATCTGGAAACTTCTGTTAGTTGTCCATAGAACGCCTCATCCACCTCCTCTTTCTGGTCTGGCGGTCTGTAGCAGACACCCACCACAACATCCCCCTTGTTGCATTCTCCCCTAAACTTAACCCACAAGCTTTCAACCATCTTGTTTCCACTTTCATAGTGGAGCTCCGAGCAGTCATACAGCTCTTTTACATATAACGCTACTCCTCCCCCCCTTTTTCCCTGCCTGTCCTTCCTGAACAATTTATATCCATCCATGGCAGTGCTCCAGTCATGCAAGTTATCCCACCACGTTTCTGTTATTCCAATTATATCATAGTTCCTTGTCTGTGCCAGTACTACCAATTCTTCCTGCTTGTTTCCCAGGCTCCTCGCATTTGTGTACAGGCACCTAAGATACCGGGCCCATTGCCCTACTTTGCCCTGTCGATTCTCCCTCCTGTCGCATCTTCCCCCTTGCAATTTCTTCCGGTGTCGTCCTTCCCCACTCACCTGAGGTATTATGACTTTATCAAGAAATAAACAATTATTTGACCCCTGCCCCCAGTTCCAACTACCCCCTCTTTTATTCCTGCTGTTACAGCCCCAGCATCCCCCAAGTTCCATCCCTTCCCCCAGGTTTCCCTCAGTTTCACTTACCTGTGGGTCTTGGTCATCTTCCCCCTTCGGACCTAGTTTAAAGCCCTCCTCACCAGGTTAGCCAGTCTGCTTCCAAATACGCTCTTTCCCTTCCTGGATAGGTGGAGTCCGTCTCTGCCTAGCAGTCCTTCTTCCTGAAACAGCACCCCATGGTCGAGGAAGCCAAAGCCCTCCTGGTAACACCATCTCCGCAGCCAGGCATTCACCTCCAGGATGCATCTGTCTCTGCTCGGGCCCCTACCCTTGACCGGGAGGATCGAGGAGAAAACCACCTGTGCACCGAACTCCTTCACCCGTGCTCCCAGAGCCCTGTAGTCACCTTTGATCTGCAGAGGGTCACCTCTCGCAGTATCATTGGTTCCCACATGGATGAGTAGCATGGGGTAGTAGTCAGAGGGACTGATGATTCTCGACAATCCCTCCGTAACGTCTCGGATACGGGCACCTGGCAGGCAGCATACCTCCCGAGAAGCCTTATCTGGGCGACAGATGGGTGCCTCCGTCCCCCTCAGAAGAGAGTCACCAACCACCACAACCCGACGTTTTCTCCTGGGTGTGATGGTTGTGATCCTCCCAACCTCGGGGGTGCACGGCTTCTCCTCTTCCATATCATCTCCCGTCTGTAGTGCTGCGTAGCGTTTCTTTACCACAACGGAGGGTGGGATGGGAGCAGGGGTGGAGCACTGTCTGCTGCCAGAAGTAACCAGCTGCCAGTGTCCACCCTCTGCTTGAGCCATCCCATCCTTCTCCGAGGGTGTGGCAGCAGTCCTTTGCCTCTGGATAGTTTCCTCATCCTTGCATGTTTCCTCATGGATGCTATCCAGGAACTTCTCCAGGGCATGGATACTCCTGAGCCTGGCCACCTCCTCCTGTAACTCCCCCACCTGCTTCCTGAGAGATTCCACCAGGAGACACCTGTCACATTGAATGATCTCCCCAGCCTGACCGTCTGAGAGTGGGAAATGCAGGCCACAGTCCTTGCAAGTCCACGCCAGGATCTGGGTAGAGATATCCATGGTCAGTATGTCTGTCTGGATACAGGTGCAGGTGGAGGAGACCGTAGCAGTGCTGGCACAGGCGGTGCGGGTCCTCTTCACCATAGTAACTACCCAAACCACAAACTTCCCACAAACTCCCCTGTTTGCAGTCCCTGTTCGCAAGCTCCCCCTGGTCGCTCAGCCACTGGCTTTTAAGGCCTTCTCTGCCTGGGTCAGCCCTTGCCCCTCGTTAAGCACACAGGGGAAGGGTGATCACAAGGCTGATTGAGCTGAGCAGGGCTGAGCAGAGAACAATGGTACAAACAGCCCCCAGACAATCACACAGTCACAATCCCACAATCCTTAACATTTGTATTTTCAATTAGCTTTTCCAGTGTTACTTGGCATCTCCACAATTGTTAAATTTGTTTTGAGTCTATCTTTTAAAACAGGTGGTTCTTTCCTGCCACATTCACCTCTTCAAGGCAGACTTCAGACACTTTTGCTCTAGAACAATCTTAATTTCCCCTTAATATTCTGGATCCCCGGGGGAATGTCTGTCCACATCTAGAATCTTTCACTATTATGTCTTTGTTAAGTTCCAAAGAAAAGAATGTTATTTTTGTTTTGTTTTGTTTTGTTTTGTTTGTTTGTTTTTAAAAGAAATACCCTCCTCATTATTTCAGGCTTCTGTAGGAGAATCTGTTTTCCTTTTCAGTGGTCTTTGGTTATTTACACATTCGACAGTATGATCTTCAAGCATCTGACAAAGTGGGATTTACTCACATGAAAGCTGAAGCAATAAATAAATTTGTTAGTTTTTAAAAGTACCAAAATACTCCTTGTTTGTTTTTCTCATTCTTATGTTATTGAATTAACAATACAGATGTTATCTTTGATTCATCTATATGTTGGCTGTTCACTAACATCCAGATTATTTTCTCCCCTTTTCCACACTGAATAGTAGCTTGATCCACGAGAAGCCCCATTAGTGTCAATAGGAATACTCACTGAATAGACTATCACTCACTCTAAGAGTGGCAGAGCCTAGCACTAAATTAACATTGTTTTCTTTCTCTATCTACAATTTTTATATATATCTCCCTCATATACCTGACTTGAATGGGAGCTGAATCAGGAATTATCACTCAGTTCTAGATTGTTCAGTGTTCCAAATTTCATACTCTAGACCTACTGTAAGCAGAATACATTCAAGGATTGCATTCATTAAACAGAGAGTGTATGTCAGACAGGCAAGAATAGTGGGAGGAATCAATTACAAATTGTTGATGGCAAAGCAAACTTTAATATTTTTCTCTTCTCTCAATTTCCTCTTGGTTTCTTTGATTAGGGGAAAATAGTTTGAAATATTGAAGAACCCCATGAACTTAATTTTGCCAGTTTTGAAAGATTACAAATAAAGTGACACAAATGGTGACAAAGAACTACTAATTATACCAGATTATAGTTTCTGTAATGCTGAACGTGATTTATTTTGGATTACGTAAGGTTCAGATTCCAGCTGGGAGTTTAGTTGAAAATCTACATTTAAATTGCCTTTGAACTCCTGATTGCTAAGGAAGACAGAAAATAGGAACTATCTCTCTCCTTTTCCCCTTGACATTTTTGCTGTACTGGGAAGTTTTGGAACCAATGAAAGACACACAGTAAACTGCATCCTGTAAGTATCAATTGTTGTGTTACTCTGAAATAGTAATGGTTGAATCTTAAGAGAGATCCTACATTTGGATGTATATATGGAATTTATTCAAAGTCCTCATGGTTGCAAAATATCTTGCAAAAACAGGCTTTCTTAAAAGATTTTTGCCATTTCTATTTCTTTTTCCTAAATCAGTTCATTCTTTCTCACTTAGTACAATCCTAGAGTCATTGGGCACAATTATAAAATTGTTGCTCAGTCTTTACTCAGTCAGAAGTGTTATTGGACTAAATTCTGCTCTGTAATACCACCCTCATAAATTCAAGCATTTTAATGCTATTATGGAGAGCAGGACCTGCTCTGTTATCTTCAAATGAAATCCTTTTGAAGTAAGTGCGAGTTTTGCCTGTACAAGGAATGAGCAAGACCTTTAATACATCATCTCAGTTCAAAACTGGGGGACTATGAGAAGGAGACAGTCAACTCACCTGCCATTTACAGATAGAGCAAGTAATTATTTCCTATTTGTGTGGCTTCTATTAGTTTTATTAAGAACATTGTTTTCTTTAAACAAACACACTAACTGTGTTGGACGTTTAAGGACATTTACATAAGAACAGTTATGCTGGATTGGCTTCCATTCAACCCAATAGATCTTTTATTTGAAAATGCTTTTTCTTTTCCTCTCAGAAGTGTGTATTTAGTGTGAGGATCTTGAGATCCATATTTAGCATGAAGAAAAAATTAAACTCACTTTCGTTTTGCAAATTTTCTCGTTAGGAGATAATCAATTAAATCAATAATGGCAACATTCTAAAAAATGTCATGCTATTATGATTTCTACGCATCAGTTTGCTTTCAGTTCACTTATTGACATTATTTATCAGTGTACAAGCAATTAATGTAAATTATTTGACCTGTGATTCCTAACAGAACTTAAATTATTTTTATTTTCCCATTGGCTTTCCCAATTGGTTTTACAGCCATTAATGTTTTCATTGGCAATACATTTATATTGAGCAATAGGTTGTTTCCTGGATATTTCCCTTTAAATCTCTCCTTTACCTTGCCATTCTGCATCACTAGGAGAGTTGCTAGAGGAGGCTGGTTGAGATACTCATTCTTACTGGCACTGAAGACTTTTTATAAGGCCTTTCTACAGAGAAGATGAACTATCTTTCCTCTATATCTCTCTCCCTCACGGCTGACTTCAGCACTCGTATGGGGGTGATAGGCATCCAACAATAAATACAGCAGCAAAAGTCATTTATTTTGAATAATTCTAAGAAGCTTTCATTTAATGTTTTCTACTCTCTGTTTTGAGTAATTCTTTTGTAGTACAAACGTATGCTGTCTCAGTAAAAAAGAACCCACATTTTAGACTGAGTTATGGTGGAGTGAGTTGATTCACTATGTTTGTTCCTGAGTTATTCATGGACAAGACAACAAGCAAATAACTGTGTTTCCTTTCCAAGCCATTTTCACTCCCCGGCACCTCATTCACAATTCCACTCCTTGTCAGCATTATTATCTATTATGCTTGTCTCTGTTTAACAGTCAGTGCTGGTTTAGGGTTGTAAAGGTGTAATGAACACTGGCGGTTTTGAATTTCTGTAGCTGCTTAAAATGGAATTAAAACACTCATGAGCTAACCTCAGATTTAAGCCTTCCAAAAATCCAAGCCAGGTAGTTTTAATCTTCACAAAATCCTCTGTCATTTAAAGAAAAGAAACCCAAATTTCTCCTTCTTTCCCAGCTTATCCACACAGTTATCGCAGTGAAGCAAGAACATAAATCTGATATTTTAAAAACATGCCCTGCCACTTTTGAAAATCTTCACAGTCCTAAAAAACTGACACCCAAAGTCTGTGGTGTGCATGTCTAGAATTAACGTGGCATTTTGTACTAATGGCAGTGGCTCATTTATAGTTTTCTGGTCCTGCGGAAAGGGAATCTACATGCCCACATTGGACATTTTTATTTGGTTAAATTAGATCAACCCCCAGCCAGAAGATATTAATTATTTTTAGGTTTGTTGGTGAATTTGTTATCAGAATTAATGTAGCCATCCTGTCACCTAAAAGGTCAAAATAGAGCACAGATACGAACATATTTAGAATATTACCTATAAAAGTTAACAATCAAAATTTTTGCACTTGCACAACCCAGGTTGTGCTATGTATTGTTAGTTACTGTTTCCTATTGGTTAGTGCAATTCCTTTAGTTAAATGACTCTACCTTTCCATTAAACAATGTATTTTACCTTAGTCTGCCAAACGCCACGTAACTTATTTTGTGCCTCACATGTAAATGTTTCCTTCTTGGGTGAGCCCACTAATTATCAGTTGCTCACACGGTTCTAATAGCTGGCGAGTCTACAGGATTTGTAGTCAGAATTTGTTATGCTCCTCACAGCTATAGCCAGAACCTTTACAAACCACTGCTCTGATGGTATCAAGCTCATGCCTACTTAAGCCAAGTAGGGATACGTCTGTTACAATAAATTGCATTAGACATAAGATCATCCATACTATGTCAGACCAATGATCCGTTGAAGATAGTATCCTGTCTTCCAACTGGACCAATTCCAGGTGCTTCAGAGGGAATGATCAGAAGAGGCAATCATCAAGTAACCAATCTATTCATACATTCCCAGCTTTCAGTGAAAAGAGGTTAGCAACACCAGAGCATGGTTTTCCTTCCCTGTCCATACAAGCTAATAACCATTCATGAACCTATCCCCTATGAACTTATCTAGTTCTTTTTTTAACTCTGTTATAGTCTAGGCCTTCACAACATCTGCTGGAAAAGAGTTCTACAGTTGACTGTGTGTTGTGTGAAGAAATACTTCATTTGTTTGTTTTAAACCTGCAGACTTTCATTTTGTGATCCCTAGTTCTTCTGTTATGAGGAGTAAATAACAATTCCTCAGTTACCTTTTCCACACCACTCATGATTTTCTAGACTTTAATCCCCACTCAGCTGTCTCTTTTCCAAGCTGAAAAGTCCTACTCTCCTCAGATGAAAGGTGTTCCATACCCCTAATCATTTTGTGGCTCTTTTTGTACCTTTTCCAATTCCAATATCTTTTTTTTTTTGAGATGGGTTGACTAGAGCTCTATACTCTATTTAAGATTTGAGCATACCATGGATTTATATAGAGGCGATATGGTATTTTCTGTCTTATTAGCTATCCCTCTTCTAATGACACCAAATGTTCTGCTAGTTTTTTAGACTGCCACTGCACATTCAGTGGATGTTTTCAGAGAACTATCCACAAAGAGTTCAAGATCTCTTTGTTGAGTGATAACAGCTAATTTAGACACCATCATTTTATTTGTATAGTTGGGATTATGTTTGTCAATTTGTATTACTTTGCATTTATCAACCTTGAATTTCATCTAACATTTTGTTATCCAGTCATATGAGATTTCTTTGTAACTCTTCATAGTCTGCTCTGGACTTTACAACTTTGAGCAGTTTTGTATCATCTGCAAATCTTGTCACTTCACTGTTTACCCCCATTTCTGAATCATTTATAAATATGTTGAATGGTACTGGTCCTATTTCAGACTCCTAAGGGGCCCCACTATTTACTTCTCTCCATTCTGAAAACTGACCATTTATTCCTACCCTTAGTTTCCTATCTATTAATGTGTTACTGATCCAGGAGAGGACCTTCCCTCTTATCCCATGACAGCTTACTTTGCTTAAGAACCTTTTGTGAGGGTCTTTGTAAAAGACTCTCTGAAAATCTAAGTAAATTATATCTACTGGATCACCCTTGTCCATTTGCTTGTTGGCCACCTCAAAGAATTCTAGTAGATTGGTGAAGCATGATTTCCCTTACAAAAATCATGTTGACTCTTCCCCAACAAATCGTATTCATCTATGTGTCTGATAATTTTTTTCTTTACTATAGATTTAATCAATTTGCCTGATACTGAAATTAGGTTTACTGACCTGTAATTGCCAGGATTGCCTCTGGAACTTTTTTTTTTTTCTCATCTGGTACAGAAGCTGATTTAAACGATAGGTTACATATTTCAGTTAATAGTTCTCCAACTTCGCACTGAGTTCCTTCCAGACTCTTGGTTGAATATCATCTAGTCCTGGTGACTTGTTACTGTTCAATTTATCAGTTTGTTCCAAAATCTTCCCTAATGAAACCTCAATCTGGGGCAGTTCTTCAGATTTATCACCTAAAAAGAATGGTTCAGGTTTGAGAATCATCCTCCCATCCTCAGCCATGAAGACCAATGCAAAGAATTAATTTAGTTTCTCTGCAATGGCCATATGTTCCTTGAGTTTTCCTTTAGCATCTTGACCCGTGCAGTGGCCCCATTGGTTGTTTAGCAGGCTTCCTGATTCTGATGCATTTTAAAATGTTTTTACTGTTACCTTTTTGAATCTTTGGTTAGCTGTTCTTCAAATTCTTTTTTGGCCTTCCTAATTACACTTCACTTGTCAGACTTTATGTTCCTTCCAGTTTTCCTCAATAGGATTTAACTTCCACTTTTTAAAGGATGCCTAGATGCTAACTGCATCTTTTACTTTGTGGTTTAGCCATAGTGGCACTTTTTTTAGTCCTCTTACTATGTTTTTTAATTTGGGATAAACATTAAAACTGTGCCTCTATTATAGTGTCTTTAAAAAGCTTCCATACAGCTTGCAGGGATTTCACTTTTGGCACTGTACCTTTTTATTTCTGTTTAACTTCCTCGCTTTTGTGGAGTTCTTTTTAAAAAAAAAAAGAAATTAAATGCTACTTTGATGCTGCTTTGGTATCTGCCTACCCCTAGGATGTTAAATTTTATTATGTTGTGATCACTATTAGAATTAGAGTTTCATCTGAGAAGGTTCATACAACTTTACAGTTATTGCGCTTTGTTTTTTTATTCATTAAGAAGTAGAAGCACAAATGTAGTGTGTTTCTGGGACTGTGTGATACTGTTTACCCACCTCAGGACAGGGCTGCAGGGCAATTCACTTATATGCTAATAGAAATCAAAGGAGTGTAAAAAAGTATTGTAGTGCAACCAGGTCAATTAATTTGTGTGTTAGTTTAGTTCAGAGGAAATATTAATGGTATTTTCTTTGCTTATCTATAACCTGTTGATTGCTATCACATCACATTGTGTATATCCCACTGACTAGTTAACCACTAGATCAAAAATATGTCTAAGTCCTTGTACACACTAGAGAGTTAGTGCAGAATAAACCATCTTATCACACGATAACAAACACAGCATACACACATGAAAGCTCCTTAGCTATGTCTACACTTACTAAAGTTAGTTCAAATTAGTTAATTCGAACTAACTTATTCGAACTAATTTTAGTTAGTTGGAATTAACTTAATTCGAACTAGAAAAATTTAGTGCGAACTAAGCAAGTGCCATTCATGGCACTTGCTTAGTTCGATTTAGTCAATTGCATTGAATTCAATGGGCCTGTTAGTTCGAACTAAGCCATTAGAACTAACATGGCCACATTGGTTAATTCGAACTAACTAGTTTGAATTAACCCTTAGTTCGAATAGCATATTCGAATTTATTAGTTCGAATGAAGGAAGCCCTTAATTCGAACTAATGAAAGCCTAGTGTAGCCATGGCTTTAGTTAGTTTGAATTAAGTTTCCTTAATTCGAATTAACTTGCCAGTGTAGACATAGCCCTCGTTGCACCACAACAGCCCTGTTGTCGTGCAATGATAAAACCACCTGTGTGAGAGGCATAGTGCTTATCATGGAACGGTTGTTGCATGATGGAGTGCATGTGAACATGAAGACAATTTTATTCCGCGGTAAGCAGCCTCCAGAAATGTCCCGGAATTTCAAGCCTGTCCTCTCTGGTATTCCATTTGCACTCCACTGCTCTGACTTGACTAGCCTCTCCCTCTTCAAAAATGTTTGAATTTTTTCCCTGTTGTCACTTCCTGTTTGTTCGGCGTGGAGTGCAGCTGTGTTTCCAAGAAACAATGGCAGCTCAACACATCAAACGTGCTCCCATCTGGACCACAGCTGAGGTGCTGGACCTGATCAGCATCTGGGGAGAGTCCACTGTGCAGGCACAGCTACGTGGCAGCTGGTGGAATTTCGACAACTAGGGTCAGATTTCTCAGGCCATGTTGGAGAAAGGGTACGAGAGGGACATGCTGCAGTGCAGAGCGAAGGTGAAGGAGCTGAAGATAAACTACCACAGAGCCAGAGAAGCAAACTGGTGCTCTGGGTCAGTGCTAGCTACATGATAATTTTATAAGGAGCTGGAAGCCATCCTCTGCGGGGATCCCACATCCACTCCCAAGACTCCTGTGGACACGTCCGTGCCCCCGCAGCCAATGGATGCTGGAGTAGACCAGGACGAGGAGGTGATAGATGAGGAAGTGGAGCTGGAGGATGATCAGGAGGCTGAAAGCGGTGCAGCGGACCGTGGGAGTCTGGTGCTGTTTGCCTCCATCCCACTTTTCCCCCAAGACATGCAACCTCTGAATAACTCTCATTCTTTTTTCTTAGCTAATAAATGAATTGTTAGTTTACTATAGAATTGGCTGTCAACATAGTCTTTGTTATGAGATCCAAAGTATTAGCTGATCTGTGTTACGTGACTAATCCTTTGGGAATGGGAGTAACCAGATGTGGTGCGATTTTTGGTTTATGTGTCCATTATCATCTAAATCCAGTTTGTCTGGGTAGCAGAATAGGCTGAAGTGCTCAAGGGGGCTTTATATGACTCCATGGTAAGCCTGGTAGAGTGATCCAGGAGTGCATACTTATTACTGGCTTGGTGAAACACCAGTTTGGGGTGTCTGCACTCAGACTTGTGAGCTACTCTAGACAGTTTGACAAAGAGAGTCCCTCAAACATTTCTGCAAATTTATTTAATTCCCAAATTGTAATGTGAGCTACATGCTTGACTTAAAAGGAAATAATATCTAAAGTGGATTTCAAGCAGTGTCAGAGTGATGTTTTTATCAGTTCACCTTTGTATGCAGAAATCAAGCACTGATTTGTGGAAGCTTTCAGAACTGCCCATAGGGGAACTGATCGAGTGGTCATCTTCTAGGGAACTTATACAGTTTCTCACAAATACAGTGACAGCTGCTGCCTTCCCATGGAACATGACTGAATTTGTAACAGAGAACTTTAGGGGTAATAATTCATTCTCTTTTTTTCCCCGTCTGTCTTCATAATTTCTTTCAAAGACCAGCAAAGAAAGAGAGAATGATATGCAATGGAAAATTCCCTCCCTAAAAGCCCCCATACCATGCAAGATCTGGATATATTATTACTTGCTGAAATGCAAGACTTACTTTCCAATTTTTAAGCCAATATAACATGTACAGATGTCCTAATGACATATTGCCTATGTCTTTTTTAATAAAGCTGCTAGACAACAAACAGCTGAAGGGGAGTGAATGTGCAAGCTCAAGTTAACAACTAATCCTCAAAAGTGTTTTTAGCTCTGATTTTAGTAGTCTTTCTGCCTCAGGATTTGGTTATTTTTACTTTCTCACTCATTTTTATACTGATTTGGTTTAAAATCTAAATTCCAAATTGCTCTTACCTCTTTCCGAGTGTTGTATTTCTTCTTCTCTGTCTGTTTGGAGCCAAGGTCTGGTTTGCTAATGGCTACCACAGGATTGAGCTGAGACTTGAACTTTCTTAGTATTTTCTGCTTGATATTGCTGAACTGAGCTGGATTTGTGTTGCTACCATTGGTCTACACTAAGTTCCTAATTAGCTGATTCTGAATTGTGGTGTGTGTGTGTGTGTGTGTGTGTATCTATGTATGAATCTCTGACTTAGTGACTTTCTCATATATGCATATTTCATTCTTGTCCCAATAATACCTCAGTTAAAAATATTTAATTGAAAAGTAAGGATCTTCATATTCTTCTTCAAAAAGATTCTTACTCTGTAAGGAACATGTTCTAATTCTTGTTGATGTTGAATTGAGCCTTACTGCTTAAGCAGTATATTTGGAATCTGCTACTTCCTGCAGACTCATAGGCTATATCTACACTTAGAAAGCTAAGTTGACTGTAGTAAGTTGCCTTTATCAAGTCGACTTTAAGTCGACCTTATCAAGTTGACGTAGAGAGTCTACACTGAACTCTTAAGTCGACTCAGGGGCGTTGGAGGGGTGCATCATGGGAAGTGTGTCAGCGTGGCAGCAGAGACAGTCTCCTTTCTCCCGGCCACGCCCCCAAAAAGGAAGTGGGCTCAGCCCCTTCCCATTGTGCCTGAGCAGGTCATGGATCTGCCTCTGCTCCTGCGCTTTGTCAGCCAGCTGAGCAACACCTGCCAGCTAGTGGTAAGGCTTCTTCGGCTGTGGAGCAGGCCTGTCCAACGACACGCCAGCACAGAGGAAGACGACAACCTGCTGTGGGCACTGCACTGCGCTCTGTGGTTTTTGCCTCCGGGCACGGGAGGCCCACAGCGACTGATGGAAGCGGATCGTCCTCACCACCTGGGATGACGACCTGTGATTGCAGAGCTTTGGGATGAGCAAGCGGACCTTTCTCGAGCTTGTCTGTGAGCTCACCCCAGTTCTGCAGTGCATGGACACCCGACCCTGACCCGCCCTGCCCGTAGACAAGCGAGTGGCTGTTGCCGTGTGGAAGCTGGCACCCCGGACTCCGACCGCTCCGTGGCCTAGAATTTGGCATTGGGAAGGCCACCGTGGGGACCGCACTCATGCAGGTCTGCAGGGCAATCAACCGGGTCCTGCTAGCCTGCCTCATCACACCGGGCAACCTACACGAACTCCTCGACGGCCTCGCCTGACTCGGTTTTCCCAAGTGTGGGGGCATTGTGGATGCCACTCACATCCCCATCTGAGGCCCGGAACACCGCACCAGGGACTATGTCAACCGCCAGGGGATACTACTCCATGGTCCTGCAGGCCCTCGCAGACCACCGTGGAATCTTCCAGAACATCTATGTAAGCTGCCTGGGGAAGGTGCATGATGCACGGATCCTGTGCAACTACACCCTGTATAGATGCATGTAGCTGGGCACCTTCTTCCCCGACCACACCATCACCATCACCATCGGGGACAAGTAGGTACCAGTCCTGATCCTCGGGGATGCTGCCTACCCCTTGCTCCCCTGGCTGATGACACCATACACGGGTCACATGGATGCCAGCAGGGACCTCTTCAATCAGAGGCTCAACTGGTGCCGCAGCATCATCGAGCTTGCCTTTGGCCGTCTCAAGGCCCGCTGGAGGGCCTTCCTGTCCTGCCTGCAGCTCGGTGAGAGCAACTTCCTGGTGGTCGTCAGTGCATGCTGTTGCCTGCACAACCTCTGCAAACTGCGGGGGGAAAGGTTCCCCCACATCTGGGAAGCTGAAGTCGAGTGGCTCGCTGTGCAGTACGAGCAGCCCGATGACACCCTATCCCGGACTCAGCGGAGCCAGTGGCAAGCACAGCTCATCTGTGATGCACTGAGGGCCCACTTCAACAGAGTCCTGCCCTGTGGGTCGTGAGAGGATCAGGGAAAGGGTCCAGGAGGGTCGGGCCTGCGGGGGGGAAGAGGATATTGGGGAAGGGGCCAGGGCCAGGGTGGTCGGGGAGCCGATGGGCAAGCGGGGAGGGGGAGGGTTGGGGTCCGGGTCCAGGGAGCGGGCAGGAAAGGGCCGGGGAAGGGGCTGGGAAAGGTAATCAGGGAGCTGGCGAGCAGGGCGGGAGAGAGGATCACGGAAGGGGGCCGGGGGATGAGAGAGAATAGGGCAGCCAGAGGGGAAGGGGCCTGGAGGGCTTGGGGGCAGGGGACCAATGGGGGGCAGCAGAGGGGCCCCCTTGTGGGGACAACACCAGGGAAGCCCAGTGAGGGGATCTGCCACAGGGCACCGTCCTAGTGCCACCTAGTGCCAGTGTTCCCCATACCCCTTTGGCACCCCCATCCCACCTCTGCCCTGAATGGGCAAATGCCAAAGATCGCAGAGAAAAATTGTAAGGTAAGTCTTTATTACATTATCATCTAGATATGGTCGTGTTTGTCTATACACAAAGATTACAGCACATAAATTGTCATTTGCATAACTACTTTTGTACTATACTTGCTTGGATACACTTATATCACGGTGCACACATTTGAACTCTGGGTCAAAAAAGTTGCACAAAAGAATTTTTTTGCACACACAACGTACCAAAAATTAGAGGGAACATTGCTCCAACCCTGGTTGCAGCTCCATGTGTGTGTAGGGACGGGGTCCACAATCTTGGCTCCAGCCCTGACCAAAGTCATGGGAGGGTGGTGAGCACCACAGATCTAGCTGCAACCAGCAGGGAGTCAGGGGAGAGCACATAATCCTGGCTCTGGCCACACCTTCAGACTCTGAAGCTGAAGAAGTCACAAAGGTCCAATAAAGTCAAGGAATCCATAACTGCCATGACTTCCATGATTAATACATTTACTCAAGTGGATCCCAATAGAACCCTGCAAATCTGCGGCTATCCACATTATATCCGCGGATATCTGCATCTGCAGATACAATACGGATATCTGCAGACCATTTCTTGCAGATGCAGAATGGATACAGATCCACATATTTTTATCTGTGCAGGGCTAGAGACCTGCAAATATGTGGATATTCATGGATATCCGCATTATATCCGCATCTGTGGATACAACACGGATATCTGCAGACCATTTCTTGCAGATGCAGATTGGATGCCGATCCACATATCTCTATTCGAGCAGGGCTCTAGATCCCAACCTTTTTGACTTGTGGGCCACAGATGTCATTGTTACAACCCTGAAGGGCCACCCATCTCTGCCAGCAGCTATCCCCCCATCCTCCCACTTCAGCCAGACAGGAGGAGGTTGCCTCCTTCTTCACTGATCTCCCATCCTCCTGGCTGTAGCAGGGAAATTGCACATATCCTGTAGACCCATTCACTCCACCTGAGTCTCTAGGCAGTGGCTCCCTTTTGCAGCCCAGGGGATGGGAGATCAGTGCTCCCCTCATCTTTGGCTTCAGCAGGGATCCCAGCACCTGCAGACCCAAGTGGAGCATTTTGCCATGCTCCCTGCTACAGCCAGGGGGAGGGAAGTGCTGATCTCCCTCCCCTTGGCTGCAGCAAGGAGCTTGCACCTTTCTTTTAGCCATATGGCAATGCACTCTGCCTGGTTCCTTAGGCTCCCTTTTGCAGCCAGTTAGATGGGAGTGGTGGGCCAGTTTGAAAGCCCCAGTGGGCCACTTTTGGCCCCTTGGCCACAGGTTGGAAACCACTGATCTACACTATGAGTTAGCTGTGTGATTCACCTGCTTTTGTACACATACTCTCCATCATCAAGCTAGCAAGAGCATAAACAGCAGTGTAACCATGGTAGCCTAGGCAGCGGCAATGGACTCTGAGCTTAGCTAAGACAAGGATGTATCTACTGGATTCAGGCAGGTTTGTAGTAAGCATGACTAAGTCATGTGTCCACTGCTGCTCTCCATGCCTTCATGGCTACTTTGTATTTATACTCACACTACTATGAGAGCTAGTACAAGTATGTATATATGAGCAGGTGAATCACACCTCTAGCTCACACTGTGTACATAGCTGAAGTGCCGAGACAGTACAAGAGCCCAGTCTGGAATTGCTAGTGTTTTTATATTGAGCTGTGATTATGTCATTTTCCATTATAGTATTTTCAGATCTTATAAACATGTTGGATCTTTGACTGAGCTTTATTAGCATGGCCTTCGCCAGACTGCTTTAATAGAAAAGTCCTAGGCTATGTCTACACTTACCAAAGTTAGTTGGAATTAGTTAATTCGAACTAACTAATTCGAACTAATTTTTATGTTAATTAACTTAATTCGAACTAGCAAATTTTAGTTCGAACTAAGCCAGTGCCATGCAAGGCACTTGCTTAGTTCGAATTAGTCAATTGCATTGAGCTCAATGTGCTGGTTAGTTCGAACTAACATGGCTATATTGGGTTAATTTGAATGAACTAGTTCGAATTAACCCTTACTTCAAAAAGTATAAGCGAATTTATTAGTTTGAATTAAGGAAGCCCTTAATTTGAACTAATGAAAGCCTAGTGTAGCCAAGGCTTAAGTTAGTTCAAATTAAGCTTCCTTAATTCGAACTAACTTGCCAGTGTAGACATAGCCCCATAGCTTACCAGGAATGGAACCAATAATTCTATGGAAGTAACTTGAAAATATGGAGAACATAATAAAAATAATTTTTTTCTAGTCATAGGATTCTGTAGGATGGTTCAGCAAGTCTATAGAAAGATGATTAATTTCTATTACATTCCACGGGGCTTTTCTCTCCTTTTCTCATCTGTATTCCTGCAGTAGTTGGTTAATTTCTGCAGAGAGTCAGTCTAGCATCTTACAGGGCTCTACTCTGTCTCCTAATGTCAGTCTAAAGATTATTTTTCGGACTGCCAGAAATATTTCATCTTAGTATCTGAAAATCA
This sequence comes from Pelusios castaneus, assembly GCA_007922175.1. Classification (NCBI taxonomy): domain Eukaryota; kingdom Metazoa; phylum Chordata; order Testudines; family Pelomedusidae; genus Pelusios; species Pelusios castaneus. Next base: position 17,334,992 of record ML685787.1, read on the forward strand.
GATTGAACTCTCCACGCATTTTCACTAACCACTATTATTATTAAAAATTCCAAAAGGAGAATTTGGCAGGCAATTTTGCTGATGATTCATAAGGCAGAAAAGAATACAGCACCCTTTTCCAGCACTCTGCAGTGTTGACAGTAGTGAAAACTACACTAGTCTGTCAATAAACTAAGCTGATACAACTGGGCTGACCCATAGGTATATGTTTTCAGATTGGCTGATGCCAGGCCTCTCTGTTAGCAAATGCAATTGGAATCACTACATTTTAATCTGCAAAATGAATTGCATGCCCAAGAGAGTGTTTTGCCCATCTATTAGCAGGTGCAAATCCAGTAATTACAGGTACAGCACTCTGTTTTGTATTTGCAGTTCAGACATAGGTGCACAACTAAAGCCATGAATTTAGAATTGGGATTTTTGAAATCCAAAAGGCTTCAATGGAGGAATGATCTGGGTCTAGATGTGCAACTTACAGGTGGAGAAGTACCCATTTGTTTTGCTACCTACATTCCTTGAGAAGTGTTTAATGCCACCACATGATAATGATAATAAATTGTTTTAATATAACATTTTTCATCTTAAGATTCTCAAGCACTTAAAAACATGAATGCAGCGGTTCTCAACCTTCTGCAGGTCCTAACACACTTGGCAGCATATCATGACCCTAAAGGACACACCAGCCCACCCACCGTAGGTCAAATCCAACCATTTCCCTGGTTCTTTGGGTGCGTCTACACCTACAAATTAAGTCAACTTAATTTACTCTGCGTCTACACTACACTTTCCTTACGTCGACTTAAGCAGCTGCTTAAGTTGACTTAAGGAAAAATTAAGTCGACTTTATAAAACCTCCTTTTAAGTCAACTTTGCTGGCTAAGTCGACTTTAGAAAGTCGACTTAGCCAGTGTGGACGTGGAGTAGCCCTAAGGGCTTCCCCACTGCCCTCCCTGCCAGGGTGGCTGGCTCAGCCACAGCCTGGCGTGCCCCCCCCAGAGCCCTGCCCCTATGCCCTGCCAGGGTCCCTGTCCCCCTTTGCCCCATTGTACCAAAGTACAATGGGGCAAAGCTGAGCCCCCTGGCACTTGGCAAGGGGTGCCTTGCCTGCCACCGTGGACCTGTCCCAGGTGCACCTAGCCCCTACAAGTCGACCTAGGTGTCCAGTGTGGACGCTCTAGATCGATTTTGTAGGGTCCCCTCTAAGTCGACTTAAAATTTGAGTGTGGACATGCTAAGTCGACCTAAATTAACAAGTGTAGACATAGCCTTTGTGACACACTTACCACTGTGTGGTGACACAGTAATGCTGACAGTGGTTGAGAATCGCTGAATTAATGTATGGGTAGTTTCCCCATCTGTAAAATGAGAATAATAATGTGTATCTAAGATACAGATGGCCTATGATTTTTCCAAGATCAGATAATAAATTGGTGACAGGATCAGGAATGGAACCTAGAACCTGACTCACAATCATGTGATCTAACCACTAGATTAACCTTCCTCGCTATCCTGTAACTGAAGGCAGGTCTCTACTACTGCTTAAATTGACCTAACTTATGTCACTCAGGGGTGTGAAAAAAACACTCTCCCACCCCCTCCCCGAGCAGCAGAAGTTACATCGACCTAAGCACTGTTTGCACTGGTGTTATGCTGGCAGGAGTTGTTCTCCTGCTGACATAGCTTCTGCCTCTCGTGGAGGTGGAGGAATTATGCCAAATGGGAGAACATTCTGCTGTCAGCATACAGGGCTTCACCAGATGCGCTACAGTGGTGCAGCTACAGTAATGCATCTGTGCTGTTCTAGCACTTCTACTGTAGACCTGCCCTCGTACATAAAAGCAAATACTTCCTTGTGGTAAAGAATGCATTTTGTGTTTTTCGGACTAATGTAGGTATTAGTTCAGAAGTATGGGGCAAGTATTTTTTATGAGCAAGTCCTTTTGTTCTGATTCTTAATAGCCTATATCATTTTAAACTGACATTTTTTTGGATAGTTGCAATTTTAAGTAAACAGATCTAAAACAGCCACGGAGCAATAGCATGGCCAGTTGCTAAATATTTCCATTTGAAGCAGTGTTGTTGTTGTAAAATATGCCATTTGAAGCAGTTTGTATTTCGTAAGCAAATGTGATTGAGTATCAATGAGAAAAATTCTGTGAAGCAAATGCTTGTATTGTTTTAATTATAAGGAGAGTCATGCCAGCATTTTCCTTTTGTTTTGTGAATAGTTGACAAAGAAGCTATTGGGGACCATGGCAATGGTCATGGAAATATTGCTGACAGCAATGTGAACTTCCAAAAATTAAAACCTCTAGTTCTTTTGGCTGTAAATTCAAGCTGGAACCCATTCTCAACACATATGGGAAGGGTTGGTTTTAAAAAAATAACCTAGAAATCATTTGGTAACCATTTGTGCCATGAGTACGCATACTGATAACAGTAGGAAATATGATCAAAATTGAAAGTTAAGACTTTCAGTTACATACAAACAGCAACAAAAGTAGCTCAGCTAGTAGAAAGCGCACACGCGCACACACACACACACACACGTTTCCACTATACTTTGTAACCAGTTCATGAAACAATTTTGCTCTACACACAGTTTTAGTCCATTCACAACATTGTTAATACATACAGTATTTAGTAATCATGGTAGGTAATAACATCACACTCATGCCTAGTACAAACTGCAACCAGTTTGCTTCAAAGACACATCTTAACACAAAGGCACCTATGTCACTTCCCCGAGTACTAGGACAGCTCAGCATTGCCTGATGAGCTGCTGATACTGCTCAGTGCGAGTGTCCTCTAGGCGCCAGCACCAGTAGAGTCTCTGAGATTAGATGCCTAGAAAGACCTGATACAAACATGGTTAGGCAGAAAGAGATGTGTGAATGCACAAACACAGCTGACATATAGTTGTGTTGTGAAAGCAGCTGCTGTGTAGATGAAACACAGCTGAGTTTGTTTTAACCATCTCAGAGGAAGGTGTCATGGTCTGGTCATAAACCATAAGAACATCAATATGGGATCCGACCATCAGCCCATCTGGCTAAGACAATGTCATGTCTTCTGACAGTAGTCTATGCCAGGTACTTCAGAGGGAATGAACAGAACAGTGTGTGATTGATAGACTCCCTGTTGTCCACTCCATCTTCTGGCAGTCAGAGACTAGGGATACACAGACCATGGGATTGCAGTTCTGAAAACATTGGCTAGTAGCCAGTGACGGACCTATCCTCCAGGAATTTATCTAGTTCTTTTTTGAACGCTGCTACAGTTTTGGCCTTAACAACGTTCTCTGGCAATAAATTCCAAATGTTGAGTGTACATTGTGTGAAGAAGTACTTTCTTTTGCTTGTTTTAAACCTACTGCTTATTAGTATAATTGGGTGACTCTGATTTGTGTATTATGTGAAGCAGTGAACAATACTTCTTATTCACTTTCTCCTCTCCATTCATAATTGTATAGATCTGTATCATATACTCCATTCAGGGGCAGTCTTAGGGGAGGCCCCATCCTTGATTTTTGATCCTCACTATGGGCCCTCCTGACCCCCTTACGAGGGGCCCAGACTCACCATCAGCCTCGCTGGGGCCCCTCTGGCCCCACCACGGTCCTACCTCTCCCCTCCCCAGCTCCACTGCCCCCTCTGGCCCCACTGCAGCCCTTGCCCCCCCCACCACAGCCGGCATTGCTGAGACCTTCCTGGCTCTGCTGTGGCCCCCGCAGCCCTCCTGCCCCACCACAGTGCCCACCCACCCTCTGCCAGGGTGCCTGACCCCTCAATGACCAGCATCCCTGGGGCCTTCCCAGAGCCGCCACGGACCCCCGCCATTCCCTGCCACTCTCCCTCCATGAGGGCCCCTGGCCCAACTGTGGTCCACTGCCATCCCCTGCCATAGGTGGTCTTAGCAGGTGGGACCCACGGGGCCCCATCTGCCTGTGGGACCATGGGCAGCTGCCTGCATTGCCCACCTGCTAAGATCACCTATGACTCCCTTAGTCGTCTCTTTTCCAAGCCAAAAGGTCCCAGTCTTATTTATTTCTCTTCATATAAAAGCTGTTCCATACCCTTAATATTTTTTTTGCCCTTCTCTGTACCTTTTCCAGTACTAATATATCTTCTTTTTTTCTTTTTTTTTTTTTTAAGATGGGGCCACCAGAACTGCTTGCAGTATTGAAGGTGTGGGCATACCATTGTTTTATATTGGCATTATGATATTTTCTGTCTTATTATCTACCTCTTTCTTAATGGTTACTAACATTCTGTTAGCTTTTTAGACTGTCTGTGCACATTGAGTGGATTTATTCAGAGAACTGTCCACAATGACTCCAAGATCTTTTTCTTGAGTGGTAACAGCTAATTTAGATCCCATCATTCTGTATGTATAGTAGGGATCCTGTCTTCCAATGTGTTTTACTTTGCATTTATCAACAGTGAATTTCATCAGCCATGTTGTTGCCCAGTCACCCAGTTTGTGAGATCCTGCTGTAACTCTTCATAGTCTGCTTTGAACTTAACTATTTTGAGTAATTTTGTATTATCTGCAAATTTTGCCACTTTACACTTTATCCCTTTTTCTGGATTACTTATGAATATGTTGAACAGTACTAGTCCCAGTACAGACCACTGGGAGACAGCACTATTTACTCCTCTCCATTCTGAAAACTGACCATTTATTCCTACCTTTAGTTTAATGTCTTTTAGCCAGTTAACCTAATTGTTTACTCCTTTTTCCAATTGATTTAAACTTGTATTCATAATGTAGCAGGGGCTGTAGATGCCTCACAGCATCATTTGATTACATGTCAGAAAATGTGGAATGGAAATGACTCTTGGCACATGGTGAGTCACTGCTTAAATATTAATTATGAAAAGAGAACAATCATACTATTATCATATCTGTTATCATTTCAGAGGACTTTTTTATACCTGGGGTTCTCAACCTGGGGGTCATGAATATTGTCAAAGGCTATTGCTAAATGAGAGAGAAGTCCCAGCTAGATCCAGACTAGAGGGAACCCAATTCCTGGGTGTGGGGACAGGATAATATAGAAAAGGGAATCTCATTATGGAAAATTATTGTTGTCTTCCAAGTTGTATAGTTTAAGGATGGTGTAAAATTTCTGTGGTACTTATATGCCACCTATGCCACCTCTCCTCTTCCTGCCCCCCACCCCATCATCATCTTCATCATCATCATCACAGTATCTGAGCACCTTGCAACTTTTAATGTACTTACCCGTCCAACACCCTTGTGAGGTAGAAAATCAACTATTGCCCCCATTTTACAATTATGCACCTAAGGCCAAGGACGTAAAATGACTCACCCAGGGTCACACAAGAAATCTGTGGCATAGCAGGAACTTGAACCCAAGTTGCCCAAATCTTGAGCTAGTTCCCTAACAACTGAACCATCCTCTTTCAGAAAATCAGTGCATACAGGGCCTTTCACCAGAGTCCTGTCTGCTACGGATGCACTCCTTTCATCTCAAGTGTGGCTGTGTCAGTATTTTATTAATTCAATTAGCTTTTAATTACACCTATCTCATACTTTAAGAATTTTCACACATTCAGAGGACAATATTAATCACAAACAGTTGAGATTTCACAATAGATGTGTAATAATTATTCATATAGCAATAATGCTCAAAAGATGCTAGGTGTTGTAAAGAAAATATTTCGGAAGACCCAGGCCCTGCCCCAAGCAGATGATCTAATCAAACTAATATCTGTAGTTTAGACACTTACTAATCAGCCAGTTGTTGATTAAAAGCAGCCCCCCTTTAAAAAAACTGGTTTTGCTAAAATAGATCAGAAAAACTGGACAGCATGCTCTACTGTATTTATAATGATTCACTTAATGAAAGACACAGAGGAAAGTATCGGAGCGATGCAGAGTACAGGACTAGGAGGCTCTTAGAGTTCATTGCAGTGGAAAGAATTGGACGTGATACAAATTACTACTCTGCTTTGGTAGCATTTAACACCTCACTTGCATAGGTGAGTGTGCCTATGTCAAATGCAAGACAATGGACTATCAGGCCCTAAATGTCTCACATTAGGCATACAGAACTTTAGACATACAGAACTAGACAGCACTTGTAAAAGTGTGGGCCTCTGAATGTGAATCCATCTATTTGGTCAGCTCTGGTGAAGGGAAAGTAAAACTAACAGGGAAAAATGGGCATGTGTATGTGAGCACTGAAGTAATATATTAAGAAGGTTGCCATCTCATCTACCATGCGTGTAATCTGTTGCACAAGATGAAGAAGCTGAGTAGAAGCTCAGAAAGTCTCTTTCCCCAGTGATTGGCCTCAAATGATGAGACGTGGTACATGGAGTGTAGGATTTCCATTGGGAAATTAGATTACAAAATTAATTATATGCTCAAGGACACTGTGAGGGAGTGGATTAGGCATATGACTAGGCATCAGAAGACCTTACTTTTTAATATTGGTTCTGACTCTAACTTGTATAATCTAGGAAAACACATTGCAGTACAACTGGGTGAGAAACAAAAAGAAATGGCAATGAAAATTTTAATGAAGTATTTTTGCCATTTTTCATAGAAATAAAATGTCAATAGAAATTTCTAGCTGACTCTACTTAACAGGACTGTGTTGCCTTTTTTCCCCGCCATAAAAGAGAGATAATTACACTTTCTTACAGTGGGCTATTGATTTTCATCATGCTTGGTTCATTTTGTATAACTCAGTAGAGCTTAAAGTCAAACTGAGTCTCAAGACTTTGTGCACTTCAGTATAACTTACTATATATAAAGATGTATAAAACATTCCAGTTTGTATTACATTATACAAGATTATATTACTATTTTCATAATTATGTGTTAGAAGGACTATGTTTTAAGGCCTAAGCACGAGAGGGCAGAGTTAAGGTTGAGCTTTTGACCATAACTGTGTTTTTTGGACTTGTGTGACTATTTCATTTCTCATTCTTAACAGTTACTTGACACTCTGTGTTCTCTTACCATGGCTTGATAGTTGATCAGAACATTATAGAGGAGTTAATGGAAATCATATATCACTCTCTGTCTCATGAATCCAGCTTTAACTGTGAGGACTTGAAGTGCCATTTTATACAATCTGACCTCTTTAAAGTTTAAAACAAATTCCAGTATTTTACCTACTTTATTATATTGTACAAATGGCCATAGAGGGTTCCAGCCTCCAAATCCATGCTTCCTCTTTTAAACGCTACCATCATTAATCTATGTTTATTGGTTGAATACAAAGAAGTTCCCCTAAGATTGGCATTATTAACTATTTTACTTATACAAGTGTAGTATGTTTGTCTTCGTGTTAATTGAGATATTAACCCAGTTGTCTGAGATCAGAAGACATCTTCCTACTGTAATCTTAAATCAAAAAGAGAAAGATTTATGAAAAATGGCATTATGACCCATAACCTGCATAAAATAACATTGAATTATAACATTATTTGTTTTTCAAGGACATTTTGTCCTCAATTAATTGTAGCAAGTGAATCAAATTCTGAGGCTTTGTGCTATACTGTTTTCAGAACAGTTATTCTTTGTTTCTTTCTTGGCTCTAAAAACTCTTAGAAAAATAGTCATTCAGCAAAAGAGTCCATGGTGCTTATACACTGATCCTTCAGCTTGTATAAATACTGGTGGAAGTGCAGAAGATGTACTGTACTGGAGGTGATAAAAATAACTTTGTGCCCAGTTCTTTGTGTTTTCTTTATATCCACAATCCAATCTATATTTCAGGAAGAGGAATATCACTTTGACAACTTAATATGAAGACCTAATTCATTTTGGATAATTTAAAAGCAAAATTGAAGAATAACATTTGCAAAGAGATAATTTACAGAGCAAGATTTATTCTGCATTACACTGTATGCTTTTATTAGAATTTCAAAATTGAGAACTAAGATATATTACCTTTCTCCCTCTATATAATAGCATCTCAGAATATATTTATTTTTAGTGTACTAGAGTTTCTGAGACTTTTGAGGGTTTTTTAGTATAAAGCATTTTTAATATTTCCTTTGATAAATATAAAGGAAAGGAGAATAATCGGTTCCTTGTAGGAACATATAGTCATATGGTTCAGTTCAGAGAAATAAATGACATTCAAGCAGAAATGATGTTACGGATTTTAACATGGCATATCAAAGACTTCAGTGAACCAGAGCACTGTTTATCAAAACAAACAGATATCCCCATCTCTCTAACTTTTGGGCTCACTTTCCAAAAGAGACTAATGATTTTGATGTCTCAATCATTGGGTTCTAAATTTAGGGTAAATTAAAGAGACCTGAGCAGTGTTTTCTGAAAATCAGGCTTTTTTAATGGATCTCATAAGCACCTCCAAAACTGAGGCACCCCAAATCCCTAGTTAAGTATGGAAATTTAGGTCATAATACCAGTAGAGGTATAGTGATTTACATGACTGGAGGATCTCGCCTTAAATGTACATGAAATCCTGAACCTCAGCTGGAATGCATCACAAACTTTGACCTACTTATTCTTGTGTACTTTTTTCTGTAGCTTTTGCCTGAATGTTTTATTAACATTATTACAAAATAATAAAAGTGAAGCACAGAAGTACTGGGTGTTCTGACAGGTTTACAATCCATGTGGTGACTTCAGTGATGTACTTGTTTTCAGTTAGGGCAAGATCATTCCCACCCATGGAGAAACCTGTGGGAGAGAACATAAAACTTAGGTTCATTTTGTTCATCTGAATTATTCAGAAAGTGCATTTCTGTGGGTGAATGTGGTAAAGCTATACATGCAAAACTTGCACCAATTTGAATTCAGTGATTGTGAGCAATGGGTATAATTTACATGCTGATGGGGTGCACAGAGAAAAGTAGTAGTGAGAGAAATAACTAACAGTAAGGTTTGTTTGCAGTGTTGTAGCTGTGTTGGTCCCAGGATATTAGTATGATGAGTTGAGGGAGGTATCTTTTATTAAACCAACTTCTGTGGGTGAAAGAGAGCTTTCAAGCCTCAAAGAGCCCTTCTTCAGGTTTCAAGAAGAACTCTGTGTACTTGAAAGCTTGTTTCTTTCACCCACAGAAATTGGTCAATTAAATGATGTTACCCAACCCACTTTGGGTGCGTCTACACTTACACATTAAGTCAATTTAAGGAGGCTTAATTCGACTTAATTTACTCCGTGTCTACACTGGGCTTTCCTTAATTCGACTTAAACTGCTCCTTAAGTCGAATTAAGGAAGAGTTAGTTTGAATTAATAACACCTCGTTTTAATTTGAACTAGCGCTTAAGTAGACTTTATTAAGTCGACTGAAGCCAGTGGAGACGCGGAGTAGTGCCTAGGTGGACCTTTTTAAGTCGACTTAAAATGTTAAGTTGACTTAATAAGGTCGAAAAGGGGCCACGTCTACACTTGAAAAGTTAAGTCCACTGCTGTTAAGTCAACATAATAAGGTCCACTTTAAGTTGACTTAAAGTTGACCTTATTAAGTCGACTTTATAAAGTAGACTTAACTTTTCAAGAGTAGACATAGCCTTTGTCTTTCTAACAGGACAGTTTAATTTGAATATATTAGGACTGAGAGGCATTATAAACCCAGCAAATGCATAATTAAATGTAAAAAGTTAAATATGAAAGAAATTTAAACATGACAAAATATGGAAAGATGCAGTTTGTGTACCCATAACAGCTTTAACTCATTTCTGTGATGATACCCTGAGATATACCATATGATTAGACATTTACATGTTTTTGGTCATCGTTTAAATTAGACTGATTTTTTAAAATCATATTAGATTGTGTGTTGGCCCCCTTCCATTGCATCAATATAGGGCAGAATTGCCTTTATTTAAAATGGCTGCCATCACCTATTGTTCTCAATGAGACTGTGTCCCCAGAAGTTCTCATTTAATGTACCGTCTTTCAAAATGGCCACCATCTCCCATTGTTTCCAACAGCTTTCTTTGTTAACAACAGCCATTTATGTTAGGAGCAACCCGTGGCCTCAGTCCTACTCAGAACAATTGGAGGTAGATGACCTTATCAAAGCGGCAACATAACTGTTGTCAAGTTGTGATCTCAGTTCCACTGAGAACAATTGAAACTGGCAGCCATTTATAAAAAAGGCAGTTCTACAGGTAGTTCTCTGTAGTAGAGCATTTTTCGTTATCTTCTGCTCAAGAAGAAACACAGTTATAAAGAATTGTGGGAAAAGAAACATCAAAGAATTAATACATTTATTCATGTCAGGGAGAGGCTAAACTTTACTGTGGGGATTCTGCAACATGCCTGTAGGAGTGTGAACCTTTGCCATTGGTTGGGTTTGTGTGAGTTCCTCTTCTGGGACTGAAACTTGGGGTTACCCTTCTCTTCCTCACCACTTTGTATGTTCTTAACCTCGAAGCTCATAACAGTGTCCACCATGTGGAGGTGGTTGGTAGGATTTATTGACTTGCCACTTAGAGACTTTCTTCAATAAGGGCTCCTACTATCTCTTATACAGGTCCTCTGGGAGGTAATTGGAGTGCTCATGTCAGAGATGATGACAATGAGGATGATAAATGATTCTCTTTGTTCTTGAAAGTGGGACATTACTTTTCAAAAGCTGAAAGAAACTTACAGCTGGAGTTTTGCCTGCCTTCATATTGCTGCAGCTGTAAGCTTCCACTGTAGACGTGACTCCTATTGCTGACTAACTTAATTACATAGGTACATGGAAAGAATGTGCTCTAGGAGGCAGATTAACAGAGTATGGCAGTGGGACGCAGGTTTCTTTTGTTTCTTGCCAGAACTGCCATTCGTTTACTGCTTAACCTCGAGCAAGTCACTCAAACTTCTTTGCTGCACTTTACTCGTCTTCATAATAGGCCAGATCTTCAATTGTCTGGGCTACTGAGCTAGCCACTTCTCTTCCTGCATTAGTGAGCAGATCGAGATGGGGAGAGAATGGAACTGTGGCTCAGCTTGCTTGCCCCATGCGCTAGCCAGCACAGCTGAACCAGTATGAAGGAGAAAGTTAGCTATGCCAGGTACAGGGCTGGCATAGCTTACTTTTCTCACCCAGAGCTAAGCAGAAGCAAAGGCTGAACTGTGTTTGCCTGAATTCGTCTTTACTCTTGCAGCAGGGCAGCTATGAACTGTGTCTTCCTTAGAGTTCATGGTAATTCCACTCTCTAGCCCATGAAGTTCTAATGCTTTCAGGGGGACTGGATCTTTTAGGAAAATGAGGCAGGCAGTCTTTCACTATTAGGTTACCCATTTAAATCTGGCCCAAGTGACCAAGGTTTATAACATCTAATGATTGTATGAAATATACTGGTTAGCTCCTATTAGACAGACAGCCACATCTCAAGAACCCTCCACTGTACGTGGCACTAACTGCCTTGCTTGCAACAGAGTCCTGTGGCACTTTTAAAGACTAACAGATTTATTTATCGCATGAGCTTTCGTGGGAGAAAATCCCACTTCGTCAGATGCTTTGAAGATAGGAAAGTTAAAAGTGGGAGGAAATTCCCACTCTGTAACTTTCCTATCTTCAAAGCGTCTGACGAAGTGGGATTTTCTGCCACGAAATCTCATGCGATAAATAAATCTGTTAGTCTTTAAAAGTGCCACAGGACTCTGTTGTCTTTCTACAATGGACTAACACAGCTACCCCTTTGGAATTTGCCTTGCTTGCAGTTTCGGAAGAGAGCCTATGTATGGGTGGCTTTGGTGAGGAAAATACCTTCTGCTTTCCCTATAGCTGATGCCTCCAGGTTAGTTGACAAAATAATTATTTGTGTAACAGCTGGTCTGTCGATGCAAAGAGGACTTCACTTTTCAGGGCTCTTAATCCTTTAACTTTCACAAACATTTAATTGACTTTAAAAATGATGCAATGCTTACCTATATTTAAAATAATATTGAATCCTGAATTAATTCTAATATCTTTCAACTATGCACCAATTCTTCATTGATGGATGGGGATAAGCATATTTAAAAGCACTGAAAATGAAAATAAATCTCATACCGTTTTCCATAATGAGCAGAATTAATCACAGATTTTAATTTGAATGCCCCATGATAGTATTTAGATAATCAAACAAACCCCTCTAACAAATTCAGTGATAGAATGCTTAGATGGAAAATACAAAAGAACAACTGTAAAAAGAGAGATCCTCATGTGAGACTTCACCAAAGCTTATTCCTTCTGTGGGTTAGGTACAATGCAATCTGCCAGGTCATCTTCCTCCTCCATCAGGACATCTGTAGGAAAAATACAGATTTGTATGAGGCTTCCACAGTGAACTCCCAATCTTGCAAAGGAAAGCAGTGCATGATCCAGGCCTGTACTTATTATCAACCTTTGTCTAAGGGTTAGAAGTGCCATCCACCTTTGAAGAAGAATAGTAGGTTCAGGTGAAATTGTTACACTAGTTTGCAGGTGTACATATAAGTGTAGAAATGGAAAAAAGATCATAGAACTAGAAGGGATCATGAGAGGTCATCAAGTCCAGTCCCCTGCACTCATAGCAGGACCAAGTACCATCTAAACAATCCCTGACAGGTGTTTATCTAACTTGCTCTTAAAAATTTCCAATGGTTGAGATTCCACAACCTCCCTAGGCAACTTATTCCAGTGGTTAATCACCCTGAGAGATAGGAATTTTTTCCTAATGTCCAACCTAAACCTCCCTTGCTGTAATTTAAGCACACTGCTTCTTGTCCTATCATCAGCGGTTAAGGAGAATATTTTTTCTTCCTCCTCCTTGTGACAATCTTTTAGATACTTGAAAACTGTTATCACGTCACCTCTCAGACTCCTCTTTTTGGGTACATCCACACTGGATTCTTAGATCGACTTAAGGATGGTTAAGTCGACCTAAAGACTGCTGACTTAAGTGCTTCCTTAATAACTTAAGTTGACTTAAGTGCTTCCTTAATAATACCACCTCTGAAGGTCAACTTAACACTTAAATCAACCTTATTGAGACGACTAAAGCCGGTGTAGACGGGGATTGCCCTTAAGTCGACCTAATTGACCTCCAGGCCCTGATGCAATGTGGGACAGCTACCCACAATGCACCACTCCTTCATTGACCTAGCACCTGCCAGTGTGGATGCTGGCAGTTGACTGGAGTTTTCAGTGTGGACTCTCTAAGTTGACTTAACAAGGCCGACTTTCAGTCGACTTAAAGGCGACCATGTTAAGTCGACTTCACAGAGCCTCCAGTGTACACATATCCTTCTAGACTAAACAAATCCAGTTCTTTCAATCTTCCCACATAAGTCAACTATTCCAGACCTTTAATCATTTTTATTGTTCTTCTCTGAACTTTCTCAATTTGTCCAAACTTTTCTTGAAACGAGGCACCCAGAACTGGACACAATACTCTAGTTAAAGCCTAATCAGTGCAGAGTAGAGTGGAAGAATTACTTCTCGAATCTTACTTACAATGCTCCTGTTAATAAATCCCAGAATGGTGTGTGCTTTTATTGCAACAGTATCACACTGTTGACTGTTATTTAGCTTGTGGTCCACTATGACACCCAGATCCCGTTCTGCACTTCTCCTTCTTAGGCAATCACTGCCCATTTTGTATGTGTGCAACGGATTGTTCTTTCCTAAGTGAAGTACTTTGCATTTGTCCTTATTGAATTTCATCCTATTTACCTCAGACCATTTCACCAGTTGAGCAACAAGCCTGCACATAGCAGAACTGACAGCCCAGCTGCCAGCATTGGACTTCTGCCCACTTGAGCCCAAACAGGAGACTTTGGAAGTTCCATACTCCATCACTATCCTGACAAGTCATAGCTGTCAAAAAGGGCCAATAATTTTAGGTGCCCAACTTAAGATAACCAAGGGCTATGATTTTTTCTTTCAGAGATGCTGAGCACCACATCTCCAGTGGAAGCCAGTGATAGCTGTTGGTGCACAGCACTTCCAGGAATCGGGCACTAGCTGTCTCAAGGTCATTAAAAAAGTGAGGCAACCAAAGTTAGCTGCTGTGCATATTTTGACCATAGTCGCTGGAAGACCAGGTGCCAGCTTATGCCAAGATCTCCATGTCTCAAATGAACACTGGGAAATACATAGCTGAAATCAGTCAGACTCACCTGTGTGTTAATATTGTTAAAATAAATATTAGAATTATAAGAATGTATTTAGACTTTATTGAATGTTTGTGAGTTGCTGCATGCATTAATCTCACTTATAACATCTGTATCCCATATTGTAAGATAATATTTGAGTGGCTGTATTGTGAGCCTCTGTGGCTGTGTAAATCACTATACAGGAGAGAGACATTAATTAGCATGAAAGGCAGGAAAAGGAAAGCTCCATTGATACCAGATGGATTACAACTGGAATTTCCCCAAGTATTGTCAAAAAGAATATGGCTTGGTTTGCACTGCCACTGATGGTCAGCTGGAGATATGTATTTCCCATATCTCCCATCGACTTACTTACATTGCTGTACTACGGTGTCTTCACTGCTCTGAGTTGACAGGAAATGCCCTCCAGTTGACACAGACTCACTCCTTTCACTCAATCAGTCCCTTTGCATTAATCTCCAAGGAGCCGGCAGTGTAGATGGTGTAAACATACCCTGAAGAGAATTTTGTTTTCCTGTCTCCTCCTCATGAAGATGAGTCATACGAGTGGACTCCTCCCATCAGCTGAGAGCACATCACTGGAGGGGGATAAAAACTCCAAACAAAAGGAACTAGGCATCTTTATGCTGCTTGGAGTCTGGGCTGCAAAGTATGTCTATGCATATACAAGAGACACATAGTTGCTTAACCTGGGTTAGCCCTAACGTACATACAGAGCTTCTGATTATAGAAGCTTCTGTTGCCTTTTGACACTTTAGACTGTAACTCATTTGTGAGTATGTTTCCCTGCTTTAATTTTGTAAATAACTCTTTAATTTATTTTTCCCATTTAATATATGTGACGGGATGCACATCTGTGCAGCCCTTGGGCGTGACCTGTATAATCTTTCTGTTCAGTTTTGCAGTGTAATTGTGTTATTTGATGACAATTACGCTATACCAGGTTCCTCTGTGAATGCTCAGAACATGTGCCACGTGATTACCAGGGTGCCATGTTCCCTGCTGCGACATGCATGTATAGATGTGAATCATGTTACAGGGTTCAGACTCTCAGGGCTGTCTCTAGCACAATGGCTGAAGATTTACACATCAAAGGGAATGCTAATGCCCTCCCCTGCTCAGGTAGGAGTGAAAAGAATCTCAGGACAGGACAGTGAGGGGGAGGGGCTGTCAGCAGTTTGTTAAAACAAAGACAGAGACTGTGAAGGGGGAGAAGCTGCAGGCTTTCAGCCTGAGAAGACACCATCTTGCAACCAACTTCAAGCAAGATCGGGGCCCTGCCTGAGAACAGGCAGAGAATGGCTGTAAAACATCAAACAGCCGAACACCATGCGCATAATCTTGGACTCTGAGGTCAGTTTAGGTAGAGATGTTAGAGTAGCATGCGGTTTATACCTTTTATTTGATAGTGGTCACTCCTGACTCATTTATAGTATGGTTCTGCCTTGATTGGCCATGTTCTCACTTGAAATTGGACTCTGATCAATAAACTAGTAGTTGTTTTATCTAAAGCTGTGTGGTCTTTAGAGGGTGTGGATGTGGGAGGCTGGGCACAATCCACTTCTTTGTTAAGTGGACGGACTTGAGACTAAGGTGATTGGGAGTGGGTCCCAATCCCTGTAAGGCAGTGGCTCCCAGCGTAGTGTCTGGGGCTGGGTGTGCTTGCTTGGGGACCAACGCCTGTGTGGCTAGTGGATTTACATCCACTGCCTGGGACCAATTACACGCTGGTGGCTGGTGTGGACTGACTCAGGAGTGAGTGGTCACCCAGCAGAGCGGGGTGAATTGGGGTTCAGGAGTGGGGTTCAAGTGGTCATA
Organism: Pelusios castaneus; assembly: GCA_007922175.1. NCBI lineage: Eukaryota > Metazoa > Chordata > Testudines > Pelomedusidae > Pelusios > Pelusios castaneus. Next base: position 17,350,903 of record ML685787.1, read on the forward strand.
GCAGCACACCAGACTGGATTTGGGGAGCAGCCTGTCACAATATATTTTTATGTAATTTATTATAGGATTACCTACAACTGATGTCTTTGGTGTGAGATCTAAGGTGCAATTGACAATGGATAAGTGACTGGTCCTTTGGGACTTGGAGTAATCTGAATATTGCTTTGATTCATGATGTATTGCTATGATTCGTGTACCATCTATCACAAGAGATATGTTCACCTGGGTAGTGAGATAGATTAGAATGCCCAAGGGTACCGTCTGTAAGTCCCTGTTAAGGCACTTACAGTACATGAAGAGTTTATACTTGATAGTTGCTTGGTGAAATCTAAGTAAATAATTCACAATCAATTTGGGGTTTGTGCTCTGTTTCCTAACAGTCTGGCCCTGAGCTGGTACTCATGCTCTTGAGTCACTGCAGGCAGCAATACAGTCATTATAGAAAATCCTAAAGTAGATTGTATTATGTTCTGTGCTAAATACTAGAATCCTTTGGAGTACACTCCCAGTAAAATCTCTAATTATACAAAGTGCATTATAGCCTCCTAATGATTGATAGTTTAAAGAGGAAATCCACGTATTGTGGCACTGCAATTCTCTAATAACCGTTAGCGTTCTTAGCTGACTGTCCGTCCCGTGTAATATGGCATGCCATGGGAGATGGTGAGGGATTTCAAAAGCCTATTTATCCTCAGAACCATCGTAGCATGATCAAAAAATGTTTGTACTTTCCTCTATTTCATTGCCTTTAAGTATCTTTCACTATCTTTCCTAATTCTTTTCCTCAGCCATAAGTTGATTTCTTCATGCCCTATAAACTCAACTATCCACAGAATCCAGCAGGTTGGACTCCACTGATTACTATAGTACCTTCCATTTTTGTTTCTTGTCTTGAATCAATTATTCCAAATTTTTTATTTGATTGCAGCCATTGTTGACTGAGATGTGTTTAATCAAAATAATCTTTTTAATAATAATTGCCTTCATAGAATCATAGTGCTGGAAGGGACATCATGAGGTCATCTAGTCCAACCCCCTGCTAAAAGCAGGACCACTCCCACTAAATCATCCCAGCCAGGGTTTTGTCTAATCGAACCTTAAATATCTCCAAAGACGGAGATTCCACCACCACCTCCCTAGGTAACCCATTCCAACGCTTCACCACCCTCCTAGTGAGAAAGTTTTTTCCTAATATCCAACCTCGACCTCTCCAGCTGTAATTTGAAACCATTGCTCCTTGTTCTGTCCTCGGTTACTACCGAGAACAGCCTAGCTACCTCCTCTTTTGAGCACCCCTTCAAGTAGTTGAAAGTTGCTATCAAATCTCCCTTCAGTCTTCTCTTCTGCAGACTAAATAAGCCTACTTCCTTCAGTCTCTCCTCATAAGCCATGTGCCCCAGCCCCCTAATCATTTTCATTGCCTTCCGCTGGACTCTTTCTAATTTGTCCACATCCTTTCTGTAGTGGGGAGCTCAAAACTGGACTTCTAACTAAATATTATCCTATTAGACATGTCTGGAGCTATTCAGCTTTGAATATGTCCTGAAAAGTCATCACCAGGTCAGTGTGATATAAATATAAGGAGTGGTTTGAAGCTAAGGAAAGAAGGCAGAGGGAGAGAGAGGATGAATATAATTTACTTGTACAGCTTGATTCTGCCATTGAAAGATAGGAGCAAGTCCCTTTGTTTACAAGGGGACTTCCTTGTATCCCACATGGGAGGAATAGGGCAACTAGAATCAATTAATTTTCTACATATCATTTATTTTAAAAATATGTTTCCAGGCCTAGAAGGATAAAGATGAAAAACTAGATTTTTTGCTGACCTATACACTGATCTAAGTCTGTGGTAAATTTGGCCTGGAGTCTCCAGAAATTTATCTTTGGTATAACTCTATATTAAGTCAATAGTGAAATCAGTGGAGTTACACTGGGGTGAATATGGCTCGGCTTGGTTTGGTTGCAAAAAAGTAAAATGTGCTGGTATGTATTAGAAAAGGAGTCTTTATTGACCTTGGATGTGACAGTAACTACAATATCACTGCAATTTAACTTAAAAACATTTCTTTGTCCCATGACATCCTAGCAACTGAGGATCATCCAAATTCCAAATATATTTTAGTTTCTTTGCATTTTAAGTACGGAACTTAAAACTAGCCTTCAAACAACTCCCTCTTTCACATCTATTACTGCCATGCTGTCTATAATGAATTGTTGATTTGTATAAATATTTTTGATGCTCCCCTTCCCTAACCTCTGTCTACTTGTCTGTCTATCTGTCTGTCTAGACTGTAAGCTCCTTAGGGCAAGGACTACCCTTCTTAAAAATTTGGAAAGTGCCTAGCATATTGTAAACAAATGAATATAATTGTACATGGTGAAGCCCATAATGAATGGATATACAGGCTTAAAACAGTTGTATTGTCACATTGATCACTTAGGTCTGAATGCAGCCATTTCTTTGTTATATTTATGTATTCAAAAATCTCAAGTCCAGGGGTGTCTGATAGAGCCATGTGAATCCTGTAGCACATGGTTGCATCAGTTACTACTGTAGCAGTTCCTGCTGGTTCTTAGAGTGGTTGCATTTCAGTGCTGGCTGAACTGAGCCATGTAGTTTTTAAATCTGCTGAAAGTTTTTAGGGTGATCTCTGGATGCAAGGCACTAAGATAAATGTCAGTTATAATTGCTATTGTTATAATTTTAAATGAACAATAATTTTCTGTCACATTTCTTAATATTAGGGGCACATGGAACTGCACTATAAATTACCCTAGGTGTCACTAACATCAGTGATGTTCCAAGGATAAATTCTCATCAATGAACCATTCATGAATAATTTCTTAAATGTATTCAACACTCTGGCATCTATGTCTTTCACTTTCCAGTTACCTCCCAGGTTTCCGCTAAACTCTTTGGAGGTAGGTTCTGTCATTGCTTGTGTGTTCGCAAAGTGCCTAGCACACAAGGGCCCAGCATGATGGAGTTCCCTTGATGTTACAGCAATATAAATATTGGTATTTCTTAAAACATGTCAGAGTAATGATGTACTGTAGCATTTTATTCCAACTCAAGAATATTTTTTTCAAGAGAAGTTAAAGTTTTAGGCTAACCAGAAGATTAGCTGGTAGCATTTATATTACACTTCCTTTGGTATCCGTGCATGCTGTTTAATCATCAATTTTGAAGGAGCTGCAATTCAACTAACACTCCTGGCTTCCCTTGCCTAAGAAAAGAAGATTCTAGAAGCTCAGGTGGTGCCAGCTAAATTATGCTGATTTGATCTGACCTAGGGATTAACTTCATAAGAGTCTTAAATCTTTACAATTTTTGCCTAAGAATTACATCTGAAGAGGAATGTGGTTTCTGTGGAAAGGTCTGCCCTATGCAGTAGAATCCTATTCTAATAGGGCCAGATTCTGAATTCATTAACACCAATGAAAATCCACAGTAAGTCCACTGATGTTTGTGGAGTTACTATGGATTCTCACAATTGTAACTGAGCTCAGAATATGGCCCACCATCTTTACTATGAACAGTTTGCTTTCTTACTAGACAAATGCATTTTTAGTTAATGTGATTGCCCTTTTCTCTACTGTCTCTCACTGACAGGTAGATACTGTAGTTACTTTCAACTACCCCTAGTCCCAGTGGATAGAATAAGAGAGCTGATCATTGTAACAAGCTTTCTATTGACTGCTGGACCATTCTGAGTTTAAGCAGCCATCCATCTCCTAGCCCTTTCTAACTTCCCGCATGTCATCTGACATTAGTCCTCCTACTCAACTGAACTGATCTGGACAAGGCTGGCCTCCTGCCAGCTCTGTACTACATCATGAGCTCTTCTACTAGAATCTCATTTTTTATTGTGGGTATCCATTTTATTCTGCCTCAGCCACTTTCATTTAAAACTCTTCAATCTTCTAAGCAATAACCTTTTAATTGACATGCTATAATATTTTCTTAAGAATGTATATTTTATCCATTCCCCTCTCTCTCGCTTAGTGTATGTGAATTGTCACGTTAGCCTGCTTATAGGAATAGCTTGCAAATATTCAGCAGAATGTGAGTTATCTTGGCCCCTTTCCTCGTCTAGAAAAAAAAAAGAATAAGCCTTTAATGAACTTGCTGTTAAAGTAGATTAGCTGTTTTTTGGTGACAAGATTGATGATGCTATCAACATTAAGTCACTAGGTTTGAATTCCTCATTGTGTAAATCCAGTGAAATAAGCAGTATTAAAGCTCCTGTCTATCCATCTCAGTGCTGTCTTTTTAATGTCCAGTTCAAAATGAAAAATAAAAAGAGAGAGATGCCTAGTTTTCAAACTGTGGTACTTTTGGCTGCTTACATTTCCTGCTTTGGAAGCTTGGATGACTGGTTTGAAGAATTGGGAACACTTAATTACTACAGTCGGTAATCCAGGTTTGTAGATCACACAGTTGACCTTGCTAACCATAGTCCATGTAGAAGGATTTATTTTCTGAAATCTGGTTTTACTCCATTTAAAAATTGATGTTCAGATTTAAAATTATTCTCATTACTATTACATTTCTAGGCTGCAAGTCATGGTATTATTTAGGCCTCATTTTAGGAATTTAAAGGAATCATATTCTGTTCTTCTTTCCTTCCATAAGATTATTATTACTGTTTACTTCTGACAAGTTACCAGGTCTACTTGCAGGAGCAGCAAAGCCAGGGGCAATTTCACACCTCATTTGTATACTAGGAGGACTACCCAAAGTGGTGAGCTATGTGATAAACCTAGGAGCTCATAAGAATTGGACTCTGCCTGATGTTTTCATGTCAGTGAGATACATCACCAAGGACTCTGCGCTTCGAACACCTAGTCCTTAGCCCCCAATTCTTGTATATTCTGGGCTTCATGAGAAGTAGCTTTAAGCTTCCTTATTGAGTGAAGCTGATCTATAACTTAGTGAGGACTGATTAGCTAATATCTGAGATAGCCAGGTCCTGGGTAACCATTCAGTGGTTTATAAATGAAAGTGGAATGCTGCAATGCTGCAATTATGACCAAATTATGTCTTTCATAGTGCCCAGGCAGTAAGGTGAAGGATAAGGATTTCTGTCTCACCTCAGCCTCTCTCCTTTTAGGAAAGTAGTAGTTTGTTGAAGGTCCTGAGTTTTATCCACAAGCCCATTTACTAATTTAGACATGTGATCTGATTTTCAAAAAGTGCCCAGCACTCAACAGTTCCCATTGCTCTGATCCCATTGCTCTGGGTGCTGATCACTTTTGAAAATCAGGTTATTTATCTAAGTGCTTTAATAGGAGCTGAGCACTTTTGAAAATCTGACCAAAAGAATGTAGCTTTAGCTCTTGATGGTAGGTAGCAGCAGTTTTCAGGGTTCCCGTAAATGTTAAAACTAGGTCAGCAAAATCAAAATATCAGGGAAGAGAGGTTGCATGTTATTGATTTATCTTGGATAATTATGAAGTTGCTATATTTGAATCTTCTCTTTAGTCCTGTATGTAGGATGAAAAATCCAAACAGGTTAGATATTTTTATGAAGGAGGCAGTCATATTAAAAATAATCTAATATGGTCTGCCTAAGGCTTGAAGTACTGGACCAATCTGAGTCATTCTTCCAGTAGCTATTGTGAGGGATTTTTAATAGTGTGGAGGAGGGGGTGGCAGAGTGTGAGCAGGGGAGAGGGAAAATGCCAGCTAACAAACAAGCAATGCCTAAAGGAGAAAGGGAAAATATCTTTCCTCCCTCTCTCAATTCCTATGAGTGAGACAGGCTGCCAAAATACTGTTCCTTCTGATCTTCCCTTGGAGAAAACAAAAATGGAGAAATCTCACTCTTCCATTATCCAATGGGGAAAAAAGCCAAGGTTTCAAGGCTATTTAGGAAAATGAGTTTTAGAAGAAAAGAAAAAATGGATGCTTCTTAAACAAAAATCCCTAAGCTTTAAATTACATCAGTGATAACAAATAGCATGTAGAGCCTTCAAGGGCTATGTCTACACTGGCAAGTTAGTTCGAATTAAGGAGGCTTAATTCGAACTAACTAAAGCCATGCCTACACTAGGGTATTCGAACTAAAGGGTTAATTCGAACTAACTAGTTCGAATTAGCCAATGTGGCCATGTTAATTCGAACTAATTTCTTAGTTCGAACTAACCAGCCATTGTAATGAATGGGGATCGCTAATTCGAACTAAGCAAGTGCCATGAATGGTACTTGCTTAGTTCGAACTAACTTTTTCTAGTTCGAATTAAGCTAATTCGAACTAACATTAGTTCAAATTAGTTAGTTCGAACTAACTAATTCGAACTAATTTTAGCAAGTGTAGACATAGCCAAGGGTTGTAATGTGACTTAAATGTTGATAGATGTTTCTTTTCAAAGACCCGGGCCTGGCTGGTTTTTAGGACTGATCCTCCATGCAGATTTGGAACTATTGGTAAGAGAGCCTTCTCCTCTGCAGTTCCTGCCATCTAGTAGTGTTTTTTATTCCTCCGCTTTTCCACATCATGATTATCTATCTTGTTTAAAAACGTCAGCTGAGAACACAGCTTGTCTTCATTGTCTATACCACTTAATGCCTCTCTATTTTCATCTCTGCTGTTATTTATTACTTAATGCTGTAATTCTGTATTTTGACTCTCAAAGTGTTTTGGGATTTAATTTGTATGAAAGAGAAGTTACACATACTAAAAGTGCAGTGTATTATGGTTGTTTTGATTAATGTTCTCTAGCAAATACCACCACACAATAACAGCATACAAATTCATCAGCTCCGAGCTTTATAGAGCAGGTTCTTAGTACAGATTTAATAATAACATGTTCACAAGGAACTAGAGTTATTTACTCTTCTTTTAAGCCCCCTCGCAAGCAAGATTTGTTTGTTTTTTTTAATCTCTTAGGCTATGTCTACTCTTGCAAGTTAGTTCGAATTAAAGAAGCTTAATTCGAACTAACTTAAGCCTTGGCCACACTAGGCTTTCATTAATTCGAATTAAGGGCTTCCTTAATTCAAACTAATAAATTCGATTGCTTGGTTCGAACTAACCCTTAATTCGAAATAGTTAGTTCGAATTAAGTCAATGTGGCCATATTAGTTTGAACTAATAGGCAGATTGACCTTCATGCAACTGACTAACTCAAACTAAGCAAGTGCCCCGCATGGATATGGCTAGTTCCAACTAGCATTCTAGTGGGGCCATGCTAGTTGGAATTAAGTTAATTTGAATGAACTAAAATTAGTTTGAATTAGTTAGTTCGAATTAACTAATTCAAACTAGCTTTTGTAAGCGTAGACATAGCCCTAGGGTAAGCCCACCTATGGTGAATGTATTTGGGGCCCACTATATGTCAGGCTGCCTTTCCATATTATAGTAACTCTCATTTCTACATCTGTAAAAATGCCTGTTGTATTTTTTTTTCCTGCCACTGATAGTATCTCTGGTGCTGGGATGCATATTTTAATTCCAGATGGAGACAGAATCTGTTGATGGAATGAATTACAGCTCTTTGCAGCAGCTCCTCACTAGCAGTTCCTTTTTCGCACCTCTGGAAGGACTCTTTGACTTCTGCATGTGTTGGTGCTCTTTTCCTACAGCAGACACCATGCAAGGCACCTGGAGATGGGAACTGATGGCAACCAGCTTTTAAGGTAATTATGAGTACACAGACGCATGGAATGAATAAGGGCATCTCTCTGGGGTGATAGCAAAGAGCTCCTATCATAATCAGTATAATAATCAACCGATTGTGTTCTCTTAAAATAGGCAGGAGCTCTTTGAAGCACAGAACTCAGATCATTTCCTGTTCTTACTGCTTTGGCCTTTTTGTTTTGTGACAGCAAGTCTCCATTGGCATGAATTACACTTTCTAGGGCTCACATCTACGCTTCATGGTGTTTGCTGCTGTTGATTTTCTGAGGTAATTCATGTAATAGTTTTTTGTACAGAGTCATATATGCTTTCAGAAAGTACACTCTCTTCCTTTCTGTTCATCTGTGCCACTGTAACTGGGTAAAGCCTTCTGTAATGGGACTAGCTGAGAACTTGCTAGCAGCTCCTGAAGGTCTTCCTGAGTTTTACTGTACTAGTTCACTCTAGGCAGAAACAATGCATAGTAATGAAGACCTGTAAAACTAAATACCTACACTCAGTATCAGTTTTCAGTCTTCCCATTCATAATATGCCTACACATATTTCTGAGATTTTGGGTGGACTAAAATATTTTGTGACGTTATATCAAATTCACCCAATTTATTAGAACAATCTATACATTTTGTTTTGAACATTTTTGAAATCAGATGTTTTGATTTTTGCCATTTGAAGTGCCTTTTTGTTTAGAAATTTGTCAATTTAATTAAAAAAATCCCCCCAACAAAACAAAACAAAAGTTTTGTTCAACTTGAAACAATGTTTTTATTTTTTTCAGATCAGTCAGCAACCCAAAAAATCAATAATCTAAAGTGTTCTAAATCTTTGTTTTAAATCTTACATCCTAATTCATCTGATTTGATATCTATCATCCTTCTCTGTCACTGTTCATGAGCTAAGAATAGTGTCTTCTCCTAACTCTTCTCTGTAGTTTTTCTACTTGGAACACGAAATCTTTTAATTTTTAATATGACATTGTGACTTGTGGAGTCTAGTGATCTCAGCATGTTATGTTCAATCCTTGATACATCTGGAGCATGGCATGCTGGGACCTGAAGTATCCACAGGCCATCCACCACACTGAAGGCAAAGATGCCTGCAATTTCTTCTGTATAGTGCAAATTAGGTGCATCTTTCAGGTTCCTGGCCAGTTGCCAATGTAGCATCTTAAACTGGATAAAATGTAGACGTCCTATTCTCTATCTTAGCGTATATTCAATGAAACCTATACAGAAAGCATATGTTATTGTTTATTATTTCCATTACTGTAGTGCCCAGAGGTCTTCATAAGACCAGAGCCCATTGTGCTAGGTGCTTACAAACACATTTACAACATATATGAAGAATAATAATGATATTGTGAATGAGCCTCAGCTGCGAATTTCACATCTGGATTGAGTTTTTGAGCTCCCTCAAATTTATATTAGTGCTTAGATTCAGGGTGGTAGTTTTGGCCCATTAGAAAGTTAGGGCCAGCAATGATATTTAGATCTATATCCTAAATCTACCTATGCCTCTTCTCAAGTGTTCCTTCACTTCCCCAGCCCAATAGAACAAAAGTGGATATGTTCAGATCCAGGATTTTGGTTCAGAATCTTCTCTGACAAATACCCTTTAAAGTAAACTGTGCTGGTTGGCCAGAGAATATATGCTGTGAGAATATTGCCCTGTTATTCTGGTGTAAAGTGGCAGTAATGCCGTTACACTTGGTATTACTTAACATTTATACTATTGTAAACAAGAGAAGAATTTGGCTCCTTGTTTGCAACATGTGCTTCTTATCTTAAAGGGGTGGCTGAACCTGGAAAATTTGGGGTTCTGAATATAAGAACTTGCAGAATTCCAAATATATATGGCCAAAATTTCCTCCTGTAAAAGTAAATAAGAAAGACAGAAATATAAGTGAATAGCTGAGGCATCGTGATCCAGTGGCTGGAAACTGGATCAAACTAAGCCCAGCTCTGCCACTGACCCACTGGGTGACCATAAGCAAGTCACTTCCTTCCTCTGTGCTTCTGTTTCCCCGCCTGTCTTGTCTATTTAGATTGTGAACTTTTCAAGGCAGGATTATTTCTTACTATGTGTTTATACAGCACCTGGCATATTGGATTCATGATGTCAGTTGGGGCCTGTAGACACTCTTGTAATAGTAATAGTAGTAATGATGATAACAATAAAGGGTCCTAGAACAGGATGTGCTAGCTATTTAAGGGAGGCTAAAGGGCCAGCATGGCCTGCTCTCAGCTTTATTGATAACAAAGACTGTGTCTACACTTGAAAAGTTGTCGACTTTATAAAAGTCGACTTAATAAGGTTGACTTTAAGTCGACTTAAAGTGGACCTTATTAAGTCAACTTAACAGAAGTGGACTTAACTTTTCAAGTGTAGATGTGGCCCCTTTTCGACCTTATTAAGTCAACTTAATGTTTTAAATTGACTTAAAAAGGTCCACCTAGGCACTACTCCGCGTCTCCACTGGCATAAGTTGACTTAATAAAGTCGACTTAAGCGCTAGTTTGAATTAAAATGAGGTGTTATTAATTCGAACTAACTTTTCCTTAATTCGACTTAAGGAACAGCTTAAGTCGAATTAAGGAAAGCCCAGTGTAGAGGCGGAGTAAATTAAGTCGACTTAAGCCTCCTTAAGTCGACTTCATTTGTAGGTGTAGACTCACCCAAAAGAATTCTGAGAGGTGCAGTTCCCCAAAATGGATGGGAGTTGTAGGCTGAGGAACAATGCATGCTGGAAAGGGTTAGGAATATAAAACAACTGTTTTGTCTTTACTACCATACAGATTGGAAAAGACCTGATGGTGGGGATGAGACACAACTTGGAAAGGGAAGGGACAGGCTGTTGGGTTTTTCCAGTCAAATGTCTTGGGAAGGGTTTTGGAAGAGCCTAGGGGAGACCTAGAAAGAGCAGTAACTGCCCTCAGAGTTCTCTAATGAAGCGACATTGGGGCTGTGGTGAAAAGACTATGAAGAACAGCTGGGATGGCCTGTGGAAAGAAGCCTGTGGAATGGCTGAAGAAGCAGCTTAAGAGGCAGATAAGCAGGTAAAGAAGAGTCCTATATGTCTCAGTAGTGCCACACTGTGGTGATGGGCTGAACAATGAAACCCTGGTTAAGAGATGTGGCTGTGGGGTGCAAGACTACAGAGTGAAGCATGGGTTTGGTGATTCCCTGGGCCTAGAGGAAAAACTCTCACAGACCCTGCGTTTGTGGCCAAGCACAACTGGGAAAAGGATTTTGTTTGTTTGATCTTTGTTGTGGCTTGATAAGCGAAGATCAAACTAGTCAGTCATATGGAGAGAAAGAAGCAATAGCTATACTGACAAGAGAAGAGGTAAAACCACTTCCCCCATTAGAGTAACGACAAATTGCCACTGGCTCCAGAGGAACAAGTCTAGGCTTAAAAATATGCTTGATTTCTTTCTTCTTGACTGGATTTTGTATCTTCACTTTTACATCTGATCATGCTTCCCCCTTGCCTCCCATAGCAGCTTAAATAACTTTGAATGGTGTTATTAATTTCAAAAACCTCACAACAATATGGTGTCTGAGGGGTGCCTGGAGCTCTCTTCTGCCTCCAGAGTGCAATAGGAATAGGTTATTTTTCTTCCATTTTTCCAGTCCTGATATAATCTTGGTCTCAGAAACAAAGTGTCAGAATTTTAATAGCTAATGCATTCCATGAATGACAGCCAAACACTGTAGTAGTTTCAAGGTATCTGTAGTCTATATTTTGACTAGTCAGTCATTCCAGTTTCATCCCCGGAGCCTAGTGGTACTATTAAATGGAGAGAAATGGAATCACCAAGTAATCCATATTAAAGGGTAATGGAAAGGTTGAACTAGGTCAAAAGATGAGACCCATTTTTCTAAAAATTGAAAGGTGGTTGTGTAGAGAACAATTTTAAAAGGTTATCAGTTCTTAACTTGAGAAAGAGAGAGCCTTTTTCCTTTAATGGAAGAATTTTAAATAATGCTGGCTTCTTCGAAATGAGAAACTGATCTTCAAGTGATTGTTTTGTTTTCTCTTTATAGATGACTGCTTTTCATTTCTGTAATGTTTCTGTCTGTCTCTTGTGGCCAGCTAGAGGGTCTCTAAAATATTTTGCTATTGGACTTGGGAAATAAATGTAGCAAATGTTTTGCTTTCTTTCAGTTTTCAGACGTAAAAACATTTGATTTTTTTCAGCAGTTTCTTTCACTCTTTCCTGGCTCTTTCATCCAGCCTCCCCAGCTGCAAGGCCTAAGGATATGTCTACACAACAATGTAAGCCTAGGATTAATGGGACTCGAATCAGCTGTGTCTTGACTGGGAACCCTAAACTTGAGCCTCTATGCTGCATTTTAACCCTAGTTAAGGATTTTCTGACCCATGCTTGTACCTAGGGCTCTGACATTTACACTGCCATGCACAGACCCAGATCAAAGTAACCTTATTCCAGAGTGCCTAGTTTTACACTTATCTACCATCTAGTTTGGAAATTGGACTCTTTACCTCTAAACTGAGTCATACTGGGAGGAAAACTCTGAGAATAATTAGGACTTCAGTCACTGGGACTATCAACTATTAAAATGAAACTTTGCATTTCTGAATTTTTTAAATGGAGTATTTGGTGAAGGTGCTTTTGGTTGGGATTTTATATCATTTCTGTTTTCCTGTTTTGAAATGTGACATAAAACATAGGTTTCAGAATTAAAACACACACCCCAGCCTGGCTGCAGGGTAGTGAAGTGCATCCCCAAGGACTGGGGTGCAGTGTGCTCCAGCACTCCCTGAAAATCCCATATTCCTGCCTCTGCCACACCCCGGGATCCCTGGGAGGCTGCGGGAAAGTTTTGGAGCTGGGTCCCATGCAGTACCCTCTCAGTGCATACTGTGTGGGAGCCTCTGCACACTCTGCCCCAGGATGGGCAGGGTTGTGTGTCCAGGAGCAAGGGACAGAGAGCAGAGCAAGGACTAAGAGTTTGCCCTGAATGGAGGGAGAGTGGTAGGGCTCCAGGCTCAGAACAACTGGGGGAGGGATGATCCTACCAGGTGCCTCTTGCCTATCAGCTTTGCTTCCTTCTTTGGGCAAGCTCTGCACAGACGAGGAGCTGGAGCCAGAGCAGCCCTCAAAGGATGCTGTGAGGGTGATTTGGAGCTGGCTCCCATTTGCTGCCCGCAACAGACTGCATCACAGATTGTCAGCATAGAGAGAACTATGGAAGTTGCCCCAAGGAACTCTGGGATGCATTCGGAGGATTTCTGGGACCTGAGTGAAGCTATGGCCATGTGCCCACAGGAGAACAATAGGGCTCAGACTTTAGGTCCCAGTTTAACACAGGCTTAGATCCTGCAGCCCTGAAGGGTTCTGAGACCATAGGCCTGAGGCCTAGGTTAACACAACTGGTGTGTGGATACAAGGAGGGGGGAGGGTTAGACTTAAATCCAGGGCTTAAATTGCTGTATAGACATACCCTTCGTATAAAATCTTCCTATCAAGATTGAACAGTTGGTACTTTCTCAATGATGATATGATGGGACTGCATAGTTTGGCAATTGTCCATTTTTTACTACTGGTGATAGATATGTCGGTGACCTGGAAAGGGGCATTAGATAGGGTGGGTTCTGAGTTATTACAGATAATTTTTTCTTGACTGGCTGGTGAGACTTGCCCACATGCTCAGGGTTTAACTGATCACCTTATTTGGGGTCGGGAAGGAATTTTCCCCTAGGGCAGATTGACTTGGGCGCTGGGGTTTTTTTGCCTTCCTCTGTAGCTCTGGGCATGGCTCACTTGCTGGTTGATTCTCTGTATTTTAAAGTCTTTAAATCATGATTTGAAGACTTTAATAACTCAGTTATAGGTCAAAGGTTCATTACTGGAGTCGGTAGGTGAGGTTTTGTGGCCTGCATTGTGCGGGAGCTCAGACTAGATGATTATATTGGTCCCTTCTGACCTTAGAGTCTATGAATCTATATATATAACTAACACACACAAAACTACATTAATAGAGTTTGTGACTGTGCAACCTTAATTTAGCTCTTTTGTGCCTTATTATACAGTTGTTAGTTACATGATTACGTAGTATTTATTTTCACAGGACCTTCAGTCACTGCTTCATTCAGGTTGGATGGTGCAAACGGAATGAACAGCTATTCAATGTTTTGTTTTCTCTTTGTTCAATGTGTAGTCCTAGTTCCATGCACAGAAGACCGTTCAATTTCTATCATTCTTGTCACTGTAACATCTGATTGCTTCATGCATATTAATTTATCTTCATAACACCATTATGAGATGAATAGATATAATTCCCATTTCACAGGTAGTGGGGTCACTGAGATTAAGGAAAAAATATCCATTAATTTTAGATTCTCAATCTGAGATATCTAGGATCTGATTTTTTTTTCCAGAGTATTTAGCATTATTCAATACTTCATATGTTTAAAGCTCAGCTCCCATTGACTTCAGATGCACTTCTGCAAACCAGGCCTCACAGTTCCAAGTCAGGCCCCCAGAAAAATGAGGACTACAGTTAGTGAAAAGTTTGGTTTAAGTGACTTGTCCAACATCCAATAGGAACTCTGTGGCAGAAGCAGAGATAGAATCCAATCTTTCAGGGGAGCATTCAGTTAGAGATTATCTTTTCTCTCCCTGAAATCCCATTTCTCTCATTCACTACACACCTACCAGCTTCTGCAACAAATCAGGCAGAGGTCCCACAGACAAATGCCTCATTAACTGTACAGTCCTGACTTGTTCCTTGCGCCCCATGGATGGCATGTGATGCTTGCCTTTATGGAGGCTTGGTGGGAGGAGGCAGGGGAGCGGGAGAAGAGATGCAAGCAGTGGAGGCTTGGCGGAGGGGGCTGAACAGGAGCAGGGTCTGCCCAGGCCCTTGGCTCCTCTAGGCTCCACGTCACCCTACAGGTGCCTTTTGCTTTCTGGGGGCTGAGCCTGGGCCCTGCCTGTGCTAGCACTGGAGGATGGTAGCTGCAGTGCTGGACTCCTCCTGGGCTGGGGCTGCCAGGTGCAGAAGCAGCTAATGGTGGCAACTGGATCAACGGCTCCCTCAGTGGCATGTGGAAGCTGGGGGTGGCATGTGGGCAGGCAGAGAGGAAGAGGAGCTACTGGCAGCAACAGCTGATTGGGGAAGCTTAGGCTTCTCCAGTCTATTACACCTGCAACCCATGCAAAGCCCTTTCCAAGATAGGTGGTGTATAGCCATAGGGTGGGCATGATTCTCAGCTCAGAATATTTGTGTTTAAGGAAGTGAAGTAGAGGGCATTGACACTCATACATGCTTACTCGTTCTCTATAAAATCGTTACATTCCATCTATACTTTTGGCTCAGGATTCAGAACTTCAGCTATTTTGTTACATTAGAAATGTGGTTCTGTCTTACTTAATCCTGGATCTGTCCCTTCTTTACATATGGAAACTATGGTAGTGAGCGCCCAGCATGGTCTTTTAATAGACAGGTTAATAAAGTCAGCTTCAAGGAAAGTGTTAAATGCAATCTTTAATAATACAAGGAGAGGGTTTATTAAGAAATTAGGGCAGGGAGGTGTTTATAATTTTATTTCAAGGCTGTAAATTGCCTTGTGTTCTGTTTACAAAGGCAGCAAACAGGAATAAAAGGAAGGAAGCTATATCATTGGAGATGCTTGATTTCCACTAAAGCTACACATTTTGCAACGATTAAGAAACGATAAATTTTAGATATTCCTAAGGCGTCAAACTGCAGATATTTATTAATCAAAAGCTAACCTCTGTACTAAAAGATTTCACACCTCTCATATCTTAGGTCACCTTTTGGGATCAAAAGACATAGTACAGTTTCCACGTTTCCACGGAGACAGTGTATTGCTGTCTGGTGACTGTCACATGCTATTGCTGGTGCTAGGGATGTTTCCATTGTGTGAGAAGAGGTAATTTCCCCTCCCCCTTAAGTTTCATCTTTATTATCAATAACTAAGATTTCTGAAAATTCCACATTGAGCTGCTTTTTTGAAGCTAATTTCTTGCAGTTAATTGGTAAAAAATCTTCATTTACTACTTTCACCTGCCTTCCATTTTAAAAATAAATTTCCACTAAATGCTAATTATTTTTTAATCTCTGAGGAATTGACATGGACTGTTCAGGCCTGTATAAACATCAAAATTGCACCAGTTTAATTTAAATGTCTATAGAAATCATAGTAGCTACATGAGACCAAAACCCTTGTGTGGACATTCTTTCATTGATTCTTAAACCAAATTTGTAGTGGTGGTGTTTAAAATAAATTCTTACTGGATTAAGTGAAAACCATACAAAACAGGTTTACATCGATAAGTGTGTACACAGAAGTTTGCACCAATTTAACTAAGTGCGTTTAAAAATACTCTGTCACGGCAATGAAGTTAGCTGCACATTGGCCCCCATTCTGGTCTCTGAGGATATGTTTACATTGCAATCAAAAATCTGCAGCTGGACCAAGCCAGTTGATTTGGGCTTATGGGGGTTGGGCTGTGGACTGTTTAACTTTAGGGCTAGTCTTCCAGGCTCAGGCTCTAGAGCCCTAGGAACATTTATACTGCAATTAAACAGCCCCACAGCTTGAACCCCCACAAAGCTGAATCAGCTGGCACACAGAGGCAGCTTTTGGGGTAGGCGAAGCAGGCGCACACCTAGGGCCCCAAGCAGTAAGGGGCCCCATCGCTTGCTTCACTTACCCCAAATGCCGCATCTGCCTCAGTCAGCACCAGGAGGAGGAGCTGGCCCAAGAGGTTGGGGCCACATGGGGGGACTGGGGCCAGAGGAGGACACAGAAGGGGGCCCTCATGGGCTTATAGAGGGCCCCACAGTGGACCTTTGTCTAGGGCCCCCAATAGTCAAAGGCCGCCTTTGCTGGCACAAGTCAGCTTGGAAATCTGTTTGCAGTGTTGACGTATCCAGAGTGCACCGCTTCCCTTAAGTGTTAGTTATCTTGTGCTCACCTGTCTTGGGATGGATTCTCATGGTTCTTAAATCAGGACCCAGGTACATTGCTCCATGTATACCAGCTGCTTATCACCTTGCAGGTCTCATTGGATTTTGGGTTCTGCGTGCATGTCCAGTTTCATCTAATTTTGATCTTCTTTATAAGATCAGGTCATTTTTTCTGCAGGAACAGAATTCCTAGAAAGAAAGATCCTCCTGTGACTCATTTTTATCACAGCTGACAATAAAACTTGTCAATCTTCTAGCTCTACCTCACTCGTCTGGGAGAATTTACATATAAGAGAGGCTCTCTTATTCCAGAAGTGGAAGTATCTGTAGCCCTTTAGCCAGCCAGGGTGGAAAGTATTTTTGGTGCCTGCTCTCAAGCAGCCAAACAAAAAATAAACAAAGCAGCTAGCCAGTCAGTGGAGTAAAAAACCAACCAATCAACCCCCTACCCCAAATAGAAAGTTAGTCAGAGCAGAAGGGGAAAAGAACCTGAGTAGCGCAGCACAACCACATTACTCACCCACACCTATCGCCAGCGGTGTCCAGAAGAAATCTGTTACTATATTGCTCAATTTTTTATTTATTTCAGTGCCCAGAGTGAAGACTTTAGATTACAGTTGGGTGGGCAATGGTTTTTCCAAGTTTGGAAAATGTTAAAGATTAACAAAAAAAACCCTGTCCCAAATTAGCAATGAAGTCGCTCAACAAATTTCTTGAACTGACAACCCCTCAAAAATTCAGTTTGGATTAATCAAAATGTTTCATTTTGATTTTGAGCCTTTTTCATTTTTTTTACTATAATTAACTTAAATTTCAAGACAAAAAGTTGTTTTGAACCTCCCTCTGCATTTTTATTTTGGAAAATGTCAAAAATGAAACATTTAAAACTCCCTTTCCAAAAAGTTTTCAAACTGAGAAATTTTGTCAAATCTAAACCTTTTCTTCAAATAGTTTTGATTTTGATCAAATCAGCAGCTTCCAACAAAAAAAAAATGTTGACAAAAGTGTCCTAACCAATTCTACTCTTGGTGCCTCATTTTCTTTATTCCTGATCATCCAGAGCATCCATCAGAGCATGAACCCATTTTCCTCACTCCATCATTGTAGGGAGCAGGGGAGGTTTAGTGTTATTTGGTTTTAAGAGACTGTAATTCCTGGCCTCCTGAGGAGGTGAGCATCTTTCAGCTTCTGTGGTCAGTCTAACGTACCATCTTCAAAGTCAAGCATGTAAATCACATTTTGGACACAGATAAAATGCAGTTAATACAATAGTTATGATCGTATATAGTCACACACCTGGAGGTAAACTGGTGCAGCTTTGTGCATAGATAAAGGCATAGTAGGATGTGGGTACCACCGTGAGCACATAAAAGTTGAGTGTCCTCAGAGGTGAAGGCATCAGCATAGACTAGTTCCATTGAGACAGCATAGGTCACTGAATTGGGAGTCAGGCGGGCTGATTTCTATTTTTATGGCTCTGCTATTGATCTGTCGGGAGACCAGGTGCCAAGTCATTTCACCTCTCTGTGCCTCTTTCCTCTACCACCTTTCTTCTGTCTTGTCTTGTTAGACTGTAAACTCTTGAAAGCAGGATCTGTCGGACTGTGTGGTGTATAAATCCATAGCTCCTCAGATTGATAGTAGCGCTACCCATGCGGTATTGTATTGCAACCAATGAGATATTGCATTGGTGGCATTGGCAATAGAGTAACCAATGCACTATGCACCATACCACTCCTGAGAATGGTGGTATCATGCCACTATTCCATACTCCTACTACCAACACTTATTATTTATTTATTTCACAGATCGATTAGCTACTTCACTGGAACCCAGGTACTGTGATACATTCCAACTGTCTAGGCTAGATAACATTTCGTAGAATAACAGATCTGGCCATACTCTCTTGTCAGCTATAGAACACATACGGGTAAATGAAGGAAAAGGGAAATGAAAAAACAGTAAGAATTAACAATCATTTTCAGAGCAGTTTATTGCTCATGATTTGAACTGAGGTCACTAAGTCATCATCAGCTGACATCTTAGGCTATGTCTACACTTCGCCAAATAAGTTGACTTAGCATGTCCACACTCAAAAATTAAGTCGACTTAAAGGGAATCTTGCCAAATCGACTTAGAGCATCCACACTGGACGCCTAAGTCTACTTCTAGGGGCTAGGTGGACCTGGGACTGGTCCACGGTGGTAGAGGGGGGCACCTCTTGCCAAGTGCCAGGAGGCTCAGCATTTGCCCCATTGTATCTGGGTACAATAGGGGCTGAGCAAGATAGGGACACTGGCAGGGCATAGGAGCGGGGTGGGCAGGGCTGTGTCCTGCCCTGTGGGGGGGACACACCAGGCTCTGGCTGTGCCAGCCACCCTGGCAGGGAGGACAGTGGGGGAGCTCTGGAGCCCTTTAAGTCGACTTTAAGTCGATTTAGGGCTAATCTGCATCTACACTGGCTAAGTCGACTTTATAAAGTCGACTTAGCCAGTTAAGTCGACTTTAAACAAGGTTGTATAAAGTGGATTTTAAATTTCCTTAAATTGGCTTAAACAGCAGCTTAAGTCGATTTAAGGAAATTGTAGTGTAGATGCAGAGTAAATTAAGTCGACTTAAGAAAGCTTAAATTGATTTAATTTGTAAGTGTAGATGCACCCTTAAAGACTGAGGCCTAGTCTACACTGCCAGGCTGGGTCAACTAGAGATACACAACCTACATACTGTAGAATGCACATCTCCTGTGGTCTGTCTTACCCTCCCTTACCACAGTGTCTTCACTTAACTGTGCCAATGGGAAATACTCTTTGTTTGATGCAGAATTACTCTTTTTTGTGGGGTGGAGTTACTGCATCAAATGGAGAGGACTTCTAGGATCAAGTGGGTCTCCACTGGGTGCTCAATCGATCCTATTGTATTGATCCATGGAGATCAAAGCAGCAATTTCAGTGTAGACAAGCCCTTTGAAAGGCCTCCCTCCAATGCTGCATGCAGGTACAACAGTGAACCAGTGACATCTTCTCAGACCTGCATTGTGAAGAAGGGAAATGGCTATAATTTTTGTCTTCTTTTCCTTTTGCCAGAGATCATGCAGTTCTTAAGACCTTTGGAAACTCCTCTGTTTCCATGGGGAAAATAAATGTCTCTTGTAGTTGAAAAATGGATAAGAAAAGCAAAACAGTACTCAGGATATAAATTCCAGCTGACAACAATGGGATTTCACACATCTAGCTAATAAGTTGCTGTGCATAAATAACATGTCATGATGAATAACCAAGATTTTATTAACCTACACTGAATTAGCCTTCTCACACTAGAATATTTCACTGCATTATTTTATTGCCTGTTACTGTCACAAAATAAAGCACTGACTACTGAATGATGTACTAGGTGTGGACAGGTTGACTGATCTAGATTACTTTTAAAAGAGATGTCGTCTCCGAGCATTGCAGCAATAAAGCAATTTTGATGTTCATAAAATGGTAGTAGTCAGTTGCAAATCTCAGCAGAGTGAGGGAAGGGAAGAGTGACTGACAAATGTAAATACGGCATAAGGAGCCTGGCTTTGTTATTAAATATGCATTTTAAACATTGGATTGGAAGACTCTATGGAGTTATTAGCATCCCATAGGATTTTACCATGGTTGATCATGTCAGAAATTCTATTGTAAACCTTAGCTTCTATAAATTGATTGAAATGGATTATATACATCAATGGGCATACATAAGCAAGTAAAGCTAAGCATTTGCAGGATCAGAGCCTAGGTCCTCTCTGGGCAGGCAGATTGCTGTGCCCACATGTAGCACCACTGAAGTCAGTGGCATTCCTCTTAGGCACAGCGCCGGTCCACTCAAATAGGTACAATTTCAGGATGTGGGCTATAGAATTTTATATGCTGGTGCCATTAACCTGGTCCACTTCCCCATTCTGTGAATTTTAATAGGTGTACACATACAAGATGCTGCCTTTTATATCTGGAATTGGAAGTGGAATTTGGCAAAGGCTAAAATAGGAATTAGTTATGTTAAGTACGTTGACATCTTTTTGAAGATGAGTACATTGTAACATTTTTCTGAGATGATGTTTAAATACTGGCTACTGTGCTTAGCATTTTAAAATAAAAATATCGTAAGTACTTTTACCACCCAAACTTGGTATGTATCTGTTACAGCCTGTTGGATTATATCTCCAAGGGGCTATTTTGTCAACAAATTTGTGCATTAAAAAGTGGTAAGCTACCGGTGTAAAATTGAGACTGCAATAGCTTCTCCGAGTAATGTCAATCTCCAGGGTAAATACTATGGGTCTTATTCTGATAATCTTATTCATATTGATTAATTCCTTTCTCCATGAATAGTTCTGTAGAAATCAGTGGGATTGTTTAGAGAATAAGGTACTGCTGGTTCTCTGTGTATGGGTGGAGAGGGGGCAGAATTGATTCAAAATGAAAAAGTATACAAAATATGTATTTAACCAGGCATCAATAGCTGCAAAGAACACTGGGTAAACCTTTATGAAAGCCAGCTATAATTCTAGCATAATTAGGAGAAAACCTTTCCAAAGTCAGTTACCTATACCTTCAAAATCCTCCCAAATGCATTTAGCCAATGTATTAGAATTATATCTCAATTTTCATCATTTATGCTACTAATTAACATGCTTATACAGAAACAATTTTCTGTAAAATTCATTGGGTATATAAAAATAGTTATACTAGTAAATTGTAACATTATGCTTTCAGTGGAAAATCCAAGGATATTTAGGCCCAGATATTCAGACAAGTCTGAAACCGCACATCAAAAAGTCCACATATGTCTGTTCCTACATAAGGACATGCACATTGGAAGTGCAGGTTTGCTTGTACAATTTCACATGGTATGTTTTTAGTGATGTCTGAGAAGCTCTTTTGAAACTTGTTGCTTATCGTTAAGGACATATGCTAAAACTCCAATCTAGCAGATAAACATGTAAACTGGTGCTTAAATTTAACATGTAAATAGTCCCATGGACATAACTATAAATCCAAATTGCTTTATACGGTGAAGAGCTGCTCAAACTTTTTGTCTAAACTTTTTTGATAAAACTTTTGCAAAAGATAGCTTTCAAGTTTTCCCTGAAAACTCAAAAATTTTGAAGTAATTTGAAGTTTTTTAAACTGAAAATTTTCAGTTACCAGTGGAAACATTCACCCTCCCCCCCAATGAAAAGCTGAAAAACTTTGGGGGAAAATTAGATTTTCATTTTTGTAAAATAAAAAAAAAAGTGCAGAAAATAATTTCCTGACTGTAATGTCTAGTCTGAGTTCCACATGGCTCTAGTACACAACAGTTGTTACAAGATTTTCATGTAAAGTATTTGATGGCAACAAACACTGGACCATTTTTATTTTCAGAAGAAAATTGATTTGCATCTGAACTTGCTCTTTTATATTAGTACACAAGAGCACTGAGCAATATATGTGTGGTATTTGAGTGAAAATACTCCAGGCAGCCTGCCAAGTTCCAATCCATGCTTGTGAAGAGCAATGCAGGATGGGACTTCTAATGAGAGCTAATCACACGCTTAAAATAAACCACTCAGGATATGTCTGCACAGCAAATAAAATAAAATAAATAACCCCAGAAGCAGAGAGTCTCAAAGCCTGGGCCAACTAATTCAGGCCTCCAACGTTTGTTTTATGGGGCTAAAATTAGTAGTGTAGATGTTAGGCTCAAGATGGAGCCTGGGCTCTGACACAGGCCTGTTCTACACTGAGAGCACAGGTCGACATAATGCCGCTTACATCAACCCTCTACAGCCTGAGTCTACATTGATGTGACTATAAAGGTGAACTAAGTGACGCTGTTGGTGAGTGTATACCTTTGGGATCTGGCAGAGCCTGGGCTCTGAAACTCAGGGCATGTCTACACTGGGGTGAGATGTAAAGACTCCACCCCTGCAAGAGGCATTGCGTTTTGGTTGACTTTGATAATTCAAATTAATACCAGTATAGACAGAGAGCAATTTAATGTGATGTTACTGGCCTTTGGAATCTATCCCAGAATTCCCTGTTCTTGCAACTCTGTTGTTCCTGGTCTGCTACACCTTGGCTACATCATCAGCAAATAGCTCCTCCCCTGCCTGCAGCCCTGGGAAGGTTTGAATTCCATTTCTTGCTTGGGCAGTGTGGAGAGCTTTTCACCTGAGCCTGTAATGGTGTCCAAGCTTTTCCTGTTTCTTTCTTTGTGAGAAGGGAGATGGCGGGGGCACCTTGCGTCACAGGAGGACAGCTGACTTCCCACAAGCCACAGGGCTTCATTGCACTGTGAGATGGCTACCCACAGTGCAATACTTCTACATTCAACCTAATGACAAGCAATGGGGATGCCAGAACCCAGAGCAAGGAGTGTGGTGTAACCATGCTCCTCCAGTTTTATTACTTTGGCAGCTCAGCGACGTCTTTACATCTCACCCCAGTGTAGACATGCCCTGAGTTTCAGAGCCCAGGCTCTGCCAAATCCCAAAGGTATACAGTGCAATTTTTAGCACCACAGTGTGAGCCCTAAGAGCCTGAGTCAGTTGACCCTGGTTCTGATACTTGCTGCCATTGAGTGTTGTTTGCTATGTTGACATATTCTCAATGTTTTGTAGATCTAAATAGGTGATCTAGGAACAGTATTTTCCAAGTAATCAAAATCACCTGCTGTCTCAGGAAAAATGATGTGAGCAAGTTTGTTTATTACAGTTGCACCCAATACTGCATCACTGAATAGGAATTTTCCCATTGACTTAAATAGGAGCAAGATTAGGTCTTTGGTGAAAAAATCTTTCATTGCAGAGGAAAATTAGAGCTGATATTAGTAGGACGAGGTATATATTGCCAAGAATGCCTTTAGTGATACTTTTTAATACCAATAACATGGCTGATAAGCTTTGACTGCTGACTTTTTGAACTTCTAGTTACTTTTCACAAACCATTATCATGGAACACTTCAGGAACATGCAGACAGTTTCACAGATTACTTCATTTAAGATTTACAGAGGCCTTCAAGGAAGCAAAATATCTCTGTAATGCTAAGGTTAAAATGGTTAATTTAGTCAATGCATCATTGAATCGAATCAAAGCAACTGAAAATGGCAATGATTATTGCCTTCCACATCTTTGTTACATGACCCATCCCAAAGTGTTAGCACATACAATAAATGTTCAGTGCAACACAGGAAGATCTCTATTTTTATTATAGCATTAACTATTCTGATCCTGCAGTGTTCCCAAATGAAAATTTTCCTTTAATTCTAAGGAGAATAGCGGCCATTCTTCAGCAGGTCACCTGAGCATGTACCGACCTTAAGTGAATTCAAGCCAATTGTAATGCCTGAGAGTCAAGTGGGTCAATGGGCAGTCCTGATGTGTGGTCAGAGTTCACACAAATGGTCCAACTGACAGAAGATCCAATTCTAGGAAAAGGTTCAGTGAGACAGCTGATGAGGTCAGAGTGAGGCAGCAGGGGGCAGGAGGACAGCAGATTTGTCCTAGTAACAGCTAACCTGCAATGGCTTGGTACTATATTTCCATGAGCCATACAGGATCAAAACCATCTAGCCAATCAGAAAATGGCATTTGAAATGACCATATTGTGTTTGAAAAGTATTCTTTCACCGATTTCCTGGCCAGATCCTAATTAGATTGGAGACCTCACTGACCGGGGTAGTAGGTATTGATTTTGCATGATGATTTTGTTTAGATAGTCCGCATACTACCTCAAATATCCATCCTTTTTTACAAAGAGGACAGGGCTCTGGTTGGGGAGATGGATTGTTGTCTGAAACCATTTTTTAAGATTCTCATGAATGTAATCCATAAGAGCTGCCAGTTCAGTCAGGGACATGGAGTATATTAACCCAAATTGTATCTTAGACACAGGCTGCAAGTCCATTGGGAAGTTGTATTGACTGTGTGGGTGGGTAGAGTGTCTGTGTTCTGGTTTTTGTACACGTCTATAAACGCTTGGTGTCTCAGAGGCACAGAATAGCTGCTTCTATAAGTAAGGAACTCCATCTTGCTGTTTGACTTTATGCACTCCCATACCATACCTGAAGCCTGGGTGAGTGGTCTGGGTGGGGATTCTGGGATCTTAGGTGTGGGGGCAAAAAGACAGCTAGTTCAGCAGTACACTGAACTGAATGTTACAATGCACTGTTGCCAGGAGCCAGCTGGATCATAGAATCATAGGGATGGAAGGGACCTCATGAGGTCATCTAGTCCAACCCCCTGCTAAAAAGCAGGACCACTCCCACTAAATCACCCCAGCCAGGGTTTTGTCTAACCGGGCCTTAAATATCTCCAAAGATGGAGATTCTACCATCTCCCTAGATAGCCCATTCCAATGCTTCACCACCCTCCTAGTGAGAAAGCTTTTCCTAATATCCAACCTTGACCTCCCCAGCTGTAATTTGAAACCATTGCTCCTTGTTCTGTCCTCTGCTGCCATCGAGAACAGCCTAGCTCCCTCCTCTTTGGAGCACCCCTTCAAGTAGTTGAAGGTTGCTATCAAATCTCCCCTCAGTCTTCTCTTCTGTAGACTAAATAAGCCTAGTTCCTTCAGTCTCTTCTCATAAGACATGTGCCCCAGCCCCCTAATCATTTTTGTTGCCCTCCGCTGGACTCTTTCTAATTTGTCCACATCCTTTCTGTGGTGGGGAGCCCAAAACTGGACACAATATTCCAGATGGGGCCTGACCAGTGCCGAATAGAGGGGAATTATCACATCCCTCGATCTGCTGGCAATACTCCTACTGATGCAGCCTAATATGCCATTGACCTTTTTGGCAGCAAGGGCACACTGTTAGCTCATATTCATCTTCCCGTCCACCATAACCCCCACGTCCTTTTCCACAGCGTTGCTACTTAGCCAATTGGTCCCCAGCCTGTAGCAGTGCATGAGATATTTCTGTCCTAAGTGCAGGACTTTGCACTTGTCCTTGTTGAACCTCATGAGGTTTCTTTTGGCTCAGTGTTCCAATTTGTCCAAGTCTTCCTGGATCCTATCCCTGCCCTCCAGAGTATTTACCATTCCCCCTAGCTTGGTGTCATCCGCGAACTTACTAAGCACACAGTCTATCCCATCATCAAGATCATTAATGAAGATGTTGAACAGAACCAGCCCCAGGACTGACCCCTGGGGCACTCCACTCATTACCAGCTGCCAACTAGACATCGAGCCATTGATTTCTACCCGCTGAGCCCATTGATCTAGCCAGTTCTCTATCCACCTTATGGTCCACTCATCCAACCCACACTTCCTTTACTTGCCGACGAGAATGCTGTGGGAAACCATATCAAAAGCCTTGCTAAAGTCAAGGTATACCACATCAACGATTCTTCCCGCATCCACAAATCCAGTCATCTCACCATAGAAGGAAATCAGGTTGGTCAGGCACGATTTGCCCTTGGTGAATCCATGTTGACTGTTCTTGATCACTTTATTTTCCTCCAAGTGTTTCAGGGTGGATTCTTCGAGGACCTGCTCCATGATTTTCCCAGGGATTGAGGTGAGGCTGACCGGTCTGTAGTTCCCTGGATCCTCCTTTTTCCCTTCCTTGAAGATAAGTACTATATTTTCCTTTTTCCAGTCCTCCAGGACCTCCCCCGTTCGCCATGAGTTTTCAAAGATAATGGCCAGTGGCTCTGCAATCACTTCAGCCAACTCCCTCAGCACTCTCGGATGCAGTTTATCCGGCCCCATGGACTTGTGCATATCCAATTTCTTTAAGTAGTCCCTAGCCTGACTTTCCATCACCGAGGGCCGCTCTTCTCTCCATTCTGCATTACTCCATGTAGTAGCCTGGGAGCTGGCCCTCCCTGTGAAGGTTGAAGTAAAAAAAGCATTGAGTAGTTCAGCCTTTTCCGCATCATCCACCACGAGGATGCCTGCCCCATTCACCACCCCTGATCCTTTTCTTGTTGTTGTAGAACCCCTTTCTGTTATCCTTCACATCCCTTGCTAGCTGTAACTCCAATTGTCCTTTGGCTTTTCTGATTTTATCCCTGCAGTCTCGAGCAATATCTTTATACGCCTCCCTCGTATCATGCTTGGCTATCTTGGCTGGCTGCTAGGACTGGCATGCTGAGGCCCTGAAGCAAGGGTAAAGAAGGTTCTGGGGCCACCTGAAGTGGCTTGACAGTTGATTACATTTGCCACTGAGGAAGTCTAGACTCATAGGGTGCTTCTACATTAGTAAATTAGGTCGACTTAAGCAGGCGTAAGTCGACTTAATTTACTCTGCATCCACACTGGAGTTTCCTTAAGTCAACTTAATGAGACCTGCTTTTAAGTTGACTTCTTAAGTTGACTTAAGCAGTGTGGACACCCTAAGTCGACTTACAGGGTAGGTCGACTTAGGGCAGGGGAAAAAGGGAGCCCCTGTTCCCTTCTTCCCAAGAAGCCGCTAGTGGCTCATCCTGGCTCCCTTCTCCCTGGGACCGCTCATGTCCTGGGGAGAAGGGACCGCAGGGCTGCTTTCTGGCTGGGACCCCAGTGGTCCCGGCCAGAAGGGACCGCAAAGCTCCTTTCTGCACAGGACCGAGCAGTCCCAGCCAGAACGGAGCCCTGTGGCTCCTTTCGGGACCGCACTCCAGCTGTTGCCAGCACGGCGCTCCAGCTGCTGGGGAAGCCCCAGGGGCTCCCTAACAGCTGGAGCACCAGCAATTTCCGGCACGGCACAGCTGTGGCTCCCTTTTTGCCAGGACCGCTCAGGTCCTGGGCAGAAAGGAGCCGTGGGGCTCCCTTCTAGCTGGGACCGCAGGGACTGTTGGGGTCCCGGAGAGAAGGGAGCCGAGTGGTCCAGGCCAGAAGGGAGCTCCACGCTCCCTTCTCCCCTGGACCGCTCTGGGGCTTGCTGTTTTGGGGAGAGCCAGCCCCGTGCGGGTCTGGCTCTCCCCAGGACAAGCCCCCATAGTCGAGGCTCCAAAGGAGCCTCCCTACCCCTGGACCTAACTAGTCGACTTAGAGAGTCTACTGTAGACTCTCTAAGTCGACTTAGTAAGGCCAGGTTTAAGTCGACTTAAGAGTCCTGTGTGGACTCTCTAAGTTGACTTGGTAAAGTTGACTTAGTAAAGTCGACCTAAATTTCTCAGTGTAGACATAGCCATAGGCTAAGGTCACAAGGGACCAATATGGTAATCTAGTCTGACCTCCTGCAGGCCACATAACACCACAATGCAGGCCACATAACATCACCCACCTCCCCCTGTAATAAATCTCTAACCTATGACTGAGTTATTGAAGTCTTCAAATCATGGTTTAAAGACTTTAAGGTACAGAAAATTCACCATAAAGGGAGCCATGCCCTGTGCTACAGACAGTAGAACTGAGATCTCCTCCTCCTCCCTGGAAGGAGGAAAATACAGACAGTGGCATGGTGGAGGATTGAGTAATGAAGAGGATGCTGCAGTATTTGAACTGCAGGTGGTGACAACAATAGGTGAGGCACCACTAGATGAGGGATCACTGGATAGCAGAGCTAAACCAGTGGTGGCTGGCAGGAGGCACCAACATGATGAGTGGAGCCCTGTGACATATGGTGGAGAATGTGGGAATTTGGCCACCCCTGAGAGAAGGAGATTTAGTGAGACTTAGAGACTGCTTGACAGCTGCCTCTGATACAAGGGAAGTGGGAAAGGCTGTAGAAGAGACTCTTGGGGACAGGGTAGAGAGACAATGTAGCTACCATGTGTGGAGGCTGTTTTAGCAGAAGGCAGCTGTACTTTCCCAGGCTGGACTTCAGAGTTGTCCCTCCCAGTGAGGGGGACTGATAAGCAACCAAGGGGGATCTAGGCTCTAATGAGGAAGATCTTGGAGAACCAACAGAGACAGTGGGAGGCACAGAGAGAGCCATAGGTTTGCCTGAAGCAGCTGACTGAAGAACAGTACTCTTCTCAAGATCCTTCAGGAACTGAGCAGGAGTCAGAGAGCCTGGGGCAAGAAGTGAGGTCCCAAGGTCAGGCAGAAGCCCATGCCTATGGATGGAGGATACACCTTGAGAGAGAGTGCCCCTATTGGGAAAAGAAGAAGTCTAGCCTCAAGGGAAAGAGATCAGGAAAACCCCAACTTGTGAAGAGAACAGGAACAGGTGGACACTTGTTTTGCCTGGAGAATCAGAGCATGCAAAACCAGTGCCCCTCACAGGAAAAACTGGAGCCCAGAGAAGGACAAGTTCTTGATTGGGGATAAGAAAGGAGATCTTGAGCCAGAAGGAGGGCAAAGGATACAGAAAGACACAGAAGGTGATGGAAAGTACCAAAGCGGTTGAACAGGGAAGAAAAGAGAGGGGGAAAGAGAGTCCCTTAGATATTCAGCTAAAGGATGAGGGGAGTTATACACAAACCGGTTAAAGTGAGCTGGGAAGTCAGACTCTTGGAGAAGGGGTCCTGGGAGAGTTTGCAGAACAAAGACCAGGCTAGGGGAGAAACTGAATGCCACCAAGCTGGCCTTCTGAATAGCACAAGATGGAGCGGAGCAGAGAGGGAAATTCAGGGATGGTAATTGGTGAGCGCAGTCGCTAGCTTAGCCAAAATTGATGCAGTTGGGCCAGTTTATTCCAAGCTTTATTTGCTGCCAGGCATCCAAAGCAGCCCAAGTATGATGCTGTTGATCCCAGGGCCTGATGGAGACACTCTTAGACCATCTCTGCAGTGCACTGTTATATGGATCATCAAGAATCATTGCAAAACCCTTCAGGAAGGAGTCCCAATTTGCCACTACAGAAAGTTATTGTTCTAACAGAGGAGAAACCCTATCTAGAGCATCACCAGTGAACAGACTAATGACCAAGCCTACATTGGCCTAGTCAGTTGCATAGACATGGGGCTGCAACTTAAATAGGAGTCTGCAGGGATTTGTGAAACCATGAAGCTTTTTGCATCTTAACTTTCTGGTGAAGTCACCATGGAGTTGGATACTGAATGGGGCCCTAGGGCTGAGGAAAGCATTCTCATATTCCCTGTAATCTGTTCCTGAGGGTTGTGGGTTTCTACCTGAAGCCAAGTTCCAAAGGGGTAGCCGTGTTAGTCTATTGCAGAAAAACAAACAGAGTCCTGTGGCACTTTCTGCCTGAAGCCAGTCCACCATGACCTGTATAGCTTGGTTTTTTACTTGGAGGAGGGTAATCTGCTCCTACGGACCTGATGTTCTGGAGGGTCTGAGTGATGCTAGCACTGGAGTTCCATGCCTCTTTCCTTGGAACAGGGGAAAGACCAAGAGGAGATCAAAGTGTGGTCTGAGCATAATGTAAAACCTGGAAATCAGGCAAGTCAAAGGGCAATTCCCAGTTGTTGGTCGCAGTTCATGCAATGGACACGGATCAAGGGAAGTTCTGCCTCAAGATTTTGACAGACAGCAGCGCCATGGCTACTGATTGGCTCCTTGCCCTATATAAACCCAAGGGGTGTTCAAGGAAGTGTCCAGGCAACAGCACAAATCTTCTGTAGCTGACCATTCCTGCTTCTTGTTCTTGAATTCCTGGATTATCCTCTGCTTGATTTGGCCTCTGCCTCATGATTTAGACCTTGAAACCTGACTTGGACTCTGACCTTTGGTATCCTCCCTGGCCTAGACTTGGCTAAAAAGTCCTCAGCTACTCCAAGGCTCAGGTTTACTCCTGCTCTGACCCTTGTCCCTGAGGGTGAATCTAGGTACAAGTTAGGTCGACTTAAGGAGGCTTAAGTTGACCTAAACTACTCCGCATTCACACTGGGCTTTCCTGAAGTTGACTTAAGGATTTCCTTAATTTGACTTAAGGAAAAGTTAAGTCGACTTAATAACACCTCATTTTAGGTCGACTTAACACTTAAGTCGATCTTATTAGGTCAACTTACACCAGTGTGGACAGGAATTAGCGCCTAAGTCGACCTTATTAAGTTGACTTAAAGTGTTAAGTTGACTTAATAAGGTTGAAAAGGGGCTATGTCTACACTACAAAAGTTAAATCGACTTTTGTTAAGTCGACTTAATAAGGTCGACTTTAAGTTGACTTAAAGTCAACCTTATTAAGTCGACTTAATAAAGTCAACTTCACTTTTCTAGTGTAGACATAGTCTGAGTGCTCTTGTTGGGATCTTGACAAATGCACACTTTCAAGATATGTTCAGTTTGTGTATCAGTTTAGGATTCCTAGTTTTCCTTCTGTCATAGTGGCTTTTTTTATTTTGGTTTATTATTTCAGTATACATAATTCAGGCATTGTGACTTTAAATTGTAAGCAAATCAAAGTACAGTATCAAACTGGTACTAGCGATGAATTACTTATCTCTCTTCTGTAAGAGATATCTTAAATTTAACACACACTGCAAGCTCCCAACATAACTTGTAACTAGTCTGATGCTATTACTAGTATGGCTGTGTAGGATCTGAAATTTTGGTTTAATTGGAAAAGTCACAGGAAATTCTGCAATTCTGAAACTTGTTTTTAAAAAATCTATAGGTTTGTCTTCAAAAGAGCTGTGTGTTGTGTAAAGATGGTGCTGAAGAAGGGATGGCTTCATGAATGATTTGACTGGTGTTCATAACAAATAATGCATGGAGATGCTGGTTCACTTTCCTCACTACTCCAGGTAAATCCAAATGCTAAATAGCTGGGATCACTGGTTAGTCTTGCATTTGCTTGCTGTTGTAGCTGCAGGACTTTTAGAACTGACAGTGACCTCCTTGCTTACTTAAGCTATGACTAATGACAGTGTCATGGCTAGCTTCATCAACCTCCAACTCCTCAGATTCATCAGAGGTCCTTTTTGTGTCAGTGTGCTTTCGCGTCCCATAATTTATCCACCTTTCCATTTAAATTTTAATTATAAAACAATGTTTGAATGTCTAATTATGAAGTGAAACAATAAGTTTCCAGTTAAACACAAAGGATGTCCAGATGCTGAAGTGAAATGATTTTTGAAAAGAACTCTGCAGTCTTAGTTGGTCGGTAGATGTGTATGACTTGGGGATGGCCTAAGTACCGTTAGTGGAATGCATACCATAATTTGGGAAACACTGTTTTAGATTAAATGGCATTTTCTGATGGAAAAAAATGTTCCACCAATATAATTTTTAGCAGTTCTAATTACAAGATATAATGAATTCAAAATTAATGAAACTGTGGTAACCTGAATTTAACAACTAATTTTCAATGTTGAGTTCACTTCTAGTATATAGAAAGAAAGGATTTGCTTTGTTAAAGTCAGAGAATGGATAACTTAATCTGATCTTTGCTGAATCTGATCTTTGCTGAAGTCTGTTAGAATATAGAATAGGCCTCAGAGAAATGAAAATCCCCAACACGTGAGAGATTTATTTCTGGCCTGGTGGGGGTATTATTAATTTTATTTGTTACAGTGAGGGAAAATGCAAATCTAAGTAATTCATATGGTTACTATTAGAACAGTTATTTTAGTTAATTTTCACTGATAAAGGATTAGATTTGATTTTTAATATTGCTGGCAAAATTGTCAATTTAATAAGGCAGCAGTCTCGTTGTAGCAATAGAGTTACGAGCAATCAGTCACTGCATGGCTCACGGCAATGTATTGGGTTCTCTAAATGCTTCCCAGTTCAGTTACAGTAAATGAGTTGAAAAGGAAAAAAAATGAAGTATGAAGAGCTATTGAAGTATGAATAAAAATGTAGTGTTTAGAGAATACAATATTAGTTTCAGAAGAAGCAGAGAACTGAGATGAACTTCCTCAAAGGAAAAATGAAATGATCATTTCTCTGACAATTACACATCTAAGAATGGGGGTATGTGATTGAATTGGCCTTAGTGTTTCTGAATGAGTCAGTGAAACAAAAATTTGCTGCCCCTTCCCACCTATCCACTCAATTTGGGATTTTCGGGAAGATTTGCAAGATAATTCTCAAAAATTCTTCTTCTGTAACAATGCTTTTTACATAATGTGTATGTGTTTATGTCCTGCTCATCTTCCTGCTGCAAAGGTGGAACTCATCTGCTTGCTATTTCTTTTTTAACCCAAGAAAGACTTAAGCAAGAAATATGAGTCTATTGGAACCTTATATGAGCTCTTTATCAGGATAAGTCTGGTATTAGACTGAAGAATATTAGGACAGGATCAGTCTGTTCTTCCATACTGTTAAGTCTCTCCTCTCTTGGCCTCTTGTCTCAGGACTCACATTTTCCAAGAAGTGCTCCTGGGGTTTACACAGGTCTCAGATCTCATATGTCAGCAGCAGGAACCATCTCTCTACTTATAGTACTGGATGCCTAGGTTGACTTGTAGGGGGTAGGGAGACCTAGGGTAGGTCCACGGGGGCAAGGGGTGCACCCCTTGCCCACTGCCAGGGGGCTCAGCCTTTGCCCCATTGTACATAGGTACAATGGGGCAAAGGGGGACAGGGACCCTGGCAGGGCATAGGGGTAGGGTGGGCAGGGCTCTGCCCTGCCCTGTGGGGGGGCATGCCAGGCTCCCACTGTGCCCCCCCACCCCCGGCAGGGAGGGCATTGGTGTAGTCCTGGGGTAGCCCTAAGTCGACTTAGGGCTACCCCACGTCTACACTGGCTTAAGTCAAATTTAAAGGAGGTTTAATAAAGTCGACTTAATTTTCATTGTCGTCTTAAGCAAGCTGCTTTACCATGGTGCCTAGAGAAGATACTTCCTATGCCAAGAGGAAAGCTTCTCCTGTTGACATAGGTACTCCATGTTCCCGAGAGGTGGTAGCTATGTTGATGGGAGAAGACCTTCTGTCAACATAGTGCTGTCTATTGGGATTTCCCACATCCCTGAGCAACATAGTTATACCAACATAAGTTTGTACTTCAGGTCAGGGATATACTGTACAGAGGACAAGCTCTGGTTGACCCTTCCATTACCCTGAATGCCCAAAATTCAGAGTTGCTTCCTCTAAGCTTTTTATTTCCCTTTCTATTACAGGAAAAGTCTTTGGCTTTTGACTTGGCTACTTCTTGAAATGGTGGGCTCCTGTTACAATACAAATTGGAGTCAAACCCTGAGCTCCAATCAGAAGCCTTTGGGGAGACTTTCTCTGAAATTAACACTGTTGCAAGTGGGGGCTCTATATCCAGAGGCTCCTCAGCCTCTGTAGAAAAAGAGCGTCAAGCCTCACAAAAAAATCTAGCCCTCTGAGATAGAGAGAGGGAGAACCTTTATGTAAAAAGAAATAGGAGATTCTGTTTTCCATGTCCAGTACCTCAAATCTAGGAGGCACAACTCTTGCACCACCTGAAATGCACAAATACTGATTGAAGAGGCTTTAAATGGTTTTATACTGTTATAGCACACTGAGTACACGTGTATTGAGAAATTAAATATATGTAAACAAATATACTATTGCATGCCAATGGGATGTGAAACTGGCAGTCCAAGTAATGCAGATAAGCCAGACTGTGAATAGCTTCCTCTGGGAGCCATTGTATAATGTAGTGATGTTACAGATTTACATAGCAAAGAAAAGAGTTTAGAGGTCAGGCGTCCTGAGAGGAAAGATCACACATTTAGGCCCATAAGGTTTGTTATCTTGACTCTGAATTTCGACTGAATTCATGTTATTTCAAAGACATTAGTCTAATTTAATAATATCAGATTTTTCATGTTTGTTCTGATTATTTCTTTTAGTTACTAGTTTAATGGGGTTTGTAAGTGTCCTCCCCCCACATCTCAGGGCTGTTTTCTCTTTACAAATCTGTTTATGCTTAAACCATTATGGACAATATTTGCACATGAATCAATTCATTTTGAAGGACCCCCAGAGAGCTGAGTAAATCAGTTGCCTTCCACACAGCAATTCACAGCATAACCAGGGACTCCATCCACATCCCTCCTGTAGAGATCTACAGCGTTGCACATCAGTATTCCAAAACAGACTAATTTATCACAACGATAGTGCAACATTTGTTACAGACCTAAAACCATAACTGCTATGCTACTACTAAAACATGCCCTGGCCCCATAACCACACTCCTTCTAGTCTAGTATCCTTGTTTTAGGTTAACTTTCTTTCTGACTGGCATTAAGATTACACTATAACAATTTCACAAGGCATCCTTCCTAAACCATTTTATAATTCATGCATAACATATAAGCGATGCTTGTCCTTTTATTCATTCATTGATCATGTATTTATTTATTTTATGGTGGAACAGGAAACCCCAGCTAAGATCAGAGACCTCTGGTCCTAGACACTGTACAAACACAAAATGAAAACACTCTTGCAGTCTAGAGAGACAAGGCAAACAAATGGTAGGAGGAGAAAGCAGTGACTTGTTTGAGGTCATACAGAAAGTTAGTGGAATAGGATCCAGGACTTCTCAGTTCCAGGCTGGCATCCTATCTGCTGGCCCAAATTATTTCTTGAAGAAAGCTTAGTGGACCTGAGCAGATACTATTCATCACCCATATGTGGTTTCCCCAAATTGCTCTCCTGACCTTCACTCCATACACAGCAGGCATCAACCATTTTCCCCCTCAGGATCTGGTTTGTTAATTTCTTTTTCCTTCTCCCATTCCAACTCAGTACATGGTTCTTGTTGAACTTGCTGTTAAGAAAAATCTCTAATGCTACTGAAGAAAGGTAGGGACTTATACACTCTGCCAGATCTTGAACGTGAAATTGAACTGTATAAAATGCATATCATGCTCGTAGTATTAAAATATGATTTTTTTTAAAAATGTATCACAAGACATGCCACTCTCGTAAAGACATTCAGTCCTTTCACTAGTAGGGATCTAATTTATAGTAAGCTCTTTGCTTTGACTAGTTTGTTTTTAATCTTCACTGGCATTAAAAAACAGAATTACCTTAATGATAAACTTGTTCCTTTAATAATATACCCATTCATACTGACTGAAAGCTTAGCCTTGATTTAATGTCAAATTGAGGAGCAGACTGCTTTTTGTGGTAGTACTAACCACTGAAAGAATTATCTTTATAAAACAGAGACTGGAAGTGGGAGCAAGATAATGGTATTCTTATGATGAAGCTATCAGAAATGTTGTCAAAGAATACCCAAGAGAAAGTGGATGCCTCTTCAGTTTTGTTGAATCTGTCATCTAAGAAATTCTTGATACCTTCTTTCCATCCATCTCAGGTTTTTTCGTAAGGCCCCTATCAATATAATATGTAAGTGCTGTACAACAGTATCAACTTGCATGAAATGGCAGAATGGTTTTGTGAGGAAGACACTGGCTAGGATTCCCACTACTTGATTTCCTTTCTCAGTTTTGCCACTGACTTCCTGCGAGATCTTGGACAAGTTAGTTGAAAATGAAGATGATAATTCTTCTTTCCTCCCACCACTTCAGAGAGTAAGTTCTTTGGGACATGGACAGTCTCTTACTATGTGTTTCTATGGTGACTAGCATAATGGGGCCTGATCTCAAAAGTACTAGTCAAATAAAAATGGAGGATACTTTAAATGGCAATGATGAATTTTCTAACTGCTATTTTACCAGGATATGAATGTACTATCACATAGTAAATAATTTTGAATGGTAGAAGTTCTGTTTAGAAATTTGTGGAATGATCTAAAGCAAGAGATTCCATCATTTACATGCAGGGCCAGTAATATGATAGGGACACTATTTCCACGAAGAATATCCTCATAAGCATGTCAATACCTGTATTCATATGAATAAAAGCTCTTACCTAAACATCTGAGTGAACAAAAACTGGTTGCCCAAACTTTTTCACAGAATTGGTGACAAAAAAGGATGTAAATGTGGCTGGATTAAGTGATGAGTTGGGTTTATCAAATTGGCTTTTGGAATAGATTTTTCCACTATTCAACCCACTCTACCTCCAACAAGTGTGCAGCTTCTGAGAGATCTGCTTCTTTAACTACCCCTCTAAAGTTATGAGGTGTCGATGACTGCCATTTAGTGAAACAAACCTTTGCAATAGGAACAGGAGTGTTTTCCCCACCTGTGTGTCTTCAGTGACTGTGATGAAGACGCTTTCTTCCCCAATGGACTCTAGATTTGGGGGAATAAATAGACTGTTTGGAAGGCTCCAAAGCTGTACATTGGCCACCAAGAACCCTCTGAAAATTCATGAGGGAACCCCAACAAGATCCCAGGGGTAATACGAACAAGGAGTCAGTGGGATTTTCTCCCATGAAAGCTCATGTGATAAATAAATCTGTTAGTCTTTAAAAGTGCCATAGGACTCCTCATTTGTTTTGCTGAACTAGATTAACACAGCTACTCCTTTGGAACACAGGTAATATGGTAACATTTATTTTTTGGATGAGAAAACAAAGAATCTCAGCAGCTGTCGTAAGGGCTGACAGTACAGCAGTTCCCCAGAAGAAACTAGGCGTGATCATTTCCTTCAAGTTTCAAGATAAACCACTAGGGAGTAATGTGTTGCTTACCCTTCTGAACGGACTCTGTAAGATCCAGTTCATGGAACTGTCAAAGAACGACTCAAAACCTCTTAAGTGTGATCAGCAATCTTTTACTGAAATCAGAAATACGGGAGCGCTCACGGGGAGAGAACAAAGGAAATCTCCAACCAGTGACGTAGCAACAGCTTCTCTTATAGACTTTAGTTCATTCTGCAGGAAACAAGTACAGTTTCTGATTGGTTGAAATGCACTCCACCCCAGATGCACTCCACCCCGCCCCAGATAGACATACCTAGGTCAGCTAGACCTTTCCCAGACACAGACATGAGAAAAACAATACAAATCCAGAAACAGACAGAACTCAAGGCTGAGAAAAGACAGAGACAGCTAGATTCTTTATCAGTGCCCCCCCCCCCCCGCAGTCTTTTACAGAACCCATAAAATCTATTATTGATAGTAGAAGTCTGAATTAACTGAATACATTTTGGTAATTCATCATCATATATTGCTTGATGTGTTTTCAGGGAGTGGAAGCAATTGCTTTTTGTGTCCTCAGTCCCAGTCCACATCCACAGTACTACAAAAGGTTCTCACTTTTACCAGGTGGCCAGTTTAGCATAATGTGAAGGCAGCACTTCAAACAAAAGGCAGCGCACAGTTGAGAGAGAAATAATTTCTATGTATATAATGTTCTGTGGAAACACTTCAGCAACACAAGTGTTACTACTTCACCTTCTGCAACTGCCCATTTGACAAAACAATGATTATTCACCATAGCAACTAGTTCTTAATCAAATTGCCTGTTTGGAGAAAAGTGTGTGTGTGTGTGTTTTGTGTCTCCCTCACTGCCTGATTTACAGATGCAGTCACAGGACAAAAAAAAGGGAGGGTTAGTGTTATAACTAGCCATAAATCCAGCATACTTAAGATCATGATTTTTAGTGTCTAGCAAAGTTATGAATTTAAGCTCCCAGGCTCATCTTTTGAAAGTGATGTGCAAATATCCCTTTAGAATGAGGACTGAGGTATCAGATATGGAGTGATCATTTTGTGAAATATTGCTAATGAGTGATATGGCCTTTTATCATTTTTTTCTATGAGTTCATTCAAGAGCAAGGTGCTTGTCTGGTTTTACCCACAGAGTTGTTATTGGGGCATTTAGTGCATGAGATGAGGAACACTGCATGTTGTGATAAGCTTGTGTAGGACCCATGGATCTTGAAAGGTGCATTGTGAGGGAAGTTGTCACACTGGAGATATCTGATACATTTTTGAAGCATGACTGCATAAGTGTTTATGGGCCACATCATATTGGAGGGGCCCTTAGAATATGTGCTAACTACTTCTGGTAATCAATCTGCTCCACTTTGTATTTACCTGTGGCACTCTGAATAACTTTCCAAGACCTGAAGAAGAGCTCTATGTGCAGGGATGAACATAAGTGGTACTCAGGTACTCATGAGCACCTAACCTTTCAAAAAGCCTACTGAAAACTTCCCCCAAAGGCTCACATGCA
Source organism: Pelusios castaneus (assembly GCA_007922175.1). Lineage (NCBI taxonomy): Eukaryota > Metazoa > Chordata > Testudines > Pelomedusidae > Pelusios > Pelusios castaneus. Next base: position 17,389,364 of record ML685787.1, read on the forward strand.
TAACAGCATACCCTGCACAGCCCCAGGCTCACCCACCCTGCCCAAAACCAAGCCCCACTACCACAGTCCCAGCCCCTGCTGCTGATGGCCCGGCTCCCAGGCTGGAGCAGGTCGCCGGCCCCTGCTGCCACCACCGGCCCTAGGCCAGATCTGTCCCCTGCTTGCCTCTGGTCCTGGACTGGACCCAGCCCCCGCCACTGGCTCCTGGCTCCTGGGCTGGATCTGGACACTGGCCTCTGCTGCCACCACCACCTGGTGGCCCCAGGCCAGCTCCTGCCTTTGGCCCTGCCAGTCCCAGGTCCAGGGGCCTAGGCCAGCTCCTGCCTTTCGCCCCGCCAATCCCTGGCTGGGGCCAGGTGCCATGACCAGCCTCCTCCACCCTCCCACCCCCAGGTTGGGGCCAGCCACTGTGGGTCCTGACTCAGGGCAGCCACTGCCCCTCGCCACCTATCTGAGTGGAGGGATTTAACTTTCCCTCCTCTTCTCCTGCTCTGCACCATATGCCTCAGCTACATGCTGCAGAGCAGGAGACTTAAAAGAGTCGGCGCACCTATTTGCGCCTGCGACGCTGACTTGGGGCGCTGGCTCAGACACTCTGGACACAGTGCCAGCGACGCCCCTGGAGTAAACCCTGAGGCCTGTCCATGTTTGAGGCCGAGGAAGGTATTTAATACCCAACCCAGAGCCGCAGTAAGAGAGACGCTGAGTGACGCCCAAGAAGGGGGTGGGGGTGAGGCTGCCTTATCCCAGCCAGAGCTGAGCTACTGCAGGGGACCAACAGCTGCTGCACACTGGGTAACTGCAAGGGAGGGGAAGTTTGGGGGAGAGGAGGAATTTGCATCCCCCCAGTCTCATATCCCTCCCTGCAGGTACAGACCCCCCAGGGGAGGTGGGGGCAGAGCACCTCCTGCCCCCGGTGGTGCAGAGGCAGCATGAGACTAGAGGGGTTACAAATGTGACGTCTGATAGCTGAGTACCAAACAATTTCTGCCGGTCTCATTGGCGAGCTTGATCTGACAAATTATGTCAACCCCTGTCTATGTAGCTTGAAAGCATGTCTCTTACTTATCAAGGGACATTGGTCCAATAAAAGGTATTATTTCACCATGTCTATCTAATACCCTGGGACCAACACAGCTACACCACAGCTACAAACAATCGTTTTTACTGCCTGTTTATTTAAAAATGTACAAGTACAGACACGAATATGCCGAACCAGACCTAATTCAAAGAGGCTGTTCAAGAAGAACTGACAACCGGTGGGCTATACCTTACGGTGTGTGTGAGTGGGGGAGGGAGGGGTGATTCTCTGTTGCCTCTTCACTCATGAAATTGATTGCTTTAGTTTCCCTGCTCAGGTCTAAAAAATTCTCCTTTGAAGACATTGGACTGGCTTTCTCACACATCTATCAAGACAGGCAGCTCTGCCTTTCAATTCACACTGTCAGCCCAAGCTCCCTAATGTGGTAAGTTGAACATAAGTGAGACCTCTTGTAAATTCTATTAAAATCCAATCATGGAAAATAAACTGCAGACATCTGCTCTTCAATGTGGTGTCGTGTAGGTGTTTTTCCCTTGGTCTGCACAAAACTGCTTATGTAGCTTGAACAAACTCCAGTCCAACATTTCAGAATTTGATCTGCTAAATAACCATGTGAACAACAGCACTGAACAGATAAGTGAAAGGTGAAGGAATTACAGGATATCGATTAGCTGGCTCCTCTTTCTTATTCAAAAGTTGCTGATGAGTGATCTTTTAAAATCTGATTAGAAGAAAACATTTTCATTCACTTGAGGAGACAGCTCACCTTTATGTTTCAGAAACTTGTGAGGCACCATTTAGTGGAGAGAAAACCTCCTGGGTAAAATCAACAACAATAAGAATGAATAACTCCGGAAAAATAAATAATAACAAGACATGCATGAAAAAACAAATGAATTTCTCTCCTTTCTACACCCAGTCATAAAACTCCTAGAATGGTATTATTAGGTCAAATTTATTCCTGGTGTTACTATACTGAACTCAACAGACTTACACTTAGGATTAATTAGGTCCAGTATTTTTTTTTAAATACCTTCCTTCTCCTACCAGAATGCTCAGGTCACCATTCACAGTGTTAAACAACGGCCACAACAATAAAGAATTCACAGAGCAGCATTCCACTGTTGGATAAGAAATGCTGAAGCCCTCTGGCATTAGGTTGGGGCTGTGGATCTGTACCACCTCAGCCCTTTCAGATGTTGTTGGCAGGTAGCAGTTATTTAGGGTTTTTTGGATTGTTTCCATTAAGTGGAGAAATTGAGGATTGTCAAATCTGTCTGGCTATGTCTACACTTGCACTTTTAAGTCGACTTTAACTAAGTCGACTTAACTAAGTCACCTTAAAGTCGACTTAGTTAAGTCGACTGAGTGTGTCTACACTTAAAATTAAAGTCGACTTAAAGGGGAACTTACAAAGTCGACCTAGAGCGTCCACACTGGATGCTCTAGGTCGACTTTGGGGGGCTAGGGGGCCCCTGGGGCGGGCCCTGGGGGGGGGGGGGGGGGGGAGCACCCCCTGTGTACAATGGGACAAAGGGGGACAGGGACCCTGGCAGGGCAGAGCCCTGTGTGTGACACTGTCTGGATTTAGGGAAGCATTTATGATATTATTTTCTATGGATATCTCATAAATGCTATAATCCATAGGAACTATGTCATGTTTGGTATCAATAGAAAGGTAGTCATTTGCTGGGAATGATTATATAGTTTATGTCTAGGAATTCTATTTCGATTAGAAGTTAAGAATTTGATGTTATATCCATACGTTAACTTGTGTCAATCTGGACAAATGTCTTAGAGGGGAGGGTGTGAACAACCATTGTCTCCTTAATGTTTAGGAATTTTCCAGGTAGAATGGTCGATCAGGAGGCTTATAAACAGCTGTCCAATGGAATGTTCTACAAACCACTCCTCTCTGACCCCACTGAGGAATACCAGAAGGAACTACAACACCTACTCAAGAAACTCCCCAAAGCAGCACAAGAACAAATCAAGACAGACACACCGCCAGAACCCCGTCCAGGGATATTCTATCTACTACCAAAAATACATAAAAGAGGAAACCCCGGACGCCCCATCATCTCAGGCATTGGCACGCTTACAGCAGGATTATCTGGCTATGTGGACTCTCTCCTAAGACCCTATGCTATCAACACACCTAGCTATCTGAGAGACACTACAGATTTCCTGAGAAAATCCAATCCATTGATGGTCTTCCAGAAAATACCATCCTGGCCACTATGGATGTAGAGGCTCTTTACACTAACATTCCCCACAAGGATGGATTACAAGCTATTAGAAGAACCATCCAGGATGATGACACAGCTAAACTTGTGGCTGACCTCTGTGACTTTGTACGCACCCACAACCATTTCAGATTTGAAGATGATCTATACCTTCAAGTCAGTGGCACTGCCATGGGTACCCGCATGGCCCCACAATATGCCAACATCTTTATGGCTGATTTAGAACAACGTTTCCTCACGTCTCATCCCAGAGCACCTCTACTTTACCTACGCTATATTGATGACATCTTCATCATCTGGACCCATGGTAAAGATGCCCTTGAATATTTCCATAGAGATTTCAACAATTTCCACAACACAATCAAACTTAGCCTGGAACACTCCACACAAGAGATCCACTTTCTGGACACTACAGTGCAAATTAGCGATGGGCACATAAAGACCTCCCTATACCGCAAACCTACTGATCGGTATAGTTACCTACATCCCTCGAGCTTCCATCCTCGACACACCACACGATCCATTGTGTACAGTCAAGCCCTAAGATATAACCGCATTTGCTCTGACCCTTTAGACAGAGACAGACACCTTCAGGATCTCTACCAGGCATTCTTAAAACTACAGTACAAACCCACAGAAGTGAAGAAACAAATTAACAGAGCCAGACAGGTACCCAGAAGTCAACTACTGCAGGAAAAGCCCATGAAAAACAACAACAGAACGCCACTGGTCACCACCTACAACCCCCAAGCCAGACCTCTTCAACACATCATCAAAAAACTACAGCCTATTTTACAAAATGATCCCTCACTCTCTCAAGCCTTAGGAGACAGACCTCTCCTTGCTTTCAGACAGCCCCCTAATCTTAAAAGGATACTTACCAGCAACTACAGATCACAGAACAGAAACACTAAAGCAGGAACACAGCCCTGCAGCAGACCACGCTGCCAACTTTGCCCTCATATCTACACTGATGACACCATCACAGGGCCTAATCATGCCACCTACTCCATCAAGGGTTCGTTCACCTGCTCATCCACCAATGTGATTTATGCCATCATGTGCCGGAAATGCCCCTCTGCCTTATATATTGGACAGACAGGACAGTCTCTGCGCCAAAGAATCAATGGACACAAATCTGACATCAGAAATTGCAACACTGCAAAACCTGTAGGGGAACACTTCAATCTCCCTGCTCACTCCCTTGATGACTTGTTAATAGCTGTGTTGAAACAGATGAATAACAAATCACAGCTTCAAAGAGAGACTGCAGAACTCGAACTTATATGCAAATTTGACTCAGTTGTCTTGGGGTTAAACAGGGACTATGGATTTTTCTCGCATTACAACAAGTGATTTGACCTCCCCCTCCTCTATGTGCTGTTCCCCAGTGTTTTGAATCCTAACACCTATTTTGATTTGCTGTTACAGCCTGACCTGATGCTATGTCATACACTCCCCTGCATTTAATCTCCTACCACTCTGTAACTTTCCTATCTTCAAAGCATCTGACGAAGTGGGATTTTCTCCCACGAAAGCTCATGCGATAAATAAATCTGTTAGTCTTTAAAAGTGCCACAGGACTCTGTTGTCTATTGATACCAAACATGACATAGTTCCTATGGATTATAGCATTTATGAGATATCCATAGAAAATAATATCATACATGCTTCCCTAAATCCAGACAGTGTCACACTGTGCCCACATGCCCTGCCCTTTGGGGGGCATGCCAGGCTCCCCCTGTGACCCCCCCAGCAGGGAGGGCATTGGTATAGTCCTGGGGTAGCCCTAAGTCGACTTAGGGCTACCCCAGGGCTACACTGGCTTAATTCGACTTTAGAAAGTCGAATTAAGCCTTAGGTCGAGTAGAAAGGTGGTTTAATAAAGTCGATTTAATTTTCATTAAGTCGACTTTATTTTCCTTAAGTCGACTTAAGCAAAGTGTAGTGTAGACGCAGGGCATATTAAGTCGACTTAAGCCAAGCTTAAGTCGACTTAATTTACCAGTGTAGACGCAGCCTCTTTGATGCAATCCTGTTTATTTAAAAAAAAATGTACAAATTCCTGTTTCCCTCAACAGAGTAGGAATCAAACAGAACAGTTTTCTTGTTCAAAATATTGCAAGCCTCTTTTTCTAGTCAGTATTCTACCCGCACAGGTTTCACTCTTAGCTTTTCTCTGAAGGTCATGTTTTGCTGTCTGTCCTTGGATTTTGGCTTCCTTGGTGGTGGTGTTTCTGGCTACATATGTATAAACACAAGCAATTTCAACAAAGCAATACCCAGTAACCTGTGTTTCTATTCAGTTTTCTGCAAAACCCCTCAGCTCACATAGCTCATCTTCTGAACTGTCTTGTATGTGGCCAGTGTTTCAGGTGGTGGATCTCATTGTTTCAGCTATCTTACTATCAAACAAGCTTATTTCCTCCTTCATCTCTATCCATAAAGGGTGGTAGATATGTTCACCAGTTTCACCAATGTTTCACCCAACCTCCAGCTCAGCAATGTGTTCAAATGTTAATTAATTGGAACTGGAACTTCTACCTTCAGCAAGAGGCCATGAGCTTCTTTCCTGGGATTAATAACCTTTTAATTTATCTTATACCAGGTGTGATTTGGGAGAGCATTTCTTGTTTAGATGGCCAAATTGATCCTGGGTGCAAGAGATTGAGCGGAAAGTAGGAACTGTCCCTTTGTGTGTGGGGGTGCAGTGAAATCCCTAGAGGGGATGTGGAAAAAAGAGGACGTATGTGGACACGGCCACCACACATGTTAGCCCACAGAGTTTTTCTAGTGCACCAGAGGGAGAAGGCTGTAGTAGTCTATGCAAAAGGGATGGGACAAAGTGCATGCTCCCCTTGTGTACTCTCCCTGTGTACTCCCCTTGTATACTCTGGAAAAGTGCACCTCCATACTCCTTCAAGTCTGGGCCAGTGCCTAAATGATTCTAAGAGTAGGGCCTGCACTGTACTCAAAGGTATGATTGTAGCATATGTATCCAAGTTAGCGTTGATCTAGCAAGCTCAGGTAACAATAACAGTGAAATCACGGCAGCACAGGTGACTGCATAGGGTATGCAAGTCCTGGGTACATACTCTAGTAGTTAGCCTGTGGTGAGACCTTACTGTTATATTAGTCAAGTTAGGTAAATCAAAGTTATTTCAGGTATCTCTACATGTACTGCAGTCACATCTCAGATTTCAATATAGAAATAGCCTCCGTTTAGAAGCATCTGAAGATGCTTCTCCAAACTGGACTTCCAAACCCTGTCAAGCTCCTTCATTGTTGCCTTTGTGTCTTAAGTAGAAGCTTTGTCACCATGCCCTGAAGTCCTTACTTAGGCAAAACTGAGACTCATGGATGACTCAGGATAAGGTGACACAATGTTCTCTTGGATAACGAGACCATACATAATAGTCTCTAAAAAGAACGTGCCGAGTTTAGCATGTCCTTCATCAGCTGTTTAAAAAAGGCAAGTGACAGAAAACCATAGAGGGCTATTTCCACATCACTGAAAGCAAAACTTGTGGTGTGGGCCTGTCTAAAAAGCAATCCATATTAAGGATCTAAATTAGTTATAAGCTTTGCGTAGCTATAGCACTCTTCTTATCCCCTCTCTATTCTACTCTATTTATTTATTTATTTATCGACATGATAGCCAGACATCAGACAGAAATTAGCACCACTTTGGTATTTGCTCAGATCAGTGAAATGAGTGAACAGGCAGGTGGCTGCATCCTTTCATACCCTATGCAAACTGTTGTTTTTGCTCCCTAATCAGTTAGACCAGGGGTCTGCAACCTGTGGCTCTGGAGCCACATGCGGCTCTTTGGCTGCCCCTTTGCAGCTCTGGGCTCCCCCAACCACCGGGGTACCCTGCAGGAGGCCCATGCCTGGCTCTGGGCTTCCTCCAGCCACCAGGGACCCCACGGGCAGCCCATGCCAAGCTACAGGCTTCCCCCCCCCCCTGCATAAGGGGACCCTGCAGCAGAAATCCTGGCTCACCTCCCTGCACCTCCCACCAGGAGGCTACACCCATTGTGGCTCTCAAAACACTTTGTTATTGAAGGAATTTTCAAAAATGGCTCTTCTTATCTTTTGGGTTGCAGACCTCTGAGTTAGACTAACTATAGTAGGTTGCTTGGGTACAGGCAGAGAACTAGGAGCCTGGTGAACTGGATTTTAAACCTGGCTCTGTCACACAATTCCCATGTGATACAGGGCAGGTTGCTTCACCTCTGTTTCTGCATCTGTAAACCTGGAATAATACTTGCATACAAATATATCACAGGTGTGTTGTGTGTCTAAAAATCACTTCAGGTTTGTAAATTGGTTTGAGATGCTGTAAAATGAATATGAGGAAGTTGATATTTTTCTTGTTATATTGCAAAACTGCCACAAGAGGCCAACATTTCAGAACTTTTCCGTCTAATAATAACAACCAAGTGCTTACATTGTTTTACCTGACTGTCTGTGTTGTATGGTTGTAGCCATAAAAGCCAGGGGTTTCGGTTGCTAAATTGGATGTGATGCTGTAATCAAGAGAGTGGAGATATTAATAATAAAAAATAACACTGGCAGTCCACGGAGGTGTTGTTATGCTAGGCCAGTTGTTCAGACAAAGACATACTAAATCTAGCAGTTGCTCTGTGTCAGTCATTTGGGACAGGCTGTCACATAACCTCTGTACTTGTATTTTTCCCAGCGGTCTAAATACAAAACCTGTTTATTCTTACCATTCACATCTGCTTTGGAATTGTTGAATGAACCATTACTGCATGTAACACAAAAAAGTAACAAAACTGGAGGTCAGACAGTAGCAACATCATTATCACTTCTAAATTACATCAGTTTAAGAATTGTACTTTTCATTGTCACTTAATAGTCAAGGGAGATTTACAGTTACTATGTTCCCTTTCAAATAACAGATTAAAGGTGTTGATAGCACAGACATAAAAGATAGTGATAGAAGATTAACACTAAGACTGAGGGGCACCTAATATGGTATTTTTTACTAACATTAGATTTAGATCTAGATTACAGATGGAGAACTTTTTATTTAAGTTTTTCCATCAAGTACTTTCCCCTTATTCTGGTGAGGTTGGGGGGAATGAGATGGATGGATGAATTTGGGCTAGTTTTTATAAAAATAGAACTCATGCTCACGATTTTTCTTTAACTGCTATAAACAGCTACCTGATATTTTGATATATGCATTTGATAAGTATGCTTGCAAAGCAGTTGCATTTAAGAGATCACCAGTATCCAAAAATAATCCAGATTTTTTAAAACAGCCTGTGAAATGCATGTTTCCTTAGTTTTCAGTTACTGTATATTGGTCCTCGAATAACTTTATATAATATCTATTCCAATACCTGAAGAACACATACTGTTTGCTTACAGTTTCCTAACCAGCAAACTGCAAACAATAGCTACTGTAAATACTTCCTGGCACCCGCCTATCTGTAAGGACCCTTTTCTCTACCCTCTTCACTCCCCCACCTCCACCCTAAATGTAGTCATAGGGTCTTTGATGTAATTACACTGATTAAAGTGTCTCTGCACATATGTTCTCTATTGATCATTATCACCTCTGTCCTCTCTGGGTGGAATAATGTCTGTACTTGTAAGTGAATATATAAAGAATTTCAGGTGTATTATGTAATTGATAAAGAAATGTATATAACTGACCACTGTAACATCCTCAGTTTGAAGTTGACCCATTGAGCTTCCTTCTTGGTACGCTGAGTAAATCTCTTCGGTATTGTCTGTGCTGCCTGATCCTTTTTGGAGGGACCTTTCCAACTTTACACTATCAATATTTTATTATTAGTGAACTATTTCTCACAAGATTTTATAGAACATCTGTAATATATTTGTAAATAGGTATTATATAGTTGCAAACATATAATTAATGAAAATATGGGAACATATATAGCCTGTATCTGAATTCCACTTTCTTGAATATTAACATTGCTCATTTCATTCATATGGTATCAGTGATCCATTTTATGTTCTATCTTAATGCATCCCACTGAATACAGTAAAACTATAAAATCAAATGATGCAGAAAAATAAGGTGTTCATCTTCTTAGTAAGAGAGGTCCTAGAAAGTAATAATATTAGACCAAAGCTGAGATTTTCTAAAGTGCTCACTAGATTATTAGCCACATAACTTCCAAAAAACTAATTGGAATGCTGTGGCCATTAATTCCAATGAGAAATGTGTGGCTAAAGCCCCATGTTAGCTTTAAAAATACCAGCCAATTTTCTCTTAATACCTAAATGGTATTATACAGGCCTACCCCTGCACTGGGTTGGTGTGATCTGCATAAGCCCAGGGAGAGCACAGAGAAGGAATTATGGCATCAGGAGGCCCAAATTGGTGACAAGAACTGGGTAAGAAACAGTTTTTTCAGTTCTGTGAAAATTATTGAGATGTTGAAAACTTTCCCATCCTGAATTGGGAGAGAAATGTGACATCTCAAATTTTTGCAAACTGAAAATCTGAAATAACAAAACAAAACATTTCATTATTATTATTTTTTTAATTACTATAATTAGCTTAAGTTTTGGAAGAAAAATGTTATTTTGAATTGGGAGGCTGGAGGGAAGGGGGAGGCGAGTTGGTTTAGAAACATATCAAACTGAACATTTTTACTATTTCAAGGGCCCCCCCCCCCCCCCCAAAAAAAAAAAAAAACCCCAACAACCTATTTTTAGACTGAAACCTTTGTTGAAACTGAACCTTTGCCCTAATTTTTTTCTTTTTTTGACCAATTGGCTTTTCTGGTGAGAAAAACATTTAATTGGAAAATTCCCAGACCTGTTTCTGGTATGCCTGGGAAGTAGGCACCATGCATGATCCTCCTCGTGGTGCCATGGCCTCACCTTTGGGGCAATTTGCACCTATAGGGATGCACTAGAGGAGAAGCCTTCCCACTCATGGCAAATCATTGTTTCTGACTGTTCCTTCAGAAGTGTGAGCAAAGGGGTTCCCATCTGCTCTGTTCACATATGAGGAGACAACCCCTTCTAGCTGTTAACCTTTTTCGTAACTGTATTAGACAATTTCTTTCTGAAAGTATTAGTTATCAATACCATCCCTTAATATCTGTGGCAATCTTTAGATTTGAGAGAAGAAAAAAGAGCTACTACCAGTTCCACTTCATAGAGCTACAATCAGGAGGCTGCCAGAACAGCACTCTCTCTTTGGTTCTGTGAAAGTCAATAGAAATTTTGCCACTGACTTCAGTAGGAGCAGTAAGATTTGGCCCTGTATATGGTTCTGGAAACTTGGCTCATTAATTCCTAAAATCCCTTCACCAACATCCAGCATTAAGGGTACGTCCACACTGGAGCCTTAGAATGAACTAAGGACGGTTAGGTCGACCTACAGACCACTGCGTCCACACTGGGCACTTATTAAGTTGACTTAAGCGCTTCCTTAAGTTGTCTCAATAACATCACCTCTTAAGGTTGACCTAAGGCTTAAGTCGACCTTATTAAGTCAATTTAAGCCAGTGTAGACAGGGAATAGCCCTTAAGTCAACCTAATTGGCCTCCAGGCTCCCTCGCAGAGTTCCTGGCCACTCCTCTGTTGACCTAGCACCTTCCAGTGTGGACGCAGGGCTGTGGACTCTCTAAGCTGACTTAACAAGGTCGACTTTAAATCAACTTAAAGTCAGCCTTGGTTAAGTCAACTTAAAGAGCCTCCAGTGTAGACATACCCTAAGAAACTGTCATTACTAATGCAGAATAGATGGAAAATGTCATATTCATGGCATCAGGAGTGCTTTCTGAGAGTGAGACGTATTTGCCTATCAAAGGCCTAAATGAAAAGTCGTGAGACTGGAACCAGACTAAATCTGTGACATAAATCTGACAGAGGTGGAAGGAAGACAGTGCACCTGTGACAAGGGGAAGAAACTCATAACAAGTAAAATTTGCTCCCTTGATAAGACAAGATAAGTTCCACTGCTGATATGAATCCTTTGCACATTGCATGTGTACTGTTTGTTGGTTCTAATCAGTACTGGAGGTAGACATGCCAAGAGAGAAGCTGTCTTGCTCTATTTCCAGCCCTAGTGGAAGCAGGAAATAAAGAATATCTCTCAGAAAGCCTATTCTTATGCCTGGGCACTTACTGGAACTTCTGACATTCTCCTAACATGACTCTTGATATTATAGCTCACTGGTGGACCTGAAAAGACAATGAGCTGACCATCTGTCATTTCCACACATGAAGAACTGTAAACCATGCTAGCTTACATTATGAATTAAGAGCTTGTTACAGGTTAGTAACTGCCTGAAATGTTTATTTAGACAAGCATCTTGTCAGCAGGACCTGAACAGTGATCACTGTTAAAATGGTGGATTTTATTACATTCAATAAAACACATGTTGTAGAAATGACATCTCTGTTTTTCAAATGGCTGAAATTGCTGAGCTTAATGTGTTCTGGAGTGATGATATAATGATAGTTTTCGCCACTGCACAGCCCCTATCATTTATTATTTCCACCACTATACACTGAATCCGTTTATACTGACAGCTCTGCCTTGTCATGGATTAGTTTGATAGAACCAGCCAGGAATGGGTAATAACCAGTCACAGAGACAGCAGACTTGGCAGAGCTAACTTTCAATGTAAAAATCAGCTTAAAAATACATAAGGAAAGATGTGACAAAAATGTGAATTGAAGCATTCATTAAATAGCATAACTATTTAGATTATTTTTTTATTTCCGGACATCTCAACTATCATTTATTTCCTTCAGAATTTTCTTATAATTACAAAATGTTAGTCACTTTCAGCTACTCTCAACTATTGAAGTTATTTAACTTTTGATATTTAGCGATCATCCTGCACATTTGTATGGAGTGTGCTTTTTTCAACCCCGAAAAGTGGATTTGCTAAGGGAATTTAAGTGGTTCTGACCCTCAGATGTTAAATGAAATTTTAGCTATGCACTTCAAGACAATGTGAGTTGCATAGCTAAATCTCAGCATAGGCTTTGAAGATGTCAAGGTGTAACACACTAGTCAAAAGGCTGTTATTTTTGAGGAAATAGCTATTTTGAATCTGGTCCTTGTTGCTGCTGTCACCACCAAGGAACTGGCAGTCATATATTGTGTGCTCTTTTGCTCCTACTGTTTAAACCCTTTACATTGTTATGCCTTATTACCTTGTCTTCCCGTATCCATTTCTGAGCCACATGCTAATCTCTGCTCATGAGTTTATCCTCCCAGTTCAATAAATCAGCCATAGTCACTACTGTAATCATTTTTGTTGCAAATCTTTAATTTCCCTTTCAGTTTTTGTATCTATTTCTGGCCATAAATTGCCCTGAAATTAATGGAGTATTTTAGATACAATTGTAACAAAGTCAAACAAAGAGGGACTATTTTCTACTTCATGACTAGGTACTGCTGTCTGTTACTTGGATTTTATTTCCCTCCAAAATATCATATTGCAAAATCCTGTCTAATACGTTTGTCACAGTTTTTCCCAAGTTTCTATTTTGATTTTTCAAATTATAACCTATCACTGAATAGCTGTTTTGGATTATTTTCCTCAAAACGTACTAACGTGCATTCCACCAAGTTGAATTTTTTTTGTGGGGTGCTGTCCCACATTTCTCACTTCTCTGCAATCCCTTTGGATTGATTTACTTTCTTAGGTTGCGTCTACACTTGTAAATTAAGTCGACTTAAGCTTGCGTAAGTCAACTTAATTTACCCTGCGTCTACACTACAGTTTCCTTAAGTCGACTTAAGCAACTTGCTTAAGTTGACTTAAGGCAAATAAAGTCGACTTAATTAAAATTAAGTCAACTTTATTACACCTCATTTTAATTCGACTTAGGGCTTGAGTCGACTTAAGCCAGTGTAGACGTGGGGTAGCCCTAAGTCAATTTAGGGCTACCCCAGGACTACACCAACGCCCTCCCTGCCGGGGGGGGGGGGCACAGGGGGAGCTGGCATGCCCCCCCACAGGGCAGGGCAGATCCCTGCCCACCCTGCCCCATGCCCTGCCAGGGTCCCTGACCCCCTTTGCCCCATTGTACCTATGTACAATGGGGCAAAGGCTGAGCCCCCTGGCACTGGGCAAGGGGTGCCCCCCCTGTCCCCGTGGACCTACCCTAGGTCCCCCTAGCCCCTAGAAGTCGACCTAGGTTTCCAGTGTGGACACTCTAGGTCGACTTTGTAAGTTCCCCCCAAAGTCAACTTAGAATTTAAGTGTAGACTCACTAAGTTGACTTAACTAAGTCAACTTAAAGTCGACTTAATTAAGTCGACATAGCTAAAGTCGACTTAAATTTCCAAGTGTAGACATAGCCTTAGATCCTCCTCTAATTTATCAAATGAATGCTGATTGTGAGTATTATGATAACATGAGTCCATGTCCTTAGTGTACTTGATGCCATATTCCTCCATCTTCCTTCAATTTCCTAACTGTTTGTTGTTTGGAGCCTATCTTTCGTCTGATAAATCTTTCATTTGATACATTTTAGTTCACTTCATCACTCTTGATAACGTCAGATACCATCCAGTCCCTCCAACCTTTCCTTCAGAACACAAAGCATTTTGACACTTCATGTGTCTATAAACCCTTTATTCAAAATCAGGAATACTCTATGCCACCTTGGCTTGCCCTGAACCTAGATCAAGCACTTGCATTTTTCATGAGGAAAGTTAAGATATATCTAAATATGTCAGCCAAAAAACAAGACAGCAATAATCTACACTTAGAAAGAAAGAAAAAACCAAAACAAAACAAAAAACCCACCAAGCCATTTGAAGTATTCTTACTTGGTATAGTGGATTTTAGAGTATTTTGTTTGCTAATCATTTTCCTATTTTAAAATTGTTCGTTCCATTCTATTCAGCTTCTCAGGGTGCACCAATCTCTCCTTGCACACTGACACATTTTTAAATTAAATAATGATAAAAATCCAACTTGCAACCAAATACCTGGTACACAAAGGCCCATATCTGATTTTTACACCCAAAAAGAGCATTATTAACATTAACTTCTAGTAAAATATTGCTAACGCCGTTTAATAAAATACTCCCAGTCATCTTGAATGCTTCCAGCAAAAAGCTACTGGTGCTTGTAGCACTGCTGCCACTATTGCTCTGCCATCTAGCACTGACTCACAGTGATTTGTAATCCTGGGAAACTGACACAGTTTTTAGATCTTTGTTCATTTATTGTTTTCTGATGGTTACTGCCATTAGCATTTACAGTGTCTGCTGACTGCAGGATGACAACCAAACATTTTGAGGGAGGACCCTCTGCTAATTCCTGCCATGCAAATTGTTGCTTAATTCACCAGACCAAATTCTTCTTTGGAGAGTTTTTTTTTATTTTTTTATGTAATAACGCAGGATATTTGGTGTCCACAATTACCTTTATAGCTATGCTTTAATTTGGACCTGGCATTTGAAGATTGCAGGGGAAAGATAATTTTGAAGAAACTTTGTGAATAGTTTTGAAAAAAAAAAAAAAGAATTTCAGCATTTTTGGTACAAGAAAAGTGCTAGACCTAACTGTGAGAAAAGCAAAAATGCATCTTGTCCTTGGTACATTTCATTACTGTATATGTCTATTGGACTTGGGAAAAATAGTGGTAGATTTCTTCATTTCATGCTATTCTAGAGGTAAGGTAAAACAGGCTACTAAAACAAAGAAAGCAAAGTAAAGTAGGAAAGATTACAGTGATTGTTCCTGGATGTTAATTAATGAGATCACAGGAGATGACTTAAAACTAGTACATTACCTACTGGTCAATTAATATTATATGCTGAAACTTGCCACAAGGGAAGGATTGGCTATGGTAATATTGTATGAAAGAGATTGCTATTGGCAAATGTTTCACTGTGATGAGTTCTACATGAAGTATAAACTGAAGAAAAAAATGACAATATGTCATGAATGTTTAATTGCATAGAAATCCTTAAAGAAAGATAAAAGCATGATGATACATTAATTTATTTCCTTTTGATTATCTGTATTAGCCATTGATTTTGAGTCATTTTTAGGAAAGCTGTGCATTTCTGAATCAGCAATAGGGTACGTCTGACAGACATTGTGTGGTATTAAATTATCCTTCCTAAATAATAGGAGTCTAAATATGCAGCCTGCTCTTTCCTAGGTGGATTTCCCCTCATGTGTCCTTGGTGAGGGATAGTTGGCTTTGGAATTCACCTCTCCTGCCCCAAATGATTCGGCACAGCCTGCCTTGGTGACATTCATGTGATGCACTTTCCCCCCCGGCTTTTGTTGTTGTTGTTTGAGGGATTCACTACACTGAAGGGGCAGTTGCACTGGAGGTGGGGTTTGGTATTTTTTAATGTCTGTTTTCACAGTGTTTATGTAGGTGATTACTGCTTGTGCTTTCTAACTTTGCAAACGTGCCCGGTGCATTTGATGTTTGCAATGGACCAAATCTAAATTGAAAACAAATAAACACTAGGAGATATAACTTTTGTATTTTTAGATTGGAGCAATCTCTGTCAATCAACACAAATGCTATGCAAAACCTCCATGTCTTGCTTTATTTCAGATATAAAGCATATAAAACCTTGGGATTTTACAGAATTCCACCAAATACCATAAATCTGCCTGCCTTAACTAAAAAGTTCACTTACCTCAGTAAACCTTGTGCAGAATTTGATTCAACTTTCAGTTTTGCAAAGAAACCACAAAATAGGTGGATTTCAGATTTCATTATCCAGAATCATGCAGTTAGAAGGGATTTCAAGGGTCATCCAATCTAACCCCCTCCAAGATGCAGGATTTGTTGAATTGGATCATCCAATGGCTATCTAGCATCCTTTTGAAAGCCTCCACTGAAGGAACTTCCACAACCTCCTTAGGCAGCCTGTTCCAGTGTCCTTCTGTTCTTAGAGTGAGGAAGTTTTTCCTGAGATTCCACCTAAATCTGCTATGCTGTAATTAGAACCTTTTGCCTCTTATCCTACTCTGTGTGGCAAGAGAGAACAACTTTTCTCCAGCGTTTTTTATTGCAGCCTTTTAAGTATCTGAAGATTGCTAGCATGTCCCCCCCCTTAGTTTTCCAGACTTAACATACTTATTTCCTTCTGCCTTTGCTTAGATGGATTCAATTCCTTCCCTTTAATCAGATTTGTCACTCATCTCCGGATTCTTTCCAGTTTCTGTATCACCTTTCTATACATTGGTGAGCAAAACTGGGCACAATACTGTAGCTGAGGCCTAACCAGTGATGAGTAGAGCAGTACGATCACCTCCCATGACTTGCATTCAGTGCCTCTGTTAATACAGCCTAAAATTACACTTGCTTTTTTTGCAACAGCATCACATTGCTGACTCGTGTCTAGGATGTGATCCATTACAACTCCTGGACCCTTCTCAGCAGTGTTTCTGCCAAGCCAGTTATCCCCCATTCTGTATTTGTGCCTTTGGCTTTTCTTCCCTAAGAGTAGCAACTAACATTTGTCTCTCTTGGATTTCATTTTTGTCTATAGCCAGTATTCCAGTTTATCAAGATCCCTCTGAATTTTAGCTCTATGTGTTGCCAAAAGAGTGAAGCAAAGTAGTCTTTGAGCAGCTCTGCCTTCCTATCATTCTCTGTTACAGCTCACCTCTTCCACTGAGCAGTGGATTCACATAATCCTTCATCTCTCTTTTTTGTCTTACATTTTTGAAGAACCCCTGACTGTGCTCATTACCATTCCTTGTCCACTGCAACTCATTCTTGGCCTTGGCTTTCCTGGTTGTGCCCCTACACCCTTGACCTATTCCCATGGAGCTTAACTGGTTTACAGCTATTCTTAGTTATGCCACCTGCAGTCTGAGTTCTCTCACTCCAGTTGCTTTGAGACCATAATTAATATGTGCTTGAATATATTACATTCTGTAGCACAAAGTACACTATTAAGAGAAGTTAAGTACATCCAAAATGTCTTTCATGTTTGGCTTTATTTTGAGGGGGCAACTTTGTTTATCTAATGTGAATTTCAATGTTGAAAAATTCTTCCCTTTAGATTTCTAGCTTGTCACTTCACTTCTTCATTCCCAGCTCCTTTCTATTCAGCCTATCTATTCCCTGACATTACTTATCTAGCACTTCTGTTGCCAGTCTCATTTTTCTGTCTTCTTGTCATTCTCTCCATGATGGTACTTGGCAGTTCATTGGCCACTGTTTAGCTGTCCCAGCCACTGTCGCATCTTCCAGATGATGGTTATAGCATTATCAATTGAATGTTCACAGAGGTTAGTGACATCAAAACCAAAGACACAAAACAATGACTGCATGATTCCCAAGGTCTGATTCATACAGCACTACCTAATATGTTTACTCCTCCAACACAAACGGACACATCTGTCCTTTTAACATTTTGATTTGAAATGTGCTACCATGAAGGGCTTATCCTTTTGCATTGCTACTTCTGATTCTTTTTGCTCTGTAAAGCACAATTTCCCAACATAAATGTGATCAGTGCACAGAGGCTGGTACCATAGAATAGCCATCACTTACGTTGTGGGTGAAAATGAATTGGGTAAGAATCTAATCAATGTCATGCACAGGGTTGTGACCTCATTTGGTTTGTAAGCAGCATAGAAATACAAACCCAATTTTCTCTTTGTGTGAAGTAAATGCATGTAAAGTCATTTTGAATTTACCAGCAGTAAGTATCCTCTGATCTAGCTGTGACATTAGCTAGAAAAGTACAGAGTGCATTTTGCTTCAGCAAGAGTGGTGTCTGAACCAGCTGGGGTTTCATTTTTACATATCGCTGCACAATGGCAGAAAAATGTGAATTCAGATCTGGGCATCTAAAACTACCTCCAGGGACATATGTCTCAGGCTGTCTGTAATTCTTCCAAAGTATCCTGTTTTAGGGAAAGTCTTTCATATGCTATTATCATAGCTAGAACAAATGAAAGACAAAAATATTTTAAAAAACTTAAAAGACAATGATGAGCTTGAATAGATTTTAGGAGTCTATATGAAACAAAACTAAGCAAGTGGAAGATACTTGTATACCACTAAAGAAAAAGGAAGGTTACTTAGTTAAGAAAGATTAATGATTTTAATATAGATTGGGAAAAACAAAAAGCAAATGTAAGTGGAGGGGCATGAGAGAGGGCCTGATTCTAATCTCACACTGGGGTTTTTTTTCACTGTCGAAACTCCATTAAGTTAACAGAGTTACTCCTGACTTACATGTAAAAGAAATGCAATTCATTTATTCTGGGGCCTGCAGTTGCCTGGAGGACCGCAAAGATGGCTTTAGCCCTAGGGGGTTCTCCCTTGCCAACAGTTCTTGTGCCCATCTTTAACTGATCTGAGCATCTGGCCCTTTATTTATTTCAAACAATGAATGAAATGAGTTAGATCTACCTGACTTCACACACACAGTCAGCAATCATGACATCCTGATACTGTGTCATGAAGTAAAACAAGTTAGCATCACCACAGTCGATTAGTCAGTCTATGAGCCTCATCACTGTCTTTATCAAAGAAATCTGAGACCTTTTCTCCTAAGTAAAATAATACCTTTTAGCAGTCTTGTACTGGGGAAAATTGGGATTTTTGGTCAAGACTATCCTACATGTCTAGGGAAGTACAAGCCAAGCCTACGCAACAGTAAGAGGTAGAACTCTTTACAAAGTGATTTCTTCAATGTTAATAATCACCTGGCCCTGCAAATGGTCTAGAAACTGCTTTTTGTTGTTAAAGTTCCCAGGGACTGACAGGCTTGCAATGTAAATTGCTGGTGTTTAAATAGTTTAAACAGTTGTGACATGGTAGACTAAGTTCCAGCTCATGCCAAAACCCCAGGTCAGTTAACGTATGTATTAGCATAAATTAAAAGAATTATTAAATGTAGAAGAGTGTATTTTGTGTTTAAATGTCATGGAAACTAATCGGATATTACTTGCATTGTTTTCACTTATCTGTATCCTGTAGTAATGTAATAGAAAACATTTACATTGGATATATTTCTGTAACAAAATAACCCATCAAATGGGACAGAAGTGTTGTGGAATGCAAATGAAGAACTTTCGCAGAAAGACGCTAATTTGAAAACAAGTATCCATTGTATGTGATAATCAGATGTGAAGACTTAAAATGCATTCCTCACTCTCTGTCATTTAAGGAAAGGTCCTTGTGGGTAGTGACAGTGTCAGCTTGTTTTCTGTGACAAGACACTATAAGAATGAAAGATCCTTCATCTCTGGTCTGTTTGGACTCTTACAGGGAAGTGTACTGGGTGCAAAGCAGAGATCCCTATAGACAATTTGGATACCAATAGCCTTTTGGGACACTGGCAGTTCATAGAATCATAGAAGAATAGGGTTGGAAGGGACCTCACGAGGTCATCTAGTCCAACCCCCTGCTAAAAAGCAGTTCATTACATCACTGCCACAAACTGTGACCCACACCTGCTTTAAACTCTCAATAATTCTGCCTTTTTTCTTAGCTAATCAATCTTTAGTTAGTTTACTAGAGTATTGGCTACCTGTGCTTGGTGTAAGATTTAGAGCAGTGCTTCCCAACTTGTGGCTCGGGGCCAAAAGTGACCCGCAAGGGCTTTCAAAGTGGCTCGTGGTCCCCCCCCCTTCCAATGGTTGCAGAAGGAAACCACCACTTAAGGACCCAGGCAGAGCATGTTTCCATAGGCTAATAGACTGGTGCACACTCCTAACTGCAGCCAAGGGCATAGGAGTTCAGTGCTTCCCTCCCCCTGGCAGTAGCAGGGAACACAGGAAAGCACTCCGCCTAAGTCCATAGGTGCTGGGGTCCCTGCTGGAGCCAGAGGGAGAGGAGCACTGACCTTTTATCACCCTAGCTGCAGAAGGGAACCACTGCCTTGGAACCCAGGTGGAGTGCACAGGCTACAGAACACATGCAGTTTCTCTGCTGCAGCCAGGGAGACGGTAGACAAGCGAGGAGGCGGTCTTCTCACTGAACTCCACCCATCTGGCTGCAGTGATGGTGGAGGGCCTGCTGGCAGAGGCTGATGGTCCTTTAGGGTTGTTAAAATGATATCTGTGGCCCTCGAGTCAAAAAGGTTGGGAACCACTGACCTACAGTATCATTTGACACAGGGGATAAGTCTCTTGGGATTGGGAGAAACCTGATGTCACTTTTGATTTAAGTGACCTTTTATCACAAAGTCTGGGAGGTGAGGTAGACTGGAGAGTCCGAGGGGAACTCTCTGTGACTCCATGGTAAGTCTCATATAATTACCCAGGAGTTCACAGTTGTTACTGGCTTGGTGAAATCTAATTATAGAACACACCACCTGTTTGGGGTGTCTGCTCTCTTTTCTGACAGTCTGCCCTGAGGTAGACACTCATGATTGTGCGACACTCCAGTCAGTGAGACAACAATATGGGGGGGAAAGAGTCTGATTCTCCCCTCAAATCCTGTCTACACTAGGGATTTGCCTTTGTTACAGTCATTGGTGGTTAAACACCAGTGGAATTGTACTAGTATAACCCCCTAGTATAGACTGGGCAAAGTCACTCTCACTGCGGATTTGTGCTGGTAGTTTTAAAGCAGGATTGAACTGCACTGGTTCAAATCATGGCTGACAATATTTTGGCTGGGATCACAATTGGTGACTACACTGGTGGTTGATAACCAATGGCTCAAGTGTCCTGTGTCCACAAAACTTCACTTGCACTCGTTTAAGATCAGTATAGTACTAGAGACATCAGTGGACTTATTCCAAATGCACCCTAATATGAGAAATGAACCAGTCCCATGTGGTTTTTTTAGAGACATTCCAAGGTAGCATCCATAATGCCTTTTTGCAGGTGCAATATGAACTCTCAATTAAATCAGAGTTGGTGCACTTCTAGTGATTTGGTTTGTTCTTGACCTGCAGTCACATAACTGGATGTGCCACTGCTGCTCAGATTTGCATTCTCAGGTGGAGCGGGCACAAAAATGCAAAGTAAATTTCCATATGCCCACACAGGTTGTCACCTTTCTGAAAACGTAATGCAGGGAGGGCTAGCTGTGTTTTAAAAAGTCATTTCTTTGGAAGTTGCTGGCTGGAGAAAACAAATTCTTACCTATAGCTGCATAATCATTCCTGTAAATGAAACTTTGTACTGTAATCTGATAAAGGCTTGGGAACTGGGAAGGCAGAATTAAAGTATTAACGGACACGTTAGGGTTCCTTCCCAGGAGGACTGGATTCAATTATGCTTTTCAGTAGTTGACAAAAGGGCTTCACAATTAAGCCAACTAAGTTTGCATTCAGATTTTCCCCTGTGGGTTACAAATGTCCTGCTTTTCAAGGCTTTTCAATCTCATCTAACATGACACGCTAAAAGTACTACATATAATTGATTTTTTTTTTCATTCTTGCAGCTCTGCCTACTCTATGTTACAAAAGGGGAGTTCCTGTATAAGAGTCTATGACTCAAATAACTAAGAAATTTGTGACAAAACCGTTTCTTTTATTTTATGGTTCAGACACTGGACACTATAGTTAAGTTACACTTGGCTTAATGAATAGTTCTGGAAATTAATAGAGGGAACTTGCTCTAATGCTGCAAAGCAGCCATCCCTTCTGCAGGAGGTGCTTTGCTCAAAAGTTCCTGAGAAGTTTGGAGTATCTCTGCGTGCTCATGAAGATAAATGAAGATCAGCTTTAATTGTCTGAATATCCCAAGAACAGTAAATTTAGATAATCCAGGTTTTGTGGGATTCTTGGGGAGTTTTCATAGTAATTATCAGTCGGAATTACCCTGAGTTGGATATTCAGTGCTGTATTGTCTTCTGTATAACAGGCAATCATTTTGCAAAACAGTGTATCTCTCAGTTAAAGAACATGATCAGTTACAGACATTTTGGAAATAGACCCAGAAGTATTTCTTATGCATCACAGAAGAACACCAAATATTAGCATTATGCTCAATATTCCTTCGCAGTTCATAATCCCCTGAGCCCTCTAGTTCATATAAACAGATGTAGCAGAAGTGTATGTAAAGCCAAGTGCACATTGAATTTAGGCAGAAGTATTGTATAGGCCTAAAAATAAAACAAACTTATTCATGTAGAACAATATTGTTGTTCAGTAAAGATCATTGAAGTAGAAAATAAGCAAGGCTCAGCATTTTTTCCATCTGTGTTGGATGAGAGCTGATTCCTATTAAAAAAAAGTTAATCCCAGTTTATGCATGCTGTGAATTATTTTACATGTCTTCTCCAGGACGTGAGTTCATTGTACCCAAAATATTATTAAAATCCTAAAAGGTGTATTCTAAGAGTCTATCATGACACACCATTTAAAAAAGTCTTAGTCACAAAGTTATTCTGTTTTTACAAGGTAATCTCAGTGAATCAATGATCTGCTCTGAGCCATCAGCTACTTCTGTTTTCTATTTGCCACATCCCTGCCTCATTATCAGCACAGTAGTATACATCTTCTTGGGGAGTGTTATAGTAATTTTGATGGAATATATGGGCCAAAAGAGCCAAAGGTGTTCATGTGATTTGTCGTTGTCCAACATTAAACAGTGTTAAACAAGGTTGAGGGAGCAGGAGTGTTAATATACAAGAGATCTCAGCAAACTTAGTACCATAGCAAACATAATTTTAAAAGACAACAGAGTCCTGTGGCACTTTTAAAGACTAACAGATTTATTTATTGCATGAGCTTTAGTGGGAGAAAAATCCCACTTCATCAGACGCTTTGAAGATGGGAATGTTACAGAATGGGAGGAAATTAATTTAAGGAAATTTAATTAAGTTTTAATTTCCTCCCATTCTGTAACTTTCCCATTTTCAAAGCGTCTGACGAAGTGGGATTTTCTCCCATGAAAGCTCATGCGATAAATAAATCTGTTAGTCTTTAAAAGTGCCACAGGACTCGGTTGTCTTTCTACAATAGACTAACACGGCTACCCCTCTGGAATAATTTAAAAAGTTTACTCTTTAAGAAAGATACAAGGTAGTGGGGGGGGGGGGGTCAAGAAAACAGTTAAACTGTTTGGAATGTTAAACTAAAAGCCTCTCTTTTAGGAATGCATTGAAGATGGTAATAACTGTCCTTTGGGGGCAAAAAAGGAAAGAGTCATCAAGATGGGCTGGAGTTATTGTTATAGTCAATTCCCTAAAAGGCAAAAAAAAAAACACACTCATGCAAAGGGAAGAGGAAAGAACAGTAAAGACAGAAAATGTAACTTCTTTCTCTGGTGTTGACTTTGACTTCAGCCTTTTTGCTGGAGAGCCACGTGCATGGCACACAGTTTTAACAGCTACACTGAGACCTGGGAAGCTTGAACCAACATCAGGCTACTGAGGGCTGTACTTTTACCAGCCTCTTTCTGGTTACAAGCTTAGTGAAAGATTACAAAAATATATATAATCTTGGTGGGCTAAAGTGGACTGTTTATTAGCTAGAAGGGGGAAAAAAAAGAGAGGGATAGGAAAGAAAAAAATAAGTTAGAGAAGAAAATGGAGATGGGGCATGGAAGTCTCAAATCCCAGGTGGTGCTTGGTAATTAGCCAGAGTCCTGGGGTTAGCTAAATTCCTCCCTGTAGCCCAGTCAGCTCAGGCTATTTAACAGGATCAGGTCAAAGAAGACACAGTGGATCCTGGAATTCCAGGAAATGGTGGGGTTGGTAGTCTTGCTACTGAAGCTCCCCATTTTTCTCTCTCTGTCAACAAGTATTGACAGCCAACTTCTTAATATTCCCTACCTCTCTGGCTTTTCTTTTAAGGATCCTCTGCAGGGGTAGCCACCCCACCCAGACATTGAGCAGGTTAATGTGGGCCAGGGAAGGTCAATTAATCTTATATGTTGCAGCTCAGAACTTGGGCTTGATAGGGCCCAGTGGCAGATGAAGCCCAGCTGGAGGTGAGTTTAGCTAGTATTACAAAGCCAGGAACTGTAAGCAGCAAAAGCCTGCAAGGGAGGAATTCTGCAATCACTTCCTAAAGGTAAAGTGCTTTGGCTAGGGACCAAGAGTTAAAAAGCCCTGGGGTCATGCCCCAGGATTGGGGAGTCCAGTAAGAGGCCAAGTGAAGTAGCCACAGGAGCAGAACAATCTCTGAGAGTAAACCCAGAAATAAGCAAGAAGATAGTGAGGTGGGGTAGGAAGGAGCCCAGGGAAACAGCAACAGGGTCTAAAGCTCAACAGATCTAGGTTGCTAGTCTTAGGGTTCCTAGTCTGGAATTCAGGTTAGCAGGAAGAACTGAGTTCCCTTACTAGCCCCTGGGGAAAGTGGCCCTGAATCTAGAAGATCATCTGAGACAGCATACAGGTATCTTATGCAGTAGTACGTCATAACCCTGGATGGTGGTGGGGGGGTCTATACAGTGATCTGGATGGAGTGTTGTGTCACAGCCACAAACACCCAGCAGAAGGTGACTCCAAAGAGGGCAAGTGGTTATTGTGAGACCCAGCCACAATGAAGCATATTGCTACTTAGGGGAATCTTGTTACTGACATCAAAAGAGAAGTGATGGATAGCATAAATCACCCCCCCCCCCCACCTCATTTTGTCTGACAATTCAGCCTAATTTTCAACATGTGGGGTTTGCTCCATTGACTTCCAGTTCCATGCCTCTCTTGTTTAGCAGGCATGATCCTAGCGCTGTCCTTCATTTACAACCATAGGCTTCTCTTTCTTGACAATCGCTTTTGCTTTTGCAACTTGCCCTTTCAACGTTTGCTGTGATAGGTTGCAGCATTTTATGAACTTTCACTTTCCACAGCTGAGCTCATGGTGAAGGTAAATGTGTAACTGCAGGTTTCACAGCAGGAGGCAGAATAGGGAATGAGGGAAGGGCTGTAAGGGAGAGATGAGTCTCAGGTGGCCATGACAGGGCAAGTGTGTCTTTGCAGAGGAGTGTTAGGATGTGTGCGTGCAGGAAACTTGAGAGGGCCAGAGCCCTGATGAGGCATATTTCAGGGGGGGGGAGGGAGGAGAAGGAGCCAGTTCCTCTGTACTGAGGTATATTGGCACTTAAAGTATTTCCCTCATGCTGCTGACTGAGCTCCCTGGTCAATGAAGCAGTAACAATGGTGAGTCCTGCTGCTAATTCTTGTACCTAAGTGCAGAGACCATGGGTCCTGCTGCAATAGCTACAGAGGCTGTTCTGTGCACCAAGGTGCTTGAACTTGCAAAGTTGTTACATGGCTCTGTCAGAGATAGTGATGAACCAAGATATCCCTTCATTCAAGATATGCCCCCCTTTGCACTAGGGATGTGAAGGAACAGCCCCAGGGGAAGCCTTTCAAGTGTTGATTACTCAGTGCAGAGAAACTCAACACTGTGTGGCACCAATTCCTGAAGGCAGCTGAATTCTCCTCAGAGGTCTCCCCTTTAAGCACTGACCAGTAGGGGAAAGACTTCACCATTGCCAGCCATGTTTTGTTCATGGGGAGGAGAGATGATTTCATTTTGTACAGCAGCTCTCTCAACTTTGTGCCTACATTCATTCAAAACTGGTTTAAAAATAAAATTACTTGTTTGTGCAGGAATAGTGATGTCTTCATTAAGTCATCACAGTTTCCACACAGTTGGAAAACATTTCCTATACTAATTGCAGTTTCAAAGACAGCAGAGGAATTATAAGATCTTGGACCAAATTCTCCCCTGAGTAATCTTCCCTGAAGCCCTCCAAGAGGTTTCAGAGAATGGGAGTCAGAGTTTGTCTGAATGTCTTATTGGCCGGATCAAGCTAATTAGAATGACGTTCAGTTTTACACAATGAAGTGGCATTTTAAAAACAAAAAGCTGTTTGGATTCTGGAAAGTATAGCACTTTTAGAGAGGCAAAAGGTAGGGTCTATGTTACAAGACAGTGTTATTTAAAAACATATGATCTTATTGCTTCCTTTGTTCTGTATTTTCTTGTGACCTGAACAACACTATTTTGGGCCACTCTATAAAGCAATCATGAAACATAATCCAAGCCCCCGAGGGCAGGGAGAGAAGGGTTATAGATGTTAGGACTCATGCATGAAAAGTTAGATCAGACATACTATCATGAGCTGATCTGGCTGAATCACAAAGTTCTTATTGAAGTTTATCTGCCAGCAGACATAAGGACTATGGAAAGAAAATTCCTTGTATCTAGTCCAATAAATTAGCCAAGGCAGATGAAAGGTTCATGTCAGAATTCAGAATAAGAGGTACTGCTGGGCAGGCTTGGATGATTTGTTGGCATATGCTTCATACTCTCACACTATTTCAAGCAGTAAATGTGGTAAGGCTTTTTGGAAATCCACTGGACTTAGGAAATGTGTGTTATTGCTTAAGTCTTTGTTCTGCAGGCAAGCTCCATGTCCATAGTACTGGGATAGGCTGTCAGCTATATGAATGACTTGCAGATTCCATTGGAATGCTTCCAATGGTGCATTGCTCATAGTGGAGAAATTGCTATGAGAGACTGAGATTCCATTTTTAGAACTTATATGAAGTTCTCCTCTGAAGCCTTTCATTTTATACATCCTCCCAGGATAAGATGCAGTTTTGTGCAGCTAGCAGCTTGCTGAATACTGTCTCACATTTTTCTTACTACAAATCAATCTCGTGTATGAAGAGTTAACAACTTGTTGAGATGGGTGAACGGGTTGGACTCAAATCAGAACCATCTCTGACCATCATCCCAAGCTTTTATGGAAGCAAATCATTTTTGAGACTTGAAAAGTTTCTTTATTTGGAAACAAATCTCCCTATATCTTTCATATTTTCATGCAGGGTCAAGCAGTGGAAACAATGCAAAAAAACAACCCACAACCTGTATCACAATAATTGTGACCCAGTTGAAACAGTGAAGTAATAGAAATTTTGCTTTCAGACTCGTTTTTGTCTAGGTAAGCTTTGGATAGCTACCAGAACTTTAGATGATTGACATTTGAACTGAGTGCCTGAACTATTCAAGTTTACCTATCACTAGGTCCTATTCCTGAGTGCCTTCAGCCCCTATTTATTTCATTTACTATGACGATGCCCCTCACCTCAAAGTATCTGGAGAAAATAGCTCACTTTTGAGAAATCTCTTTTGCTGCAAGTTGTGAATATAATGGAATTCTATAAAATTTTGAATCCTGGGTTTTTCAGATTTCAATATTCCAGCGTCCTCTGCTAAAGCTACTGTGTTGTCAGTGCTTTGGCAAGCAGTGTCTGAAGCAATAGCCTTATCACAGCACTGAACTGGCTACTGGGAGTATAGAATGCATACTCTCAGGAATTCAGCTGGCTCTGACATAGTCACCTAGGAACCCAAGGTGCTCAGCTTGGCCCAATAACCCCTTACTAAGGCTATGTCTCCACTAGAAAACTTACATCGACTCTGTTAAGTCGACTTAATAAGGTCAACCTTAAGTCGATTTAAAGTCGACCTTATTAAGTCAACTTAGGAGGTGACACTGGCTTTAAGTTGACTTAATAAGCGATATTCCCTGTCCACACTGGTTTTAAGTCAACTTAAGACTTAAGTCGACCTAAAGAGGGGAAGTCCTTAAGTCGACTTAATAAAAACCCAGTTTGGAGGCAGCTTTGTTTAGGTCGACTTAAGCCTCCTTAAGTCGACTTAATTTGCAAGTGTAGACATAGCTTAAGTGACTGTGCACCCTGATTGGACAGAAGGGCTAACAGATCACTATTTAAGCCTTGTACCAATAGCAGCAAAGTGACTGCCCAATGCCTTCCACAACGGTAGCTGTTCCACACCTGCCTCCTTCACCAGGTGTTGTTCCAACCCATGCCACGTCTGTTCCTATTTCAGTCCTAGTCCCCACCTTTCCACGACCATTGGCTTAACTCCTGACCATGATTCTGGCTCTGCCTTTTGGTTCTGTTCTGATTCCTGACTTCTGGCTTTGACCATTGGCTTGTTTCTTGGTCTCTGGTTCTGTCTTCTGATTCTTCTCCAACCATAAACCACGCTCCTGTACTGGCCACTAGATTGGACACACATTATGCATTACTAGCCTTCATGAAAAAAGCCCATTATGAAATGTGATATTGGAAGACACTGAATTAAACATTGCATATAGTAAAGTACCTATAGTGTTTTGCATGATTGGTTGCATACAAATAACTAGCTCGTGGTTTATATATTCTGAGCTTTGTTCAAATAAATTACTTGCCTGATTCTCTACTAAAGTTAGTGTTAGAAACAAAGTTTAGATACAAAAGTTACTAAAAGGATGATACCATTTTTCACTCACTTTACATCACCTTCAGTCTTTTTTTTTTTTTTTTAAAATGGTTCCAGTGATGCCTTTTAAGAAGCCAGGGACCATATAAAAGACACAATTTGGGCTAAAGACTCAAAACAAGGGGGAATCAGAAAGAGTGAAAGTGTGAAAAATGGTTACCAGCACTACATCTTCATAGCATAATATCTTCTATCTGGGACATCCCATCTCTCAGTGGGAAACAGCTGGGAGGCATAACTCACATTCTTTAAAATTAAACTTGCTCTTCCACTAATGGTTCAGCCAACTTCAGTCTTGCTCCTAACGTCCCCCCCTTATTTCTCAGATGGTTGAAAAAGTGATAGAAAGCACAGCTTCTGACACCTGTTCAAACTTTGAATACATACGATTACCTTCACTAATGTCAGTTTGTCTTCCCAGCCTCCTCGTAGTACTGAGATGTAGACAATGATTCACTATGCTCCAGGGAGGGCGGTATTGAATAGTTAACACTAGGTACAGTCTGAGCCGCCCCTGACTCCAACGGACTTTAGATCAAGCTGTAAATCCTGTAAAGATTCATGCTGTAAGTATGGAACTGAGCTAATCCACCACAGAAAGACTCTGAGAAAGGAATCATAGCTCAGATTATTAATTCTTTGCCTGCTCCCCCCTTGCTCTTGGAGGAAAAATTTATTTCAGCCATGAAAAGGATACAGCTTACTTCTCTTTGTGCATGCTCTGCGCTGGTTCATTCACTGGGGGGAAGAGTGAAGATTCACCCCATCCCCACCTATTTGCTTGGGGCAGAATTTCAGGCAGACAGTTCCTGTCTCTCTCCTAGCTGAGTCATGATATAGCAAACCTTAAAAATCATAAATGTGAGTCAATCACAAAAGCTGACCATTGATGTCTATACTACCATTTGAAGATGTGTGATATATGGTCACTAAGTGTTCTTAGAACAAATTCACATTGGCATTGGAGAAAAAAAATCTCACATTCATTGACTCATTGTTCAACTAAATATTTCATTTTTCCATCAGAGGTTTGATAGTTTTAATTGTTCTTCTATGAAAATAGCAATGGGTATTATTTTAAAAGAAAATTTAAAATTGGGGGCAAATCCATGAGAATGTATGGAGATTTTCTTAGATGGAGAAATTTTAGCTGTATTTTCTGGTGAAAAGGTTGAAACTTTGTCCTTGATTAAATCTGTGACCACAGTACTCATAAAAACAACAGAGTCCTGTGGCACTTTTAAAGACTAACGGATTTATTTATCGCATGAGCTTTCATGGGAGAAAATCCAACTTCGTCAGATGCTTTGAAGCTCATGCGATAAATAAATCCGTTAGTCTTTAAAAGGGCTACAGGACTCTGTTGTTTTTCTGCAAAAGACTAACACGGCTACCTCTTTGGAACTTGACTACATGGAAAGTACTCCTAAAAGTATCCAATTTTGTGTATGAAAATGTGCACCAAGAAAAAGATTGGCCATTTCACTTACTTCTTCAGTATGATTTTATTTCTTTGAGCCTCTGACAGTTTTTCTATGTCTCATGAGGGGAATGTGTTGATATTCTTGTTAATATACTTTTATTGTTGGATGGATAACATTGACTGTAAGTGTTTCTTGACGTGGAATTCTGTATCAGTCTGCCTTGAATTGGTTCAGCTCTTTATTTTTTCAGTTTCTCAGCTTTGCACTAACTATTTGAAATGCTAGCAATTCACTGTTATTTGTGACCCAGTAAAGTTAGTCCAACACCTGAACAGTTTATCAAAGTCATTGCCTCCTCAGCCTTTGGGGGGACTCAGAAAAAAAATGGGACATGGATTCAATCCATAACTGGTTTTAGTTTCGCTCAACTATGAGATTCTGCAAAACAATAGCTCTCTTCTCTGGACTCCCCTAAATAAACTTCTTGCAGCAAGTCTGGTTTAGCTTCTTTGGAATACACTGAGGAAATAGAGTTTAAGTATTAAATCAATAATAGCTTTCTCTGAGCTAGTAATCATAAAACCAAACGAAACATTAACAACCTCTTTCAGAGCCAGGTAGACTGAATTACGTACACCATCCATTTTTTGCCTCACTGACCAAGATCCACAGAATGATGATACCAGTTCAATCTACCAAAAGAAATCTACCTAACAGTTCAAATAAACCCAGAACTATCATGATTAGAGCTCAGTATATTGTGGGAGGATGGGGGGGGTGGGGGTGGGATGGAATCAGATTAGTGGTGAAACAAGGAGGAAAAAAAGCTGCTTCATTGCCTGTCAGTCTTTTAAAAAAACAAACTCTAGCTCCCTTTTGTTGATAACAAAAAACAAATTTTCACTTTCTTGGAAAGGTGGGTGGCCCCCCAGAAGGCTTTAGAGCAACAGCTATAGGTCTTTAAAATATTTTGAATACATTTGTGGTTTCTGGGTAGCTATAGAACTAATATGAAGGTAAAACAATACAATTTAGGAAAAGAAGGCTTCAGAGAAGCTGGCTGCTTTAATTAATGAGCTACTCCTAGCACTGACTTGCTTTGTGGCAAATAGCCAATCTCAGCCAGATTTCTTTTAAAAGCTGGCCTCATTTTTTCACTAGCTAAAAATGGGCACATATATTGTGGGTACAGTTTTACACTAATTTATGGTTATATTGCAGCTGGGGAGGTTGAGGTTGGATATTAGGAAAAGCTTTCTCACTAGGAGGGTGGTGAAGCATTGGAATGGGTTACCTAGGGAGGTGGTGGAATCTCCATCTTTGGAAACTTTTAAGGCCTGGTTAGACAAAACCCTGGCTGGAGTGATTTAGTGGGAGTGGTCCTGCTTTTAGCAGGGGGGTGGATTAGATGACCTCATGAGATCCCTTCTAACTCTGTGATTCTATGGTTAATATCACTTTAATACCTCCTTATTCATTTACAGGCACAGTAATTTCCTTAGTTATCTCAATGATGTTAATAGCACTCACAAAACTGCAGGTTCAAAAAAAAAAAAAAAAAAAAAAAAAAGTCCAGGCCTACAAGTCATGAGCTGTGAGTCTCAATTTCTCCACCTGTAAAATGTTAATGATATATACTTGCCTACCTAACAGATTGCTATAAGGTTTAGTTTACTGTGCTTTGATAAAGTGCTATGTATACTATAGTATGCAATGAACATAAGATGATGTTTCTCAACCCCAATCTTTCTTAATAAGGGTGAGCAACAAGTAACTCCCATGTTCTCTCCTTCAAACACAGCTCTCTCCCTGGATCCCCACCATTAGGTTGGCTGCCTGGCCCCCGGTATCCCCGCAGCTACCTCATTGTGCCCAGCATGGGGGCAGAGTGGCCAGGAGGACTCTTGCTTCCCCAACACCCTGGGTCCTTGGCTGCCAGCAGGTCTGAGGTGGGGTCAGCAGGGCCAGGCCAGTGATGTCAAATCCCAGCAGCACCTCTAAGGTCAGTGCCAGGGGGGCCTCCACCCACAACCCCTCCTCTCATCCTCAGTATGCCACTGATCACAGAGGAGTGCTGGTAAGAAACTTGGGCTTTGCCTCCTGGCTCAGCATTTTGCATGGGTGAAGGTTATAAAAGGTCCCTACCCCTGCCACATGACTACAGTCAATATCCACTTACTCTAGCAGCTACTGTTCTCACTTGTTTACGCAAGGCTGGCATATCCTAATTTTGATTTTGTGCCTTGATAACATAGGGACCAGGACACTCTTAATAGGCAGTCACGGGGATTGCTGCACGCTGCTGTGGCACCTCCTTGTGGCCCATCTGGAGATTAGCTTACAACCAGTCAGATACCACTTCCATCTCCATTAACCACTCACCTCATGGACTCACTCTCTGTCAAGTCAGGTTAATCTCTTTCCTATTGTCCTCCCCTGGTAAGGTGTATCAAAGTCCCACTGAATGATGACTATTCTAGGAATTTTTCTGCTCTACTGCCTACTTTGTGTCACTTTTCCAATAGCTGATAGGAAAACCTTGGGTCACACACTACTCTGGTTTCCAGAAGAACCCTACAACTAGCAGCCAAGGTCTGCATTGTTGCAAACCTTATGGCTGCTTCCTACTTCACTTCAGTCGGGCTCCTCCTACACACTCCTCTAGGTATGCCCCTCCCTCAGGGCAAGGATCCCAGATTTTCTAGTATTTCTCTGGTTTTCTCCTCCTTTTCCTCTCTAAACACAGAGTGACTGCAGGTCTTCTGCACTGTAGTTTCCTTCTTATTCCCTATTTCCTGGTTATATTGCAGCTGGGCTTCATCATCAATTACAAGCCTAACAGCCAAGACTCTCCACCAGGATTAATTGGCCCTTTCTCTTTATTCAGACCTTCAAACAGAGAGAAGAAGAACTACTCCGTGGTGTATTACAAGTAAAGATGGACTTGAAGGAAAAGCTTGGATCTGAAAATTCACAAACTATGGAGGAACAACTGTATTCTAAGCTCAACTTTGCAGTTCAAGCCCACGTCTAATTACAATATTTTCATAAGGCCATGCAGACATTAACTCCATACACTGCACTAAGTTCTGAATCTCTTCTGGGGGTGCAAAATACTGTACCTCTAGCCAAAAATTATCATACAACTTTTTTTTTGCCTGGATCTCGTTCTTGCTGAAGTAAATGGAAGCTTTGCCATTGACTTCAAAGACAGTCAGATCAAGCCCTTTGTGATGAAGTCTGTCATTAAATGCAACCCCTGCCACAGAGTAGGTGCATGTTTGACCTTTGATTGTCCAAGTTCCATGTTGTTTTTTTCTTGATTGTCTTTTAACAAAATCACTCTTCCCAAGACCTTGCCCTAATGCATATATATTTCCAACATTAGCAAGACCCTCAAAGGGCAGGTAAACTGGCTGTATATTTCTGAAAATCACTTCCATTTCAATCTGAAACCTAACTGCATCTTGTAACATAACAGCCAGTATAAACTGACAGGGAAAAGATAAGCTTTATAACAGAATATAAATTTTTACTCCACATAGGATATAGTGAAGAAAAAATAAAATAGAAACCCACTATGAATGTGTATGAGCCTTTCTGAAAAGCAGAGATAGCAACTTTGCATGTCTCCCCAGCACTTTCATAATTTTAAAGCAATTGTTATTTTATCTTAACAATTTCTTTCACATAGATTTTTGAGCTTATAAAAAGGCAGCCTTCTTAAATAGAAAGTTAGTACAATAGGAAGCTTGGCATGGACTAGATGTCATAAAACATTTGTTAATGGTAGATTCAGGTTTGCACAACCTATAATTGATGAATGATAGAAGTCGACAGCTACCTGCAAGGCTGGAGACTCACCATAGCAAAAAAATAACCATAGCCTGTTGCTATTTCTTATATTTGCAGTTGTCCTTTATGTTCTACCAGGAAACCATTGTGATATAATCCTGACCTCACATGGAAAATATATCCTTTAACCACTGAGTCAGTGGCTTAAATATACTTGAAATCAATGCTTTTTTTTTTTTTTTTAAAGTGCCAGTACTCGGCCAGGTACCGGTACACAGTACCCCTGAGTACCATCATAAAAAAAGCCCTGCTTGAAATAAGAATTTTCAATAGCAATTTCACTTCTTACACTCTTGTGCTTAGAACAGAACTTCTAATCACTGTAATTATGTAGATGTATTATTTGCAATTTTTAGTCATAATTACTTTTATATATTTTGAAATTCATAATAAAAATGAGATGTTTGTTTTAATTCTATTTCTGTAATGCTAGACAGTGAAACCAAGTTTTAATTCACAACCAATTCACTTCATTTTTTTTCCCGTGTAGGAATTGTTCACAGATTACAAAATTCTAGAGTATATTTGTTCAAAATAGTCCATGGGTTTCTTCAGAAGAATTTTATCAATCATTTATTAACTTCAAAAATTTCAGTCAAATCTGAAATTTGCAAAAAAACAGTTTGCCTGACTTCTCTCCCTCTGGAAATCTTGAGGTTTGCTATTAACAAGCCAGCATGCTTTATTTTTCATTCTCTTCCACTGTCTGTAATAAAAAAAGTCAACTTCTCAATAGGCAATTTCTTGTATAAAGAATCACTATAATTAAAACTAAGAGTAGTAGAGGGAATTTTTAATCTCTAGAGCAGTGTTTCTCAGCCTTTCTGTGCTGGCAATCCCCTATGGATTTAGACAAAAATTGTGACCCCATACCTTAAGCTTGGATTGCAGGGCTTCAGCCCCTTGGCACTGAAACGTGTTAATTAGCTTTGCGGGCACCTTGTCTTCTAGAGTCCCAGGCAATTCCCATGCTTTCTTTTCCCTAACACTGGCCTGCCTCGTTTCTTGACACTCCCCCCCCCCCCCCCCCCCCCCCCAAAAAAAAAAAAAAAAAAACCCCTGTCCGATGACTCCCAGATTCAGAAACACTGCCCTAGAGTAACTTCACTAAGACCCAGGATGAATTGGAGAAAATTCCCATTGACTTCAGCTGGACCAAGGTACGTAGACAATAAATTGTACTACATTACTACAAATTCCAGCTTTGTTACAAATCTGAAGTGAGGTTTTCAGTGAACTCTGGCACAATTTACAGTTAGGGATAGATATGTGAAAGTAGAGAATCTATAAAACTGAGAAAAGCAAGTGGTTTCAATTATGCTTCCCTTTGAGTATGTTGCTTGAACACCAAATTCAAAATAATGAAATTCAGGGAGTGCAATCCAGTGCATTTGAACAGCATTCACAGAAATAGACCCACATAATGCCCCATGCAAACTGAAATTCTATCATTTCCTACAGCTACTGATATCCTAAGAAAAGTGACTAGACTTCATGTTCAGATTCCTGGGGTGGATAGTTGATGTCCCACAGCATAACTTGCCCTTCCAGAACCTTAGAAAACACAGCACCAGCTTGAGTTGTTGTTCATAAAGAATTTCACTTAGAATCCATTAAACCTTGGTGAGCTTTTCTCAAATAATTCTGCCTTTGGAATAAATCCATATCCCCTGCAGTATATATGCTATGATAGTGCTTCTACAAATCAGGCAAACGTTTACTGTTTTATCCACTAAACTTTGCCATCTGTGTAAAAAATTGGCTCTACAAATGTTAGGCAGCTTATTACTGCTTTGGAGTTAACTCTGAATTTCAGAGGCTTTGCCAATAGTTAACTAGCTATAAAAATCAGACAGAAGCTGTGCTAAGCACAAGTTGAATCTGCCTTTACCGTTAAATCAAGTGACATTATAGAATTTCACTACAATGGTGCACAAATGTTAACTGGGTACCTCACCATCTCCTCCTGTCTTCTGGGATAAAAATAAAAAAGAATAAAAGCCTGATCCAAACATGCCCATTTTCCATAAAAAGTACATGTTAAATCTTCATTCTCTGCAATGATCTCATAGTCACAGGCCGCCTTAGATGCTAATTGCTTTCCAGGTTGCTGCAGTCACATCTTGGATACATTATGCTTTGCAGGAACTAATACTAACACATTTGTGCCAATACATCCTGAAATTGCATTATGTGGTTTAAAAGAGAAAAAAAAATGCAGTGTCACTGGAGCATTGCTTCGAAACGGGTACCATGAATGTTAACCCTTAGAAGCACAAGTGAGAGCGACTAGGCTGAAATTGAGAACCAGAGCATATTTCTCGGCTCACACTAACGCCACATCTACACTGTGGAGTGAAGTGGATCTATTTTAATTCCACTTTCACCCACCAAACTCTAGAAGTCTCAGGAGCATGATCATGCCACACTCCTTGCGTTGAGCTCTTGCGGGCTACTAATCATGGTTGAATTAACATTTAAAAAAATGCCCGCTGGTTAGCGATCCCACAGTACAACTAGATGCAGAAGCTTGTGAGAAGACTGATGTTCTCCCATGATGCAACATGGTCCCTCCCCCTCCCTTCTTGTGACAAACCAATGGAAAATAGTTTTTGGTGCCATTTTTCTCTGCTACGCACTTGAAGAAGCATGGAGCACATTCAGCTCTATACTATCATTGGCTGCGTCTACACGTGTAAATTAAGTTGACTTAAGCTTGCTTAAGGACTTAAGGAAAATAAAGTCAACTTCAGTTGGCTTTATTAAACCTCGTTTTAATTTGACTTAGTGCTTAAGTCGACTTACGCCAGTGTGGCCGCAGGGTGGCCCTAAGTCAACTTAAATGGCTGCCAAGGCTTCCTCCCCTTTCCCTGACCTTCCTCACAGAGTTCCTGTCCCAGGAACTCTGGTCTGCCCAATCACGGGGCAGGACACAGCCCTGCCCACCCCTGAAGCTCAGAGCTGGCTAGGCCTGCTTCTCTCTCTCTCTCTCTCTCTCTCTCTCTCTCTTACACACACACACACACACACACACAGAGCATGGCTGAGCAGGTCAGTCAGCGCCGCAAGCGTGCCCCGTTGTGGAGCCATGCAGAAATCCTTGCCCTCATCACCATCTGAGGGGGGGGGGAAGTCGATGGCCCCCCAGGCTGCAGGGCAGACAGAGGAACAGGGAGGTGTATGCCTCCATCTCAGAGGCCCTTGCAGCACAAGGGTACACCCAGGATACCCAGCAGGTCTGGGTCAAAATTAAGGACCTGTGCCAGGGGTACCAGAGGGCCCGGGAGGCATCCCGCTGGACAAGGGCAGCACCCACCACCTCCTGTTGCTACTACCAGGAGCTGCACGGCTTCCTGGGGCAGGAGAGTGGGGGGCTACCCTGCCGGCACGGTCATCTCTGCCGAGCCCCTCTCCCACGACGATGTCCGGGAGGAGGGCTCAGTGCAGGAGACCATGGGTCCTGAGGAGGGGGAGAGCAGCCAGCCCCAGGAGGCGGAGGGCACCTCACCACCCCAGGATCCAGCTGCCAGTCTGGAGCTGTTCCCTGCCCCGATGGCTGAGCCATCCGCCCAGCTGGAGGAGGAGGAGCCAGTTCCTCCCCTCCCCCCCAGAGGAGGGGCCCAGCGCCACAGGGACCTGCTGCAGCTGCTGGTGAGTGCTCCCCACCCGGGACCAGGGCTGGGCATGCCTGTGGGACAGGGACTGCAGGGGACATGGCCCAGAGACAGGTAGGGTTGGGGCTGGGGGAGGCACTCCCACAGGGGTAGAGGGGCTGTGTGGCGGGGAGGAGGGGGACCCCCAAGGCGAGCGGGGCAGGGGTGTGTTGGGAGATGGGGTGGGGGAACCATAGGAAGTGCCCCAAGGCCACACAGCATGCCCCCAACACTGCTGGCATGCGGCCCAAGGGGAGACCCCCTGAGGCAGGGCTGCCTGCAGCCCACTGTGGGCACTGCACCTGACCTGGTCAGCACAGCATGCCATCATGTACCGGGGGGGGCCCTATGCCAAAGGACAGGGCCTGGTAAGCCCGGGGATGGTCAGGGGACAGCAACTGCTGCCAGACTGCACCCCGCATGGGTTAATGGGAGGGACTCTTCTTCCCAGTACCTCCCGCACCATCAAGATGCAGGACAGCTGGCGTCCCAGCAGGCCTGATCCGGGCTCAGAGGAGGAGGAGGCAGCGCTCATGGGATGAGATCCTGGAAGACCTCGTCCACGTGAGCGAGAGGAAGGAGGCACGCCTGGCAACGAGGCAGGAGCAGGAGGCGGGACACCGCAGGGTTGAGCAGTGGCTGCTCGAGTGGATGCTCGACCTGCTTGAGCGCCAGACCTGGGCTGTGGAGCACTTGGAGGACAGCATGCTCCCCCAGGGCCCCAGCCTGTGCCCCAAAGGTGGCTCCCCTCGGTGCCAGCCCAGGACCTCTGGCGGACCCTTTCCCCTGACCTCCCGCTCTCCCCCCTGACCCCCTTCCCTCCCCCCCCAGCCCTCCCAACCCCCCCCTCCCTTGACCATCTTCACGCCCCCCAAGCCGTCCAAACCCCGCACCTCTCATCCCCCATTATCCCCTAAATAAACAGCCTTTACCCCAGTATATGTTTCTTTGTTTTTTTTATTGGTTTGGGGGTAGGGGGAGAAGGGTGTGTGGAGGTGAGGAGGTGGAGCTGACAGGGCCTGGGAGCAGGCTTAGTCCTCAGCAGGCCTCACTGGCAAAGTGGACCCTGAACGCATCCCTAATGGTCTGCGCCCACTGGAGAGCTCTCTCAGTCCGGGGCAGGGCGTCCTTGGGCTGCTCGTACTGAGCGGTGAGGCCCTCGGCTTCCCAGACGTGGGGGGGGGGCCCCCCCCCCCCCCCCCCCCCCCCGCAGCTCGCAGAGGTTGTGGAGGCCGCAGCATGCACTCACAACCTCAGGCAGGTTGCTCTCTCCGAGCTACAGGCGGGTCAGGAGGGTCCTCCAGTGGGTCTTCAGCCGTCCAACGGCTCACTC
Source organism: Pelusios castaneus (assembly GCA_007922175.1). Classification (NCBI taxonomy): domain Eukaryota; kingdom Metazoa; phylum Chordata; order Testudines; family Pelomedusidae; genus Pelusios; species Pelusios castaneus. Next base: position 17,428,110 of record ML685787.1, read on the forward strand.
GACGACACTGTGTCACCGGTTGAGCCTCTGGTTAAAGATGTCCCTGCTGTCATCGAGGCAGCCCGTGTACAGCTTCATCAGCCATGGGTGCAAGGGGTAGGTGGCCTCTCCCAGGCTCAGGAGGGGCACCTGCATGTCCCCGAGGGTGAGGGTGTGCTCAGGGAAGAAGGTGCCTGCCTGAATGCACCTGTAGAGGGCGGAGTTCCTCAGGATCCTTGTGTTGTGCGCCTTCCCCGGCCAGCCGACGTAGATATTCTGAAAGACCCCGCGGTGGTCCACCAGGGCCTGCAGGACAACAGAGTAATAGACCTTCTGATTGATGCAGTCGCTGGCATGGTGTTCAGGGGTGCGAATGGGTACGTGGGTGGCGTCCACAACACCCATGCAGTTCAGGAAGCCCAGCCCGGTGAGGCCCTCGAGAAGGTCAGGCAGGTTGCCCTGGGTGATGAGTCGGGATAGCAGGACTCGGTTGATAGCCCTGCACACCTGCCTGACAGCGGTCCCCACGGTGGCCTTCCCGATCCCGAACTGCTGGCCGACGGAGCAGTAAGAGTCTGGGGTTGCCAGCTGCCAAAGTGCAATGGCCACTCGCTTGGCAACGGGCAGGGCGGGTCTCAGCCGGGTGTCCGTGTAGTGCAGAACCGGGGTAAGCTCACGGACCAGCTCGAGGAAGGTCCGCTTGCTCATCCGCAGCTTCTGCAGCCACTATGCATCACCCCAGGTGGTGAGGACAACTCTCTACCACCAGGCAGTGCTGGCTGCACGTCCCCAGATGCATGGCACGCACCTCCCTGCCTGCAGCAGCTTGCCGGGCCAGCAAGGTGGGGTTCGGGCTGGCATATGCCCCTGTGCTGCTGGCTGGCAAGCTAAGGCCAGTCGAGAACAGAATCAGCCTGAGCAGTAGCTGCCAGGTGCTGTGCAGCTGCCGCACAAGTCGCTGGAGGGGAAGAGCTGGGTCCCTGACCTGCTCACCCTCCATTTTGCCAGGCATACTGGGAAAGGTGCTGAGCTCACTTCCTCTTTTATGGGACTGGCCAGGGGGAGGGGGAGCACTTCCTGACTGGCACACTTTCCATCATGCACCACTCCTAGTCCCCTGCCATTCGACTTAAGCATCAAGTGGAGATGCTCTAGGTCGACTTTGCAAGGTCCCTTTTAAGTCAACTTAATTTTATAGTGTAGACGCACTAAGTCGACTTAACAAAGTCGTCTTAACATTACAAGTGTAGATATAGCCATTGTGAGCATTAAAATACTTCACGCTGTATCCTGCGGTATTTTCAAGGGTAAGATAGGAGCCCCTGTGTGGAAAATTACAATGTTACTAAGGCTGCCCTGTTACAAAGCATAGAGTAAAACAATTCCTGCTTGCTGCAGACTGTCACACAACTTCAGTCTGTGGAGCTCTAGTTCTGGACCCAGGAAACAAGCACAGATTGATGGGACCGCATCACGATGACCAAGTGGGATGATGAGCAGTGGCTACAGAACTTTTATATGAGGAAGGCCACTTTCCTTGAACTTTGCACAGAGCTGTTCCCAGCCCTGATGCATGTGAATACTCGCTTGAGACCAGCTCTGACAATGGAGAAGCCAGTGGCCATCACTCTGTGGATGCAAGTAATGCTGACTGCTACCACGCATGTGGAAATCAATTCAGAGTGGGGATATCCACCATGAAAGTTGCTGTGATGGAAGTGTGAATGGCCATTAATAGACTTCTGCTATGACAGCGTAGCAAAGCGGAGTGGCCGCCCTCTAATTCAGAGGCTGACAGAGAGCTGCACTCCCGCTACCAGCCCAAGCAGACCAGTGGTGGAATGTGCATTTGGGCATTTAAAAGGAAGGTGGAGAAGTCTCCTCACTAGACTTGACCTCAATGAAGAAAAAAAAAAAAACATTCAGCTGTGCCTGCTGTGTGCTCCATAATTTGTATGAAATGCATGGTGAAATGTTCCCCAGGATGGGGTTGTGAAGGCTGATAGGATGGCAGCAAATTTTGAGCAGCCAGATGCCAGTGTTACGGTCAGATTGAACCACAGAGTGCTTCGTATCAGAGAAGGTCCAAAAAACGTGTTCTTCTAGGTCAGTCAAACAAACAAGGAGCCTTGGCGCACTGTTAAAGACTACCAAATTTATTTATTGCATGCACTTTTGTGGGAGAAAAATCCCACTGGCAAAGACTCTGCCCCACTGGCTGATGAGATCCAAGACCTCAGGTCGACTCCATGCTAGGGTACATTTGCGGCATGCAATTGACATGAGCCATTCAGCTACCAAGCTCTAGTCACGGTGACTGAAAAGAAAATGGGAATCCAAATTTTTCCAGCGCTTGAGGGGAGAAGCTATGACCTGTTTGCATGGCCATGGTGCAGCAGACTGCAAATGTCCAGAGGGGTCAAATCAGAGAATTTTGGGATAGCTCCCAGAGGCCAATGACATCAACTTACATTGCACTCTGCCAGAGCAGTAAGGGGGCCTGTCTCCTGCTTCGCCTACCCCAAAAGCCACATTTGCCTTGGTCGGCAGCAGGAGGAGGAGCTGGGCTCAGGGGGCCAGGGCCATGGGGTGGGGAGCTGGGGCAGGAGGGAGGGCAGAGTAGTGAGGGGGTTTGGGATGAGGGGAGTGGGGCCATGGGGGGGGGGGGCCCTGTGGGCCTATAGGGGACCTCACAATGGTTATGTCTACACTTGTTAATTTAAGTCGACTTAGTATGTCCCTACTCAAAAATTAAGTCGACTTAAAGGGAACACTGCCAAATCAACGTAGAGCGTCCACACTGGATGCCCAAGTCGACCTGTAGGGGCTAGGTGGACCTGGGACAGGTCCATAGTGGTGGGGGGGGGGGCACCCCTTGCCAAGTGCCAGGAGGATCAGCATTTGCCCCATTGTACCTGGGTGCAATGGGGGCTGACACTGGCAGGGCATAGGAGCAGGGTGGGCAGGGCTCTGTCCTGCCCTGTGGAGGGACACGTGAGGCTCTGGCTGTGCCAGCCACACTGACAGGGCGGGCAGTGGGGAAGCCCTGAAGCCCTTTAAGTCAACTTAAAGTCGACTTAGGGCTACTCTGCGTCCACACTGGCTAAGTCAACTTAATAAAGTCGACTTAGCCAGCAAAGTCAATGGAAAATGAGATTTAGTAAAGTCGACTTTATTTTTCCTTAAGTTGACTTAATTGCTGCTTAAGTCAACTTAAGGAAAATGTAGTGTGGACTCAGATTAAATTAAGTCGACTTAAGCAAGTTTAAGTCGACTTAATTTGTAAGTGTAGACGCACCCAATGGGCCTAGGGCCCCCAATAGCCAAAGGCCGCCTCTGCACTCAGCCTACACTGATGCTAAATTAACCCACAGACTTTGACTTCAGCACTACTTGCGGTGGGGAGGGGGGTTATTAAGTCAAATTTTACCCTGATTTAGGTCAGCGTAGCTGACAGGGCAGTAGGGATGCATGCTTGGGGGGGGGTCAACATAAGCAGCATTACATTGACCTCCACTGTGAGTGTTGACCAGGCCTAAGTCTTACTGCTGTTGAAATATAACTAATAGAAATGTGACACCTTTAATAATTGAAATTGCCTAATCCATTATGAACATTTTGCTTTTTATTATTTGTCACATCTTCTACAGGATTATTTATAGATCAATATTCTAATCTTGTGGAAAAACTAATGAAAACAATTACATTCTGTTGTTTAGCTTTTGATAGATCACTGTACAGTATGATGATGTAGCCTGAAATGAAACAGCTTGAAGAGCTAGAGTAAAAAGTTGGTGTACTTGACCACAGGAAATAAAACATATTGTAGTACTTTGACAGCCTTGAAGGTGACTTTTCCGAACCTCTGATTAGCAGGTTCATGCCCTGAAATAAAGCACAATAAGATTCATTACAGTTCCCGTAGTCACCAGAGTATTAAAAACCAAAATGCATCATTAACTCACAAGTGGGCTTTACCAGTTGGCAATAAGGGATCAACTTGAGTACAGTGACAAAAATCATCTGCAAAAATACTTTGGACTTCTGCTATAAAAGGAAGTAATTGATTCTACATTAATGGTGAAAGAACTCATTTTGCTACAGTTAGTAGTCTTTGTACATTTTGTCATGAAAATAGTTTGCTGTATAAAGGACCTTGACTGGACTGCCATAAGGAAGAGAGGACAAGAAGTGGGAAACAATTACTCTGAGACAATTTCACTTCTGAAATATTACCTAAGCATGTTGATCACTGCTATAGGCTTAGAGCTAGCCAAAACTCAGGAATTTTGGCTTATGAGAATTTTTGATAATGTGGATTTTGGATTTGTTCTGAATTGGACTGAAACCCAGTTTTTTAATTTTTTTGCAAACAAGACATGAAAGTATTTTGTTTTGCAAACATGGACACATGGGGTTTCCAAAACAAAATATGCTTCCTGGAACTAGCTCCTGGGGACTGAAATTGCTGAGACTAACAGTGGTGAAATTGACAAGAATGTCAGTTTCAGTCAGCGCCTGGTGCGTCTACACTTGTAAATTAAGCTTGCTTAAGTCGACTTAATTTGCTCTGCATCTACACTACACTGTCCTTAAGTTGATGTAAGCAGCTGCTTAAGTCGACTTAAGGAAAAGTTAAGTCAACTTTATAAAACCTAGTTTTAAGTTGACTTTTGGCTTAAGCCAACTTTAGAAAGTCGACTTAAGCCAGTGTAGACGTGGAGTAGCCCTAAGTTGAGTTAGGGCTCTCCAGGACTTCCCCACTGCCCTCTGTGCCAGGGTGGCTGGCACAGGAAGAGCCTGGCAGAGCCCTGCCCACCCTGCCCCTATGCTCTGCCAGGGCCTCTGTCCCCCATTGTACCTAGGTACAATGGGGCAAAGGCTGAGCCCCCTGGCACTTGGCAAGGGGTGCCCCCCCTGCCATCGTGGACCAGTCCCAGGTCCAGCTAGCCCCTACAAGTCCACCTAGGCGTCCAATGTGGAAGCTCTAGGTCGACTTTGTAGGGTCCCCCCAAAATCGACTTAAAATTTAAGTGTGGACATGCTAAGTCGATCTAAATTAACAAGTGTAGACATAGCCCCAGGGTCCACTCTGGAGGAGGCCTGATGTGGCCTACTTAGGGCAGGGCATTCCCAAGGCACCCAGACTATCAGATTTCCCAGCTCCTAAGCAGGTAGCCCAGGTAACCATCTGGCCCAGGAGTCTGGAAGCCCTGGTGTTCCACAGCTTGCGACAGCCTGTGTGGTGGGACTGCTCCAGTGCTGTGGATCCTGTAAGCTGCCCCCCTACCCAGGACTTCCAGGCTTCTTGACTGTGGGCACACCAGTAATTCCCCAGGAATGCTGGCAGAGAACCTGGCAGGTTTCTGTCAGACCCTGCTTGTGATTTGGGGAAAATGCATCAAATTGGACCTGATTTAGAGAGATCTTTTGGGAGTGATGAATGGATATTTACTGACCAGCCCATGTACCTCGGTTTAGTGAATACCTCCAGCCAACTCTGTGTTTCCCAGTGTAAATTTTATGTTATGGTTAAAAGAAGAAACCAAAACAAACACACACTAGTATACTTGACTATGAGTCAGGATTCTGTGTTTATCTTTGCTGCTTGAGAAACAGGAAGGAGTCCATCAGCAACAGGAGCAGTATAGCTAGTAAGGTTCATTAGATTAAGTAGCAGGGGACTCTGGCACACACATTGTGTTGAAATGATGCTAAGGTCCAGGTGCTATGTCAGACGGTCAGGGCCAGTTCCTTAAATTAGCCAAGAAAGAGAAAAAAACAGTGAAATGCACCCTGGCATGCTTTACTGACATCAGAGTGAAACACTAGTGGCTGACTCTGATACTCTTGCTTAAGTTAAGTAGGAACATACTTATGTGAGTAGCTGAGGCCCTTGTAACTACTCTCCTGAATTATTACTGTACAGATAGAATCAGAGCCTTATTTTCCCAGCAGCTTTGTTTTGTAGATGAATTAATTCAGTGACCTTTGTATTCCCTACACACAAACCTATCATGAAAAGAGTTTTCTTTTTAAGATTTAGGAATTAAGCAACATAATGATATGCAAAAAAGCCTCCATAAACATAATAAAGAATAAGAAAAAAAAACCCAAGCATACTGTACAGTTGAACAATTTAAGAAGAAGAAGCAGCAGCAGCAGCTATGAAGCTGGTGGGGGGAGAATGCTTGCCATAAACTGATCAGGGCCATACCTAAGTGTAGGCAGGCCCAGGACCAATTGGCCTGTGGGGGACCTGCACCCCCTGGGCCACAGGCTGGCTCCATTCTCTCTCTCGAACCCTGGGCCAGCTGGGTACACCCCTTGGGGTGGGCTACCGCATGGTCATTCCGCTCTGGGGCCAGGGCCAGCTGGTGTGCTGTACGGCCTCCAGCATGGCCTTCCAGGGCCAGTCGGCCCCACTGGCCCACCAAAGCATGAGGACCAAGGTTGTCACCCTGGATACTCTCCCCCAAGGATGGCCCTGAAACTGGTCATAGGTATTTTAGAATCTGGAAGGAGGAGAAGGAGACACATGATTCACGGGACTGATTGCTGGCTTTTTCCTCTCTAGCTTGAGAGAGTAAAACTGTTATTCAATGGCTATTTGGTAGTTTTTGGGAAGTGAGGTTGGTAGTGTTGGTTTAGTTTTCAGCAGAGTATTATTCATTTCCAAGTAATTCTAGTAGGCATCCTTTTTATCAGCCTCAGTGTCAAAGACTCCATCAGCGTTGGGATTGAATTAGCCTTCTGTCCTCTAGAGGTGCTTTCCCCATGATAAGGGAAATGTTGCTGGCATGGCAGCGAAGAGAAGCTCTTCCAGATGTTGACTGTATTTATGTGGATAAATGGAGGACTTTCATCTTCAGGAATATTAATTCTTTAGCTTTCATTAATTATTACTATTTGTATTATCTCAGTGCTTCAGTTATGGACCAGTTATGGACCAGTGCCTCAGTTATGGACCAGGACCCCATAACATTAGGTTCTGCACAAATATTGAGCAAAAGAACAATTTCTGCCCTAAAGAGTTTCAATCTAAGCAGAAGTCATGAAAAAACAAATGGTCACAGACAGAATGACAGAGCACAAGGATATACTGGAGAGGATTCAAAGAAGAGCCTTGGGAATGATTCAAGGATTGAAAACATGCATTATGATGATTGACTCAAGGTGCACGATCTACGTCTATGTCTACACTGGCAAGTTAGTTCGAATTAAGGAGGCTTAATTCGAACTAACTAAAGCCATGGCTACACTAGGCTTTAGTTAGTTCGAATTAAGGGCTTCCTTAATTCAAACTAATAAGTTCGAATAGGGCTTCAGAAGTAACGGGTTAATTTGAACTAACTAGTTCGAATTAATCAATGTGGCCATCTTAATTCGAACTAATTTATTAGTTCGAATTAACTGGCCATTGAAATGCATGGAGATCGCTAATTCGAACTAACTTAGTTCAAACTAACTTTTCCAGTGTGCCCATGCTAGTTTGAAGTAAGCTAATTCGAACTAACTAAAATTAGTTCGAATTAGTTAGTTTGAACTAACTAATTTGAACTAATTTTAGCAAGTGTAGACAGCCTATGAGCATTTCCATTTTTCCTTTAGTCACTTCTAGGTACAGCTTACTTCCCTTGCATGGAGCGTAACAAAGAGAAAGCTAAGAGGTAACTGGATAACAGTCTGTAAGTACCGACATGGGAAACAAATATTTGAAAAGGGACTCTTCAGTCTAGTGAAGAAAGGTATGGCATGATCCAATGGGACAGAAGTTGAAACTAGACAACTTCAGATTAATACGGTGTAAATTTAACAGTGCATATACTTGACCATGGTAACAATTTAACCAAGGATCATTCTGGATTCTCCAACATTAACAATATTAAAATTAAGATTGGATGTTTTCCTAACTGATCTCCTCTGGGAATTATTTTTGAGATATTGTCTATGGCCTGAATTATATAGAGGTCAAACTAGATGATCACAATTGTCCCTTCTGGCTTTGGAATCTGTGAGCCTGTGGAGCTGGAGTGCAGGGCAGTACAATATTGGTCAGATGATGGGCAGTGGTCTCCTGTGGCATAACAATATTGGCCAGGTGATGGGCAGTGGTCTCCTGCACCCTAACATTGCCAAACCCAGAAATTGAAAGAGAAATAATTATTAGAGTCAGTCTGATTCTCACTGTTTGACCCATGTACTACTTAATCACTTTATTCCTGAACAGATCTCCAAGCATCCAGAGGCCAGATGCAGGAGAGCAGGAAGATTGTCTTCATAAGAGGGTCTCCCCTTAGCCATGGCTGCTCATTCATGCTGGGAGAAGTTTAGAAGAACAGCTAATAGAGCCTGAGGTTGCATTATTTTTCTGCCTGTCTGTGGGGCTGAAGAAAGTGTCCCCTGAGCTTGGCCACTTTTCCTCCAGTTATCCCTAATCACTGCTTACTTCCATTACATGGAGCCTAGACCTACAGAGCATCCTCTGCAGAGGAAATGGTGCCATTGAGGAAACTGCTCCCCACCCCCACATATGCAGGTATGGAAGTGGGGGCAATGAAGTCCTACATAGGGATACAAGTCATCCAATGCCTCACTTAGGCATTGGGAGTTTTATGAGGGTGTTACCAGAGTAACGAGTTGAGGATTGTGCCTCAAGCCTTTACAATGGAAGGCAAAGTTCAGTTTCAGTCAGTTACCACACAGATGCATATTTGATTGTAAACATGCTTTGTTGTATGAAAGGGCATCTGGAATGTTTTAGAGGTGTTCCTCTTGCAAAAAATTATACATTTAGTAGTAACTAGCTTAACTATCAGCTATTAAATTGCCATTACCAAGTCACACACCAGCTTCCGTAAAGAGGCTCTGGTAAGACTTATTTTTTTAAACAATTCTGTGTGTGTGTGTGTGTGTGTGTGTGTGTGTGTGTGTGTGTGTGTGT
>ML685787.1:17437042-17453177 GCA_007922175.1 Pelusios castaneus
GTGTGTGTGTGTGTGTGTGTGTGTGTGTGTGTGTGTGTGTGTGTGTGAGAGAGAGAGAGAGAGAGTTTTCTATAGAAAAAAAGAAAGATAACCGATTCCCAGATTCAGCTCCTTTACTCTACACAGTGAAAATGCATCTGCAGTAAAAATGAGTAAAAGGCACTAATGGCACCAAGTCAAAGCGAGAGGTTTTGAAAGGGCTGTTGGGGAAATATGTTTATTTTAACTGTTGCCACAGTTACTCTTTACTTCTTCCAATTTCTGTCACATGGCTGAGTCCACACTAGCCTGCAATAAACACTTTATTTTTATATTATAATGTGTTGTGAAAGATATTCAGTGCAGCCTGATATGCAGTGTGATGCTTAAATACTTTTTTCACCTCATATTCTTCTTGCAGAGAGGATATACACACACTGTCTTCCTCCTCCTTTCCTTTTTCTCCTTCATTCAGCTCTTTAATCTGTAACGTGCATATAGTAGATTTCATTCTAAAGGCAAGAAACTTGGAAACTGGGGGGCTGAGTAGATAGGAAACAATCTCAAACAGGCATGCGTGTACTGAGATATTTAGTCTTTAATAGTGCTTTTTTTTTGTGATGGTACTCAGGGATACTGAGTACCAGCACCTTTTTTTCACAGCAATGCAGCTCCGGCTCCTACTGCCGCCACTGGCCCCAGATCCCTGGCCAAGTACCAGCACTTTTTTTTTTCTAAACAAAAAAGAACTGATTTTTAATATGTCTAAACAATCTGAGGCTGGATGAATTTTAACATGTCCATTTCCTAAATGTTGTTGATATGTTACCTATTTAGAGCCAAGGAACAGTTTTAAGCCAAGATCTTCAAAAGTAAGAGTCTCCTGCTCCGCTCCTAAATCTATATTTAAGCGCCTACTCAAAGTGGCCTGATTTTCCAATGGGGGGAGTGCTCACCAGCTCCCACTGAAGTAAATGTAACTACTGCATGTATTCAAAAAGCCAACCTATTGGGGGATAGCTATATTGCAATTAGACACTCGTGGTTGGCTGTACACACTCATTTGGGCTGGGGGAACAGAAGGAGACATAAGGTACCAGAGGCTAAGAAGCCATTTAATTGCACTATAGTTGTCTGGACTCAGACTGCAGCCTTTGTTTAGAGACCCTTCTGTCTCACACTGGCCAGCCATGGGTTTTTAATTGCTGTGTAGACATATCCTTAGTGTGGATTACCACAGAACGTCAAATAATCAGGCCATTTATTTAGGGTGGATGTAGGCTTCTAATTTTAGGCTTTTATTTTTGAGAATTTTACACACAGGCCTAGATCCATTTAGGCCCCGAAGCCCTAGACTTAAGTACCAAAGTTCCAATTTTAGACTCCACTTCTATCCACAAAAACTTCGGTCCGGCTGCTGCCAAACTCTCACCAAAACTCATTCAGGCTATGTCTATACTTGTAAAGTTAAGTCAACTCTGTTAAGTCGACTTAACAAGGTCGACTTTAAGTTGACTTTAAGTTACCTTTGTTAAGTTGATTTAATAGAATGCCTACACTTTAAGTCGACTTAAGTTGACTTTGTTAAGTCGATTTAACAGCAGACATAGCCGTCCACACTGGCTTTAAGTCGACTTAATAAGGACAACTTAGCACTGTTCCCTGTCCACACTGGCTTTAAGTTGAATTAAGAAGTTGTCTTAAGGCTTAAGTCGACCTTTAGAGGTGGTGTTATTAAGTCGACTTAAGCTGTTATTAAGTCAACTTAAGGAAGCACTTAAGTCGACTTAATAAAAACCCAGTGTGGACGCGGCTTTGTGTAGGTCGACTTAAGCGTCCTTAAGTTGACCAAAGTTGCCAGTGTAGACGCATCCTCAGTGCCTACATTTTCAGGCTAAATGGTCCTTAGGCACCTAAATTTCTACCTCTGGATTGGGATCCATTCAATATATGGTTGCTGGAGAAGGTACTGCTGCTACCCACCTTGTAACTTTAGCTCAGTGGGCAAAGCACTCATCCATGGGAGACACTAGTTCAATTTCCACCCCTGATGGGGAAAAAGGATATGAAGCAGGGCCTTTTGCTCCTGAGAAAGGGGTGCTAGCCACTGAGCTATGGGATTGTACATTCTCGCTCTCTTTCTCTCTCACATGAGTCACAGGCTGCTTGTAAGATTTGTGGGCTGACCCTGTAGCCTATCAATGAGGGGGGAAGCAAATGGGAAGAAATATCCACAAGGTGACTCTTCCAGGCATTTTTTTCTTTGTTAGCCACATGTTTTCTGGTGGCAGAAGTTGATTGGATTTGGGAACGTTACTCTGCTGCATTGTCTGTATTCTCCTTGTGTAACGAGCAGGGCTGTTTTATTTCCCACCACTTCTGAAAATTGGAGCAGTGATCCCTTAAAGTCAGTACATACCATCCATCTACAAAAATCCCATCTACAAAAATCAAGTAATTAATTAATTAAAGGGGGTGCCAGACATGGAATCCAAAGCAGCAGCACATTGTGGCTCCTGCTGCTGATGTTTGAAAAGTTCATTTAATTGAACTCAAGATTTCATTTTTCATCCCAGTAGAACCTTCCTGGCTACACTGATAGCAAAACCCAATATGTCTTATAGTTAATACTGAAAAAAGCCAAGAAAGCACCATTGCTGCAGTAGCTTTTTTTCCTTCTGTCTTCTCTCTTGTGTATTAGAAATGACTACAAAGCCCAAGGACAAATTTAACAGAATAGACTTCTTGTCTGAACATGCAAAATGATGGAATAATTAAAGTACAATTAGTTGAAGCGTCCCCAGTGGTGGGTAACATGAATTACAGTATAATGTCAACAGAGTCCTGTGGCACTTTTAAAGACTAACAGATTTATTTATTGCATGAGCTTTCGTGGGAGAAAATCCCACTTCGTCAGACACTTTGAAGATAGGAAAGTTACAGAGTGGGAGGAAATTAAATGCAGGGGAATTTCCTCCCACTCTGTAACTTTCCTATCTTCAAAGCGTCTGACGAAATGGGATTTTCTCCCACAAAAGCTCATGCGATAAATAAATCTGTTAGTCTTTAAAAGTGCCACAGGACTCTGTTGTCTTTCTACAATAGACTAACACGGCTACCCCTTTGGAATTTGACTACAGTATAATGTGTTCCTGATCAGACCATCTTCTCAAAATAAAACCTGGCTATAGTGGGCTAGATTCTCCCCTCATACAGGAATAACTCCTTCTAAATAGAGGGACATTGGTTTAAAACCATGATCAGTGAGAAGAAAATTAGGCACCAGTCTTTAATAGATTCCCTTCCTATGTTTTACCAGGAATTGATAACAAGACTATCCCCATTAATCCACCGCACATTTTACATTGGACGCAGAAGAGGCTAATACAGGACATTAGTCAGAGGTGTGTATGTACCCAGACAAGGCCTGAGGCTTCTCTTACACTGATTTTTACACCAATGTAACTCTATTGCCTGCAATAGGCTACTCTTGCCTTACTCTGAGATACAAGAGGGGAACAGCAGGACCAGAGTATGAACATGCAGATAAGTTCAAGAAGCAACAATAATGTGCTAACCACTGGCTAAGCAGTTATGGGTGGAAGCCTAGCTCTCTACGATATAAGCACATTGCCTAAATAAGCATGCTGCAGTCATGCCCCACACCCACACTGCTACTATTTTTGGCCATGATAAACAATACAGGTATCTGGGTGCAAATCCTGAGATTCATAGTTCCACAGCCTACTGTGTATTTCTATGCTTGCATTTGCAGGGTCCTGTGGAGCAACATGTTTGCCCACTCTGAGAATTGTGGGATGAAATGATCTAGGTCTGGGAAATTAATTTCCTGGCAGGACTTGAGCTGGTGGAGTTGGATGCTGTTAAATGCTGAAGATATGGATCTTTATCTTAATAAAAAACTGCTGCTTCTTGTGGACACTGTTTCTTTTTGATGGCTCTGCAGAAGTGGCTGCTAAGGGATGGTGGTGGAACATTAAAAGAATATTTTGGCCCTGAGAAGATGGAGGCAAAACAGCAATAGGAGAAGGAAACCATGTGGATACAGAGATATGGATCAAGAAGATGCTACTTTTAATGGCAGATGCCTCCTATATAAACCATTTCTTCTGGACCAAGACTACAAACATGCAGTGGTGGACCACAGTGTGATGGATATGTGGGATGACCAGCAATGAGTTCAGAACTTTTACATGAGGAAAGTTACATTCCTGGAGCTGTATGAGGACCTTGTTCTAGGCCTTGAGTAGTAGAAAACCCTTAAAAGATCCAGTAATATTCAAGAACCATGTAGCTAAAAATCAAAAAAGGAATCCTACAAAAAGTGGAAGAATGGACAAATTGCTAAGGAGGAGTAGAAAAAAATAGCACAAATATGCAGGAACAAATAAGAAATGCTAAGGCACAAAATGAGTAACTCATAGCAAGGGAGGTAAAAGTAATAAGAAGCGGTTCTTTAAATACATTAGAAGCAAGAGAAAGGTGAAAGAAAATATAGGTCCTCTGCATAGCGGGAAAGGAAAGCGAATAACTAATGACGTTAGGAAGATGGAGGTGTTTAATGCCTATTTTGCTTCAGTCCTTACTAGTTAATATTAATGGCGACTGGATTTTCATCACAATAAGAAATGCAAGTCAAAATATGGAAAGAAGAGGTTAACCAACATTTAGATAAATTAGATATATTCAAGTTGACTGGGCCTGATGAAATTTATCCTAGGGTACTTAAGGAAGTAACTGAAGCAATCTCTGAACCATTAGTAATTATATTTGAGACCGTACGGAGAATGGGTGAGATCCCAGAGGGCTGGAGAAGAGTAAACATAGTGCTTATCTTTAAAGCAGAACAAAGAGGACTAGGAAATTATAGAGCAGTCAGCATAACTTCAATATCTGGAAAGATACTGGAACAAATGATTAAATAATCAGTTTTAAAGCACATAGAGGATAATAGGCTTATAAAGAATAACCAGCATGGATTTGTCGAGAACAAATCATGCCAAATCTATCTATTGTCCCTCTTTAACAGGGTTACTGGCCTAGAGGACTGGGGAAGCAGTAGACACGATATATCTTGATTTTAGTAAGCTTTTTGACACAGTTGCACATAACATTTTCATAAGCCATAGGAAAATGTGGTCTAGATGAAATTACTATAAAATAAATACATAACTGATTGAAAGACCGAGGTCTAGTGATCTACACTACAGACCTGTATCGGCATAATTATATCATTCAAGTATGTGAGAAAGACACACCCTTGAGTGACTTAATTATACTGACATCACCCATGTTGACAGAGCTTTATCAGCAGGAGAGATTCCCCAGTCACATAGTTATCTCCTCTCAGACAGGTGGATTAACAATGCCAAGAGGAATGCTCTTTGCCACTGGCCTTGAATCGCCTTCATTAAAGCACTAATGCAGCTACATTGATGCAGTATTTTAAATGTATACTTGCACTGAGTAGTTAGAAAAGACTTGCTGTCAAAATGGTCCTGGAGGGGCCAGTCCTTGGTATGTACTATTCAAAATTTTCATTTATGACTTGGATAATGGCGTGGAGAGTACATTTGTAAAATTTGTAAATGACACCAAGCTGGGAGGGGTGGTAAGCCCTTGGAGGTCCTGATTAGAATTCAAAACAACTTTGCCAAATTAGAGAATAGATCTGAAATCAACAAGATGAAATGCAACACACAAAGTGATCACTCTACATCTGGCCTATCAGTTCTCATCCTCAAAGGAAACCTGCACAACACGGTCAGAAGAAGAGCCTGGGAGCTTAAATTCATAACTCTGCTAGACACTAAAAATCATGGACAGAACAGAGACATGGGATTTATCATATATTACAGTGTTCTGTAGTCCACTAACCCCCTCTTTTTGTCATATGACTACAGAGTTATTAATGGTCTACTATACCTAGCACGGTCCCTTAGAATATTTGCCCATTACTTATGTTAAACAATCAATCCCCCCTTGCATTTAGCTATGACACTTGGGGTACCTTTTCCAGACCTGAAGAAGAGCTTTGTGTGGCTCGAAAGCTCATCTCTCTCATCAACAGCAGTTGGTCCACTAAAAGATATTATCTCACCCCCCTTGCCTCTATAATAATGCTTTGGGTTATGCTAGCAGACAAACATCTAATACACTGTCATGTGTGAAGCCCTCCACGGCACCCCAGGCACAGGTGAGGAGGAGGATGTCTCCACAACCTGACAGACTTAATACAAAGTCGAAACACAGCCCTTGCAAATCAGGGCATCAGAGTTAGTTATAAGGGTAACTGCCCCAGGGATGGGTTACCCCGGGTAGGGGGGCTCAGGCCCTCCTGCCCCACCGAGCCCCAGTCCAGGGCCCTATCAGTGCCAGAGGTACAGCACCAAGTCAGTGGTGATCCACACTGCAACACATTGGCTTGTAATGAAGACCACACCCCATCTCCCTGTCCAGGCCCCCTGGGATACTTCCTACCCAGCTCATTGATGCATTCCCTCCATGGAGCTCCTGGTTGTCCCTTCCTGCAGTCGACTCCATCCTCCTTGGGGTGCTGTGGTTCCCTGGTAGCTGTGGGTACCTGCACGTTTGCCTCCCAGCAGCTTGCAGGTAATGGCTGCTCCCCTCCAAGGTCCCCCAGCTTGCTCCTGCTCTCTAGCAGGTGCTGATGTGGCTCCTGTTCAGGAGCCTCCAGCAGGCATCCTTTCTCCATGCTGGCCAGCCCAGACTGAGCTAAGCTGCTCCCTTTTATGCTAGGACAGCATTTGGAGCATGCCCAGCAGGATGCAAGGGGCGGGGGCTCTGCCACCCACAGTGTCTGCTGGCTTTTCCAGTGCAGAGTAGGCCTACCCCATCACATACACCTATTAGTGGCCCAGTGTCTATGATAATGATACCCACAATGGATGCCCCCACCCCTGCCCAACTCCCAACCCGAGGCTCTCTCCACAGCACTTAATTTGCTGTGGAGTCAGGGATTGGAGCCTCCACTCCAGAGAGAGCGGAGCGTGGAAACGTGGCCAGCGGGACAGAGCTGTAGCAGGCGGCTCTTGTTGGCCCAGCCCCCAGGCCATGCTGGGGGTGGAGGGGCAGGGCCAGCGGGGGGGGGGGGGGAGCCTGAGCAGCACCATGTGCCATTCAGAATTGGACCACATGCCAAATTGGCACGCGTGCCAGGGGTTGCCGACCCCTGAGTTAGGAGAAGCAGGTGACCACCCCTGACGGGGCCCCTTACTGCTCAGAGCCCCTTATTGCTCGGGTCCCAAGGCGGCCGCCTGCCTCACCTACGCCAAAAGCCGCCTCTGTGTCTTGGGATAGCAATATGTGGGATAAATTAAGTTAGGATGTGTTCTATAATCTTAGGGTGTGGTGACTCACGTATTGTGTGGGGCATGTGGACACGGAGTATGTTAAGGGAAAACCCCCACTGGGTTAACTCAAGCTGAGTGTGCAGTGAAGAAAGGTGTAAGAAGACAGAGCCAAGTATGATAGTGATGTAAAGCCTCCCACTGCAAAAGAAGGAATACATTTCCATGAGCTTGGCCTTGTTTAACTTTCTCTTAACTTGGAAAGAGCTCTGTGTCAATTTTTTACTGCTAAAACTATTCTTGCTACTGCAAAGTCATTTAGCTTTCTAGCAAAGTGCCTTGGAACCATTATATCTAACCATATATAATGGATCTGGCAGAAAGCCAAAATTTTCCACTTTGCTTTGTATGTGAAAATTTTCTCACAGCTCTAGTTCCAGCTTCTTACCAAGACAAGGTCCTGACCCTTCTGGGCTCACAGGACCACTCATGGAAAACTAAACAATAGTAAAAAAGGATTGACATGGGCCCAAACTTAGAAAAGGAAAATAAAGAGCTGATTTCCTTTATTCTTCTCCCTCCTTTTAGCTTCATTATGAATATATTAATATACGTGAGACAATGCAGAACATGCATGCGTAGCAGTAAAAGCATCAGAGCAAAATACATCAGTATTATAGGGTTGACAGCAAGGTCTGTGAGCATCACAAAGATATGAGCATAACAAAAGTATAACAGACATATACCCAAATTAGGGCACAGCATAAACTACCTTTAATACCTAAGAGCAGAATTTAGCATTTGTTTCTTGCAGTTTAGTAAAGTGACATTCCATATAAAGAAAATCAAAACTGCCAATAGGCACTCATCAAAAATAATTTTAAAAGAGATGAAATAAAAACAAAATAAAACAAAATCTGGAAGCACAACAACACTATCTGCATCTGTTATTTGTCTGTCATAGGACACGAACCATGACCTTCAATTGCCACAATGAGAGTCACTGCATCACATCACCCTTTTCCCCCACAAGTTGCATATTCATGCTCAGAAAAACATTCTGCCTCACACCCACCTTCTCCATCGGCAGAGAAATCATAATTCTCTGCTTGACACAGCAGCCTCTTGCCACAGAAATGATTTTGATGACACAAATGCAGCAGCTGTGCTCAGACTGCACTTCAGGAACCAGGAGAAGATGGATGCTGGGTAGGGAATTTCCTGCTCAGACATTTTTGATTAACAAAAAATGATATGATGATTATTAAAAAGATAATTAAAACAAAACTAGTGGTATTTTTAAGAAAGCAATTATGGAGTCTATGCAGCTCTCAGCATGTGTATAGCAGTAAGATGGGTTGTCCAGTGATTACTACACTAGCCTAGGATTGGGAGAACCAGATTAGATTCCTTGCTCCTCCATATACTTTGCCTATGTCCTTGGGCAAGCTACTTAAATTCACTGTAGTTCAGTTCCCTATCTATAAAATGGGGATTTGTCTGTGCCTCACATGCATATGAGGCTAAAGATTATGCAGAGTTTTGAGATCTACTGATAAAAAATGCTACCTCAAAGGTAGATGTGTTGATTTAAACAGATATTATTTAAGGCACATTGGCTATGTCTACCCTAGAAAAGTTAAGTCGACTTTGTTAAGTCAACTTAACAGAGTTGACTTAACTTTTCTAGTGTAGACATTGCTCCTTGTCGACCTTATTAAGTCGACTTAAGTCGATTTAATAAAGTCCACTTAGGCGCTAATCCCCATCCACACTGGCTTTAAATTGATTTAAGGAGTCGATTTAAGGCTTAAGTCGACCTAAACCCAGGTGTTATTAAGTCAGCTTAAGCTTTCCTTAAATCGACTTAAGGAAATGCTTAAGTCTACGTATTAAAAGCCTAGTGTGGACGTGGCTTTGTCCTTAAGTCGACCTAAGTTGCCAGTGTAGATGCACCCATTGATTTCTGTTAAAATAGTCAGAGGGGAGTCATGCCACTGGCAAATAAGATTTGATTGTGCCCACCTCTCCAGAATGCAATGGGGCTTTGGGCTTGCCAAACAAATGGTCTTCAGCCCCAATACTGCAAACCCTAATTTATGCTAGTAGTGGACTCACTTGTGTACATCATGTTACTCAAGCCTGCTAGCGAAAAAAAACCAGTAAAGCTATGCAGCATTAAACAAGTCTCTGGATCCAGGACTCTGGACTTGCCTGTTGGACCCTGGGCACCAGTTCTGTACATTGCCGTATGCTATGCCCACCGAATATGGAAATCTTTCTCTACTTCCTGACATGTCATCGATAATTATCTTCCTGTTGTGCATCGTGGCTCTGTAGCTTCAACAGAGTCATCAGAAACGTACCTCACAAACATTTGCTGCTGTGTAGCATCGCAGACACTGCTTGACTCATCAGGTTGAATTGCTAAATAGAGGCTTTGCCTGAGTTTTGAAAGCAGTTGCATTCAGTCGTGTTGCTACTGCTGTGTGAAACGGTGTTAGCTGACAAAGGCTCTGCCGCCATTTGGTAGCTGCTGCAGGCCGTATTGCTTTTGAAGCCACGTCTATTTCACAGGCAGAGATAAGCGTCTCTGCAGTGACATGTGCCTTACACTGGTGTGTGATTTGCAGAGATATCAAGTTAGATGCCTGAAGGGTGTATGTGTTTGACATTGCCAGTTTCAGTAATCAGGTCTTGTGGTTTGGTTTGTTTTTTTGGTTTTCTAAAGGCTTCAAGTTTCCTCCGGGAAAAATATCCTCAGGTTCATCTGTCAGTAATGGATGTTTGGTTTCCAAACATCTCAATGATTTCAAAAGTATCATACTCTCATGTAGCCCTCACTTCGGAACACAGTACGCACACAGCAGCATCAAATCAACTGATGTAAAACTACACATCATGTATTTGTCATAATTTTTCCACCTTTCCTTTTCTTTTTCCAAGACTTCATTAGAATAACTTGCCTTATCACAAACTGATTCACCTTTCCAAATCACCCGTGGGCAGAATTCAGTTTCAACCATGACTGAATGACGTACACAATGTGGTTGTGTGATGCTCAGTCACACTCTTGAACTTTAGCTATTACAACAAGTGTTCCAGTTCAGTGATGTGTTACCACGATCTCTGAGAATGGGCACTTACTTCACATCATATATAATAGATAAGGGACCAGATTCTGAGCTAATGTAAACTGCCATAACTCCATTGACTTCAGTGGAACTGTAGCACCAGGTGACCTGGCCTATTGTTTTAATCCTCTTTTGAATTGAATTGTTTATCCTCTTTTGAATAAGGTGTATGGAAATATGCAAGTATGTGTGCATCGCCAGTCCCCTACTCACAAGCAAACATGCACAGATTTAATTTTTTTATTAACAGATCCCCCAACTGCGCACACTCACAACACATAATTAGCTACATGTATCCACTACCTGGTTATAACAATAGAATAGCCTTCAAGGGGCACCCCATTACAACAGGTGTAGTGAGAAATATCAAATTACTTTGAATTTACTTTTTAAAATTTTATGTTTTTAATTTTTTCTGGGCCCTCCCATTTCCTCGGCAAGGCATGGGGATGATTTGGGCCACTTTGTGGGGAATTGTGCCTTGTTTAAGATACATGTCATTTGGAGTAGATGACCTGAATATATTCATGTTTTCCAAGTGCTCTCTTAGTAGGTCTTTTTCAAGAGTTATTTCTGCCTGGTCTTCCATCCTTAAGAATTTTTCCAATATATTTTCTCCATTCTGATAATATAAAGTTTATTTTTGATTCATTATTAGTTCAGTTTCCCGCCATATAATCAAGTTCCAAAGGGGTAGCTGTGTTAGTCTATAGCAGAAAAACAACAGAGTCCTGTGGCACTTTTAAAGACTAACAGGTTTATTTATCACATGAGCTTTCGTGGGAGAAAATCCCACTTCGTCAGACGCTTTGAAGATGGGAAACTTACAGAATGAGAGGAAATAGATGCAGGAGAGTATAATGGGTCTGATTTAGGAAAGCATCCCCAGTCAAGCCAGCACTTAAGCACATGCTGAACAGTAATAAATAATAATATCTTTTATATAATAATGACTTATATAGAGCGCTTTTTACCCATAGATGGTAAAACCCTTTACAAGGAGATTGGCTTCATTATCCCTATTTAGTAGATTGGGAAAATGAAGCACAGAGAGGTGAAGTGTCTTCCTCAAGGTCATCCAGCACACCAACAGCTGAATCAGGAGAAGAGCCCCTGTCTCCTGAGTCCCACCACAACCCTCTCTCTACTAAGACACACTCATCTGTGTTTCTTAAGTGCTTTTCCTGTGGCGAGAAGGCCATAAGCTGGTATTTAAGCTTGTTCCTGAATTTTGTCATAGTGTGACTGACCTATTTAAGGAGTGGAGTCCAGTGAATTTGTGAGCCATCAGTTGTCTCCCAGATGGGTTTAAGTGAAAGCACCTAGCCCATATCAAGTATAAAAGAGGAAAGGGCCAGGGAGAGCTGCCTGAGAGGAGACAAAAAGAGTCAGGAGGGGCAGGTGAGAGCTACTTGATATCAGAGGTGGGACAGAAGCAGTAGAGAATTGCTGCAGGAAATCAGAAAGAGCACAATAACTCTGACTGGCTGATAATGAATTCTGAGGAAAATGGTTGAAGGACTGACTCGCACCGGGAATTCTGCCAAGTTGCACTGGCCCTCAAGAAGAGGTGATGAACCAGCCTGGTCATTATAAGCCAGGCCCAGAAGCAAGGGTTGACTCTGGAGCAAAGATCTGATGAGCAGCAGTAGGACTTGCAAGCAAGGAGGCCTGGGAAATGTAACACTGCAGGGGCCCTGCTGTGGGAGGACACAATAGTAACAGTTTAACTGGTATGGTCATGCTATAATACTAGCATACCTATCTGTGAGGCAGCAGTCTCGTTATATCAATTTTTGTTCAGCTTGGTGTACCATTTAAAACAAAGACCACCGTGACAAGGTTCAGTCTATAGGAGACTCGGCTCAGAAAGAGTTATGGACAGAGACATCATTGTTTCTGTTCCTTTGTATTTATTTTCCCAAATAGTTTTTGGCAATTCTTTACCTTTTTACTGATTACTGAACAAGAACAAATTGCAGAATCTGGTTGATGTGGCATAGTTTGTGGCTTTGCAAATTGTATTGAAAAATATTCTCTCAAGAGAAACATGACTTTAAAACCTGGATTTTTAAAAATTGTAGATGATCCAAAAGTAAATAGAATGATAAATTAAGCTTCAGAATCCTTATGTGGCCTTTGAGAAAAGTATATTTACAGTGATGGAAACTATGTTTAAGTATTAAGGAAACCGTTTTCTTTCACTTGTGATAATGGACCTCTTCCTGCAAGGCTCCTCTGTGTGGTCTTCCTACTCTGCCCACTACATTGGAGTAGTGTGTGTAGAGGACTTCTTTCTACCTGTGTATGTTTAAAATAACCTCCGCTATGTTTTCTGAGCAGAAACAAGCCCAAAGGGCATAAAATTCCTAATGATGTCTCTGTCCATAACTCTTTCTGAGCCGAGTCTCCTATAGACTGAACCTTGTCACGGTGGTCTTTGTTTTAAATGGTACACCAAGCTGAACAAAAATTGATATAACGAGACTGCTGCCTCACAGATAGGTATGCTAGTATTATAGCGTGACCATACCAGTTAAACTGTTACTATTGTGTAATAAAATTCTTAAGTTTAATGCCACAGCTGGATTACATTATCATAAAAATCAATTAAAATATTTTAAAAGCTCCCCGTATATAGTCATCTAGTCCATGAGTTATGTCTCTCCTGGACCTGTTTAATAAGCTTCATTTCTTTCACTGACATGGTGGTTAGCCAATTTCCCAACCGTGCTTGTAATAGTGTATTATTAACAGCCATCCCGACTGTTCCCCCAGCACAATATTAGACCTGTCATCACAACAAATTGCTGACCAGTGACCTCATAGGTAGATGTTTAGTATTGTCTTTGGCCTGGGTGTTGTGTTTTTGATCCAAAACAAAGGCGGAGGTTCAAGATAAACACTGATGTTCTATATTCCTCATACCTCATGTTTTAGAATTAAAGAGACACAAAGGAAACTACATTTTAAACATAAAAATATGTGCTGTTCCAGTGCCAATGCCATTTGTCTTTTTGATTTTTCATCCCCCTTTAGGAAAGAATAAAAAATAAATAGAGTTTGCTTTTCTCTGAAAGCAAATATAGAGAAACAGTGTCCTTCCTGGGGCAAAATCATGGGCAAATGAATGACTAAGTTGGTCCATGTGGACTCCTGGGGCCAAATCAGGCATGCAGAATTCTATATAAGAAATGTAATAATAATTCAGCTACTTCAATTTGTGTGTTGAGAGGTATGAATAACTAATGCCCATAAAGCACTTTGATATACTCCTATAGAAGGTGCTACATCAGTTTAAAGTATGATGATCATTATATTGCAATGCAGCTAGCAGCCACTCTCACCTTTAATAAATGATATGTGACCCACAGAGACTGTGTCCCAGCATACAAAGCACCATGCTGAGATGTTCATTTGAATCAAGATAGGCTATTACTATATGCTGGGACATGTGATTGTCATGGTATATTACCGTGATTTTTAAAGACAAGGGTGCTTGCCATTTTATTTCAAGTTTTGTGTGACTCTTGGCTGGTTCCCAACATGGTCTCCTGGTGGGATATAGTTGATGCCACTGGTTTAATGAATACAAGTCCTATATTGCTATTGTAATCATGGATGTTTTGTACTGGACCTCAAAAGACTATAAAGAGCAAAAGGTGTCTCTGCCTTTGGGGCATCTTAGGTGCTGTCCCACCAGAATAAAATAAACATACCGGTTCTGTGTGCTAGTCACAGCTGTTATTTAAGATGGTAACTATTCCAGATACATAGTGTTTGCAAAGACACTTGGTTAGTGCCCCAGACTACAGTGCTGGTTAGTTTGCTCCAGCCATATGCTCTAAAATTGGGCTTCAACAACTTGACAACCGGAATGGAGCACTGAGGCTCTGATCCCAGGAGTTACGTGATTACATCAGCTTTCTTTTGTAGATAAATAAGTGTTTAACTCTCTTGCCTGTGAAGAAAATCTTGACAATGTGACCCATTTGTAACCCAGTACAGTCATGGTTGCCTGAGTCTGCTGATAGCTCAAAAATCCCCCCTGAGAGGGGAAATGTCCCAGTGTGTCAGCTGCAAAACCCTCTTCCTGCTACCACCAGTGAGTTGTAGATGGGGAACTGGGCTGTGGGGATACATACACATGATGCCCTGTCTCAATGTGCCTTAGGCCCCAAACTTCCTTAATCTGGCACTGACCAAGAGGTACTTTCAAGTGTGCTATTAGTTGGGTTCTTAACACTCATTTATTGGAAGTCTACAATTCCATTTGATGTCATGGGACCCCATGACAGGTCAGTTCCATGAAAACACCTCTTAAGCACTTCCTTTTGACTGTGTGTGTTTGGAACCTGAGGTTACAGGCTGTTCTTATGACTTGACAGTCAAAATTTCGGGACATCCCTCTCACATCTAACCCCTCATCCACAAGTCAAGAACTCATCTTCCAGGTAAAGTAATCACAGAACCCTTCAATTTATCCAAAAAGCCTGGGGAACATCTGAAACTTTTGGATAACGAAGTGTTCAGATAAAGGGAAGTGCTAATTAGGGCCAGCCCTCTCTGAGAGCAAAAACTGCCTCTTTGCTGTTTAGCTCTCTGTGTAGAAGGGTTTTGCCTTCTCTTTAAGTGTGGCCCTGGATGTTGGTGCACTTTTTCTACAAACTTCCTATACACCACTTTATGCCTCACCATGGCACATGGCATGTGCTTGGTTTCCTTTCTTCCACCCCAGCATTAGGGTCGATGGCTGCAGCAAAGATCTGCAGCTTGTCTCATTTTGCACATATTGCAGATGGTAGAGTTACCAATGTTGTTTCCCTGCGCAACGCTCACCACTCCTCCACCCCACCCCCCACCTCTTCTAGGTTATCTATAATCTGCAGTTTCTGCTTTACATTCACTACAGATCTTTCTTTTAGACATTGTCCCCGCCAAACTGCTATTGCTGTCAAAATGATATGTGGGTAATCTCTCAGCACTATTATATTAATACAGAACAGTTGATTAGTGCTAAGAGGCTAATTGAGAAGTTATTAGTGACTGCTTAACTAACATAGGGCTACATGGTGGACATATGGATTCAAAAAACTAGGATTTTTGCATAGAGGGAATTTGGAGAACTGGAATTATTCTATATTCAAATATGTTTTCCACCAACAGTTAGTTAGGTAAGGTGAGGAAGAAAATGTGGCACTTCACTTAAACTCCACCCAGAATCCCTGAACAGATGGGTGTTTCTCTTAAACCAATAGTATTTTCATAATTATTCATAAAAATAAACAAGGAGTCTTGTGGCACTTTTAAAGACTAACAAATGTATTTATCATCTAAGCTTTCATGGGTACAATCTCACTTTTTTAGATGCATAAGTATTCATAGTATTTTCAGAGTAAGGTTTCAGAGTTAACACAGTAGTTGACTGAATGAATTTCACATCTTTTTAGAGTTACTATCTGTTTTTCTGTTGATTCAAAGAAATACTACATTGGTTCACATTTAGAAGCTGATCTTTACAGTCATAAGTGTTAGAAACTTAATTTTTTAAAGAGAGCTGTCATGGGACCACCAGAAAGGTGCTGGTATGTACCACTGTGTACCAACTCAGTGTGAAAAACAACTCAGCATTTTTACCTTTGCTTTTGAAACGTTTATCCTGTGTGTTTTTCTAAGTTCAGTGTAAACTAG
>ML685787.1:17453187-17486443 GCA_007922175.1 Pelusios castaneus
TATTTTGGAACTAAGAAAGAAGCTAGGGAAAAAGTTCCATCATACATTAAAAAAAAAATGAAACTTTAAATTCTGAATAACAAGGCAAATGTTACAGAGAACTGCAATGTGCAGCATTATTTGCTCAGAAATTGGAACTGTTTTGTTAATTGTTGGATACATAAAATCTATAAAACTAGAAGTTGGCTCATCTCAAAGGAAATCTATTTTGGTAAACTCAGGCAGAGTCTTAATTCACTAGGCAGTACCATTGCAGAGACCATTTTTCAGGCTGCAAAATTAGCTTAAATTCCCACAATCCCGTTGGTCCTATAAAGCAAAAAAATGCTTCATGAAACTCATAAACCAGAACATAACACCTACTTGTTCCATATTTGTCCAGAACTCAGACTCCCAAAAGACACAGACATGTTCCAAATATAAATCATATAGTAATATGATGGGTTTAGAGTCATCTTGTAGCCAATCTTTCCAAATTGAAACACCTGGCACTAGCTACAGAGCAGGGCAAGTGGTGACTAGCATGATGTCTGGGGAGAAGTTATTGATTTGAGAAGGTGGATTCTGTAGAGTGCATTTAGAAATGTTTTTCAGTCCTATTTCGGGGGGGGGGGGGGGGAGGAAATGTTAACACCTGACAGCCTTTTAAAAGTTAATAGCTACTTGTCTCACTGAGGTTCCTTTTCTTAGAGGTACTTTTAGCTGCAGAATGTAGTCTTTAGGGACTAGCTTTTTTTGCCAAGGAAAAGTTTGCAGCATGTACTACTATGTTCTACTACCAGGCCCACTTAGCTCTCATCCCATTGGCTGACCTATTCCTGGCAGTGAATTCACAGTTGTAGATGTTCAGCAGCTATTGGGTGAGTGCCCTGCAGGTAATCTCTGGGTTCTGACAGCTGGAAGTCATTATGGCACATTACCAAACCTAATAGCAGTTGCCATTCTTGCTATGAATGCTTTTTGGAAAGATTTATAAATTATAACTATTCTTTAGATGAGCTTAGGAGCATAACAGTTAAGGAAATTTTAACATGTTAAGGCGTGAAGACATACCAGTGGGGGAGCCCAAACAACTGTAATTTTCCCTTGTAGTTACCCCAGGCAATAACCATTTTATTATGATGAAGGCCCAGTACTGAAAAGAATTATGCATGTTCAACTTTATGTAGAGCGGAGTGAATAATGAATTTCTTTGCTTTGCTGACAATTCCAAAAATCAGAAAAAAAATTATTTGAGGCTGTACAAAATGTTTCCTTTGACCTGAAATAGACTGTTTGGTTCAATTTTGAGCATTTTAAATGATTTTTTTAAAATTAAAATGAAAATAATTTCAAACAAAAAATTAAAAACCTTTTGTTTAAAAAAGGTCAATAGGACATATGATGTTTTTTCCATTTAATAGAATTGTTTAGAGTGATATAATTTGGCAAAAACAACATGAAGTTTTGAAGATTTAGGTGTCTCAAATCTGCATTGTTCACGAAAAAGTCCTGACTGCTAACTTTGGCCCAGCTCTAACTTTACATGCTATGAATAGTCCTTTTGCCTTCAATATGACTTCTCAATGGAGTGTAAATATTAAGCATCTCCAAATTCTTGGCAGGATCTGGGCTAAAGCATTTTAATGTTTGTAGTCCCAGATTACATTAATATGTCTTTAAAAATCACTTTATATTTCTTCCTCATGATGTCATTACTGGGGCATGAAGGGAGTGTACAAAATAGGCCTGATAACCTTGATCCTAGAATGCTTCTGCAGTGGGGGAATTCTCCCAAGCTCCTATAGGCTGCAGCAGATATGTATAGGGGGCTGGAGTGGAGGTCAGAATGGGCCCCTCAATGCTTTTTTGGAAATAGGATCAGGAATTAAATACATCCAACATTTAATATTAAAAGGTTTTGCAAACTTCTATTTGCAGTGTCCTTTAATATAAGAATGGAAAGGGTTTTTGTTGTTGTTGTTTTTTATTTTTAAAGCTAATAGTTGTGGCTAGGCAGCAAAACTGTGTTAGGCCATTCTTAATATCTGATAACTTCAGTAATGTATTTAACTGCTTCCTTGCTAGCAACTGACTAACAAGGGCAGGGTATTCCTTATTTCTGAAGTAAAACTTTACCTCCGTTGACAAAATTACTTTTATAAATATTGCATCGGTTGACTATAAGAATAAGTAGACAGTGTCATGACATCAGGAAAGCTAGTTGCATATTATTTCCCATTCATGTTATTGCCCCTAGCTTGAGAAGGGATATATTTTGTCATTTTCTAATTTATTCACATTCCTCCTTCTGAGAATGTACTAATGGTATTGCCAAACTTTCTGCTGTACATCAGATAAATTTGAAATTACATGATAATGTGCTGAAACAGCAATGTAGGGGTGACCTTGTCCTCAGTCCAGATTCTAATGACAAAGGTTGCAATGAAAGCAAAGAAATCTCCAAAATAAATGAATCCTTTGAGAAGACTGTCATTAGAACAATAGATACAGGAACATTTTCAGGATAGGTTTACAACTAGAAATAGGTGCTAACATCACAAAGGGCAATACAATAGTTAGCACTAACTGGCAGTCTTGTGTGTAGTCTCAGCAAATATTGAAAAGCTTATATAAGCAAAACTATATTATCATATATAAGGACGGTCTCTTCCCTCCAGGGAATTTAGTGACGTTGATAGTGTCATGTCCTAAACTTGCATTTTCTCTGTCTGGGGATGAAGAGAGGCCTTCAGTCTTGAAGGATGTAAGTGGCACATGAGCACCTAATTAATTTAAACAAAGGTTGGAAAAAAAGCTTTTTTTTTCTTTTTTTTTTTTTTTTTTTTCAGGAGATTCATCAAGAAAAGCAAGCACCAAAGGAGGTTTTTGGAGATACAGTTTCCTAAACATTCTGTAGATATGTGTATAACACTGTAAACCCTTTTTTTCCTTTAGGAGGTAGCCATTCTGTTGAGTAGTTTATTGCCCACAGAGAACTATTTCAAGAATGAGCCTGACCTTCCTGAGACTAGTGGTAAATGACCAGAGATTGAGATTTGAGATTCAAAATTGGAAGACATTTGACTTTGGGCCCTCTATTTAGAAATATATGTATTCTATAATAACCTTTGTCAGGCACGGTACCTGCCCTAATAAACAAAAAGTTACATCATGGCCAAGTCTGGTTTGTGTGGTCTTCTAGCTGTGCAATATGAGAACAATAATCAACAGTTTGGTGTAGACAACAGCACCAAAACAACAGCACCAAAGAGTTTGTAGAATAGTAGTAATTTATATGCATTTAGTCTAGTAAAGTAACAGACTCAGACATGTAAGACAGGAAGGGACTTCAATAGGTCATCTACCCCAGTCCCCTGCACTCAAGGCAGGACTAAGTAGTAACTAGACTATTCCTGACAGATGTTTGTCTAACCTCTTCCTAAAAACCTGCAACAACAGATTCCAACATCACCTTAGGCAATTTGTTCCAGTGTTTAGCTACCCAAACAGTTAGGAAACTTTTACTAATGCTCAACTTAAACCTCCCTTGCTGAACTTTATATACTTTTTTGTTCTATCCTGAGAAGTTAGGTAGAACAAAGTTTCACCATCCTCCTTGTAAGAACTTTTTACATCATTAATATGTTTCCAGAAACTGTGCTTATGAACACACGCGGCCATCTTCAGACTAAACAAACCCATTTTAAAAGGTTTTTCCACACTGATCATGTTTTCTAGACCTTTCATCATTTTTTATTTCTCTCCTCTGGATTTTCTCCAATTTGTCCGTATCTTTCTTGAAATGTCCAGAACTGGACACAAACACAACACTCCAGTTGAGGCCTTATCATGATGAAGTAGAGTGGAAGAATTACTTCTCTTGTCTTCCTTACAACCCTCCTGTTGTTACATCCCACAATGATGTTTGCTTTTTTTATTTTATTTTTTTGCAACAGTCTTACACTGTTGATTCATATTTAGATTGTGATGCACTATAATCACCCAGATCCCTTTCTGCAGTATTCCTTCCTAGGAAGTCATTTCCAGTTTTGTATAATATATAACTGATTGTTCCTTCCTCAGTGGAGTACTTTGTATTTCTCCTTATTAAATTTCTTCCTATTTACTTCAGATCCTTTTTCCAGTTCATCCAGATCATTTTGAATTTTAATCCTATCCTCCAAAGTACTTGCAACCCTCCCAGCATGATATCATCCACAAACAATATGAGTGTACTCTTTATACTATTATCTAAATCACTGATGAAGATATTGAACAGAACAGGACCTAGGACTGATCCCTGTGGGACCCTATTCAATATGCCTTTCCAGCTTGACTGCGAACCACTGTTCTCTAGGAAGAGTTTTCCAACCAGTTATGTACCCATCTTATATTGGCTTTATCTAGACTATATTTCCCTAGTTTATTTATAAGATGGTCATGTGAAACTTTGATCAAAAGCCTTACTAAAGTCTAGATGTTCTAAGAAGATACACTGATGTTCACCAGCAAAGCCAGTGCTCAGCTGAGGGCATATTCTCTGATCCATTACTCATCAGTTGAAACATACTTTCATCCAGTAATTGGAACATGGTGGACTAGGATATGTTGCATTAATGACACAAAGCTGCTGCTGCTGTTAATCAACATTTACTAGGAATGACTACAAAGTTTCTAACCATTAGAGAAGTAAAGTTCTGGAATAACCTTCCAAGGGAAGTTGTGGGGGCAAAAACCATAACTGCTTTCAAATCTGAGCTTGATAAATTTATGGAGGGGATGTTATGATTAGCCTATTTTGGAAATTGACTGATATTTGGCTACGTGTGGTGGATTTACAAGTGGCCTAAGAGGGGAGAGTACATGGGGTGGGTTCTGAGTTATTACAGAGAATTGTTTCTTGGATAACTGGCTGTTGAGACTTGCCCACGTGCTCAGGGTTTAACTGATCGCCATATTTGGGGTCGGGAAGGAATTTTCCCCCAGGGCTGATTGGCCTGGGCTCTGGGGGTTTTTTGCCTTCCTCTGTAGCACAGGGCATGGTTCACCTACCAGTGAATTCTCTGTATCTTAAAGTCCTTAAATCATGATTTAAGGAGGTAAATAACTCAGTCATAGGTTGGGGGCCTATTGCTGGAGTGGGTGGGTGAGGTCTTGAGGCCTGCATTTTGCAGGAGGTCAGACTAGATGATTGTACTGGTCCCTTCTGACCTTAAAGTCTATGAGTCTATAAGTGTGATTTCTCTAACATCACTCTGTGGAAGTTCCTGGCAAATATTAATTTTTTCAATGGCAACCACTGTAACTGTTTTTTTGGTGGGCTACATGGAAGTATAACATCTACTTCTTACTTGTTGTGGCAAACGAATGATGGTGAGGGAACTAAGATGCTTATTCCCCCAGATATAGCTTTTCTTGGTTGTTAGACCATGTTCTGCTTTTGTTTGTGTGGTCTACCAGTTGTGAAACTATAGTGGATAGCACGATAGCCCCATCTGAAATTGAAATTATATGGCAGGCCATACAGAAGGGAGGAGGAGAAGGACCAGGGCTGTGCAGAAGGGGGGGGGGGGATTCTTGGGATTGGGACAAGCTCCAGTCAGAGCACTTCTGTGTCCACATGGTGGGAGAGGGGCGGGAGGAAGAGGTGGAGCGGGGAGGGGGGAGTGGCTGCCACACTCCGGCCAGGGCACCGCTGAGCCAATGTGATGGGAGAGGGGTCAGGGAAGG
This sequence comes from Pelusios castaneus, assembly GCA_007922175.1. Classification (NCBI taxonomy): domain Eukaryota; kingdom Metazoa; phylum Chordata; order Testudines; family Pelomedusidae; genus Pelusios; species Pelusios castaneus. Next base: position 17,458,900 of record ML685787.1, read on the forward strand.
GGGACAGGCTGGAATAGGGGAGCAGCTGCCATGCTCTAGCCAGGCCCAGCTAGAGGGCCTGATGAAAGGCTGAGTTGGGCTGTATGTGGCCCATGGGCCATAGTTTGCCCACGCTGCCATAGTTACACAATAGCAGGAAATGATGATCCTATGTGACTGGAGTGTTGGTCCTTGGTTGGCTAAATTTTAGGGGCTACAGTAGCACAAATTAGTGAATACTGCAACCAGCCCCCTCCCCCAGTTCTTGCACATGCTCAGAGTTCCATAGCCTAGCAGAGGTTCAGCAGTGGTCCTGTACTAATCAGTATGGTTGCTGCCAGAGCAGTTCAGAGTGTTGCTCCAGCTGCCTGGTTGTAACACCACTGAAATTTGACCTGCTGCCACTTTATACAAATGTATGGGACAGCGAGGCCAAATGACATTGTGACCTGGTGTGCAGTGAATCAGCTCCTGTATGGGAATCCACTTAAGTTGACTCCTGGCGACACCTCTCATTCTCTCTGTGGGAAGAAAGGGGCTGAAAGAGTCTTGAGATCCCTGTGGGGGAAAGGGGGCCTAAGCAGAGGTCCCTGCTGGAGGAGAAAATCACAGTCCCCCACATCCCCAAGAAATATCTGAATGGTTCCACTGAAAAGCTAGACCTTGACAGTAGCCTGTGCCTGCCCTGACTGTAATCAGTAACAAATAGAGCATGATATACCCAATCCAAATCCCACTGAGTTTATTCATTGATTTCCAGGAGAGCGTTATACAACTGTACTATCTATTTTAAAGTAGAAAATTAAAAATAGGCCTCCCTTGACCTAAACCAGTTAATATATAGTCACTTCTGGAAACTACAGCTAAAGAAAATTTTAACACAGAAAATATCCCTAGCAGGTTCTGTAAAAGTTATCATCAGTCACTGTAATCAAGGAAATTGCATAGATGAAACTAAGGTCAAATCTGGCTCTAAAATTCAGGCCAGAGGCTATCAATATATGTTTATAAAGCACCTAGCATAACAGAATCCCAACCTTCATTAGAGATTTTGGGCAATCTATAGTATGTTACACAATTAATTGGACTTTTTTGTTTCATTGTCATATTCACATGATGTAAAAGTCCCTTCAAATTTGTAGTTCCAGAGAGCCTCAAGTACTAGCGTTCCAATGCAGGGTAGCCTGGGCAAGAGGAAAACTAAAGCTGAAATCTTTCTCATTATCTCTCATCTTCTTCATCCCATTATCTACTCTCCAAGAGCAACAGTAAATAAATATACAACAACAATCATTCCTGCTCAAAAGATTAGAAACGCACAATATCACGAGTTTGCATTTCAGCAAGTTAACCTCAATGCAGAAGAACATTTTTTTTAAAATGACCAGGCTCCATTCCAAAGCATTCATTTCCCATTGTTTTAGCTTACAAAAACATCTGCATAACACTTGAGATTGACTGCTATACCAGAGGCCTGGAGGGAAAGGGGTGAATCCATCATAAATATATCAAGGTTTAAACTTGCATTGAACTTAACTTAAAAACAAAACAAAACAAAAAACCAAACAAACCCTGTTTGATCCCTTATAAAACACTGAATGGATTTCATCAGAACCTGACAAGGTTCTGACTTGATAATGTGACTGGAACACCATGGTTCAGTAGATGCAACATGAGCGCAAGAGAAATAGCAACATAAAGGAAGTGTTTACTGACCAGATCCTGGTGGCTATACTAGTGCCAGCTAAAGGAGAGTAAATAGTGGAGAATCCTCTGAGCTTAGTACTCAAAGTCCTGGCTTTATCTCCAGTTGATGAATATATGTGCAGTTTACTTGACAGTCAATATAGATTTGTTTATACTGTGTTTTTTTCTTGCAGCCCACAGAGACATTCTGTATGCATGTACGTAGGCCAGACATTCTGCCTCCAGACATATTCAAATTGTGCAAATCTTTCCCTTCCCACCTACCTCTTCCAGGACATTGGAGACATTATGGTTAACATAAATGGCTATATTAGTCTAAACTACAGCTGTGAAATATGCATTAGCTCTCAAGCCCAACCGAGTAGAACTTTGCATTCATATCAAATCAGGCACTCAACCCAGCACCAATATTAGTGAAGGACTTGGGAACATGAAGAGGAAGGGGCACACAGCTGCAAAACTGAACCAGACCTGCCTACCTTCCATCTTTTGGCCAGCGAGTACTACTTTCATGTCTATTTGCTGGTCTCTCACCAGGTTGGGTGGCTGCTAGAGTGGGCAAAGCTAGTGGCTAAGATTCCTTCCTCTCTTCCAATAAAAAAATCAGAATCTACTGTGCTATCAACCACAAGTGTTGCCAGCCTCTGGTTTCTGGGCAGGCCCCTGCATGTGCAGGGTGAGCCCAGCCAAGGCAGCTTCCGGTCAGCTTCCATGGAGGGGGAGAGCCACAGCACCCACGCCTCTGCCATGCTTGTGGCTGTGGCCATCAGGCACCATAGCTGCGGGTGGAACAGAGGCAGCAGAGCTGGTGCCTCTTCCCTGCTTGCGGCTGTGGCCGCAGAACCCCACAGCAGCAAAGTTCGCTCCGCTGCAGGAAGCTAAGGTGGGTGTGCCTCAGGGCCAAGTGGGTGGGCCCTGGCTTACACTGGCCCACCCATGGCTATGCCCCTGCTACAACTACTTCTCAGTGAGACAAGGGAAGCTGTGCAGAAGCTGAGGAGATAGAGAGAACACAAGCTGTTGTTGCCTTCTGCTTCCTCTTCCAGCTATGGAACACTAATGAGATCCAATGTACTTGGAACAGAAGTGCTTATGATTTTTGGCTGAATCACTGGGATGTTGCGAGGAGGACTGGTGGATTTGAAGGAAACTGTGGAGCTGTGTGCGCACTTTGGATTTTGGTGAAAGTAATGCAGCTTTTTCCCCTTTCATTTTTTACTGAGACCTTGTAGGCAGGTCTTCTGTGGAGCCTTGACCTTAAAAGACAGTCTTCTTACCACATTATTCCCAGGAACATCCTACTTATCTGACATGACTTTGGGGAGTGGTGATGGGGGGAATCAGTTACTTACCCACTTTTCTTAGAGCTGGGGACCCCATTGCCATCAAGCGACCCCTAACTCTCCCCACAAAAACAAGCTATACAGAGGGCAACCTGAAGATTCTTCTTCATACTTCATTTTTAAGGAATGTTTTTCATATGAACCATTATTCTGTCTGGTGCACAAGTCTCACCTCCCCATTTATTAATTTCCTATTGCTTATTTCATTTAAGATACCCCGTTGCTTAAACAATTACAAAAAATGAAGTAATCTGTATGAGAAAAGCACATATTTACTTACTGTTGTGGGAAGCTAGTTTTTCTGAATAATAGCCTCTTATTAACAAGTCTTTGGTTAGATCCTTGTCATATTGAGCCAGAGCCATGCAGATTCTTAAATATGCCCACAACACCTCTAATGGCAACAGCTGTTTATTGTCCAATTCTGTTTAACATCTGCTTCCAAGTAATAATCCACTTGAAGCCTCTGATGTATCTGCCAGCTGTTTCTAATAGACCAGGAAAGTTAGTACCCTATAAATGACAATAATCTGAGATTCTTCATCATTTTGAAACTGCACAGAAGAATCAGGCTTAGTCTGAAAATGATCAGCTGAATATTCAGAGCATGTGCTATTTTTTGATGGGGTTATTCATTGTGAATGACAATGCCGAACAGAAAATAAAAACAGCATTGCATACCAAAGTCAGGCATATACCCAATTGCAATAATGAGGGAAACTAAAGAAAATTGCTGTACTATAAAATGAACAGGAAATCGCCAAGTCTTGTAAAGTGTGTAGCAATTGCAGATTTGCATAACAATTATATACTAACGTCCCTGTATGCACTTTTATTCTTCTCTTATAACAACACACAGGTCACACTAAGAAGAATAATAAGAAAATCCCAGAACATAGGGTACGTATTAGCCCAGGCTTTTTAAAGTTGTCACTTTAGAAATGTTACTCAAGAAAACTCATCCTAACAAAATACCATTACTTAACCAGTAATCCAAAGAAGTTTTAGGTACCTATTACGGTGATAAAAGACCTCCTTATTTCCTCCAGCAAAATTTGAGCACCTCTATTTAATGCACAGAAAAAAATCACACCTATTCATTCAATTACATCTTGTTTCTCCACAACTGTAAAAAGTTGCTTTGTTTGGTACACCCTAACATCAATATCCTATTCCAAAGGGGTAGCTGTGTTAGTCTATTGTAGAAAGACAACAGAGTCTTGTGGCACTTTTAAAGACTAACAGATATATTAATCGCATGAGCTTTCGTGGGAGAAAATCCCACTTCTGTTAGTCTTTAAAAGTGCCACAAGACTCTGTTATCAATATCCTAGAGTAGAATAAGATTTATTTGGCATATCTCAATATCATACAGAAAAAGAACCAAGTTTGGTGAAGAAACTGGTCAAAGGCAGCAGAAGAAATCTGCTTCTATTAACAATAAAGGACATTTCTTGTAGTGAAAATGGAAATCTGTGGTTTTAGCAACTGAAGGACCAGGATTCTAGTCGTAGTTGTATATGACTTATCCTGTCCCATAGCTGGAGCAGCTAGATTTATTTTTAATGAAGTGTGACTCTTGAATTTCTGTAGTTTCAATCAGATATTTCGTTTTCCCTTTGAAACAGGCAACATCAACAGAACTTTTCTGTCACATGGAATCTCTCTGCCTGCTGCCATACTTTCCTGAACATCTTCATAAGCTTATTTAAAAATTTGCAATAAAAAACTTCAAAGATGTAATGTGAACTTGTGCTTTTAAGAAAGATTTTGAGTTAAAGGATACTAGGTCACATTCTCCAGGTAAAAAGTGGTCAGGGACTGGAGGGGAGGGGAGGAGCTGGAAAGATAAATGATAGAAGAATACGCTAAAACTAAATATTCACTAATGGAATGTCCTCTTTTGTTACCTTCATCCCAGGCTGCTGCTGCTGTTGTATTTGCACTGAACATCTTATTACAAAATACAAGAAAGTGAAAATACAAGCTTGTTTTTATAAGTTGGTCTCAGCTCATTGTGCACATATTTCATTTGGCTGCATCAAAACACTACACGCTACTTCAATTACTTTGGCATGCAGGCCACCAACACAAACTTGCCATTTCATATCCTTGACACATTTTCTTTCATGCGTGTCTTTTCTCTCTCAATCCATTTCAGTTCCCCAGCTAACTGCATACTGGCTCTTAGTCTGCAACAAAGCTGGCTCCAAACTGGTAAATGAAATGAACAAGGGCTATCAACATAAAAACAGCAGGTTGCAATCCCCAAAAGGTCCCATTCATAGATCCTGCAAGTTCTGATGGATCATCAACCCAGCCTAATACAGAGGATATGTCACTGTCTTCCAATGTCCAACACTGGCTGCTGCTGTCCCATTACCACTGAGATTTTGTTTATAGGTGGGCCTGAGCTGCTGAGTTCAGATGTGTTTTAGGGTAGTTTGGATCTGGGGTTTTGCTTCCGTCACTAACATTGTTCATCAAAATACTTTGTGGAGAACAGTGCTAGTCCTGGATATCAACCTGGAGTCCCAGGAATAATATTTGCTGCCACAACATTCACTCTTTCTTCCCTTCCTCTAACTGCCTTAAGAAAAATATTAAGGCTAATGAAACTGAAAGAACTTCCAGGTATTACACCTGCAACTTGGTGTCTTGCATATGAGCCAGTGTTCTGATATCGGACAACCCTTGGGTCCGAATTCAGTTCATTAGCATACATGCACTGCTTTCAGTGACGTCGGTGTAAATTGCACATACATGTTTGAGTATGTCACCATTAATATAAACATACTTGCCATGAGAGGTCATTCCTTCACTACCAATGTTTTCAGATAGCTGTGTAATTCATAGTAGAAAGTTCAGGTTTAGAGGAGCAGTAACACTGATCATGTAATTTATACTAATTATCCTGAGTACTACAGAGAAATGGGAGAGCAAATAAAGCAGAGTTATGAGTAAAAGAATAAATTATGTCAATTCCCAGACTCTAATGAAACAATAGCTTAGCCATCCAACCTAACAAGAGCCCTAGGCTTGAAAGCCTGCATGAGGTGTAGTGATTACAATCCCATTGTGTGTTCAGTGAACAGACTGAAAGCAAAATACAGATTACCTCTGTCAAATTTGTCTCAGAGCCCATTTTGTCATATCGGCAACCTTCCTCCTGACTTATCAGCTTTCCATTTTAACACATTAGTAAAATGAATTGATATTCTCTTTTGTGAAAGAAAAAGTGAAGTGATTGATATGAAGCAACTTCCACGTTGTGATAGTGAAAACAAAATAATATGCTACTAGAGAGTGGAAAATTACCAGCAGTGGGAGAGCATGTGAGTGTTACTGCAGAGACACAAATATAATTTCTTTTCTTCTTCACTTTTCCCCACAACCTTAGTTAAACGGTTCCCTCATTGCCACAATAGGTTAACCCAGGATGGGGAGACGTGAAAACTGCTCAAATTACAATCAAATTCCAAAGGGGTAGCCGTGTTAGTTCATAAAGGCAGCTTCTCCTTTGTTGCTGCAATTTACACCTGCAATTGATTGACAACCACAAATCTACATACTAACAACTCAAAATACCTGCTGTAGAAGTGTAAGAACACTGATCTTCATTTAAATCATTTTTTCAATTGCAAAAATGGTACCCAATCCCAGCTTCTTTGAAAATTTAACTGCATGTGTGGGTTCTCAAGAAAGGTCATCTTAACTAAAGGCTAGTCCACACTGGAAGTGTACATCGGCACAGTTGCAACAATGGAGCTGTGCTGCTGTACCACATCTGGTGAAGATGCTCCACTATGCTGATGGGGGAGAGAACTCTCCTGTCGGCATAATACATCCACCTATGTCATAGTGCTGCCCACACCAGTGCTTAGGTTGATGTAATTTACATCACTCAGAGGTGGTTTATTCATACTCTTGAGTGACGTAAATTATCTGAAATATGTGGTAATGTAGACAGGGTCCAAAAATCCTACTTTTTCATAAATGGTTGTAGGCCACATACTCACCTGGTATAAGTGGCATCACTCTATTGACTTGACCTGAGTTATGCTGATTTACACCAACTGAGAATTTGTAATCCCACAACTCCCATTTAAAAGCTTTTAATGGTAAGAAGATAACTTTATCTTATTAATGTATATATATCATTCCCCTGTAACATGGGGCCAGGCTACTTGCTGGTGGTTTCTCTGTACCCTGAAGTCCTTAAACCATGATTTGGGGACTTCTATGACTCTGTCATAGGTTAGAGATCTATTACAGGAGTAGGTGGGTGAGGTTCTGTGGCCTGTATTGTGCAGAAGGTCAGACTAGATGATCATATCAGTTCCTTCTGACCTTAAAATCTATGAAACATTGAACTGTGCCATGTACCTTTAAACCTTTTTTTTTATAGCTACTTTACCGCTCACCATCAATCTGCAGTTGATACATTGGAGTACTAGATATATGAAAATTACAGTTTTTAACTTTAGCACTGCCAATTCTGTAGCAAATCCTTCTTTGTAAAATCTTTTGCCTGTACAGCCTCACATACAGAGAGCAGCTGAAGAATGGATATTTCTGCTACCCATGCACACCAAATAAACTATTGAGTTTTAAGGTTTGCTCAGCTTCCAAATTTCCTTTAAAAATGCAGTCAGGGTTTGGAGCTCAAAGTGATTACTTGTAAATGACTGGCTGGAAACAAGTCTTGCTCATCAGCATTCAGCACCACTGCCATAAGTTGAAGGAGCAAGGGAGAGGAGTGGGGGGAAGAAAAGCAAAAATGTAAAGAGTTGAGAATATAAAAGAAGATTAGTGAGATGGAAAATCAGGACAGTGCCAAGTTGTTTAGGAACAAAATTTCACACACCTTAAAAGTTGTAGATTATAATAGTAGCACATATCCTGATTCTATTAATGTTTCTCTTAAAATTGATCACTGCAGCCAGGTATAATTTAGGGGGTAGGCAGGAGACAGCGACACTTAATGTAGGTTCTTATTATAAACAAGTCTGCATTGCTGTCACTGATTCAAGAGGAGAGAGATTCATCCATCCTTCATGGTCAAAAATGAGATGAATGGATACAGAGCGGAAAGAGTTTATAATTTGGCTTTTGCCTTCAATTATTCTGATAACAGCAAAATCTGTAGGGTCATTAGTGAATTTTTTTCTTCTACTCCAATGGTCTCCTGAGTGTAGCGATCTGTCCACAGGGAAAAATAAATATTATTTTAAAGCAAATGCAACTGTTTGCACATACAGATATTTTCACTTTGTAATGACTCGTGGACACAAATATTGGAATTAAAAAACCTAACTAAACTGTTTGTGGGAGTGGAACCCCCTTCTGCCCAGCCTACACATCTAACTACTAATATGTGTACAGAAGTCTAGTAAGTAGACAAAAAATTAGTAAAAATTCCAGTTAACACAACTTAGACTTATGTAATGCTTCTTCATCCATCATATCACAAAGCATTTAAATGTGGTGTGATAGGGTGCCTATCCAATACAGGCATAGAAAGGGTTAAGCATGCCCTGCCCTGAGGGGAACAGTGGAGGTGAGTCCTTCAAATGAATCAGAGAAGCTGCATGGAAAGCAACCAATCAGGGGGGAGGCTACAAAGTGCAGCCAATCAGAACTCAGCAGCCTCAAATAAAAGTAGCTTCAGGGCCAGTCAGTTAGTTGTTGTTGAAAGCTCAGGAAGTGATGACTGTGTCCTTAGAGAGCTCAGAGAACTGTAAGCAACAGAGTGGCTGCTACCTGGGACTGGGGAGCAAGAGGGAATGCCTGTCTGACTGCACAACTGAGCAGCTAGGTGCCCTGAGGTGAAGGTGTAGGACTGAGGGGAAGTGGTGAGAGAGATATAGTAGCATTGACTTAAGGTGAAGAGGTGCAGCAGGAGGCTGCCATTTATACAGTTTGTAGGTTGGGATCCAAAGAAGGAGTTTGTCCAGGTCACCCCACTCATAAGTGGGGAAGTGGGTGGACAATAGGGCTAAGTCTACACTTGTAAATTTAGGTCGACTTGAGCTAAGTTGACTTAACTAAGTCGACTTTAAGTCGACTTAGTTAAGTTGACTTAGCGTGTCTACACCTAAATTTAAAGTCGACTTTGGGGGGAACTTACAAAGTCGACCTACAGCATCCACACTGGATGCCTAGGTCGACTTCTAGGGACTAGGGAGACCTAGGGCAGGTCCACGGGGGCAGGAGGGGCACCCCATGCCCAGTGCCAGGGGGCTCAGCCTTTGCCCCATTGTACATGGGTACAATGGGGCAAAGGGGGACAGGGACCCTGGCAAGGCATAGGGGAAGGGTGGGCAGGGCTCTGCCCTGCCCTGCCCTGTGGGGGGGCATGCCAGGTTCCCCCTGTGCCACCCACCCTGGCAGGGAGGGCAGTGGTGGAGACCTGGAGTAGCCCTAAATAGCCCTTAGGGCTACTGCAGGTCTACATTAGCCTAAGTCGACTTTAAAAAGTCGACTTTAGGCTTAAGTCGAATTAAAATGAGGTTTAATAAAGTCGACTTAAGGAAACTGTAGTGTAGACACAGGGTAAATTAAGTCGACTTAAGCAAGCTTAAGGCGACTTAATTTACAAGTGTAGATGCACCCTAGGACTGTAATACACTCTCTCAAAAGGGGAAACACAGATGGCAATCTTGTGGGAGGGCTGAGTCATGAAAAGGACAGTATGGTCCTGTAAGGCAAGAAAGAAGCCATGATTAGAAGCAGACACAAAGTGATGCTGTGCAGACCACAGATAGGGGTATCAGCTTGGCTATGAGAGATGCACTCTGTGAGAGATGAATAAGATTTTTTTATCTCCTTGTTTACAAGGAACCAATTGAGGCATGGTTAAAATATTGGCTTAAATTTGCATGGTTAGTCAATGCTAAAACTAGAAACAGGGTACTCGTTTCCTTACTCCCTCTCAGTTGCCCTGTCCAGTGTATCAAATTGCCTAATGCACCATTGAGCAAAGAGTGGGAGCAATTACTGATAGGTTCTTTGATAGAAATGAAAGCAGTAGTGAAGCGTGGCCGCATGCTAGGCTCAGAATACATTTTAATTTAATTTTTAATTTATAAATTTATTAAATTTTATGGAGGGTTTTCTTTCACACCTAATGTTGATGGTGAATGTGAGCCCTAGTAACCATATCTGAGACCAAATGAGGCAATATATTTCACTAATATGCTGATTACTACACATGAATTGCACAATTCCTATTCCCAGTTCTCTCTAAAACACAGATAAATAAGCCAAATATTTAAATTGTATTGCTTTCTTAAAGAGTCTGCTTTCTTCTTTAAAGTAAGTAAACTATGATAGTCCATCATGTATATTGGCAGAAACAGAAGATTTCATACAGCATGTTCAAAAACATCAGTTTTCTAGGTGTTCCACCTTGATCTCCCCCAAATCTTGCTATGATGCCACTAGTGCCTTCAATGTACATATAGTGCTGTCAATTTAGACAGTACTTTGAGTTCCTACCTCAGTCTTCAGCCTGCAGACTTAAGCATGTGCCTAACTTTAAGCATATGCGTTCAGTGGGATTAATTATGTGCTTAAAGTTAAGCATGTTTATAAGTCTTGTGAAAGAGATGGACTTGAGCTGTCATGCAAACTATGTGAAGGAACTCTTAACCAGAATGCTGCTATTTCCGAGTGAAATTTTATTGACTAGCAGACAACACCAGTTTAAGAGCTCAGACTAGAAACGAAAAAAGCACTTGTGACATTTTATGATTAAAATATTACTATGCATACCATTGTTGCTACTACTGTTGTATAATTGCAACAAATCTTACCCAAAGTATGTCATGTAAGGTATCAATGGAAAGGTTAGTCTATTAAATGGATTATCTTGTTTATGTGCATCTGTCATCTTTGTATCTGAAGTTATATATATGACTATCCATCTGGATTTCAAATGTGTGCTCCTGGAGTAATCAGGCACCAGTGTAGCTACATTATGAATGAGCAATGTTGGTTGATGGTCTAACAAAGGACACTCAGCTGTCACAACGGGCTGTAGAAGTAGCTTATCCCCATCAGGGACCCTTCCTGTGGACATTTGAGCCAGAATGAATAATGGCTACTTCTATGACTCAGCAAAGCATGCATGGACATGTGACTGACTCATGTGATCCTGGACCCTATCTTCTGCCTGTAAATTTCCACATGCTAAGACAAAGAGCATCCACCAACAAGGTAAAAGCTATATAAGGCCCTTGAAACATCTTCATTTACTGCTTCTTTTCTCTGGACTCGATTTGTAACAAGAAAGCTTTAAACAAGGATTGATAATCCCTAGAATGTTTGGATAATTTGAGACTTTTGCAAATTAGCAGTTTGTCTCCCCACTGCTAGAAACCTGATCCTGAAAGAAAGAACTTTTGCAACTCACTGTATCATCCATAGTAAAAAGTGACCTATGGACTTTATTTTCATCTGCATGTATACTCTTTTAACCATTACATACACTCTTCTTTTTAAAAAATAAATATTAGCCATTATTAACTAAACTATAAGTGTATTTCGGTAAGATCTGACATTCATGTAGCTTGTTAGTGATGTGCCTAAACCTTAGGATTGTTAGAACTTTTAAAAATGTAATGGACGATTCAGTAATCTCCCTCATATTTGACTTGGCTGTCTGGGTGGAAGGCACAGGTCTGAAGAGCTTTAAAGGAAACTGTGTTTTTTGGCTTCTGGATAACTAGGAAGGTATCTGTTGCTGGCTGGGAGAATCTAATTTTGAGAGATAGCCCCTAGGATTTGGGGGTTTTCTTGCCCCATTCTTTGCTCAATTTAGGATAAGATGCAATCTCAACATGGGTCCTATAGAGGCCACCATCAGAGCACTTACCAAGAAAAAAATTCATAAGGAATTTATAGGAACTGAATACAATCATTGACACCTATGATAAAGTCTGGATAGGTCTAATATGCCATCTTTACTTTGAGAAACTCCTCAGACAATTCCTACTGAGCACAACACAGCAGCACAATGGTTCCAGTGTGATTTGGATCAGTTGAGATGTAAAAGTCACATACTGAATTACTGGATCACTTCCTGCAGCACCTAAATAGACTTCAGAAGTGAGTCACCAAAATACAGCTCCAACCCAATTTCCACACAGGAGCTGATGGATTCAGAGCTCAAGGGGCATGGCTGCAGGACACACCTGAAAAGTAGTGCATTTCTTTTAGAAAACACCAATGTTTCTAATGAAACAATTCTCTTTAGAAGGATCCAAGTGAGTGACCAGATCTCAGCTAATGAGCAAATACAGATAAAGTAAGCACACAGGCCTTGGCATAGGTTGATAGTGCAAGAGTCTCCCAGAATCACCAGGTAGAGAAATCTCACCCTTTCAAAAAACTGAGTTCCCAAAATGCAGTGGGAGACAGGTGGTCCCCATGATGTAGCCAAAAGAGTAATTCTGCTTCTACACATTTTCCTTCAGTAGAGGCAACCATTTACTTAGCTGAAAAGCAGTGAAGAAGCATTCTTGTGGTGATCTGATCCTGCCTTTACCTCACACCACTTTCTTGTCTGGTATACCTAAATCTCAGCATATACATAATACCATGCATTAGGGCTGTTTTAAATAACTCCTGCACACTAATTATTAGCAGTAATCCTGAGATTTATAGCCACACATAGGATAAGACACTGGATTTCAACTCAGCATTGCAAAGCCTAATTAGGCTCCCTGGTCCCAAGGTATATGTACCAGTTCCACTACACTGTTATGTGCATCACACTGGGGTCCACAGATGCCAAAAAGCTTAGGAGGGAGCTGCCTCATCTAGCCCCTAGGAAATGTCAGGGAGTAGGGTGGGTCCTGAATCCCACTCTCCAGCTTTCCAAGGGTGGAGGCGAAGACATCAGGTCCTGGATATTGGTTTGGCCATTATAAAGAGCTTGGTTATCTGTGAAATTTGGATCTAGAGTTGGAATTTTGGTCCTACCCCCACATCTTTAATTCTGTGTTGTTTTTACGACAATGACTCATTTTCTTCTTATGCTTTGTGATGTGTTGGAGGGTTTTTTTTGGTGAGGGAGAGAAGAAAAATACTTTTGTTTTTGCAGTGGAAATAAAATGAAAAGCTGACGCTCAAAGTGAGGACAAATGACAAAGCATTAGAATCTTATGTAATGGAATATAGATTTCATTGGTACTCAGCAGTGCCTATTAATATATCAGTGAATCACTGCAGCAAGCATAGCGCAAGCAGTACCAATTTAACAGGAGGCCCTTGAAATAAATGTTGACAGTGTATGAAAAATGTTACCATTTGACTTTGCCTTAAATCACTAATCAACAGTTTTCTTGATCGCCATTTCCTGCTTATTTCTTGAAATAACTGCACATCCAACTACACAAGCATCAGTCAAATAAAAACACAGTGTTGATGTGCCTTTAAAGCTGTTTGTGACCTTATGTGAATAACATATCAAATGCACTTCACAATAGATCATTGTGGGGGGGTTTCTTTATAAGGCAAATGACTAAACAGTACCATGCATGTAAGAGATCACATTCTGGGGACTCAGCTGGTTCTATACTTCTCAACATACCTGCTGTTGATCAGGACGGGCAAATGAAGACTAACATAGGAATAGCAGCAGACTGCAACTTTATGAAACCTAACACAGGGGTGGGTGCACTATCCACTCAATCACCCATAAGCTCACATATCAGGCATTTTAAGTATTTCAATACAGGGGATAAAAGGCTCCTGCCATATAACCCATAATTCAGCCTGCCTCTAAGACTCAGCTTGATGTTCTGAATCCTTTCACCCCACCCCCCAAGGGAGGACAGAGGGTACTAAAGGGGTAACACCTCAGTCAGTAAGGTCTCTCTTATCCATGATCCTAAGGTCCATCAGCAAAACCCCAGGTCTTTTAATGCTGGAAATCATTCCTTTTAATTGCCCTGGGAACCCTGGTGCAAGTTACAACAAAACAATATCCCTACCAAGCACTACCACCAGTTACTAAATCCAATTCCTATTTAAATGCAAGGAAGGCAAAAAATCCTACCAGGGCTTTACCAATCTGGTCCTTACTGGAAGAAACAATTCCTTCCTGACCCCACCACAGATGGTCAGTCAGATCCACAGAATCCACAAAACACCAAAACTACCAGTGCAGGCCAGTGCTGGTGGCGGGGTATGTGGGTGATACTGAAACAAAGCAAAAAGAGGTGCCCTATGGCCCAAGCTACTACTTAAATTAATGAAAGGGGAGGTTGATGAACCAATCATCTCCATTCCCTACCATTCTGGCCAGTGAGTGGTTAGAAACTCTGGAGAGGGAGGGGCAAGTGGTGTTCTTCCATTTTTCTAGTTGAGCTCTCCCAATCACCAGAGTCCATCAAGTTTTCCACAAGTTGAGGTTAGTGGGTGGCAATGGCTTCGATTGAAGTCACTTCAACTACATAAAGGCCAAATTGTGCCCTGGCTAACACAATGGTGCAGAGGTGTAAGAAGGCACCTTTCACAGTTTTTACTCCCCATGCAATTTGCCAACCTGAACTGAGTTAAGGGTGGAAAATCAGGCTTAACAGATCTGCTACACCCCCTCATTGGCACTCTGGTTGCCATATTTTCTTCATGCAGTCTTGCCACTCCTTCACAACGTGGCCCTACAGCCTTGAGGAAATGCCATTTTTTCACAGCTATACCCTGTGTTTGCAGTGCAGCAGGAAGCAGAATGTTACCCCTTGCCATTGCTGAAGTAAGCCACTGCTTCTGGTTAGCCACAACAAAGATTTAAAGCAAAAAGAACTATTTCACCCTGACGCTATGTTAAGAGCTGGCGTAATGAGTTGCCAGGCGAAGTCACTTTTTGTGCAAAACAAATTTTATTAGTCCTGCAAAACCGAGGGAATATGGGGCATTGTTTTTGGCTATGTACTGCACCTTGTTAACTAATTGCATAGTTTCAGACATCTTTCATAGCGCAGTCCTGTAACAGGTGGGCTGGATAGAGCGGAACAGTGTGGAGACTGGGTGCAGCCCCCAACATACCAGTCAGCATAGCTGTGCTGGTATGCAGTGTGCACCCTATGCCAGGTATAAATCTATGACAGTTCATTCTTTCCCAGGAGCAGAGAGTAATAAACTGATTCCTGAGCTGTTCCTGAGGCAGTACAACCATGAGCAACTCCTTCCTTTGGGTGTGTGGCAAAGCCATAAATGAATCCTAAGGAATGCATAGAGCCTTTGTCACATCACAGTACATGTGCCTTCACTACATGCAATCAGCACACATTTTCGAATAGCTATGGTACACGTTACCTCATCTCTGCATCTACACACTGAGGAAAAAAACAACATTTTTTATGAGCCATTAAAAAGCAGTGGAAAGCAGCAGCCTTTGTCCTGATTTGTGAAGTGCTGCACTTAGACTTGGTGCAGTCTTAAAATTGCTGAACTACACAGCAGCTGTTTTCTATTGCATACAAGCTCAAGAATGTGTTTTTAAAGTCCTTAATAACGTATGAATCGGATTTTCATGAGGTAAATGTACTTTGTAAAGGAAGACTGAATTACTAATGAGACCACCTTTCCATTCAAACCTTGAGGATGAGTGGACACAATTACAGGAAACACCAACTAATGATCTGAGAATAGGAATTTATAGCCATAGCAGGCATTTTTGCTTAAGGAACTAGCAAAAATGATATGAAATCTGAATTGCTTCCTCTTTTTTTATTTAACCCACCTCAATACTTTCTACTAAGACTTACACAGTTCAGCCAGCTCTCATGTGCTGGATCATACCATTCAATCTGTAACCAGAAGGTCAGGAGTAGATCATTTACACAAATATTATTTGTAAGTTAGATCTGGACACATTGTTAATAGGTGTCCCCAATGCTGCCCACTTTGCATTATAAAAATATACATTTAGTCGTGGCTGGCTCCTATCAAGACATCCCCTGGACTTTCATTAATAGGAAAAAGCCTATACTAGTAAATGAAATGTTAATGAAATGCAATTAATTAAACATTGCAGCAAATTACCAGCCCTGCAAGAGTGGATCCCATGCTCTTGTGGTGGGTCCGGGGATCACTTGTTGTCCCTGTCTCTGGTGTTGGTAGTACCCAGTACTTGAGGCTGTGATTGTTTTCGCTGGGCTCCCTCCCACTCAGCCCCTTCAACTTCTTGGCCTCCCTGCCCTCCTTCCCTTAAGGTCAAGGGGTGGGAGGCAAGCCTCGCTACAGAATTCCCCATCACCCACTTTTCTGGTCCACCAATGAGTTCCAACGCTCCTGTCAGCTTTCCCCCATCCTATTCCTACCCCGCTTGTCTGCTAGAGCAGGATTTTTTTAATCAAGTCAGGGCTTTGATTGGCCTCTGGTGCTCTAACTGACCTGCAGTAACCTCCAGTCAACCCACAGAGAACAAGGCTCTGTTCATTCTGGGACTTCTCTACTCTCCTGAATCAATCTCCTGCTGGCTTCTGAGCTTGCTGTATCACAGGGTATATCAAACACGGTTAAAATTGTAAAATAGACTACCTTTAATTTTTAGCTCACTTTTTCTGCCTGTTCATTCTGGGTCTGATCCAATGTCCACAAAAATCAGTGGGAGTGGAATTCAAGGCTATTACTTCGGCAATTTAAGAAGAAAATGCTTTGACTATTTTGTATTTCAGGACTTTTTAGATACAGCTTTTATTCATCAGCTTACCATTTAAGTTAAACCTTCCCCAAATTGTTGTAATTAAAAAGAAAGCATCAAATACTGCACATATATAAATGAATGGGGCTAATTCTGTATTCCTTTGGCATTCAGAATGCCCATTGATATCCACTGGTGTTTTGTATGTTAAAAAAAAAACCCCAACACAGGATCTGACCCTGAACTCAATCCTAAACCCCACCTTGGCCTCTTTATGATGCTCTTAAAACAGTCAACCAGGGATTCACCAAAGGCAGGTGGAATCCCCAGGTGGGTTAAGGCTGGTGTAGCCAACTCTATGCTACCCTTTCTCTTCCCCCATAAGGAGAATCCACAATATTCATTCTGGAAATTCCTGGTTGGCCTCTAGCCCAGCTCTGCACCTACTCCTGTAGCAGCAGGCAGAAACTGGAGGGAGGAGACCATAGTATTAAGCACTGAAATTGCAATGATACCTGGGACGCCATTGAGCAAGGTGCATGTAAGTTAATGGCAAAAATAGCAAACAGCTAGCAAAAGACAATCTCTGGCCCAAAGATCTTGACTCATTTAGGCTTTTAAAATAAATAATATTCTATATTAATCACCAATATTGTGTTTTATATACTGAATATCCCAAAGCATGTTCATCTGTATAATATTAGGAAATAATGAGGGGGGAAAAACATGAAAGCAAGTTATCTATTTCTTATAGAAAGCAATTGCCTCTCATAAAATAATCAATCCGTTAATTATACACCAGATTTAATCCTGTATATTGCTATTCCAGATTGTTTTCTTCTTCAACAAATGGACAGGGCTTGGATTTTAGTGACATTCTGGCTTCCAATTTACAGAAGAGTTCAGGAATATTGAAAGGTTTTGTGGAAGATTTTTTTCCATTGGTAATACAGCTCCTTATCAGTTTTAGTTATTAATCATTACACACTACTTTTGTTTGTTTCAGATCTTTAAAGGAAACCTGACATAGTATCGTTATCAGATGTCCTTCTGAGCCACAGGACAGAAGTCATTATTACCTCATTTAAAGAGTATGAGTAATTTCATTATTAGGCTTCTCTCTGTTTCCCTTCTTACAATATTTTGCGACTGTCACTGAACACTGTATTCTTGGCCTAAGCATCCAGTTTAGCAAATAGGAAGAGATTCTCAGAAGGGGTGCACTCATTTATATGTAGTTTCTGCTGAATTTTACAAAAATACATTCAACTCTTCCCTCGTGTAGCAAATTTTATTCCTACTAACAGCAGGGATAAATAGTTTACTCAAAAATCAAAATGACTGTTTAAAAGGTTCAGCTTCCCTGTTTTGCTCCATTTTATAATATACATGCATCCTATGCTGAAAAGAACAAAATTTTTTCATATTTGCAAATCAATTTGGGGCACAAGTTCAGGTTGCTCTGTATTTATCTGACCTGGGTCATCCAACCTTACCAATGGTACTAAGCCAGCATATTGACCTTAATAGAGAAACATACTCTGATTCTGGAGTTAACCACGCTATGGCTATGTCTACACTAGAAAAGTCAAGTTGACTTTAAGTTGACTTAATAAGGTTGACTTTAAGTCGACTTAAAGTGGAACTTATTAAGTCGACTTAACAAAGTCAACTTAACTTTTCTAGTGTAGACATAGCCCCTTGTCAACCTCATTAAGTAGACTTAATGCTTTAAGTCAACTTAATAAGGTCAATTTAGGCACTAATCCCAGTCCATACGGGCTTTAAGTCGACTTAAGGAGTCGATTTAAGGCTTAAATTGACCTAAAATCAGGTGTTAAGTCGATTTAAGATTTCCTTAAATTGATTTAAGGAAATGCTTAAGTCAACTTAATAAAAGCCCAGTGTGGACGCACCCTATGTGCTCATTTTCATCATACCAGGTAGAGAAAGAGTCTGTAGGAGATTAGGTGTTTGAGAGAAATAATTTATCTTCTGTGAACTTTGTCCTCCACCAACCACAATCAGAGATTTTTTTTTTTTTTTTTTTTTGGATAATTTGGAAATGCTTGCTTTATGGCACTTACAAGTTTTCTAGATAAGTGAACACAGATCAAATATAGCTGTAAATTATTTTATGTTGCTGCCTTTATTAAGTTTAATTTATTACAGTATGATGAATCCATGTTTTTGTGAAATTTCACTAGTGGTTCTTACATAAATCCATGTACACTCAGTGGTTAAAGTATAATTTGACGGGCCCTGGAACCCTCCTAATCTTTGGGCCCCCTTCCTGTATTGTCTGCGCCCCCTTCATGAATGTGTGGGCCCCAGCCCAGGTAGGCATTTTCAACCACTTCTCAGTACCACATACATTGGTTATCGCGCTATAAAAATATTTATAATTTTATATGGCATTTATGTCTATAGCAATTATTGTCACAAACTAGCAAGCACTGCATAACACAGTGAGTATTGTGATTAACAATGGTGGGGCATAGGGCTTGCCAGCAGCCAGGGCAGGGCAAAACATGCATTCCGCCCGATTTTTCTATTTTTATGGGCCCTGGAACTCTGGCCCCTCAAATTTGGGGGCCCAGGAATCGCGTTCCGGTGCGTTCCCCCTTACTTTAACTCCTGTGTACACTGGAAAATATCATGAAACTGAAGAACAGAAAAAATTCAAGGTCAGTCTGTCACAGTTCTGGAGGGATAAATACTCAAGTTGCCCAAAGAAAGTATACATAGCATGAGGAAGAGAGGTTTTATGGATTCTACAGTCAAAATTATTTAAAATTATATTCACTGTAGTAAAAAAAGACCTGAAAAAAAATCAGAAGTTTTAGTTTCCACATCCAAATTTTAATATTTATATTAAGGCTGACTGCACTTATAAGCGATTGCTCAGTAGAGGCCTTTCTGAACTACTTCACTCATTTCATCCAATCAAGATCACTAGTGTTCAAAGGCCATTACCTTCTGAAGGTTGGAAGGGGACTATATGAAACAGGTGGTGGTCTTGGTCCTACAAATAAACTTCTGGGACTCTAAGAGAGGCAAGGGTTGAATGGACACAGAGAATTGACCACCCACTCTCCATTACTGGAGATGTCTCCAGGACAGAGTGGAGGCACATGGAAAGTGCCGCATGGAGAAGTTTGGTTGCTACTTCCAGTGTTGTATCTGTTTGTGGGATAAACAGAGTACTAACGTGTTTCAGCTCTCATCAACGATATCTGAGTATTTGCAGGGTGTCACTCATTACTGCTTTTGGGTAGTACCTGCATTCCTGTAGATATGCCAAACATGTTCAAACCTTCTCTCGGCTGTGTGAAGGAAAACTGGTACTTCTAAAAGGTTATTCTTCCTATTTCTTCCCTGGCCTATCTCATGCCTTAAAATAACAGGGGTTTTCAGATTGATATAACTACATTTTAGGTTGGAATTAACCTCAAAATTTCAAAAGATTTAAATAGCTGGTATTTGTACAATAAACATTCCAAAAACTGGATTCTGCCATCTCTACACATTTTCAGTGTTGGAATGAAAGCACTGTATCTGTTACAATCTTGAGGTCCTTAGCCCTTTAAAAAGATCAAGATTATAATGACGATATGATGCAGTTGTGAAAGTAAATTAAGATTCCAGTTCAACTTTCCCTAAATAGACAGGATTTTTAAAAAAACGAGAGGCATTTCCCTGTATATTGTAAAAAGCATATTTAAGCAAATGGAAGTAAGTCTGCATGATCATAGAATTTTAGGACTGGAAGGGACCTTGAGAAATCATCTAGTCTAGGTCCCTGCACTTAAGGCAGGACTATATTCTAGACCATCAGTGAAAGGGGTTTGTTCTAACCCATGCTTTAAAATCTCCAACCACATATTCCACTACCTCTCTAGATAATTTATTCCAGTGTATGGCTACCCTGACAGTTAGGAAGTTTTTCCTAATTCCCAACCTAAACCGGACTTCTTGCAATGTAATTCCATCACTTATTGTCCTATCCTCAGGGACATTTTTTTCTTCCTCCTTCTTGTAACAACCTTTTATGTACTTGAAAACTGTTATCATGTCCCCCCCTCAGCCTTCCTTTCTTCAGACTAAACAAACCCATTTTTTCAACCTTTCCTCATGGGTTATGGTTTTAGACCTTTAATCTTTTTTTGTTGTTCTCCTCTAGACTTTCTCTAATATGTCTGCACCTTTCCTGCGATGTGGCACCCAGAACTGGACACAATACTGCAGCTGAGGCATCATCAGCATGGAGAACAGTAAAAGAATTACTTCTAATGTCTTGCTTACAACACTCCTGCTGATATGATGTTCACTTGCTTACAACATTCTTGATATGATAATTCTTTTTTTTTTTTTTTTTGCAAGAGTGCTATACTGTTGACTCATATTTAGTTTGTGATCCACCAGATCCTATTCTGTAGTACTCTTTCCTAGGGAGTCATTTCCCATTTTGTATGTGTGCAACTGATTGTTCCTTCCTAAGTGAAATACTTTCATTTGTCCTTATTGAATTTCATTCTATTTACTTCTGACAGTTTCTCCAGATCATCTTAAATTTTAATCCTTTCCTTCAAAGCACTTGCAATCCCTCCCAGTTTGGTATCAGTCCCAAACTTTAGAAGTGTATTCTTTACATCACTATCATTCATGAAGGTATTGAACAGAACCTGACCAAGAACTGACCCCAGTGGGTTCCCACTAGGTATGTCCCTCCATCTTGACTGTGAACCATCATGATACTTGTTATATTTGTACATTATACTCCTCCTCCCTCATCATGAAATCCAATATTCCACTGTACACTCCCACAGAGGAGTAACATGCCACTAACTATCCCTGTGATGCTCTAGTTATTTGAGTATAAATTGGGAAGACTGTTAGTGAAATGTTTCCATTCCTTTTTTAAAAAAAATCCTGCTCTAAATTCACTAGGCTAATGTGCCTCGCTATGACATGTCATGCTTGGTTATGTAAAGCAACACCACCAATGTGAACATCAACTAAAAATGTGATAGGACATTTTTAGAGAATATTTTTTAAAGATTGTATTACATTTAAATTTATTCATGAAGTGTAGATCTGAAATTCCAGCTTGCCTCTCAGTTCAGGGATTATGCTCAGTTAGAGGCATCCAAATCTCAGCTGCATTTGTTCTCTTGTTTTTGAAAGAAAGGTAATATAAACCAAAGATCAAATATTTGTTGCCTGCATCTTTAATATGTCAGCACTTTCTGTCTAGGGGGAATGTTGTGCCAGACAGAATGCAGCGTAGCAGACAAATTGCATTACCTCTTGTGGTGTACACACTGACACACAAGTACCCTGAAATAACTAAATTACATCTTTTGTCCGATTCTCAGCCTTTGCATTTCAAGTCAAGTAAAAGAGTGTTTTCTATTCTGTTTGTTCTGCTCAAAAGCAATAAATAAAAGCCACATAATATACTGCACTTTCTGTTAATTATCGTCACATTAATGTTTACCCCCAACATATTCCCATGCACAGAAAGGTTATAAATAGGATGATATGACTTTCAAATTGATTATCTTTTAAAATGCCATTGCATTTTTATGAGTATTCTGAGGTGACTGTATATCAATGCATAGAAAACTGGGAAAATTGACATATTATTCCAGGTATTTTCAGTTGAATAATGGAGTTTATACCTGAACAATATTCTAATTTAAACACAGGAAAAAGCAGCTAAATAATTTACTTCCAAAATTATGGTGATGAATGTTAGACACTATGCATGGAGTCCATTGAATACACACTGCATTGTCAGAGAGAGAACGAGAAAAGAGAATTTTACAGATTTGATTTATATGTAGAGTAGGTTTAGAAAATCTAAATCAGATTGTCTCCTGTTTGAATGGAAAACAAAACAAAAAACAAACAAAAACCAACAACCAATCGCTGCCTATTCTCATGACTTAATTAACAGAGTGTTTGAGACTGAAATACTTACTTTTAGGCTGGAATTAACCTCAAAATTTCAAAAAAATTAAATAGTTGATGGTCACCCAATGAACGTTCTAAGAACCAGATTCTGCTACTTCTATGCACATTTTCAGTGTTGGAATGAAGTGCTTTAAAAAAAACAAAACACCCCTCTCCCTCTCTAAATTATTTCCTTCCTCAACATTTGCCCCTAACTTTTTGTTACTACAACAATATCTATTGGAAAAAATACTGTTAGTGAAAATTACTATTTTTTTTGTTAGCACAACATATTATTCTAGCCTTTGTTTTGGTATTATTTTTATGTTCCTGTTTTAAATACAATTTAACAGGCAAAAACAAGGGTTTGTAAAATGCTTGGTGAATTCATGGATTAAATTCATCTTAATTGTACGGTCCTTAATCTTACTGACTAGACAATGAAATTCATAGCTGCATGACTAAGTACAACATTTGACAACTTTTTCAATTTTGTACACTAAATTAAAATTTCGTTGAAACACTGATTGCAGGTTAATTAAAATGCAAGATGCAAGTAAATTAGTTATGTAAATAAGATATTGTGAAAGTTATGCAGCAATTACACAGTCTGCATTTATAACCTTATTGTTTTTCAATAGATTGCAATAAACATAAAGTTTGAACTATGCAATTAAAGAAGGAATTAAGTGCAGATATCTGGAAGGTTTTGGAAATACCTATTTTAGGTATTCCCTCTCACTCTTAATCATTGTATTATCTGGGTGTCACTAGCTAGTATGTACTTATCTTCACCAAATCCCTGTGAGGTAGGGAAGAGCTAGTTACCCCAATTTTACAGATGTGGAATTGAAGAAGAGAGGGTATGTCTACACTGCAGCTGGGAGCAAGCCTCCCAGCCTGAGGACTCTGAGCATGCTAAAAAAAAGCTGTGCACATGTTGTGCCTCAGGAATCCAAGCCATGGTATCTCAAGCCAGGTTCGTGCAAAGCTATCAACCTAGGTTGGGAGGCTCCATCCCAGCTATAGTATAGACATACCCAAGAGACTGCCTGACGTGCCCAAGGCCACAGTGGAAGTCTGTGATGGAGCAGGCAATTGAACCACAGTCTCCCAAGTCCCAGCCTACTGCCCCAACTACTGGACCATTCGTCTTTCTTGTTACTATTAAATCATTACTTGTCATTCCTTTCACATTAACTCTTTGGAGACCACAGTTCTAGATACTGTACATATTATCTTAAGAATTCCTTCTGGTGGTAGTCTGGAAAATGCCAGTATTCTAAAAGGTCATGTATTTTACTGAAGGAAACCTAATTGCCCAGGGAGAGGCAATATAGAACCTTCTTAGTATTGGTTTAATTCCTTGTTAAGAGAGGTCACATTTCCTCCTCTGCCTATTTACTACACAAACATTCATTACCACAGGACTTGTGTGGACCGTGAGGTAGGTTGCAACACAGATGATGAAACCAACAGCTATACTCTGAAAGTCCTTATGACAGCACCTTACAAATGCTCTATCTTATTTCAGGAGCTGGTGACATATGAAAATTATACCTGTCCTTCCCCTGCCATTAGTAGACACTTCCTTGGAAACATGACCATATTTTCTCAGTGAAGCAATTTTTTTAGCTCCAGAAAGAAGGTATCCCATCTAAAGAACAGGCTAGAAAGGTTTGGATTACCACAGCCACATTCAACATACATTCTGAAAATTTGTGCTCATGATTGTGAGGTTAGTTCAAACTCCCAGCATCTCAAGTGTGGGGTGGTCAGTAACTCATGAGGACTAATGCCAAATCTGCTTGGTTGGTTTTACTCTCTGAAGTACTAGAGGTGTAGGGGGTACTTTGTGTCAGAATTTGTGCTTTGGACTAGGGCAGAGCAACTAATTGTGTTTTTGGTTCCAGATTCAAACTGACAAAAGTTTGGTTCAGATCAAACTGAAACTGAAGTTTTTCAATTTTTCTTACCAAAGCAAACAAGCAAGCAAGCAAACAAGAACCAAACAAATTTCATTTTGGGTCAAACAAAACTTTTTGTTCAACCTAAGTTGATCTTTCTGTTTTGTTTTGTTTTTCACCCGGTTTTATTAGAAAGAGTAGCTAAATTACAAAACTTGTTACTGTTTAAAAGCAAAAGTCTGAACATCATTTTGAAATAAAAAGTGAAACTGAACCATTTCTATTTTTAAAAAACCCAATTTTTTTTTTAGCTGAAACTAACACTGAATTAGTCCTGAATTCACAAATAATGTGGATACCCTCCAAAATGCATGTTTTGGCATATTTAGTAATCACAAAAATAATACAAATAATCATTGCAGCTCCACTTTGGATTCTTCTCCACTGGCCTTCATGAGCCAAGATGAGGAGGAAGTGGGTGCACTGTTGGAGACTGTGAACATTTATTCTGTTTTTTATTGTAAATCCAAAAATATAATGTTAGTGAAGTGCAAAGACAGGGACCTCAAAGTGAAGTATAATGTGAGTTTGTCATGAACATAGTATAAATTCATCCAGTATCCTGCTTCCATCAGAGGACTGTGTATTCACTTAACTAATCAGAGTCTTTGGACACAGATGCTGGAAAGTTTAAAAAGGAGTGGAAAGGTAATTTAATAGGTTACTAGGGAAGAAATTATTCTCTGAATCAGTTGTTAAATATATGTTTGCATATTTAATAATGTATTTAATGTATTTAATAATCAGTTATAAAAATAATGCCATTATTAGAGAACTAATTTTTTAAAAGAGCTATGAAAGATTATTCTAACAGCTTTTCAAAGATGATTAATCTAGTATACCCATGCATCTTGCCAAGAATGATATAGAAAGAGGAACATTTTCGGGGGTGAAGTGATAGTGCTTCACACATTTAAAACTAAACTAGAGGAAACAAAGGGAAATGTACTGCAGTGTACAAAACCAAACACAAACACATGCATCCCAGTAGAAATTTGAAACTGGTGGCCCCTTATTTCAGAGAACAGAACTTGGACCAATAGGAAACGGTAACAAATTATAAGATAATTACATAATAAGATAATAACATTTCTTTAAAACCTTTTAAATGCATTGGAATTTTTACTGCAACCTCAAGGCATTTGAAAGATATACTCAATTGCTCACTTTTCTCAACCTTGGCAGAACTATACTGCACTGTGTCAAAGCAATGTTACAGGCAGGTGTACAAGTCCATATGACTACGCACTCTTTAAACTGTGCATGAAGGAGCAGTTAAAAATAATTAGTACACTTTAAATATAGGTTGCTGCCAGCTAAAGTTTGAATTCAGCTACTGCAGAGTTAATAGCTAATAGTCTAGTGATAAATTGTACCTTGAAGGCACACCCATTCACTGGAAGCTGTGTGGAGTTGCACTATTGAAAGAACAGCACAAAGAGCATTGAACCTTTTGGAACTCCCAAAGTCCACAGTTGCTACACCATGCATTGATAGGGTGCAAAATGTGATCTCTTTTGATTCCCATCAGCATGGCTAGACATTGTTAAAGTTGGAATGGTGCCACCACGGCCCAACTTCTTCCCTGCTTGCTTAAGAGTGGTTAATGCTGCCATTGGAGTTAGCCAGCCCCATAGTCTTTGTGCGTCCCAGGGAATAAGGACTATAGTTGTTCCCAGCCCTGTGTGAGC
The DNA here is from genome assembly GCA_007922175.1 of Pelusios castaneus. Taxonomy (NCBI): domain Eukaryota; kingdom Metazoa; phylum Chordata; order Testudines; family Pelomedusidae; genus Pelusios; species Pelusios castaneus. Next base: position 17,485,199 of record ML685787.1, read on the forward strand.
GTAAGTGGCCAGATAGGTACAGAGAAGGAAAAGGGTCTGTAATGCTGTATGTATGTCTGTTGTGCTTATTGGCACTTGGTGGCCAGTGTGAGAAATAGTTTTTTACCGTTAGAAGACAAGGCATTCTCCAGCTGGGGTTGGTGGTGGAAGGGAGAGGGGTATGTGAGGAAGTTTTACCCATATAAAGCTCATTTGTTGTCTATGAGAACCTGTACCAAGATAAAGGATCTCCTTTTCACATTCTAATACGTTTTGGGTCTCCATATATTACAGGATCATTATTGTTCTTCATTGTATGTCCTCATAGTACTCTGCAAGGAGATGTTGGCCCCACACTGGCCTGTAAGGGATTAATAAAACCCTAGGGAGGCTGTGCAGGGAGCAGCCAATTAATCGCTCAAGTTAATTTTGCAAAATTCTCCAATTCTGAGTTTAAGAATGGATGGCAATTTTTCTCTTTGACTTAAACAAAAAAATCATATCTCCCAGCTTTAAAAAGTTCACTGGGGGATTTATATTTTATTGACTTTGTAAGATATTTTAATACAGCAAATAATCTGGAAAAGATGCAGAGCTAGTTCAGTCTAGGAATCAGCAGCGATTCAAAATGAGCATTTGAACTGAACATCAGGGAAAACTTCCTAACACGGGGGATCTAATAGACTGTGGAATAGTCTCCCAAAGGAAGTACTGATGCTTGACATTTAAAACAAGACTAGACAAAAGGAAATATACTATAGTGTAGCATACAATCCTGCCTTAGTAGAAGGATGAGCTAAATGACCTAGTCTTTTCTCTCTCACACAACTACAACCCAACAGATCTTGTAGTAGTTAGTGATGTTGCTGAAATATATTATGTGGCATAACACCAATGACTATGTTCTATACTGTTATTTATCATAAACAGAGTTATTGCTGGTTTCGTGAGAAGATACTGGCCTAATCTACACTGTGGGGATAAGTCAATGGGAGATATGCAATCTGTGTGCTGCAGAATACGTATCTCTCATCAACTTAGGCTATGTACACACGACAATCTTGTCCCGCAATAAGCTATTGCGGGACAAGGAAAGCGCTATAAATATAGCACTTTGGTGTGTACACACGAGCTGGTTATATCGCAAAGGAGTGTTCACTCGTGTGAATGCTCCTTTGTGATACAAGAGCAATGCATGGTGGGCACCTATCCCACCAACCACTGCCCACAGCCAGCCCCCTAGTCCAGCTGCAGGGCTTCAGGTGG
>ML685787.1:17491443-17505557 GCA_007922175.1 Pelusios castaneus
TATTCACTTTCATAAATGGAGCTTTGCCATTGACTTCAGTGGATACAAGATAAGGCTTCTAAATTGACCATCTCAGTAGGGAGACCAAAAGATGAAAGAGGCCATGCACTGAATTACCTTCTCATCTCTAAAAAGGATGCCTTTAGATCAGGAACAGACTGTGGGAAGAAATTTGCACAATCAGAATTTAAGATTAAAAGAGACCACCAGATCATTTAGTCCAGAGGTTCTCAACCCTTGGCATATCGCAATACAGTCATGAGTTCACCCAACTGTGTGCAACACACCATCCCCTCTGCTGACAAGCTTAAAAAAAAAAAGCTCAGGCCACTGCCACAGAAGCCCCCTCTGCCGAGACTTTCCATTATGGCATGGAAATTCAATGGCAATAAGCCCCCCATCTGCATCAACATGTTAAGAAAAGAAAAGAAAAGAAAAGAAAAGAAAAGCTCAGGTCACCACAGACGACTTTCTGCTGTGGCAGGAGGATTTAGTGGCACTTAGCCCTATGCCGCCGCTGAAGGAAGACCCTCAGGCGGCGTCTACACTTGTAAATTAAGTCGACTTAAGCTTGCTTAAGTCGACTTAATTTACCCTGCGTCTACACTACAGTTTCCTTAAGTTGACTTAAGGAAAATAAAGTCAACTTAATGAAAATTAAGTCGACTTTATTAAACCTACAATTACTTCGACTTAAGACTTAATTCGACTTTTTAAAGTCGAATTAAGCCAGTGTAGACGTGGGGTAGTCCTAAATTGACTTAGGGCTACCCTAGGACTACACCAATGCCCTCCCTGCTGGGGGGGGGGGCTCAGGGGGAGCCTGGCATGCCCCCCCAAAGGGCAGGGCAGAGCCCTGTGTGATGCTGTCCAGATTTAGGGAACCATTTATGATATTATTTTGTATTAATATCTCATAATCCATAGGAACTATGTCATGTTTGGTATCAATAGAAAGGTAGTAATTTGCTGGGAATGATTATATAGTTTATGTATAGGAATTGTATTTGTATTAGAAGTTAGGAATATGGTTGTTATATCTATACTTTAACTTGTGTGATTCTAGGGAAACGCCCCAGACAAGAGGATGTCTACAATTATTGTCTCCTTAATGGTTCATCAGGTTTCTCCCTGGGCCCATTGTACCTGGGAGCTTCCTTAACATTACAACCATTGTCTCCTTAATGTTAACGAAGCTCCCAGGTACAATGGGCCCAGGGAGAAACCTGATGAGCCATTAAGGAGACAATGGTTATAGACATCCTCCTGTCTGGTGCATTTCCCCAGAATCACACAAGTTAAAGTATAGATATAACAACCATATTCCTAACTTCTAATACAAATACAATTCCTAGACATAAACTATATAATCATTCCCAGCAAATTACTACCTTTCTATTGATACCAAACATGACATAGTTCCTATGGATTATAACATTTATGAGATATTAATACAAAATAATATCATAAATGGTTCCCTAAATCCAGCCAGTGTCCCACCCTGCCCCTATGCCCTGCCAGGGTCCCTGTCCCCCTTTGCTCCATTGTACACAAGAGGTGCCTCCCCTGCCACCGTGGACCTGCCCTAGAAGTAGACCTAGGCGTCCAGTGTGGACGCTCTAGGGAGACTTTGTAAGTTCCCCTTTAAGTCGACTTTAATTTTAAGTGTAGACTCACTAAGTTGACTTAGTTAAAGTCGACTTAAAATTACAAGTGTAGACATAGCCTCAGAGCCTTCTCTGCTGCCACCTTCCATGGGTTCCTGTGAAGAAAAGCTCTACCACTGAAAGGGTTTTGGTGGCTGGGAGGGAGGGAATGTCTTTCAGCAGTGGATTGTCTCCAGGAGAAACACTCAGCTGCTGTGCCACAACACACTAAAGTGTCATGATACAGCAGTTCAGAACTGCTGGTCTAGTCTGACTTTCTGTACATTGCAGGCTACTAATGCCACCCAGAACCTGCACACAAAACCCAATAACTGAAATTGGACCACAGGAGATGAGACTTTCATGTGCTAGGCAGAGAATAGGAGAGACTAAGGTACACCAATGCTTGAGGCTCCCAAAATGGCCGGGAAATTATTAAGTGAGATATACCCTGATAATCCTGGCAAGTGATCCATACCCACATACTTCAGAAGAAACTGAAACCCTCCCCAAGCTCACTACCACTCTGACCTGGGGGAAAACTTCTTCCTGGCCCCATGTAGGGCATCAGTTAGACACTGAGAAACACATGAGCAATACATGAACCAGTCACTTGAGCTCCTGAGAAAGAGAGAATGTTCTATGCCACCTCAGGGCCCTGGCCCTCCCAGTCTCCAGCCATAACCATCCCAGAAAGGACTGGGAAAGGTCTTCTAGTCTGACCTCCAGCATAACCCACCACCAATACACTAAACCCAACAAACAAAATAAGCCTGCTGAAAAATTATAGCCCATAATAGATTATTAAGGCAAAGAACAGGGGGGATTGAGATGCACCCACACTGGAGGGAAAGAATCACTTCCTGTCTGTTAGTCTTTAAAAGTGCCACAGGACTCTGTTGTCTTTCTACAATAGACTAACACGGCTACCCCTTTGGAATTTTCCTGATCCCTGTGGATGAGTGGCTAAAACCCTGATGCATGAGATTTAGGTACATAAGACAAACTGGAGTTGAGTCCCAAGGCTTCTGAGCCCTGCCCATCACAAAGCAACTCCATCATACAATCACACTCATACGTGTCCTTTTCTCGCTAAAAAGCAATTAAATTGTTTGCCCCCATACTCCTATCAGAAGGCCGTTTCAGAACCTCACAACTCTGATGGTTAGAAATTTTCTTTTAATTTCCAGCCTGAATTTGTTCATGGTCAGTTTATATCTATTTGTTCTTGTATGAGCATTGTTGTTTAGCTTAATAGCTCTTCACCATCCCTGCTATTTATCTGCTGATGTAATTATGGGGAGAAATTATATCCCCTCTCAGCCTTCTTTTTCCTAAACAACTCAAGCTCTTCTTCCATTCTGCTCCCACAAAATAGGCCCTCCATTCCCCTCATCATTCAAGTCTTCTTTGCACCCTTTTCAGCTTAAATTACTCTTTCTTGAATATGGGTGATCAGATTTGTACATAGTATTCTAAATGAGGTCTTACCATTGCCTTGTAAAATGCCATTAATACTTCTCTAGGTCTACTGGAAATACTGGAAATGCATCCTAAGATAGCATTTGCCTTTTTTCACAGCTACATTACACTGATTCATCTTGGTCATCTTTAACTGACCCACACACTGAACTCTTTCGTCTCCTCTGTTGCTTCCAGCTAATGATTCCCAAGCATGTAATGAAAAAATTCTTATTATGAGCCCCTAAATACATGACCTTGCACTTTGTACTATTGAATATCATTCCATTTGTCACTCCTGTCTTCAAGATCATTCAAATCTTCTTGTATAGTATTCTGATCCTCCTCTGTATTAATGATGCCTCCCAACTTCGTATCATCAGCAAATTTCACTAGCATATTTCTACTTTTTGTGTCAAGGTCATTAATAAAAATATTGAACAAGGTAGGTCTCTAGATCAATCCTTGAGGAACTCTGTTAGTAACCTCCCTCCAGTCCAATAATTCACATTTCCACACAACCTATTGCTTTCTCCCTTTTAGCTAGCTCCTTCCTTATCCATCTTGCAATTCTTATAACTGATCCCCATTTTCCCTAATTTAACTAATAATTTCCTATGTGGCGGGATGTCAACTGCCTTACTGAAATCCAACTATATTAAATCTACTTCACATTCATTATCTAAAAAAATGAGTTATTTTCTCAAAATAGGAAATCAAGTTAGTCTGGTATGACCTACCTTTTGTAAACCCATACTGCATTATATCCCATTTACCATTTATCTCTATGAATTAAATTATTCTTTCCTTCACATCTTGTCCTAAAGCTTTTCATGCTGTTGAGGTCACACTAAAATGTCTGTAATTGCTGGCATCACTTATTTGGCCTTTCTTAAACATAAGTATGATGTGAGCTATTTTCTGGTCACATGGTACTATTCCCAATACACAGAATTATTAAAACTCCTTACTACCAGACTCGCAATCTCAAGTGTGCCAATTTTTCAGTATTCACGGATATAAATCATCTGGTTTCCTCCCTTCCCCGCCCACCGCATTTTGAACACATTATGTTCTTTAAATTTTGATTCCACCTCAAATATTGCAAATTCCACTTTTAGACATTTAGTTCCATCAGCCATACTAACTTCATACACATGTTCCATATTATCATTTTTACTAAAATCTGAGGCAAAGTATTTATTTTTACATTTTCTAATCTCCACAATGTAACTATCTTTGCTCATTAACCTCTTTTTCCCACTACTTATAAGCTCTCTTCTTATTCCTAATAATCTTTTTTTGGATACAGTTATTTACCCACCTGGGTTGGCAACCTTCCCTACAATATTCTCTTGCTTGGGATGCAAATTTCATATAGTTTTTCTATAGCTGATTTAAAGATATTGCAAGCCTCCTCCATGTATAAGTCCTTGAGTTGTGCAGTCCAGTTGACTTTTCTTCTTCCCTTAATTTCCCAAAGTCTGCCCTTTTGAAAAAAAAAAATTAAAAATACTTGCTATCCTAATTGTAATTATCTTTCCATTTAATTAATTCCAAATAAACTTGTGATCACTTGATTCCAGGTTATTGCCTACAATCAGCTGTTCTATTATGTCCTCATTACTTACCAAAAGCAAGTCTAAAACTGCATCACATCTTGTTGTTACAGTGACAATCTGATGAAGAAAACTATCATCTATCACATCCCAGAATAACGGGGCTCTTTCAGTTTTTGTTGCAATTATTTGTCAATCTACAGCTGGGAAATTAAAGTCTCCCATTATGACACAATTACCAAAAGTATTTCTCTCTCTAATATCATCAAAGCAATCTCTATCCCTACCCATGTCTGACCCCAAGGGCCTACTGCAGAGCCCTAGCACTATCCTAACAGAACCTCTTTTACAATTTTTCCCCAAAGTGATTTTGACCCAAACAGATTTTGTTTTGTCTATGCTATCACTTTTTATTTCTTTACAGTTTATTGCTTCATTGATGTACAATGCTACCCTGCCATGTTCACTTTTATTTCCAGCTCTCTTTAAAAGCCTATACTCTTCAATATCTGTATTCAAGTCATGAGAGCCTTTCCACCATGTTTCTGTAATTCCTAAATACCTCGTTTGACTTCTAGCATCAGTAGTTCCAGTTTGTTCCCTGATTTGCAGCCTGTTCGCTAGCTATATAGATGAATTACTCTTATTACTGATCATCCTATTACTGTCCTTTGGTTAAGGAGACAGCTTTGGCCTCTTGGATTGTCAATACAGCAGTTTTCATGAGCACTAAATTCACTAACAATAAATAGAAGTAAACTGAGATTGTAAGCCATACTTTTCTTAAAGGCTATTGCACAGTTAAGGTGGTGCTTATCATTTCAGACCAATTCTCCTTGAAGATGGTGCCCTTTTCTATACCATAAAAAAGAGCAGTGCATCATGGGTACAGGAAAAGTTCAGCAGGGAGGGGCCAGAAAAAAAAGGGTGCATCACAGAAAGGTCTCAAAAAATGAAGTGTTTCTGAACAAGAAAGGGTTTTCTTTCTCCCTATGCCTTATACGAAAGTTTTAGGAACAAAACAAAAATCCAGTCACTCAGGAGCAGAAGGTATATAGAAAATACAGATATATTTATATGTTTGCTTTAATACAAATAAGTTGGAGCCAGTATCTCTTCATATGTAACCCAGGCTTAAGGTTGCCCAATGCCTCCCATTTTAAGTTGATTGCAACTGTGCCGAAATTTACCATTCAGACTGCAAGTTTCCATCCTGGGTGTCCACCTCAGACTGGTGGTGCTTGTTTTCTTTCAGCCAAATCACTTCATCCATTTCTAAAAACAAGGGTAGAGAAAAATATGTTTTTCAGTGTTAAATTCCTGGTGACCTTTTCTTTGAAAGGCTTAGCACCTCTGTGGTTTGCAGTAGGGACTTGACAACTGGCAGTAGAGGTCTTTGAGGCAGAGATGTGTCTTTTTGCTATCCCCCTGAACATCTGTCCAAATTTAGCCAAGTAACAAGTCTTTAGAAAAAAACTACAGTTAGTATATGCTCAGTAAAGGTTTTCTAAAGTTTCACAGCTATAATTTCTGAAGATTCTATCCTCCTGAGCATGCTCCATCCATCCCCTCTCCACTCCTAGTGTTGGCCAGAACTCACCTGCACCACCCGCACATTATGACTGAGCATGCTTCATCCCAAGGTTACAGGAGCGAAGTTGTATTTTCTCTGTAATGGCTGCTCCTGACTGTTAGCAGAGAGACTGTCTTTCCTGTGCTCTCACTGACCTCTCTCTACTGGCACCCAGGCAGCTGAAAGAAAGAAGCCATATGATTCAAATGCAGGGGGAACAAGAGCCAGACTTGGGGTATTGCATGGAGAGATTGAGGAGCTGCTAGGAACCAGGGGTATGTCTACACTTGCAACTTAGGTCGACTTAAGGATGCTTAAGTCGACCTACAGAATGCCGTGTCAACACCTGGCTTTCATTAAGTCGACTTAAGCACTTCCTTAAGTCGACTTAATAACTCCCCCTCTTAAGGTCGACTTAATGCTTAAGTTGACCGAAAGCCAGTGTGGACACCCTAGGTCGACCTAATTGGCTAAGCTGACCTAGGGCTGGGAAGAAGAGAGCCGGGGCTCGGGGAAGGGAGCTGCAGCTTAGGGGAGCTGCGGCTGGGGAGAAGGGAGTCGCGACTCCCTGGGACAAGGGAGCTGTGGCTCCCTGAAGAGAAGGGAGCCTTGGCTCCCCGAAGAGAAAGACAAGAGGGATAGGGCAGAAGGGATGAAACTTGTGGGGAATCAGCAGAAGTGCCTGTGGTCACTAAAGAACACTCAAACTCCAAAGCCTAGAATGAAAACCATGATCCTCAAATTTCACCATCTGTCATCAAACAACTGTGAAACATACTGGCAAATTTCCTGTCCCTTCTTGTGCTGTCTATATGGAAGATGACAATCTGCTATTGTTAACAGTTACTCTGTTAGTTCAAGGGGCAGCTGTCTGTGCAATCCTGCTAAAGACCCATGAGGGTAGTAACATGATGGAATTTGGTTTTCTTTTTTTCAGGAGGTTGCACATAGATTTCTACATTAAAAGAATATGACGATTGCAAAGTCAAGCAATCAAAAGTTTGGAAGTACAAGCATTAAGGTTGCCTGGACAAATTTAATTTGGCCTGCTTGTATATATGCATTTTGATACTATCATTAAATTACATGATCACATTTTCCCTCAAGTCCCAAGCCTCATTCATCCCCAGAGCAGATCCATCCTATGCACTGAATCAGGACTGGGTTGTGGAGGAAGCTATTGATGGTTTTTTGTTTGTTTTTTTGGGTTTTTTTCTGCAGAACCCTTGCCTCTTTTATTATAGAAGTTGGAAAGCGTATGGTGAATGAGACAGGGGATTGCAAGAAGAGAAAAGGGGGTCTCACAGTTAGGACAGATGAATGCTACTATGGAGAATTGGATTCTAGCTCTGTCTGCCACAGAGTTTCTATGCAGTACTAGGCATGTCATGTAAAGCAAACTTTTGACAGGTGGTCACTCATCATGTGTTTTTCATTTTTGGTGGCCAAGCTGATGTCTCTGAAGACTGATTTGCAGAAGTGCTGAGCAGTCACAGTTGCAGCTGACATTAATGGGAGCTCAACTGTGACCAGAGTAAGTGCTATGTTATATTAAGCACTCTGAAAAGTCAGATCCTAGCTGTCTCAAGTTAGGCACTCAAACTGAGTAGATACTTTTGATCTTAAACCATGTGCCTCAGTTTGCCATATATAAAATAGGAATAATACCTACTCATCTCATAGGAGTATTGTGAAAATACATTAGTTACTGTTTGTGAAGTTCTCAAACACTATGATGGTGAGTGCCCTAGAAAAGCCCATGAGAAAGTTAACAGTTCTAACCCCTAACTTGTGTTCAGTAAATTAGGTGTGGGGCCATACATCAAACAATGAAGGAAAAACCACTGGAACTAAGAACTATTTTGGGGAAATTGCATGGCCAGTAACAGGCAGGGGGTCAGACTAGATGGCCTGACAATGGCCTTAGCATCAATGAATCTATGAGAAAAACCCCCACAGAATATTGAATATCTACTCCCTGGCTTCAAGGATGGGTTCCATTTTGTATCAATTTATTTTAATGGCTTTTGGTTTATCAAAGTGTACCTTTTATGCTCTCAGACATCTCCCTCGTGTGCCCCCCCCCCCACTTATTAAGCTCAATACTCTCATCTTGTAGAGAAGTCTCTTTTCAAAGGTGTTTCAGACACATGTTGTTATAGTGACTGGTAGCTTAGGACACAGGCTAGTTCCAGAAGAGCTCAAATTATGTGATTTTGCTGACAGAATGAAAATGGAGAACTTGATTTCACAGCAGCTTGTGTCCACAGGCAAAGTATGGGTGCCTTTAATCTATTTCATTGTTTGGAGCTACAAATAATCAATTATTTTTCCTGTGCTGTTTGGGGACACAGATAGTGCTATAGCGCTGTCTGTGACTAATTCTAGATCTACATATCACCAGTTTTACTTCCTGTGAAGCAGATAATAGCTGTAAGTATGTAGAATTGAATAACCTGACAGCAAGCTACTTTATTACCAACAGCATAAAAATGTTAATATCAATAGGAATATGGACTACTGTAAGTTTGTTGCACTGTCCCAGCAAATTCAATTAGAAAAACGGCAGTCATTGGAATTACTGGATGTCGGGGGGGAGGGGGAAAGGAGGGGGCTAAGAGTTATGGGTGGGGGGGGGGGCGTGATTTTCCAGATAAGTTTTAGATGGGCTGTACAAAATCTTTCAGAGCCTCTTGAGTTTTATCCAATATGTGTGTAATGTTATTTGAACCTCTGGATACTCTTCACTATTCCACCCTCAAAATTACTGTAAATGAATCCCCTATCTATAAGCACAATTTTTTTTCCCAATAAACCTCCACTAAATACCCTTAATTGTCGTCCTGACCTCTGTTCTGACCCTTGACATGATTTCACAAGACGTTTGACTCTAGGAGTTGCTATTTCACTTTTCATTTAGTTTCTCCCTTCCCTTCCTTGCCCCATGCCTTTGAGAAAATCCTTTGAGCTTGAGGCTAGCAATTTAGCACACTACCACAAATTTGCATGCTTTTTGATCCAATAATATTCTGTGATATTTTGTATAACAACCTGATCCAGTCCTGTTCTCTGGACTGATACTGATCTGTAATGATGAGACCCCATTACTAAATCCTACATGCTGCTATTTCTCCAGAATATCAGTAATGACTGATCACTGGACCTACCTCTAGGTCTCTTGGGTGCATGCCCCATGCCTGACATCTTTGTGGGCAGTGGGGCCTCATAGTCAGGCGATCTAGCCCTCAGAACCAGTAGCAGCACCTTCTGAAGTCTCCAGTTACTTAGAGATATTCCCCCTCAGAGTCAACCTGACTATGGAAGTCCTGATTTCCCAGTTACATCCCACAGGGACCACATGGCAATAAATCAATGAACCAGGCTTAAACACAAGAATCTATTATATATCACAACTTTACTCTCAAAGAAGTCGAGACAGACACAAGTCTACTCAGACCAACTCCAGATTGCAATCCCCTTGGTCAAATCTCACTACTCCCAAGTGTCCTGAGTTTTGTTCCAGAAGTTCTTGGGCCAGGCAGCTCTTCCTGATTGCATGACTTGGTCTTCTTGATCGGTCTCTTTTACTTAGAGAAGCACCCCTTTTCAAAAAACCCAAATCTGCCCTTACCTTGTGTGCTCTAGATGGAGGGAAGCCAAGCCCCACTGCAGGCTTTAATGTAAAGATGTACTGAAAGTCAATGGCCCTACTGGTAGAAAACCTATTGTTCCATCAGGGAAGAGCCATTCAGTTTTGATGACCTTGTATTGCTCTATCACAGACATAGTCTGTCCACTAGGTATCAAGCTTCTATTTCAGAATTGGATGGTCTACTCAGAATTGGATGGTCTAAGATTTCAATCACAAATGGCCTGCACAAACCAAAATTAAATTCATAATTTGACAGACCTATCCCTGAACTCTCCCACTCTGATTCAGGACCTGATCCAATACAGAGATATTTAAACATGTTCGCATGGTCCAAGGAGCAGTTTATTTTCACAGCACATGCAGCAAATAAATCATATACTGGAGAAATAAAAACTTATGACTATGAGCACTTATGTGTATGCTCTACCCTGATGCAGGACCCTCAGCCTACAAAGCTCCCTGAAATCTCTCATGGCCAGGAAGGACCTAGCATACCAAATGTTCAAGAACAGGATGAAAACATAGGCTTGAGGCACAGAGTTCTTCTTGTGTGTTGCCAGAAAGCCAAGAGATTTGACAAGAGTATAAGGCGTGTCTCTCAAATGGCATAATACACCTCTTGGGCACATCAAAACAGGGTGAAGACATAGAGTAAAGGTTTTAGGCATCAGTAGCATATGGGAGCAGAGTAAATGGGTTCTTCAGACTTAGGGATGGGAAGCCAGGAGTGGTGAAAAAGAGAGTTGCTCAGAGGCTCAGAAGTCTTGTCAAAATTATTCGTAGTGCAGCTGGCAGGAATAAAAAAATGATATTTGGTAACAAGGGAGAGGACAAAATACTTTTTATCTGAGCATTTGAAAGGGTTCAGGCTTGGTTAGAATCAATGACAAGACAGAAAGCTCAGGATAGTTTAAGAAAGAGCTGGAACTTGCTAGCACTTGGGGGAAGTATATATCAATGATTTTGCTGAGGGGAAGAGACATACCATTAGGTTTTTGCCCCCGGTTCATGTCCTAACCACCCATATTAATTACGCTTTTTAAATAATATCACCCCCCCACTTCATACTTACAAATCACTTTTCAACCGTGGCACTCAAAGCATTTTGCAAAGCGGGGTGGATATCATTACTCCCATTTCACACATGGGGAAACTCAGGCAGAGAGGTTAAACGAGTTGCTCAGCATTGCATGCAGCATCAATGGCACAGCCAGGAATACAACTCAGGTCTCTTGACTCCCTGTCTCACGCTCCATTTACTGATCTGTTTCTCTTTAGGCTTAATTTCTTTGTAACATTAACAATGTTTCTTGTAAATGCTCTTTACAGATTAAGACCATTCACATTTAAACAACACTTATAAAAATAAATAAATAAAGAGAGTAGAGACATAATGTGAATTGTCATGCTAGAGGGGAGCACTTTGGGCCTGTCCAGTGGGCCCCTGGGGAGCCAGGCCTGGCCCCGGAAGCCGCGGCCCGGAGCGGGGGCGATGGGCAGCTGGGGAGGTGGGAAGCCGAGGCCACAGCCCTGGGGCGGCAGCGAGCCGTGGCTGCGGCCCCGGGGAGGGGGCGAGGGGCAGTGGGGAGCCGCTGCCCCATGGGCACAACCTGAGCTGTTGGTCCCGATACGGCAGGGGAGCTGAGGCCGAGGCTCAGCCCGCCCCCCCACCCGGCAGCGGGGAGTCAGCCCCGGCTGTGGCCATGCTGCGGCCAAGGGCCAGCCCCGGCCGTGGCCAGGGACCCATCCTGCCGGACCACATGCGGCCTGGCGAGGGGTGTAGCCCTGAGCAGGGTGCAGCAGGCTGGCCCAGAGGCCAGGCCCCGTGCACCTGCCTCGCCCCTGGGCCTTCCTGCTCTGTCCTGGGGGCGGGGAGGAGAAGGGCCGGACCAGGGACCAGGGGAAGCATTCCCGGCTTGCCTCACTGCCAAAGGCAGAGGGGAGCTGGGTAAAGTGCTGCAGGGAGAGGGACAGCGCAGGGTCCACGGAACCATGGGGACCAGGGCGATTGCCCCATTCGCCTGCCCCCCTCCCTCCCAAGGACGGCCCTGGATGTGTGCAGTTTCCAACTGCAGCCAGGGGGATAGGAGATCAGTGAGGACTACTTCTGTCTGGCTGCAGTGGAGGTGAGGGGGTTGCTGGTGGAGACTGGTTGTCTTTCAGGGTTGTAAAAATTATATCTGTGGCCCTCGAGCCAAAAAGGTTGGGAATAAATAGACACTTTCTCTTAACAGGAACCTTATTATACCCTGCTCTTTTAAAACCGTATTTGTGGAGAGAAAAAAATGATTACTTGAACCTCACTAATCTAGTAAAACTGCAAGAAGCAAACACATTTTGAAACCAGGCTTTATTTTACAAGCTATTTTTTGTCTTTCCTGAGAATACAGAGCATCCATCACTGGAGAACAGTAGAAAATACAGTGAGGAGATTCAGTAATCAATCCGTTTTGTTACATTTTACTCTAATCTGACCACACTCCAGATTTATGCCTCAATTACTGCAGCTGCAGAGGAGGGCATAGAAGCATTTTATGGCAAATTCAGTGAGTGATTGAGAAACAAATAGGAATGATTTAGTCACAGTTATCAGAGACTTTAATGTAAACTTTGCTGGTTGATACATTATTAAAAGCCTACCTACCAATATGTTCCGATTTTACATCAGAACAGAGATTTCAGTGCATTAGAAACACAATAGATTAGACGTAATAGGTAACCTATTTACCTGTAAGATTTTCTCACACCAGATGCCATCTGAAGCTCGGTACCCTCAGACCAGTTCAGTAGTTCTGTCCCACCACTCTGGTGCACATTTGAATGAGGGCTAAGGGAAATCTAGGCAGTAGCTCATATATGCAGTGTGTTGGTTCAAATACTTCATTTTTCTTGATAACCATGAGAGAACAGAAAGATAAGGGTCAGTTGCAACCCTGCAAAACTCCTTTGAACAATAGACCAATACATAACATGAATCCAATGCCTATTTCTAAATAGTGCCACAATGAATCTGTGTTTATAATTTAACACTCTATTTCAGCTACTTCCCTTTTTCATCATGGATCAGCATCCACTTTTTTCTTATCTAGGAATTACAACTGGTGCAGGGACAGAAGCTGTTATGTCCATTTTCTTACTGACATTAGTCAAGTGCTTATCAAAGTTCCACAGGGATTTCTGGCATTTTCGTCCTGCAGCAGTTTGGTTGATGAAGATACTAGGGTCACATTTTGAAAGGGACCCAACTCATGCACAATACTTTGCCGATGCAAACATTTGTACCTGCATTTTTCATACACTGTTTCCTATCCTTGAAGCTGACAGAAATAAACACATGCATGGGCACTAATATTTGTGTTTGAACCACCTGTATATGCAAAACTTAATTAAAGAATCAAAGTTCTACACATAGTTTGGAAAATCCGGCCCCAAGGTCTGATAGAACACCAGCCTAAAAATTCTAAGCACAAGCAATTGGTCTAAACTGAATTAAGCACCATGGCACCTCCATGTGATCTGCAACTATGTCTACAAGAACATACACTTGTCTGTAATAAGTTGCAATTACCTGAACTGGTAGGGACCTCTACTAATGTTAGCCTTCTGAGCTACCCAGACCTCATTTATTTCTAATACCCATAATGCTCAACAATAAAGTATTTTTTCAAGACACCAGGACTCCCTGTAATACACCAGAAAAGGCCCCCTACCAAGTTCCACAATGGCAAGCCATCTAGGAGCTGGTTTTTTTATCAGTCAAATACAAAAAACAGAGTCAAATTCACTAGTGACAGACACACGCAACATACAGAAGCCGAATGGAGTTGAATCTACTTATGGTAGCAGTGAATTAGTGTAATTGATTAGGCCCTTTACATCAGAGGCTCCCTAAAGTATCACCAAAGGTGTCTAAAGCTAGCGCTATCACCATATCACAGCATAAGATTTACAGTAGTGTAATGCTTTAGAAGCCTACTTCTCTAATACAGATAATTAAAACTTAGAATCTTTGCAAATATGGCATGAAGTCTGGAACAGCATTAAAGCCTGGTCATTATGGACAATGTATCACTACTCACTGATTACAGATCATAGGAGGTTAACAGCCTATCTCTTTTCACAGAAAGCTTTTCACCAGAATCCACAAACACTGGGTGATTAGCAGCCAAAGCTAATTAAACTATTAGCTATTTGAAGTGGAAATCCACACTAAACTATTAGCT